>CM035836.1:156276146-157476146 GCA_020510985.1 Pholidichthys leucotaenia
ATTGGTCTATAGTTTCCGCATTGTTCTTTATCTTTCCCTGGTTTTAAAATAACTGAAATGATTGCTTCGTTCCATGATGGAGGTATTTTGTTGTTGTTCAGCGTCCAATTAAATGACTTTAGGAGTTGTGGCTTGAGTTCTTCTATAAACAGTTTATAAAACTCAGATGGGTATCCATCACTACCTGGTGATTTACCCTTTTTAAGTGACTTAATCACATCTCTGATCTCTTGTGTTGTTATTTCTGCTGTTAGTTTTTCATTTTGTTGATTTCCTATTGATGGCAAGTCCAATGTGTCTAGAAATTTTTTGATATCTTTAGTATTTGTTTCTTCAGGTTGCGAGTATAGTTCTTGGTAGAAATTATGGAAAATTTCTTCGATGTTTTCTGGGTTAACTGTGGTTTTATTTGTGGTGGGGTCTTTAATCTTGTATACATTATTCATTGTTTGTTGTTTTCTTAACCGTTTTGCCAGCAGTTTTGTGGCTTTTGGCCCCGTTTCATAATATTTTTGCTTTAGATATCTATTTTTCCTTTCAATTTCATCCATTTGTGTTTCTTTTATCTTTGTTTTTTCTTCTTTAATTTCTTGATATATTTTTGGGTCATTTGTGCTTTGATGTTTACGTTCTAGTTCCCTCAGTCTCTCACATCTTTGTTCATACGCTTCCAGTTTAGTCTTATTTGCTTTTCCTGTTTCAACAATTAATTTACCCCTTAACACGGCTTTTAGTGTGTCCCATAGTATTGTTGGGTCCACTTCTTCATTGTCATTCTCTTGGATATATTCGTTTATGTTTATTTTTATTCTTTCTTTCATTTTCTCATCATTTAACAGTCCTACGTTAAGTTTCCATGTTGTTTGTCGTTTTCTATTGTTCAAATATATTTCCATGTATATAGGATTATGATCTGATATTTCTGCCCCTCCAATCCAACAATTTCTCACCCTGTGTCTGTCACCTTCATTCATAAGGAAGTAATCTATTCTAGAGTGTACTTTATGGACTGCTGAATAATGTGTATAGTCTTTTTCGAGTGGGTGCAGGTCCCTCCATATGTCTACCATACCCATTTCTGCCAGTGAGGTTCTTATGAACTTTGTTACATGTTTTTTTGTCTTCTTAACACTTGTTGTGTCAACTTCATGATCCATGACAGCATTTAAGTCTCCTCCACAAATTAGGACTCCTTCACTGTGTGTTGCTATGAGATCAAACAGATGTTGAAAAAAACCCTTGTCACTTTCTGGTGGGGCATAGATGTTCACTAATGTAATCTGCACACCATCTATTCTTCCCTTTATTATTACATACCTGCCTTCTTTATCCTGGATTTCCTGTTCACTTTCAAATTGTATTTTGTTTGAGATTAGTATCATAACCCCCCTTTTTGCTCCTCCCTTAAATGAACTGTAGTAGGAGTTCTTATAGCCAAATCTCTTTAGTTTCACATGTTCTGTCTTGCTCAAATGTGTCTCTTGCATAAATATAATTTCAGCTTTTTCCTTCTTGAATTTTCTTATTATTCTTTCCCTTTTAACAGGTGAGTTCAGACCATTCACGTTTAATGTCATTATCTTAAGATTTTTACCCATATTCATGTTTTTCCATTTTTTTAACTTGTGCTCCTAGCCCCTTTAACAACAAAAATAACACATATTTATATAAAAACACATTAAAAAATCTCGACCTCCGTACTTTGGGCCTTTCTTCTGCCCACTGGTCCCTGTTGGTGGGTGGGGGGTTTGTCTTCACAGAGTGAAGGGCCCTCCCTAGACTTCTAATTACTATCAAAGTAATAGTCATAAGTCTAGAAATGTCCAACAAATATCACTTAAACCTCTCCTAGCCGTCTGTTTCTCTTTTACCTTGTCTTCTTGGCCTTCATTTCTTCTGTGCCTTTCTTAATCTTTGTTATGATCTAGGCTTTCAGTTGAAAGCCTTGTAGCTTGTCCTGGGCCCGCTGCTCTACGTCTCTCCCCCTTCTTCCGCCGTTCACTCGCCTCCACTCCGTCTGTCGTGGTGCGTTCAGGGCCGCCGCTGCTCCAGCCGTCTCCTTCGGCACGCTCACCTCAAGGCCCCGCTCCATCATATCCCGCGCTGCCTCTTCGGCCGTGTTGTAGGTTCTTGTGCCTTCCTCCCAATGAATCCTCATTTTCGTTAGCGGCGTTTGGAATCTAATTTTTTTCTCTTTCAGCGTTTTTTTAATATTGGCATATTTCTTCCGCTGCTGCACGATTTCTGTCGGGTAGTCATGGTCAAAAAATACCTGTTTGTCGCCGATTCGTATCTTTTTTTTCCATGCTTGCGTCAGGATTCTTTCCTTTATGTCATATTTCACAAAGTTTACCACAACTGACCTGGGTGGAGAGTTTGTTTTCGGGTTCTGTGCCGGTGCTCTGTGCGCCCGTTGAATCTGCAGATCCGTTTCTCCGGGTATTTCCAGTTCTTTTTTTAAGAACTGATCCATGAATTTTGTCATCGAGTTGCCTTCAATGCCCTCCGGAATTCCAAAGATGCGCATATTGCTTCGTCGGGATCTGCTCTCCAAGTCGTTTATTTTCTCCTGCATCCTCTGCGTTTGCGTCGTCAGGGTCTGTAGTTGTTCGTTTGCCTCGCTTTTCCAATCTTCTAGTTCTGAAATTCGGGTCTGCGCTTCTGTCATACACGCCCGCTGGGAGCGCAGCTCCTCCATGTTTTCCGTTAATTTACGCTCCATTTCTCTTCGGAGGTCCATGATTTCCTCCTTAATTTCTTTTTTCAGTTCCTCCTTAAGAGCCGCTAAATCCTGTTGTAGCTGTCGCTTGAATTCTCTTAACTCTTCACCCAAACTGGCGATGCCAGCGTTCATGTTGTCGAGTCTGGTGTCTTCCATTTTCTCTGCTGTAGACACCTCGTTTTTTTGGGCTTTGCGTACAGCGGTTTTTCCTGCGTTGTTGGAGAGGAATTCTTCAATTTTACCCTGTTTTTGTCCTTGTGCCCGGTTCCTTCGTGTTTTCATCCCTTAGTTTATTGATTCGTTTATGTTGAGTTGGCCATTTACCGATGATTTTTAATCCGGCTAGGGAGAGCTCTTTGTTTAAGTGTTATGTCTCTCCGCCATCTTCCCGGAAGTCCATTGTCTCTTTTTTTAAATATTTTTTGTATATTAGTTGGTAGTTGATTATTAATTGCCCTGTACATTACTTGTGCTGTCTTAAATTTAACTAAATCGATGAACTTTATGACATGTGACTTAAGTCCATATAGATCGGACTGTGGTCAGAGAAATCCATCAGTCCTATTTTAATAAGATAAGATAAGCCTTTATTAGTCCCACAACGGGGAAATTCCAGGATTGCAACAGCACAGGGATAGCAACACTCAGAGCAACAATCAGAAGGCAAGAAAAAACAAGCAAGCAAGAGCAGCTAATATACATATGTACATATTACTATAAAATATATATATACACACACACACACACAGACACACAGTGCAGAGCATTGTAGCTGGATGGAATAAATATATGAATATATGAACACACAGTGCAGAGCATTGTAGCTAGATGGAATAAATATGTAAATATATAAACACCCACAGTATGGAGCATTGCAGCTAGGTGGAATAAATATGCAAGTATATAAACACACACAGTGCGGAGCAATGTAGCTAGATGGAATAATATGTAGATATATAAAAACACAGTGCGGAGCATTGTAGCTAGATGGAATAAATATATAGATATATAAATATAAACACACCCAGTGCAGAGCATTGTAGCTAGATGGAATAAATATGTAAATATATAAACACATACAGTGCAGAGCATTGTTGCTAGGTGGGATGAAACAGCATAACCGTCTATTTAGTTATCCTACATGGTATGATTATGTGCCCATACATATTCTCACCCTCCATAGCGACCGGTATGTTCCTAGTTGTATGCCGGAGAGGACCATTGTGTAAGTCTATTGCATCTTTTGCATTCAAAAAAAAAAAAAAACTATTAGTTTGTTACGTCTTTTTGCTATCTCTGCGAGCAGCCCTGCTTAGGTTGTACAGTCTGACAGCCGTTGGTAGGAAGGACCTACGAAACCTCTCGGTTGTGCACCTGGGATGATGTAGTCTGCTGCTAAATGAGCTCCTCAGTGCATCCAGTATGTCCTGCATAGGGTGGAACTCGGACTCCAGCAGAGATGACAGTTTAGCCACCGTCCTTCTCTCTCCTATCTCCTCCATCGGATCAAGGCGTTGTCCCAGGACAGAGCTAGCTTTCTTAATCAGTTTGTTCAGTCTCTTCCTATCGGCTGCAGTAATGCCACTGCCCCAGCAGACCACTCCAAAAGTGATGGCTGATGCCACCACCGTGTCATAGAATGACTTCAGCAGCGCCCCTTGTACACCAAAAGACCTGAGTCTCCTCAGCAGGAACAGCCTGCGCTGTCCCTTCTTGTAGAGTGCGTCAGTATTGTGTGACCAGTCTAGTTTATTGTTCAGATGAATACCCAGGTACTTGTAGGATGTCACCATCTCGATGTCTGTTCCCTGTATATTTACTGGTGCTGTGAGGGGCTGCCCATGCCTGCGGCAGTCCACCACCAGCTCCTTAGTTTTCCTCGCGTTGATCTGGAGGCAGTTCCGATGGCACCAGTCCACAAAGTCCTGGATAAGCCCTCTGTACTCAGCTTCATCTCCGCTGGAGATGAGACCAACGATCGCAGAGTCATCAGAGAACTTCTGTAGATGGCAATGTGTTGTGTTGTGTGAGAAGTCCGCAGTATAAAGAGTGAACAAGAAGGGAGCCAGCACCGTTCCCTGGGGGGCCCCCGTGCTACTGATGATCGTGTCGGAAACACAGTCCCGGGTTCTCACAAACTGAGGCCGGTTCGTGAGGTAGTCCAGGATCCATGATGACAGGTGCTGGTCCACCCCTGCGCGCAGCAGCTTGTCCTTCAGGATCATCGGTTGGATGGTGTTGAAAGCACTGGAGAAGTCAAAGAACATGATCCTCACCATATTCCCGGGCTTCTCCAGGTGGGACAGAGAACGGTGAAGGAGGAAGATCACCGCATCCTCCACCCCAATGCCATGCTGGTAGGCGAACTGGAGTGGATCCATCGCTGGTTCCACCAGGGGGCGGAGATGAGCAAGGAGCAGTCTCTCCAGGGTCTTCATCAAGTGGGACGTCAAGGCCACCGGTCTGAAGCTGTTCAGGTCTTTGGGGTGGGAAGTTTTTGGTACAGGTACCACACAAGATGTTTTCCACAGCTGTGGTACCCTCCCCAGTTTCAGGCTCATGTTGAAGATATACGTCACAATCCCACACAGCTGGTCTGCACAGGACTTGAGGAGCTTTGCGCTGATGCCGTCCGGTCCCGCCGCCTTCCTCGCCTTGATCTTCCTCAGCTCCGTCCTCACCTGGGTCTTGGTCAGGGTCAGGATGGGGGGCTGTGTGTTGGGAGTGGGGGGGTGTCGGTGGAGTGGGGAGTGGGTAGCAGGACTTGATTTCTTAGAGGCAGCAGTGGTTGTTGTGCAGACAGGGGGGAGGGCGGTTGGTCAAATCTATTGAAAAACAGATTCAGGTTGTTCGCCCACTCCCTGCCCCCCGTGGCCTGGGGGGAGGTATTCTGGAGCCCCGAGATGGTTTTGAGGTTTCTCCAGACCCCGCTGATGTCGCTCTGTTGCAGCTTGTCCTCCATCTTCTTCCTGAAGCTGTCCTTGCCTTCTCTGATCTTTCTCCTCAGCTCCCTCTGTACGGACTTCAGCATCTCCCTGTTCCCCGACCTGAAGATCCTCTTCTTCTCTCTCAGAAGTGTTTTTATCTCAGGGTTGATCCAGGGTTTGTTGCTTGAGTGACGCCGTATGGTCTTGGTGGGAACGGATTTGTCCACACAGAAGCTGAGGTAGCCCGTGAAGGTGTGAATGAGGCCATCGATGTCCTCACCATGTGGATCGCAGAGCTGCTTCCAGGCAGTGGCTTCAAAACAGTCCTTTAGAGTGTCCATTGTCTCCTCAGACCATAACTCCACAGTGTGCATGGCCGGAGGTTGTCTGTGCACTAGGGGTTTGTACACCGGTCGGAGATGAACCAAGTTGTGATCCGATCTCCCAAGTGGGGGGAGTTGTGATGAGGTGTACGCCTCCTTAGTGTTTGCGTAGAACAAATCCAGTGTTTTATTGTCTCTAGTGTGGCATGTGACATACTGGGTGAAAGTGGGCAGAATGGGAGACAGTGAAACGTGGTTGAAATCGCCTGAGATGAGGAGAAGAGCATCTGGGTGTTCTGTCTGCAGCCTGCTGGTTACTGAATGGATGACGTCACGCGCTGTCCCAGCGTTCGCCGTCGGATTTGCATAAACAACAATGCAGATCACGTGTGAGTGTTCTCTCGGGAGATATGTAGGCCTCATGCTAACAGCTAGCAACTCAATGTCTTTGCTGCAGTGTCGTTGTTTAACAGTGATATGTCCCGGTCTGCACCAGTTGTTGTTAACATACATGATCACTCCACCGCCCCTAGTTTTGCCACTCTCTGGTGTTCGGTCAGCTCGTATCGTGTGAAAACCCTCCAGCTCAATGTTGGCATCTGCTGCTAGTTCAGTTAGCCACGTCTCAGTAAACAAAAGGAGAGAGCACTCCCGGTAAGTGCTATCATAACGGGAGATAGCCGCTAGCTCATCTAACTTTCCCAGTATCGACCGTACATTTCCCATGACAACAGATGGAAGGGAGGGTCTGTACCTTATATTTTTTGTCCTCCGCCTTACTCCAGCCCGGCAGCCGCGGCGTTTTCGCCTCAGTTCTCTCGGTATGTCGAGTTTTTCCAGTGGGACCGGGTGGCGGTTAAATGCTAGCAGCTCTTCCCTGTTATATCGTATCCTGCTATAAACAGTGGCTCCGTCCACCGGCTCAGGAGACATTTGGGATGATCTGTGTGTCCGTGATATAAGTGGGGTGAAAAAAAAAAGTGATCAAAAGAGAGAGGAAGGGAAAAAAAACTCGGAATCGAGCCGCTGTTGCAAAAGGCAGCCGACTGGTGTGGCGCCGAGAGGGAAAAAAAAAAAAAAAAAAAAAAAAAAAAAAAAAAATGTTTACATGTTTTTACTCTTCCAATGTCTCTATTAAACATAAAAAAATAGTCATTCCTTCAGTATGATGAATGTGGTGCTGAGTAAAATGTATAATCTTTTACACTGGGGTTGAATTCCCTCCACACATCACAGATTCCCATTTCTTTTAGTAGCATCCGAGTTTTCCTACTTTGAGTGTTATTTTGATGTGGAGAATTACCTGATGCATCCCAGTATGGATTCAGTCTTAGATTGAAGTCTCCACCACATATCACTAAACCTTGGGCTTTAGTTATCATTAGGTCAAATACATTTTTATAAAATTTCCAGTTAGCCCCTGGAGGTGCATATACATTCAGCAGGGTGATATCTTCTCCCTCTAGCCGCCCAAGTACCAAACTGTATCTCCCTTCTTTATCTTTGTGTTCTGATTTTTTTTCTAATATAATTTTGGTTGAGATCAATGTCGCTACTCCCCTCCTCCTCCCTGACTTATATGAAGATGAAGAGATCATTTTAAACCCTTGTCTATTGAGTTTAGTGTGCTCCACGTCTGTTAGGTGGGTTTCTTGTAAAAATATTATTCCTGCTTTGTCTTTTTTCATTTTGCCTAGAATCTTGGATCTTTTAACTGGATTCAGGATCCCTTTTACATTATATGAGATTATTTTGGTTACACCCTGTTTCTCCATTGTGTTGTCTTATTTAGTATAACAGTGTGGTGGCCCTCTTTTATGCTACTCAGAAACTGAAAGAACATTAAGAACATAAAAAAACATTAATAACATAGTGTATAAAACTTTAAAACATAAAACTGACAAAAGAACTTGCTGAGCTGAGGTCTTTTTAGTGACCCTAGAAGAGCCTTGATGGTGTGTTGGCTCTGAGGGAAATTCCTCAAACTCCGTTACGTGCTGAGGGCCCTCTCTTACCCCTGTAAGTTGTCCCATGTTTTTAATGTGAATTTCAGATCCCAATCCGAACTTGTAATGATTTATTTTTTTTTTATGCCTATACCCTGTGAAATTGTGTGCACCCTCCCACCACCATCACAGCAAACATTCACGTTAATACAGTATTTGTTAGTGTGGAGAGAACATGTGGATCATTGTCACATTTCTATTTTAACAAGTTGGGTTTTTTTTTTTTTTTTTTTAAAGACTTTTGTTTCTTGTATTATGACTGTTCCATGAAATGTTTTACCACATGCTGATTCTTCATCTCCTTTAATGTTTGTTACCTTGTAGGAGGGGGGTTGGATGTGCAGATTGACTAAAAATATTGTTATTCCCTCCTGTAAACGGCCAGTTTTTCCTTGTAGCTCTGGCGCTGGGTTTCCCACTGTTGGCCCGAGGATTTTGAGGGTCTATGTGTGGACCACGTTTGAGCCTTGATTCTTTCGATCGGGTCTGCTGCAGGTTTAAACACCGTTACCGGGAGCCCTCTTCTTGCCATATCCGAGGTTGCTTCTTCTGCCGAGTTGTAGAGACACGTCTCGTCGCCGTCACCTCCAAGTCCGAGTCCATGGTCCTCAGCTGGAAAAAGGTGGATTGTCCTATCTGGGTTTGGGACAGGCTCCTGCCCCAAGTGGAGGAGTTTAAGTATCTTGGGGTCTTATTCACGAGTGAGGGGAAAATGGAGCGAGAGATTGACAGACAGATTGGAGCAGCATCTGCAGTGATGCGGACATTGTACCAGTCTGTTGTGGTGAAGAGGGAGCTTCGTCGTCGTCGGCCTCCGTCGGTCTATGATGACCATGGAAGAGAATCCTAAACATCTACTCTGCTGGAACAGCACCGCCTGTGGCTGAACAGGCCGATGCACACCAGTGTTCTACCTTCTAGCGTTGGGCATTGGTAGGATTCAAGCCTGGGCAGGAAGATATGGAGGACAAGATGTTACCCATGCAGCATGTCCCCCCTCTCCACGTCACTGATGAATCCAAAGGAACAGCAGGACTGCTATAGTTTGGCACCAGCGCCGTCGCAGGAGCTGCCAGAACGATGTTGAGCACAACAGAGAACTGCCTTAGGGGCTCCGACTCCGGATTTTTCCTCAGGGTTGACTCCCGAAGCCTTTCCCGTGACCGGGTGTGCCGCAAGGCAGCAGAGGTTTGAAATCAGGGTTTACCTTCCCCTAGATGGGCTACCTTCCCAGGTTGACGAGCCACCATCTACCCAAAGCATCTGGTTTTAAGGCACCAGAGATCCGCCCTCGCCCCTTCTCCTATTAGTAAAAGCAGTTCCGCCGGGCTTAGAGACTAAACCACACGGGCAGGCTAGGAGTTGGACTTAGTTGTCAGAGGCTTTTCGAGACGCACGCCGTAAGGAGCATTTTATGAGCACTGGGAGCTTAACCCCAGTGCCGCTCCTGGCTATGACAACCTTGGAACCTCAAGAGTTCCAAGAGGGAGCTTAGTTCTAAGGCAAAGCTGTCGATTTACCAGTCAATCTACGTTCCTACTCTCACCTATGGTCACGAGCTTTGGGTAATGACCGAAAGAATGAGATCGCGGATACAAGCGGGTGAAATGAGCTTTCTCCGTAGGACTGCTGGACTCACCCTCAGAGATAGGGTGAGGAGCTCAGTCATCCGGTAGAGGCTCAGAGTAGAACCACTGCTCCTCCACATTGAAAGGAGTCAGTTGAGGTGGTATGGGCATCTGATGAGGATGCCTCCTGGACGCCTCCCACTTGAGGTGTTTCGGACACGTCCCACTGGGAGGAGACCCCGGGGCAGACCCAGGACTCGGTGGAGAGACTATGTCTCCCAGCTGGTCTGGGAACGCCTTGGTATCCTCTCTGAAGAGCTGGAGCAGGTGGCTGGGGAGAGAGAAGTCTGGGCTTCTCTGCTTGAACTGCTGCCTCCGTGACCCGGACCTCCGGAAAAGCGGTAGAAGATGGATGGATGGATGAACTGCATCTTTGGTAATTTATGTTAATTTTTTTCATTAAATGTAATTTTATAAATATTTTTGTCTTTGAAATCAGTTAAATTATTGTTTTGGCGCTGCAAAATTATGGTCAAAAGTGTAAGTTGTATAAGGAAAAAAAGTCAAAATTTTACCACAATCTGTTTCAAATTTATATTAAAAAACAGTCATTTTTATTTAAAAATAGACAAAAGTTAACCATAAAATAATCCACAAATGTATAATAAAGTCTCAAATGTACAAAAAAGTAAATTTTACAAGAGGAAATTACAAATTTGAGGGAAAATGGTTTCAAATTTAGATAAATTTACAGAAAAAAATAGAAAACTATAAGAAAATTATTATAAATTTTGAAGAAAAACCTCAAACCTTCAAGACTGAAGTCATTACTCAAGTTTTTAAGTGGGTTCTTTTTGCATCCTTAACTCTACTTGAAATTTTTGGTTGACTGATATGTGTATGTAATGGAATGTGTACAGTCGTGAAAAAATTAGGACACTTTGTATAAGCCTGTGTGTTTTTTAACATATTTGCACATATGGATATTTAATATCAATGTTAAAAATACTGGGAGATTCACATAATACAGTTAAACAATTAAAAATGAATTAGTCTTTTTTCAAATTTTCTGTAAAATGTAATTCTAAAGTTTAGAATTACATTTTACAGAAAATTTGAAAAAAGACTAATTCATTTTTAATTTTTAATTTTAATTTGTTTAGAATCTAAACAAATAGTGAGGAATAAATTATGATACCCCCCATCTTTTTTAGGACACCCCCACATTCATTCCCTCTTGCAATGGCTAAACTAAATTTTAAAAAATACAAATTAAAACAAAAACAAGGTTTGACATAGCTACTGTATGTGAACATTTCTTAATACAGAACTGAATATTTAAAGGGCTGGGGGATCCTGGGTTTGATCCCAGCCCCCGACCAACAGTGATCTGTGTGGAGTTTGCATGTTCTCCCCGTGTCTGCGTGGGTTTACTTCGGGATTTCTCCGGTTTCCTCCCACATGCCAAAAACATGCAAGTTAGGTTAATTGGCATCAAACTAGGGATTCTAAATTGTCCTTAGGTATGACTGTGAGAGTGAATGGTTGTCTGTCTTTCTGTGTTGGCCCTGCGATGGACTGGCGATCTGTCCAGGATGTACCCTGCCTCTCGCCCAAAGATGCTGGGACAGGCTCCAGCCCCCCCGCGACCCAAAAAGGATTAAGCGGAAGAAGATGGATGGATGGATGGTGTCCAAATTTTTTCCCATGACTGAAGTTATAAAGAGGTTCCTACTCGCACATGTGGTGATTTAAAACAAAACAAACCACAATAGTGGATGTGTAATGTTTGTTAATGCTATGTATCAATCTTTTTTGGGGGGGTTTGTGCACTGTAGTGTTTGACAGTTCATTTTTTATTCAGCTAAATGCACTTTGTGATGTGCCATGGTCAGTTATAACCAGGATGTAGTATATTTTATTTCAAAAGGGAAATAAATGTTAATGCTACTAACAGTGCACATTGAGTTTTTATGCACTTTGAGATATGCCAGCGTAAGATGTGACCAAAATAGTTATTTACAGAATTTTTTTTTCCATTTTATTTATTTAATTGTTGTTCAGGAGGAAAAATATTTCTACTACTTCATTTCTGCTCAACACCTGCACTGTTATTGTGTTTTTATGCACGTTTGATGTGCCTTTGTCATGTGCCAAGTGCACATTTAATACCAAGAAAGTCTATAATACGACGAATCCATCGCTCCCAGCCATGTTGTTGAGGATGATGGCCAGCACTTATGCTTTGCAAGTAAAGTGACTGAGTTCTGTGGCATGGGCCCATGGTGCTTTCTTTGGGTCATCAGGTGGGTGGGTACCCTCCTTCGTTGGTGTTTCGTCAGTTAGCCCACAACACCTCCAGGGGGTTTGACAGCTGACCCCAGTGTCCTGAGGCAGCCCCCTCGGCCCCATGGGTTCCACCACCGCTGCTCTTAGGTGTTTCCTTTGTGCCGGTTGGGTTGTTCCAGCGCTCGCAGCACTTCAGCCACAGCCATCTCGATGCTGCCTCGGCTCACTTGGTGATATTAGCCACTAGCCTTCTTCCATTGCATCCTCTAATTCCGAGTCTGGGCAGGCCACTCTAGAGTGACTGCCCAGGAAATCCTCGGCAGCCCACTTCCACTGGCAAGTTCCATGCCCGCCATCCCCTCTGCTGGCACTCATCAGAATCAGAATTAGAATCAGAATCAACTTTATTGCCAAGTATGCATTACACATACAAGGAATTTCACTTATCACTAGGTGCGCTCATGTTAAGCACTCCCTAATGATGCGGCAGCCATACAAGGCGCCTCATAAAGTACCAACCCCTCAAGTTTCCTCTCATGGGGCTTCTCCATCCTCAGTTCAAAAAGGACCACTTGTTTTGATGCTCTGGACCACAAAACTATGTCTGGTCCGAGGGTTGATGATGTAATCTCCTCTGGAAACTTAAGTTGTCTCCTGAGGTCAACTCTCATGTCCCAGTCAGCAGCAGATGCCAGGATTCCTACACTTGTTTGTGTCCCACTAGAGGTTTCCCCTGCCCTAACAAACCTAATCAGGCAGGACCCTGTCATCCTGGTGGCATTGTGGAGCTTCCTCCTCTCCACCTCCAGATCTGTGGCAAGCTCAGACCGTATCTGATTGTGCCTCTATCTGAACTTGTCATCCACCAGACTGGCTTGGCATGATGACAGCACATGTTCAAAGCTTGCCGGCTTTCCACACAGCATACAACCTGGATTCTCAACCAGTCCCCAACGGTGGAGGTTTACAATGTTGGCAGGACATCGTATGTGGAGCAGAGGAGGAACTTTATTCGCCAGACCTGCATGCCCCACGTATCCCTCCACCCCAGTGACCTTCCTTGAACACCTGTCCAACATGTCCATCTCCCCTGGCTATTCATGGATGCAGCCCTGGCTTGTCTGCCCTCTTCCTCCATCATGCGAAGCTCTTCTTGGACTAGGCTGTGGTAAGCTGGCTTTAAAGCCCCCACAGGTGAATTGTATCTTAAAGCGGTTGAAGTACTCTTGCAGGAGATGCTGAATTTTTCCTGGGACATGGTATGCTTGTAGTGTGAGCTCCACCAGCTTGTGGGGGATGGTTCCACTCCTTCTTTGCTTGAGCTGCTGGCCAGTTGATTGCCTGCTTCGCTGCCTTGTGGCTATCTTGAAGTTGCTGCTCGATGTTCCCACTCTGCCCATATGATCCCCCCGGCGATACATCAGGGGTGGTGTTGCCCATGCTGTCTCTGCTACTGTATGTGCCTGGAGATTCTGGGTATTGTGGTTGGCTACCGGTCTCCTCCGTCTCACCAGGTTGCCCTGTGCGTTGCACACTGCTAGAGTGTAGGCAACCCATCTTTGCCTGATGGATCTTAAGGCCTTTCCTGTTCTTACAGACTTTCCCGCATGTGCAAACTGCAGTTGTAGTGTCAGCCTGTACCGATGTAGGGTTTACATTTTCCAAAGTCATTACCATAGTCTGTCCTGTTGGTCGATCATCCTCCCTCGCTCTCGCCCGACCTTGGGGGTATCTTATCACATACTTGTCCATAATGAGTGCTTTGGGTTCCTCCTCACGGAGGATGTGTTTTGGTCTGCCAAACTGCCACACCCCTGCTTCTGGTCTTTCTCAGATGCCAGCAGTCTCACCTTGCTGTCAAAATTCTTCCGTGGTTGCCAACTAGTCTTTCCTGGTAGTCACTAGGAAGACAGTGAATAAAAAGTGCATATTTTTCATCATACTGTGTTGGTTTGAAATTTGTCATATTCAACGGATTGCTGAACATGTGCGGCCCAGTTACATGTCTTGATTTCAAATTGTGGCCCAACTGATTTTGTAATTGAATAGCCCTTCCTTAGACTGTTGTAATAGGGCCCATTAAGCTGGAACACTCTCTATTATTATTATTATTATTGGTAGCACATTAAATTCAAACACAGATGAAAAAATTTGTAAATAAAAAATATATAATATCAAGAACAACATCCATGTAATGTGCAACATAATCAATCAGCAAGTGCTTAATTTAGCTGTTATATAATTCAGACATACTGGCTTAGTAATGTTGCATCTCTGGTTTTTGGTTTGTTTGTTTTTCTGTGTTGGGTGAAACTGTCTCTTAAATTCAAAATATAAAACTGTCTTCCTTCTCAGGTGGGTGTTAAAGGAAACCCACAAGGGTTCAACAGAGGTCTGGACTGTGACGTCATCGTGGCTGAGGTAAATGGGAAATATATTTTCCTAACATAAATATTGTTGTTATTTGTGATTCCTTCATCCACTAACACGTTCTTGTGCGCTCAGGTCCGTTCGACCAGTCACAAACCAGACGAGATCTACGGCATGATAGAGAGACTGTCGCCCGGCACCAGAAAGATCGAGCTGTTTGGTCGACCCCACAACGTTCAGCCCAACTGGTAACTTGCTGCCATACTTTAGTTTAAAAGTCTCATATTGTACATTCTCTAGGGATTAATTTTAGGTTTTGACATCCTTAAAGACATATACGGTATGTATCTGTAAACATAAAAGAAAAAATTCTTTGTTGTTTCACAGATTCTCATAAAAGCTTTCTTCAGGTTTCAGTCTGCTCGTTAATATTAATGAGCCTGTAATCTCATTGAGTCATTGGGTAAAGCTCTTCTGAGGGAATTAATAACAAATAAAAAGGGCGCTTTTTTTTGTTAGCTTAATGTTTTCACACCTAGAGCTTTTAGTGAATTGAACTCCAGTTCATGTTCTGCTATGGTGTGCTTTGTTCGGTCTGGTGAGAACACAGTGGTCACATTCAGGTGTGCACCAAATAAACAGGACTGAGACCCCACAGAGAGGTAGTGTGTCTGGTGTAGTCATCCAGGTGAGAAGGCATACCAAACTAAAACAGGACCAAAAGCTCTGAACGACATACCTTATATATTTTTTTTTATATTTTCATCTGATGAGTTTGTTAGGTGTTGTGTCAATATGTGCCTTCAGCGATTCCAGGACATCAAACACGATGTTTAAAGCTGTAGCTTTGCTTAATATGTTTTAACTGTTTTATTTGTCCCCAATGCAAGTAATATAAAAAAAAAAGCAATCACCAGGGGAACTGCATACTTGTGTATATTAACCTCAATTGTCTGTCCCCATCACAGAAAGTTAACAACCCAGGATCTACTTATTGTATTTACTTTACTTGTTACTATGGTAGCCATCTGACCAATAAGTGGAGAGGACGTTCTCTGTTTTTAAAGTGACATATTTGGGTACCCTTGGATTTTTGTCTCTGTAAAAGGAAACAAAAAAACAAAACAAAACAATGGGAAACAATCCAAGATTTAAAAAATCCTGAAGTGATTCGGACCATTGCAAACAAGCGTTTGTGTGAAAACACCCTTTCAGAACTCAAGGTTGGGGTTGTTGGTGTGGGACAAAATAATAAGGTCATGTGTAATTTATTGAAGTGACGTGAGCATTTAAACATTTTAATGGTATCCATGTGACCCATTGCAGAATGTCAGATTTATTTAGAAAAGACTTTAAAAACAGCCAGTGTTGAAGAGGTTGGTCTTTAGTAATGACTTAAATCTGTACATTTTCAGCAGTCTGGATGTGAATAAGGAGGTTGTTCCTGAGCCTGGGAGCTTGGTCACTTTTACTTTTGATTCTGGATGTAGTGATATGCAGAAGAAGCAGGAAGTTTATACAACGCGGTGAAAAAGTATATGCCTCCTTCCTTATTGCTTACATTTTTGCATATTTGTCACACTTAAATGTTTCACATCATCAAACAAATTTTAATAATAGACAAAGATAACCTGAGTAAATGCAGAATGCAATTTTTAAGTGATGATTTCATTTATTAGGGGAAAAAAGCTATCCAAACCAACCTGGCCCTATGTGGGAAAAGTAAGTGCCCCCTAAACCTAATAACTGGTTGAGCCACCCTTGGTGGCAACAACTGCAATCAAGCGTTTGTGATAACTGCCAGTGAGTCCTTTATGTCCCTGTTGAAGAATTCTGGCCCAGTCTTCTTTGCAGAATTGTTTTAATTCAGCCACATCGGGACAGCTTGAGGTCACAAACTAATGGCCAGACATTCTCCTTTAGGATTTTCTGGTAGAGAGCAGAATTCATGGTTCCATCAATTACAGCAAGTCTTCCAGATACTGAAGCACCCCCAGATCGCCACACTACCACCACCATGTTTGACTGTTGGTATGATGATCTTTTTATGAAATTCTGTTAGTCTTATGCCAGACGTAACGGGAAGCACACCTTCCAAGAACTTCAACGTTTGTCTCATCAGTCCACAGAATATTTTCCCAGAAGTCTTGGGAATCATCAAGAATCATCATTCTTATTGTTGAATCATGGACCAGTGTCCAACATGAGGCAAGTGAGGCCTGCAGTTCTTTAGATGTTGTTCTGGGTGTTTGTTTCTCATCTGTTCTTGAATTTCTTTAGATTGTGGCATGATGTGTTGGTTTTGAGATCATTTGCCCTACTTCACTCTGTCAGACAGGTTCTATTTAAGTGATTTCTTGATTCAACAGGTCTGGCTGTGATCAGACCTGGGTGTGGCTAGTGACACAGAACTCAGCTTTCCAAAGAATGTGGTTAATCAGTTAATTCATGATGTAACAAAGGGGGCTATTACTTTTCCACACAGGGCCAGGTAGGTTTGGGTAGCTTTTTCCCCTTAATAAATGAAATCATCATTTAAAAACTGCAGTTTGTATTTACTTGGGTTATCTTTGTCTAATATTAAAATTTGTTTGACCTGAAACATTAAATGTGACAAATATGCAAAAATATAAGAAGTCAGGAGGGGAGCATATACTGTATGTTTTCACAGCACTGGCCATAGCATCACTTTGCACAATATGGGTCCTTGATGCTGATTAACTCAGCTAATTCAATCTTATTCCCCTTCCAGGATCACTCTTGGTAACCAGCTGGACGGCATTCACCTGCTGGACCCCGAGGTTGTCGCACGCTTTAAGAAGCGTTACCCCGATGGCGTCATCTCCAAACCCAAAACCATGCAGTGATGACACCATCGGTCACATGTTTGACTTAGTTTGATTACAGACTACTTTTATTTTTTTTAAAAAATATTTTTAAATGTAAAAGATGCATTGTCTCTTAGTTAAGAAATGATTATTCAAATGGTTTTAAAGACTGTGAATTTCATTTTTTATTGCTTGTCCCATTAACAAATGAAGAAAACATATTCATCATCATCATTGTTAAAAACAGAAAAGAAATCCAATTCAGCTCTTTAGTTAATGGTTAGTTAAGAATAAAGATTTTTGACAAGACTGGATATGAGAGATTGATCATTTAGCCACAATGGAAATGGCTCTACATTTGTTCATGTTCTCTTGAAGTGAATACAGTTATGGTTTTAAAAGGAAGAACTTGACATTCTAGTAAAAAAAAAAAAAAAAATCCTTTGTTTTATCAAAATATAAAAAGGCATCAAGCAGCATCTTACAGAAACGTAACTGTTGTGTAGCTAAACAACAAGCCAGCAGACACCCCCAGTTCCTACAGAATGTCTAGATTAGTGTTTAAACCCTTTTATAGATCGTAAATTGTTTTTTTTTTCACATTGCAGGAAGTCAAAGTTAAACAAGTCTTGGGCATCATGGGAAAAACATTCCTTCTCAGTGTAGCTGGTGGTTGCTGAGATAAGGTTATCTATCAGTGTGAGGCAGTCGTATCGGCTGTGATCTAATCAATGCCGTAAAACCTAACCCATGTTTACAGGCGTAATCAAAAAAAGGGGAAAAAAATGGTATAAAATAAAGCAGGAATTGACACAAAAAAAAAAAGAAAAGTAATGCACTTATTGGTGGTGGATGCTATGAACAACTCTTCCTCGAGCACTTGAGCCGCTCGTCCAGAATCTGAAAGTAAAGTCTGTTTCAGTCTGCTTAATCATTAAGAGTTCTGTGTGGGCAGCAGGGAGGGAGAGGTAAGAGCACAAGCCGCTGATCACATCTGCGGGTGATGTCAGAGGCATTTGCTCCCAGCTCTGCACCACAGGCTCCAAGTTCAAACAGGAAAACCCGAGTCAGTTTGGCTCCTCTGCAGCCCTCCGCGCTCCTCAGTAGGTGGCGTCCACCGCATTGATGTTGCTGTCCAGCTGGTGCCTGAAGGACAGCCTGGCCTTGGTGGAGAAATAGATCTGTGAGCCCCGGCTGAGGCTTCCCGTTCCGTCACTGTCACTGCTCCAGGATGTGGTGGAGGACAAACGTGGCTTCATCTCATCTGTAGGAACTGAAGTTGTGGAAGATACAAGGTCAAGCTATGTCCAGATAGGTTTCTTTGTGGCCTATATTTGAGGGTTTTTTTTTAATGTTGTTGCTCCTCACCTGCAGCTGGAGGGCACTGCCTGCTCTTGCAACGCTCTTTACAGCGTCTGTAGAATGGGAAACACTGCAGCATCTTCACACCCATGCTGGAACAATCTGAAGAAGGAGGGGAGAAAGAAATTAAAGAGCAGTGGTTAGTTGCACTGAAAAAAAACAACACTTCTTCAGCTCACACTTAAGCCTCATCATAGTGACACAGGTCTGCGTCTCCTCACCAGGTCACAGTTTAATTGTATTATGATGCCGCACTTCAGAGACGTGACGGCTTAATATAAGCCGTCGGTGAATGGCACAGTAGCCCAGCAACCACCAGCTCGCTCGGTATTTACTGTTCCATCATGACAATCATCCTGCACTCTGTCTAATCCCAAGAAAGGACGTCGGAGCACCGTGGCAGCCGCAGAAATTGATAAGCTCTTTTCTGACAGATTATACACTGTAGAGGTCGTTTGATGAAGGCAAGAGATAACCAACGCACGCGGTTGAACATTTTTAATCTCAATTGGTTTAGAGCTTCATATTCTGAAATATAACTTAAGCGGTCTGAAACTTGTGACTCTGACTTCCTGTGGTTTTGGCAAAAGGCACATTTACCAAAAACTAGAAGGCAATCAGTGGAGGTGCAGACCTGCGTCCAACAGGAATCTGTTTCTCCCATTTGGTGACTTTGTGACCTTGACCTTTGACCATTTGCCTTAAGAATGAATGCATGTCTACAAGCAGAACTGTGCATGTGCCAGTCCTGCAACAAGTTTGGGGTTGATATCTGCAGTAGTTCTTGCTTTGTAGTCCAGAGAAACTGTTGTAAAATACACTATCCACATCACGAATACTGCTGGCATGTTTTTTTAAGGCAGAATATTCACACAAAAAGTGACATGGTAGCAAAAAAGTAGGTCTTAAATTTATGTGAACCTACAAATTTAACAGAAAAATCATTTAGAAGAACAAAAAACAGCAATTTTTGCAGATTGATTTGGAGTCAAATTCATGGAGGACAAATTTGCAAATTTACAAGGAAAAGTCTATTGAAAACGTTGCAAATTAACAAGGAATGTTGTAACTTTATGGAAAAATATGCATATCCTACCATTAACAGACCAGTTTATAATTTTTAAGGTTGAGATATGCTTCCCAACTTCATGCAAAAATGGTCAAAATAGCTTTAATAGGATGTCAAGACCTGTATTGACTAGATGAGATAACCTGCAGTGTACTTCTTATTATGAAAAATGCATTACTATACCGTATAAAATATTAGCTTCACAGTATGAAATTGGGCTGTTTGGTTACCTTTAAATTGTTATTTTAGTGTTGCAAATCTTTATAAACAGTATTATTACAAAATGCCAGTACACATAACCCCAAGTCATCATTCTTAAACTCTGACACTAAAAGCACAGGTGCAAATCCAAACTTCACTCTGCACAGCTGAAACAATGCTGCTGGATTCATTACCATAAAGATCCCAAGAATGTTAAGTAATACTGAACACTGCTCTTAGCTAGAAATTTGCCGTTAATGTTCTTTTAGCCGAGGGCTTTCAACTGTCATTTCCTCCGAGAATGGTACACGACAAAGTGGCATGTACAGATATCTTTGCAGCACTTTTCTGTCTTCACAGCATCATGCTGCAGATCTGCGCCTGTGGGAATGTCAGAGAATTTCATAATTTCCCTGAGGGTTGTGACAGTGACAAGGCTGGGCCACATGCCAGCACCACTGTATTTACTTAGAAAGAGAAAAGGGTATTTATTTTAGTCTAATCGGGTTAAGAAATGGGTCAGGTGAAATGGGGCAGAGGGGGTGATGGGCTTTTACGATTTCTATTGTAGCTGTGCTGAGAGATACGAGCATTCACTTTGCTGCTGCAAATTACACGAACCTCTACAAAGACTGCAAGTGTTTCTACATGGTGAAACATCTGCAGAAGCCGTTTACTACAAATGTAATCATTTCCTTTTCAGCTGAGCAAACTACCGAAAAAAGTTTCCTTTGACTTAATCCTTCCGGAAAATCTCAACAACAATAGATGATGCATAAAAGGTTGGCAGGATGGACGTGTAATTGACATGCTCCGGTGTATTATAAAACTGAGATTTTCCCTCAGTTTATATTTGGAAAAATGTTGAATGAACATTGGAGAGTAATTAAAGAAGGAAAGCTGGAGGATGGCCAGGGTCAAAATGTGACAAAATGAAACGCAAACGAAGCACAGCCACATATGCAGTGGCTGTCATGTGTGGGTTCAGGATACAACAAATCTTTGACCAATCTGTGACTGGAAACCTTCATTAGTTCCTTGAGTTTCCAGTTGACGAAGTTAATTTATATGTACAGTAGATGTGTTTACAGCAAAAACAGTCAATTTTTAAAAAAATTTACCTGAATAGTTTTGAACTTTTTTTTTCCTAATTTGTTGTTTTAAATAAGTGTCCGGTTGAAATTTTGTTGGGTTAAAGACTGCATTTTCAGAGGCGACATTACTTACCTAAGCAATGTGATAATTACAATAAGACTGTTCTAATTTTTAAGTATGGAACTGCAGTATGTACTATTAGCATTTGCATTAGCTCGTGACTTAGCACACCACCATCTCATCTAAATAACACTTCTAACTACTAAAGTACAAGGTGGTAAAACATCCAGTTTCACTTTTTTTTGACAAGTTTCCAGCCAGTCTCTTCACTCCTACAGCAGTTCTACCATAAAACGGCAAACTTCTGTTGCTGTTTGATCATCTATTAACATGACAACACCATTTACGTGGCCTGAAATCGTAGTATTTTGAAAACAGACCCCTGAGTGTAATTGTTTTGAAATGCCACTGGAGCTGTTAACATTTAATCTGACGGTATTCCTATAAAAACCATGATAAAGCCTCACTTGGCAAATATGTTTCCCCACATAAACACATGCACAAGAGAGCCAGAATGGTGGCCTAATGGTAGAGCATCCACCCCACAGCCAGGAAGTTGTGGGCTCACGCCACAGCCGGGTCATACCGAAGACCATATAAAAATGGTACTTTCTGCCTTCTAGCTTGGTGCTCAGTATAACAGCGTGAAACGAAAGTTGGTCATCCAGTGAAAGGGGGCGCACAAGCCAGTGTACTCCTACAGCATCTGGTGCAAAATCCTTGCCAAATCAAATATTCGGTCCCATGATCCACTGTGGTGACCCCGTATAAGAAGAAGACGACAAGAAAAACAACCACAATGATGAACTGTCTGCAATGAAGAGTTTTTAGCACTCATCCATCCATCAGTATCAGTTTTGGAGAGTGCTTTCGCCACGGTGTCTCATTAGTCTCGTCGTTTTCACTGCACTATAGAGGAAGGTGTTTGTACGCAGGTGCATACTGTGCTCCTAGCTGGCATGCATACTACAGCATTTTCTATAGCTTTTGGAGATTGTTGTCATTGAGGATTCTTTCAGTAATGTCCATGAATGTGGACTCTAAAACACAAAAGGTGTTTCTGTTTCCAGGAACACTGCTGTTGTGTAAACATACCCTTAAGTACTACCTATCAGTGAGGTGAGATTTGCTGAAATCCTCTCAGCTGAGTCGGTCTGAAGCCCTTTGTTCACCGATCACAGAGGCATATCTGGATATCTGATGACAAACACTCAGCTGTGATTTTTACATAAAGGAGGGCAGTGTTGGGTAAACAGATTTCCTCTTCACGGTCTACCACAGATTATTTCTGCTGAAGCAGTTTTACAGGGACGTGACAGCTCACACATTCACACACATGCCGGGGGTGGGGGTGGGGGTGGGGGTGGGGGTTGGCAGAGGCAAATGTCTACTGGTAAAATAATGCATCTGACAGTTAAATTGCTTCCTGATCTAAACATCCATCAGACTCATTCTGGCCTTAACATGCTCCCAAGTTTCCTCCCATGCTCCAACACAACTGGAAGTCTTCGCAGAGACGGAGATGGTGCATGATAGGGCTTTTCTGAATGGACAAGGAGATGCACTTCATGCTGTGCTAATGCATTTCTGTATGATCATCCACATACAAAATGTACAGAGCTGTAAAATCCTCCATGTTTTCATCCCATGATGTGCTAGCAGTTAGCCACTAGCTAACAGCCAGTCCTTAGCTAGGTCAACCAGAAAAAGGTCCAATACTAGCAAGTGGAAATGGCATATATTGCCTCCTATCATAGTAAAGTGGGATAATAAATCAATTTCCCTATCATTTATACTGAAATATGTACAGTAGTACAATGAAGTGGCCTAGTCGAGCTATAACTGTAGTTTGATTAAATGGCACATTTTTAGTAGAAGTAGTTTTGGTGCCTTAAGCAATAACACAATTCCCTACGTCAAATTTCTGACTATAGTGTTGGGCAGCCAGTGCCATTATGCAAGTTAGAGAGGAGTTGGGGAGTCAAAGTTACTGCAACCTACATCAAGAGTAAGGAAACTCGAGTACAATGTTATAGCTGTAAAAGGTGGCCTTCCACAAGGTTTAGGAGTGTGTTTATGGGAATTTCTGACCATTCTTCCAGAAGCGCATTTGTGAGGTCAGGCACTGAGGTCAGATGAGAAAGCCTGGCTCGCAGTCTCTGCTCTAATTTATCCCAAAGGTATTCTATCAGGTTGAGGTCAGGGCTCTGTGCAGGTTCAGTCAAGTTCCTCCACACTAAACGCGCTCATCCATGTCTCTATGGACCTTGCTTTGTCCATTGGTGCCCATTCATTTGGAGGGGTGTCCCAATACTTTCGACAGAATAGTGTATGATTGAGCTTTGAGGAATGTAGAAAGAGAGTGTGTGTTTCGAAAATGAGCGAGATGGCCACCAAAGCCTAAAACTTTTCTCTAAACTGAACCATTAGTGGACTGAATCTGGAACCTAACCTTTTCCCCTAACCCTGAAAGCCACAAAGATGTGTAAAAGTGAAACGCAACTGCAGAAGTGAAGGTAAGAAAAAAAGATGAGGGTGGATGCAAAGCCCGGCTTCTCTGAGAGATAGTGTGGTATTTGTTATACCGTCCACCAGCCCCACCTTCCTCCGTATCAGGATCCAGCGCTGCCAAAATGGTGAGCTGCCTGATGCATGTGCAGTAAACAAAGTTGACAGTGTGTTGCGCATGCACAGTGGCAATCAGTTCTGGAGTATAGGTTTTTATAGAATAAATGGTTCGCTTTTACTGGGGTGGAAAGCATCTTACTTGTACCATTTTCTATGACATCTGGTTTTGCCAGCTAATGCATCTCACTTCCCAGTTCCTTTGAAACTGTATCCCATTTACAGAAACCATCAATCCATTATGTACCATAGATCAATTTAGAGGTTCTACCAGCGAGAGATGAGAACATTAACCACAGAGGCTTCTGTAGCACTCACTCTTAAATGGAAAGAACAGGGACGGTGCATGCTGAGCTGACCAGCTTTTTCCTCCACTGCATGATTTCACACACAAACACACTTCATTAAGAGCCCCGGTCAGTGGTGAGGAATTTCGGGGACGGATCACGAATGTTTGTGGGGGTCTGGCAGCTCTCAGCAGGCTGGGAAGTCTGGTGGAGAAAAACAACCTTGGTTGACACACAAGTACACACAGTACCTTGAGCAGAGGGAGGGAAATGGGAAATGGTGTTGAGATAAAATGGATGCCATGGGTCGGCAGCCTCTGCTATGGAAAGAGTCATTTTGAGCAGCATTTGGCCTAAAATAAAATTGGCCTGGAGCAGCAGCACATATGAGCCTTGAAATGAAGGTAAAACAGCGGATTTAATAACAGGACTGCCAACATTAGTAATAGGAGAGGTTTTTCCTCTTAAATATACAACTTTTTTCTCACAAATTTGTGATCTTGGCATACATTTTTAAACTCTTCCTCATTAATCTGGGTAAATTAGTGTATTTTTTTCTTGTAAATGTACTAATTTTACTTTTAGAATTTGCATTTTTTTTAAGCAATGAGGGATTTCTTTGTAAATTCACCATTCTTTTTGGATAAAATTTTGATTTTTCCCCTCAAAAATTTACATTTATTTTTGTAAATTTAATGGATTTTTCTTAAAAATTTGCTATCTTTTCTTAGTAAATTTGAAAGATGTACTGGGAAAATTTTCAGCTTTATTCACTAACTTTTTTCCCCACTTTTTTCTTATAAATTTGACTTTCTTCTGTAAATTAATAAGGACTTTCCTCTGAAATTAGCAACATTTCTCATAAATTATCTTTTTCCCCATCATATTTTTACAGCCTTTTTCTTAAGAATCTTCAGTTTTCCCCTGTAAACTTCAGAGGTTTTTCCCATTTCAATTGCAGTATTTTATGCAAATCTAAGACTTTTTTTCTTTTTGGTGCCTTTTTTGTAACTCTACAACTTTTTTTCTTCATAAATTTACAAGTTTTTTGTACATTTGAAACTTTTCTTGAGTTTTTCTTGTAAATTAGCAACGTTTGTTCTGCAAATTTGATATTTTTTCTCTTAAATTTGGTGCTTTTCCCATAACTGTGATTTTAAACCCCACTATAAATTAGTGAGGTTTTTTTTGTTTTTTGTTTTTAAATCAAAACCACAAGGAGTCAATGGTTATGGGAAAAATACATGTAGACACATGTGACCAGAGAGCCACAGGTTGAAAACCACTAGGATGGACGGGAATGAAAAGAGAGCAAAAAGTGAATTGGCATGTTTAAGAAATATTCCAAATTACCAAAACAGAGTCAGGGTGAAGTGTAAAACTGGAAACAAACTTTTCTTTATCTTTGCCCAAACTCGAGGCTCACGCCCACAAGTCCCTTCAAGAGCCACTTTCTGCTCTGGAATAATGCGGTTTTACTTGTTCATCAACGGTGCCTCAAGAAGGGAGTTGAATATTGCACAATGCATTAAATGAAATTGTAACAGTGATTCCTGATAGGGTTATGCTTCAGGCACTGCATGTCTGTGCATGTGGAACATTGCAGGGGGTTAATGGTTTAAGCTACTTAAACATGCTGGAGAAAGGCAATCTGGACAGAAACATCTTAATTCCAGTCCAACTTCTCTTTCAACAAAACACACATTCAGAGCAGTAACTTGATAACGATCTTCCCACAGCTCCACATTTCCTCTTTCCAGTCGGTCTCTGAGGTTTTACCAAAAAAAAAAAAAGTCTGGTGTCACTGCCTGTAAGGTAACACAAAGCTTCACGCTGGTTTGCCAGGTTGGTTGAGGTACACTGTGAATGAAACCTGTCCATAGACATTGATGTGGTAAACATTTTATAGACAGATAAAACAGTTTTGATGTTGTCGCTGCTGATATACACTAAAATTAATTTATCTGACTGCTATTGGTTTGCTTACAGGATATAAAGTGATGTTATTTTACTAAGCCACACATGGACATATAAAGGTGTTAGAACTTGTAGTGCACCACATTAGTCAGATTTACAATTAAACGTCAGGTGCCGTTAACTGAAAATTGTCAATTGACAGATTTTTTTTTTAAACAATGACAGATAAATCTGAAGGCTGTCATTTTGACAGATCACATTGAGGGTGACTGACCTACTGCAGCTTTTACTTGTAACTTCCACCTGTCCACCAGCAATGAAGTAAGGGAGATTTGTGTAATGCATGCAGTTCTTATCGTCCCAAACAACCAACACCTGTCTGTCATTTTTCATCACCGCAACAAGCTGAAGTCAGGGTGTAAATATGTTTGTCTGCTACATACAGTCATCTAGAATGTCACAGAAATAGCTTACCTTTTCTGCTGGAAGGAAAATTTGTCCAGAAATAACGATGGCCAAGTAGGGACAAAAATATGTGCACAAACCCCTTAAAATGCACGGTTGCTGTTGCTTGGGGAAACACTGCTTCAACATGTTGCATAAAAGATTATCGTCTCCTGTATTGTAAGTATACGATATATTAAACTTCCAACTGATCAGTGGTTTTGTGCACTCATTTAATTTGTTTCAAGAATGCTTAAAGATACATTTTACAAAACACCACTTTATTCTGCATGTTGAATAGCAGTCGGGCAGCACGGTGGCGGAGTGGTTAGCACTGCGGCAGCACAGCAACTCACCCTTGGCCGGGGGATCCTGGGTTCGATCCCAGCCCCCGACCAACAGTGATCTGTGTGGAGTTTGCATGTTCTCCCCGTGTCTGCGTGGGTTTACTCCGGGATTTCTCCGGTTTCCTCCCACATGCCAAAAACATGCAAGTTAGGTTAACTGGCATCAAAACTGGGGATTCTAAATTGTCCTTAGGTATGACTGAGAGAGTGAATGACTGTCTGTCTCTCTGTGTTGGCCCTGCGATGGACTGGCGATCTGTCCAGGGTGTACCCCGCCTCTCGCCCAAAAGATGCTGGGATAGGCTCCAGCCCCCCGCGACCCGAAAAAAAGGATTAAGCGGAAGAAGATGAATGAATGAATGAATGAATGGCAGTCATCTACTATTGCCTCTTCAGTCTCTCTTCATCAGTTCAATAAATAAATAAATAAATAAATACACAGTTTGCATGCTGCATCTTGTAGGCCCATGACTACATGTAAACAAAACCAAAAGCCATTTGTCATCTTATGACATGAAAACTAAAGCAACAGGTAATAACAGATTGAATCACAATAAACTGATCTTTCTTCTTATTTCTATTTTACTTATTTACCTCCAAATTGAGCAAATTTATAGTGCATGTGATTGGGGTGGGACAACAGATTCGGTGATGTATTGCAATACTTGGGACTAATAATTATGTACTGATCCCTTATTAATTAATCATATATATATATATATGTATATATAAATGTTGCGTACTCTTGGTATTAATCAGCCAATTGCATTTTCAGTCCAATTATAGCTTGTCTCGCAAGATTTGCAGCCGGGTGTACAAGTTGAGAAGCAGTTAAATGCAACAAAAAAGTAGTTTAAATGTCGGGCCTTTTTTAGATTTTTTATAACAAAGATGGAATGAAAAACTTTGACATGACACACAACTCGCAAGGAGTGCTGCACACACACACACACACACACACACAAAAAAAACACTCCGGCATGAGTGGCGCCGACCCCGATGAACAGCCAACTCCGGACACCTCCACATGCCACAACCCTCCCTGTGTGCAGAGACATGTCTCCGCAGAAAATGAAGACCCCTGGAATATGAACATGTGGGCAGCAGAAAGGACGACAGCAGCACACCATCCTACTGAGGACTGACAGCCTGCAGCCACTGAAACAAAAGTGGCCACAGTGAAGTGAAAGGAGTGAAAACTTACATGAAACAGATGTTGACAGTTGTACTTCGGGGACAAAATGTGACACTGAAATGGGAAGGGAGATGTATGGTATTGCAATGTGTCGTAATAGTGTTGCATTGTGGCCCAAGTATCGTGATCTGAATCACATCGTTAAGGCCCTGCATGATGTGAAAGGATGGTATTGCTAAAACAAAAATAGACTCTAGTTCCTGCATTTTGCCTCAGGAAATTAATGGCTGAGAACTACAATTACAGTTTACATTGCTTACAATAACTGACTGGAAATTTTTCTGCTTTTCCTACAAAGTTTATTCTAGTTAAGAAATATGGACACATTTTGACATTTATAAAAAACATTAACATTTTGATATAAATATTTGTGTACCTAGACCAAATATTAAAAAAAAGCCCTCTTCATGTATAAAAAAAAATCTTTTTCTTTACTTTTAGGCTACAAAACTGGAACACACCTTCCTATATTAATTCATATTTTTGTTCCTTCCTTTGCTTGTACACTGGAATATAACTGGGTCACATTTAGCACAAACAGTGAGAACTTCTTATTGCACTGTTGAGCATATCTGTGTTTCTAAGAAGACCATATCTTTGCATTGTGTGTGTGATGGCGTTAACCTTGCAATCAGACAGGAGTCCTTTAACGCGCGCACACTTGGGTGAATGAAAAGCTTGTTTAGGCAGACGCACTACTCTGGGCTTCTGCTCAGATCACTGAGCACCACTTACCTCACTATCCGCTAAAGACGCGCTTGTGTTTACACGCAGAGCTGTCACCGAAACACGGCTCCGCTCACACACTGAGCCCAAAGGTGGACATTTATGGGAGCAGTGATCTGGGCGCATCACAGCTGCCAATTAAGCCAGAGGGCGATTAATGGGGACAATGGGCGACCTGTTCGTGCGTAAAGCCTAACGTCTGAAAGGCTGTTTTCCGTGAGGGCAGCGCATCAGACTGCGCGTTATAATCTCAAACCCTCCCACCGCGCTGACGCACCTCCTTCTCCAAAACCCCCCAAAGCAACTTTAAACTGTGTAAAGACTTCAGCCCAGACATGCAAAGTTTTAAATTTATCCACAATCCACCAGCCAACACGCATGCTATTTCCGCGTGAATGGAGGAAGCCATCAGATCTTAACATACTCCCATTTATCTTTAGTTTTAATAAAGTGGCACAACTTACCCGGGAAACTGGCGGACACTTCCCTCGCTGGTACGCGACTATCGGCTTGTGATTATGCGCCTCTTCTCTCCTCTCTCTCGTTTATATGCGCTTTCTCCGCGTGCGCTTCCTCGTCCTGCACGTCTCGTCCCGCTGCGTCCTCATTGGCTGCGCGGAGAGGTTTGCGTGGAGCAGAGCGCATGGACTTTAAATAGCAAATCCCTGCGGCGGGGCGCACGGACACGCCTGCTCTCCTTGTGCCTCCGTGCACGCTCACTCCCCTCTGCACGCTCTGCTCTGTTTTGCCTTCATCGACTCATTTGTTTGTGCTCATAAAACAATGTGGGATAAGGGATGGCTCATAACTGTCATCCTGAGGTGCATGTGCACGTGGGCTAATGCTCATTATTACTCATGAAGTGAAGTTATTTGACCCCTTGAACTCTATCGATGTTTTAACCATTCATTGATAACATCTGTCAATCATTCATGACGTCATTTTTTCTACTACAAGTGACCTTTTCCCCTTCAGAGGTCACAAGATAAAACAAGTTACTACACTAATTCAGTCAAGGAGGCGATGTTGTCCATAACACATTTTTTAATGGAATTTGAAAGTAGAGGTTGGAAATGCATCAATGACAAAAGGATTAAATTTTAGGGAGATGCGCCGTACGTTTGTGTTTGTGTGTGTGTGTGTGTGTGTGTGTGTGTGTATTAACAGCATAAGTTAAAAAAAAAATGCTTGTATGGATTTTGATGACATTTTCTGGACACGTTGGAACTGGACCAAGGACTAATTCATCAGATTTGATGTGTGCTTGTGTATATAGAGCACAGGCGGGTGAATGGGGAAGCGGGCGTGACGGTGAAGACGCAAGGAGTAGAAGTAGTAAAGATAGATGAGTTTAAATACCTGGGGTCAACCATCCAAAGCAACGGAAAGTGCACAAGAGAGGTGAAGAAGAGAGTGCAGGCTGGGTGGAGATGAGGGGAGATGAATAGCAAGAGGAAGAAAAAGAGGAAGTATGCTTGTGCATCTGTGTCTGTATTAACAGCATAACTGAATCATTAAAGCAACAATCTGTAACAAAACTTATTAAACCATAAAAATAACCATGAGGTGTCACCAGAGATATCTTAAACATTTAAGCTAAAAAAAATGGTTTCTCCAACATCAAAAGTTCAAAATGACCCTGGAAAGGTTTATTCTTGTTTTTCTCTAGTCTAAAACACTGCCTAGAACCACAGTCAACTACAGCCTTCCGAGAAGCGTTGAAGCTGTTATAGCTGCAAAGGCTTTCCACAAGGTTTAAGAGTGAGTTTATGGGAATTTTTGACCATTCTTCCAGAAGCACATTTGTGAGGTCAGGCACTGATGTTGGATGAGAAGGCCTGGCTCGTGTGACCAAGAGGACGGGCGATGAAGCCCAAATGGTGGCATCCAACCGGGGGTTCAAACTCACAACCTCCCGCTCCAGAGTCTGGCACTCTACCTGTGTCACAAGGAAGGTCGACCCACACTTGGCAAGCCAAGTAGGAATGCTTTTTACTGGCTCTGTTACACTCGCAGTCTCCCCTCTAATTCATCCAAAAGGTGTTCTATCGGGTTGAGGTCGGGGATCTGTGCAGGCCAGTCAAGTTCCTCCACATCAAACTCGCTCATCCATGTCTTTATGGGGCTTTATTGTGCCCATTCATTTGGAGGGGTGTCTTATTATTTTTGGCACTATAGTGTATCATTTCTGTACCTGATCTAAAAAGCCTTGTTATTACCAGAGGGATAATAATAAGAGAGTCAATATTGGAGAGTCATTTGAAAGATGGAGAAGTCTAAGATCAAAAAAACTTTTTTAAGTCCGATGCCCAGTCCGGGGTGGAGGGGTATAGAGAAACAACCTTCTTCACTGATTTGAATTTGGACTGCAGCCCCATTTTAAAACACCAGCTGTTAAGTTCGCAACCTGTTACTTGTCCACAATATCATTCACTAGTGTAATCGCATTATGAGGCAAAGTGTGACTCCATGGGAGACATCTGCACTCCCTGAGTGAGTGTATGCCCTTAGATTATTAAATGAAGGCAGGATGACTGCATTTACTGCTTGACTGGTATTTAAATTGCTTACTATTTTCCTGTATTCTTACTCATCATTTGTAATTATAAGCTATATCACATTACATACAGTTAATTAATAATGCATATAGTTGTAGAAATTCCAAAAACACTTTTCATGGTAAATGCTAGACCAGGAGTCATCAGCTTCTACTGTGGAAAGAGATATTTTGGGCAATCTTTGGCCCAGAAAAACTGCATGGAGCCAAACATATCTGAGCTTTAAGATGAAACTAGAAGCAATCAAGCTATAACTATAAACTGGTGTCAGCATGTTCGATAGGTTCTTTCTCTTATGCAACAGTTTCCTCATAGAATTGTAACTTTCTTTCAAATTTGTGAATTCTTTGGCATTTTGTATTGTAAATTTTCAACTTTTTCTCATAAATTTGAGTGTTTTTTTTTTTTTAATTATTTTCTCAAAGCCACAGGGAGCCATTTGTAATATGCATAAGAGCTGCATGTAGCTATGGAGCCAGAGGTTGCAGACCCCTGTGTTAGGTGAAGGACACAAGACTGAAGGTAATGCGTGCCTTAAATTAGTGATTCAAATAAATGGGGGACCCCTGGAGACTGTGACCACTAGTCAAGTGTTGTTAAAATGTTTTCAATAATTTATACAACTGTACTTGAACATTTGAGAAGGTGAAGCACAAATATCAAACAGGGTCATTTATACACATCCATAAAACATCTTGGTCTTAAAAATGTTCGAGAGCATCTGTCCATAGAAGGCGGGGATTCCAATGGGTGGAAACTGTACTGTTAATATTACTTGTATTGTAGGTTGCACCCTTCACTCCCAGAACATTTCAGACTGAATAAATTGCTCACCCAGCCTGCTGGATAATGTTTCACACTCACAAACACATAACATGAGAGATTCTGCATTCCTGGAAAACAAAGAAAAAATGTCTAGATACATTCATGTCTATTAATGTTGATATGTCACACTGCCTGGGCACATATGTGTCACGAGCTGAGCTCTGGAAGTTCTGCCAGGCTCAGTCTCATGGCCTTTTTCTTGTATTTATATATATTTGGGTTTTTTTTGTGTCTTTTGAGTTTTTGTACTGTTTTCTATTTTTCTGTTTAGGCTTAAGTTTTGTTACACTCATATTTGTTTCCTTCATAGTTATTTATTAGTCTGCATTTGATTATGTTTATTCTCTATATTTGCTCTGTGAAGTTCCTTCTCTGGGTTGACAGCTGTCAGGCGGCATTTCCGGTTTTGTGCTCTGCGTGGGCGTTGCCCTGTCAGCTGTCAAGCCACTCCTCCCTCCTCTTTTCCAGATGATCCCAATCACCATTCATTGCTACCTTTTTGCCCGCTCAGCCCGCACCTGCCGCTCATTATTCCCCAACTATTTAAAGGCTGTCTGATTGTTTTTTCACTGCGGAAGTCTTGTCTCTTCATCATCGTCACCGGAGCCCAAATCCTGCTTCAGTCTTCTCAGCCTGTAAGTTTTTTGTCTGTGTCTGTTTTTGGATTTGTGTTGAGCACTTTTTCAGACTTGTGTTTTGGTATGTGAAATAAAATTCCACTAACTGCAGTTCAGCACGTGAGTCTCAATTCTCTGCCCTGAAAGGCAATTCATGACAGTAGACTGCAGCCAGTAGAGACCCAGCTGCTGTAGTTAGTGGGTTCGCTGGTGCCCTCAGCTGTTGGAGCACGCTGAGGGAGTGGAGAGGATTTCTCTGGTGGTGGCGCTACAACGCAAAAACAGCGGGATGGCGAGGAATTCCCCAGGAAAGCCTGGGCCTGCGCCAAAGGATAAGCATTCCCGGGTCCCTATTGTTTTGGCTCCTTGCCAGTCTCCATCACCTGTTCCTGCTCCAGTCCCATCCGCTCCACGGTGTCGCTATCCAGCCCCAGGCCGCCGGAGGAATACTCCCACCTCTCAGCCAGCAACTCTCCCTTCACCGAGGCAGAAGACTCCTGCAGCAGTGCATCCTCCATGTTTTCCTCTCCCGCTGTTCCTTCAGTGTTTTGTTTTCCTACAGCTGCTGTTCCTCGCTTCGCCTCGCTGTCTTCTCCTGCTGGTGACAGACCATCGGTATCATCTTCGGCTCCACCCATCGCTGTGGCTGCAGAGGCAGCTCCACAATGTTCCCCTGGGGACCCTCCTCAAGTGAAGTTACGGAGGTGGTCGACCCAACACCTACTGCATCAGAAAACATTGAACTCCGAGACAACAGGCAAGTGTCTTTTCATTTTCCCACAATTTATGATGATATGCCTTGCCTGATTCCCGGTAGTGAGGCTCAGGATATGCAGTCCCCTGAGCTCCTACCATCTTCTGCAACTATTAATTTCTCACCTGCCCTCTCCGTGTCTCCTCCTATTGTCCCTGAGTGTCCGCCGGCCCTGGAACTGAGCCACCAGACAATGGAGGAGCCTGCGGCTCTGGTGGACCTGATTCCAGCCCCGCAGCCACACAGTGGATGGAAGGGAAGGGCTGAATCCAAACTGACGCCTGCTCCATAGATGCTCCTCATCTATGGAGAGTCCCCGGGCTTCAGCGACTCAGGATCCAGCGCCGGCAGGGAGACCACCTCTCGAATCCACGCCGGATGAACCACCTGTGTGGGTTACCTCACCGGAGGAAACCAGGATTGCACCAACCACCATGCCTCCTGCAGGGGCCGCTGCAGCAGAGTTGGAGCTGGACCTCCAAAAGGCTGGGCTCGAACAACCATCATCTGGATCAACGGAGTCCTGGATGACAGTGAAGCTCGAGCTCAGGCAAGTGCTCTACTTCATTTTTATTGTATCTGTTTTGGAGAAATCTTGTCTGCCTCTTGGTGAGGAGAGCCGGGCGCAGCTATCAGCTGCGTCTGAGCTCAGTTCGCCAGGCTCCGCTCCTGCCGGTGAACTGACCCTGTTTCTACGCTTGTTTTGTCTGAGCTCTTCCCCAGGGTCGCTGAGGTACTTCTAGATCTGCCAGATGTCTCCATGGGTCCAGGATTTGCCGCCCGAGATCACCATGGGTCCAGCTCCCCCTCTGAGGTCATCAAGGACACGCCGTCCCAGCCTGGGACCTTCGTGGGTGCAGCTTCAGCCCAGTCCGGGTCCTCCATGGGTGCTGCTCCCCCTCTGGTTGAGATCGTCTTGGGTGCTTTGTTCCAACCCGGGTCCTCCATCGGTGCAGCTTCAGCCCAGGCCAGGCCCTCTGTGGGTGCTGCTTCCCCCTGGTTGAGGTTGTTGCGGGTGCTCCGTCCCAGCCCAAGACCTCTGTGGGTGCAGCTCCTCTTCAGTCTGGGTCTCTGTGGGTGCTGTGTCCCAGTCGGGGACCGTCATGGGTGCTGCATCCCAGCTTAAATCCAACTTGGGTGCTATGCTTCAGTGGGGGCCCACCATGGGCATTACGCCCCAGCCCAGGGGCCACTGAGGGTGCAGCCTTGGCCCAATCCGGGTCCACCGAGGGTACAGCCTTGGCCTGGTCCGGGTCCACTGAGGGTGCAGCCTTGGCCCAGTCCGAGCCCACCGAGGGTGCAGTGTTGCTCCAGCCCAGAGCCACCGCGGGTGCAACATTATCCCATCCGGGACCACTGCAGGTGCAACCTCGCCCCAGTCTGGGGCCACCACGGGTGCTACAATGTTCCAGTCTGGGACCACCGAGGGTGCTGCTGGCCTGTTCGAGAGCGTCGTGGCTCCCCTTCCTTCGCCAGACACCGTCAGGGTCCCCTCTCCTCCTGTACCAGACGCCGTCGTGGTTCTCCCTCCTGTGCCTGACGCCGTCATGGTTTCCCCTCCTGCACCAGGCGCCGTTGTGGTTTCCCCTCCTGTACCAGACACCGTCATGGTTTCCCCTCCTGTGCCAAACGCCGTCATGGTTCCCACTCCTCCATCCTGCCCACCATTGACTCTTCCTGATAGGCAGTCACCTCCTGGACCACCCTTACTGTTCAGGTGGCTGAAGAACTCTGGTCAGCCGCCTGACAGACTGAGCCGTTGGGTTGGGTGGCCCATATTCTCCGGCAGACCACCTGACTCATTCCACTTCACTGTCCGCCAGGTCTGGGACTTTGGTCACCCACCTGAACTTTCCAGCTCTTTGGTCTGGGGGCCCTGAGCCTCTGATTTTGACTGGTGTGGGTCCTAAGTGGGGTTTTGTTTCATTCCCTTCTAGCCTGTTCCCCCCACCTAGGTAGGTTATTGTTGTGCTGCTGCTGGGGAGGGGGGGCAGGCTCTTTCTTTTTCTTTTGGTGTTACCCTGGGGTGTCTGAGATCCACCCCTTGAGAGGGGGGCTCTGTCACAAGCTGAGCTCTGGAAGTTCTGCCAGGCTCAGTCTCATGGCCTTTTCCTTGTATTTATATATATTTGTTGTTTTTTGTGTCTTTTGAGTTTTTGTACTGTTTTCTATTTTTCTGTTTAGGCTTAAGTTTTGTTACACTCATGTTTTGTTTCATTCATAATTATTTATTAGTCTGCATTTGATTATGTTTATTCTCTATATTTGCTCTGTGATGTTCTTTCTCTGGGTTGACAGCTGTCAGGCAGCATTTCCGGTTTTGTGCTCTGCGTGGGCGTCGCCCTGTCAGCTGTCAAGCTACTCATCCCTCCTCTTTTCCAGATGATCCCAGTCACCATTCATTGTTACCTTTTTGCCTGCTCAGCCCGCACCTGCCGCTCATTATTCCCCAACTACTTAAAGACTGTCTGATTGTTTTTTCACTGCGGAAGTCTTGACTTAAGAGTCTCTTCATCATCGTCACCGGAGCACTTTTTTCGGACTTGTGTTTTGGTATGTGAAATAAAATTCCACTAACTGCAGTTCAGCACGTGAGTCTCAATTCTCTGCCCTGAAAGGCAATTCATGACAATATGTTTGAATTTTGTGTAGCAGGTTGATATTTTGTTCTAATATCAGTCGAGCTGTGTAGAAGAAAAACATTCAAATACCCCTCAGTAAAACCAAGTGTATTGTAGATGGGTACATTAAGTAAATCTTGACTGTTAATGGCAGTTTAATAGTTACAAAGGTTTTGTGGTGGAAATTTACCCAGGCTGGCTCTTGGGGTGGGTCTGGGTCTGCCGTTAGAGATAACCCAGGAAACACTTCATTCATGCAGGATTTTCAGACTTGTACAGCTTTGATAATACATTGTAATCCAATCCAGTTGGCAGTTTATAAACACAATGAAAAAGGAACATAAAGCTATTGTTCACACTGATATGCTCTTCTGGCCAAAACAGGTAAATGATTTTTCTTACTAGTTAAGCAAATTTTATGATCAGTTTAAATTAAGTTTGCATGCAACAAGCAAAGGGTCAACAAATTTGATCAAAACAATGAGGAAAATATGAAAAGTAAATGCCTTCAATTTATGGGGCTATAAAAGGAATGTATACCAAATAAACTAAAATATTTTGTTTCCGAGAACATACTGTAGATGTTGAACCATTTGTGCTTAATCTTTTCTTCAGTTTTGAATTAAATGAACATTGTTTTCAGTGTTAATAACATCCCTCATTTTTTTCATTTATTTTCATTATAAACTTGATTCTATCCACAGGGGTTTTTTTTTGGGGGGGGGGGGGGTGTAGAGCTTAAATGAACCAGGTTGATACATTAAATAACTGTATTTCCATATAGATCTCCAATTATATTTTTTTCTGCAGTGCTACTGAAGTTTAAGTCTATTGCTCCATATTTTACAAAAATGTAGATGTTTGGCAATTCTATGACTCTTAATTATATTGCATTTTTTTTTTTTTTTAATTTAAGTTTTTGTAAAGGGTATACAGGTCGTTACAGCAATGCATTGTTTACATTTTCATCACATGTTCCCTTATTTTCTGATATCTGACAACATTGGAAGATTAATTCTTACAACACCCCTTTTTTTTTAAAGTGAAAGAAAAAGTGAAATTAAAGAGAAAAAAAAACAAAAAACAAATAACAAAAAAAACAAACAAACCAGTAAAAAACAAACAAAAAGAAAAAGTAAGTAAATAAAGATAAAAGAGCATCTGAGTAGTGTTGGAACAAAGAGCGGAACCATTATTGAAATGGTATTTGTCAAAGATTAGATCTAATGGAAGACACATATGCGGTCCAGGGTTGCCAAAAGCTCATGAACCCATCCATGTCCTGTCTCAGTGCGAATGTCAACTTTTCCATCGAGTAAATGTCTTGGATCACGTTAGTCCAATCTTCAGGTGTAGGACAGTCCTTCAACATCCATTTTTTAGTTAGAGCTTTTTTGCTTGCCAATATTAAAACATTGAATAAGTATTTTTCTCCTCGTCTTTCCAGTGAGTCCGGTAGTAAACCCAAATACAAAGTTACAAAAGAAAAGGGAACTGTTATTTTGAATATTTTCCCCAATATTGTCTGTACCTTGGTCCAATATTGGTGGATAACTGGGCATGACCAAAACACATGAAAATGATTTGCAGTCTTTTCACCACACAAGCGCCAACAGTTCAATCCCTTATGGGTAAATTTGTTTTGTGCAGGTGTTCTGAAAAATCTTGCCAAGTTTTTCCATCCAAATTCTCTCCACTGCAGGGATGAGGTACTTTTCCATTGCTGTTTATTTAGCTTTTCCCATATTTCCAGTTGTAAAGTGAAATTCCCCTCTTTTTCCCATCTCTCTTTTATATAAGATGTGTTGTCTCCTTTTAAGTCTTGAAGACCTTGGTATATTTTAGAAATGTATCTGATCCCTGGGATCCCTTTATATGCCATTAAGAAGACCTTCAGAACACCTGACTGGGCCCTTTCCAAAACCTCCTTTTTAAGTATATTGTTTATGTGGTGTCTAAGCTGGAAGAACCTGTAAAGGTCTTGATTTATTAGGCCTTGTTTTTTCAAATCTTCAAAACTTCTTAAGATTTGCCCTTTAAAAAAATCGTAATATTTTATCAGCCCTTTCTCCTTCCACTTTTTAAATCTGGTGTCTGTTTTATTAGGAGTAAAGTCCTGATCATAGGCGATCCATTGCAGAAGTCGATAGGGCTCTTTAGTTTGATTCTCTCTGACTATCTTAAACCAAATTTTTAGCGGGGTCTCTATCCACGGGTTAGTGTTATTCAAAAGCTTAGGTAAGGCCTTGTTCCCTATTATCGCCTGTAGGGGGATGTCACTTGTTATTTGGCATTCGATCTCCTTCCATTGTGCAGTGTAGACTGGGTTACATATTTCTACTAAAGTTTTAATTTGTGCGGCTTTAAAGTAGTCCCTGATATTTGGCAGCGCGAGCCCACCTTTGTCTTTGTTTAGCTGTAGGGTTCTATATCTGATTCTAGGTCTCTTGCCCTGCCATATGAATCTTGAGATCCTTCTGTCCAGCTCCTGCCATGTTTTTTTGGGAGGTTCTACCGGTATTGTTTGGAAAAGGTATAGAAGACGTGGAAGTATATTCATTTTGACTGCTTCAATTCTTTGTGCAGTACCCAAGAATGGTATCATATTCCATCTTGCTAGGTCAGATTTTATTTTTGTCACCAGTGGATCATAGTTTAGTGATATAATTTTGTTGAGTTGTTTCGGGATATTGACCCCCAGATATTTCATAGATTCCGACTCCCAGTTAGTTTTGAGTTTGCTTAGTGAATAATGATTTGGGTCATAGTTGAATGTTAAAACTTGGGTTTTATGCATGTTTAATTTGTACCCCGATAAATCTCCATACTCTGAAAAAACTGAGGTTAGTTCTGGTAAAGAAGTGTCCGGCTGCCCTAGGTATATTAAAATGTCATCAGCAAAGAGTGCTATTTTATGTTCCTTCTGACCAAGTGTAATACCTTGAATTTTTTGGTTTTGTCTTATCCATTGGCTCAGAGGTTCTATGAAGATTGCAAAGAGCAGTGGAGACAGGGGGCAGCCCTGACGACATCCTCTTTCCAGTTCAAAAGATGATGATAAATTACCGTTAATCCTTATTTTAGCTGTTGGTTTTTTATATAATGCCTGTATAGTTCTAATGAAGTTGTTATGAAAATTGAAACTGGATAAGATTCTATATAGAAAAGACCAGTCAACCAAATCGAATGCTTTTTCAGCATCTAATCCCAATATGACTGCATTTAAGTTATATTTTTTTATATGATGAATTATGTGTAAAGTGCGTCGAATGTTGTCTTGTGTCTGTCTTTGTCTTATAAAACCTGTTTGGTCTAAATGAATTAGGTCTGTCAGTATATTTTCTAACCTTTTGGCAAGGATAATGGTAAAAAGCTTATAGTCCTGATTTAGTACACTGATTGATCTGTAGTTGGAGCACTCTCGTTTATCCTTTTCAGGTTTAGGTATAACTGCAATGACCCCTTCTCTCCAGGAGGGGGGGATTTCCCCTGTGTGGAGGACATAATTAAATGTTTTCAGGAGGAGAGGAGATAGTTGCTGTTTAAAGGTTTTGTACCACTCTGCTGTATAGCCATCAGCTCCTGGGGATTTGTTAGCTTTAAGTTTCATAATTGATTTTTCCAATTCTTTAGGATGTATTTCTGACAGTAGTGTTTTATTTTGTGACTCCGTAAGTTGGGGAAGGTTTAATGTGTTTAGGAATGCCTCGGATGCGTTTTTATGTTTTTTGTGGGAGTATAAGTTCTTATAGTAATTCTCGAAGCTTTTAAGAATATCCTGAATTCTGAATTTTATTTCCTTTGATACTGGGTCTCTGATTTTGTAGATTGCTCTTTCTGTTTGATGTTTCCTCAATTTATAGGCTAGCAATTTTGCCGATTTACTGCCTGCTTCATAGTATTTTTGTTTCAGAAATGTAAGTTTCTTCTGGATTTCTATTGTGTAGATCTCATTTATTTGGTTTTTAATTTCCTTAATCTTGAGCGAGTCAGTAGAATGAGTGTTGCCTTTGTGTTCTTTTTCTAGGTTCCTAAGTTCTGACTCTAATGTGGATAGTTTTTCTTGTCTTAGTTTCTTTTGGGTTGCCAGTTTTGCAATAATCTTTCCTCTTATTACAGCTTTGCATGCATCCCACAGTATTAAAGGGGATACTTCTCCATTATCGTTATCTTCCAAATATCTGAGAATATCTGATTCCAATTCATCTTTCAATGGTCCTTTCAGGACATTTGAATTTAACCTCCAAGAAAATGTATTATTTGTGTATTTTTGGATATTTAAGTCCATGTAGATCGGACTGTGGTCGGAGAGATCCATCAGTCCTATTTTACATGTTTTTACTCTTCCAATGTCTCTATTAAACATAAAAAAATAGTCAATCCTTGAGTAAGATGAATGTGGAGTTGAGTAAAATGTATAGTCTTTTACACTGGGGTTGAGTTCCCTCCACACGTCACAGATTCCCAATTCTTTTAGTAGCATCCGAGTCTTCCTGTTTTGGGTGTTATTTTGATGTGGGGAATTACCAGAAGCATCCCAGTATGGATTCAGTCTAAGATTGAAGTCCCCACCACATATCACTAAACCTTGAGCTTTAGTTATCATTAGGTCGAATACATTTTTATAAAATTTCCAGTTCGCCCCTGGGGGAGCATACACATTCAGCAGGGTGATATCTTCTCCCTCTAGCCGCCCAGTTACCAAACTGTATCTCCCTTCTTTATCTTTGTGTTCTGATTTTTTTTCAAATGTAATTTTGGTTGATATCAATGTCGCTACTCCCCTCCTCCTCCCTGATTTATATGAAGATGAAGAGATCATTTTAAACCCTTGTCTACTGAGTTTATTGTGTTCCACGTCTGTTAGGTGGGTTTCTTGTAAAAATATTATTCCTGCTTTGTCTTTTTTCATTTTGCCTAGAATCTTGGATCTTTTAACTGGATTCAGGATTCCTTTTACATTATATGAAATTATTTTGGTTACACCCTGTTTCTCCATTGTGTTGTTTTGTTTAGTATAACTGTGTGGTGGCCCTCTTTTGTGCTACTCAGAAACTGAAAGAACATTAAAAACAAGAAAAACATTAAGAACATAGTGTAAAAAACTTTAAAACAAAAAGCTGTCATAAGAACTTCCTGAGCTGAGGTCTTTTTAAAGACCCTGTAAGAGCCTTGATGGAGTGAAGGCCCTGAGGGAAATTCCTCAAACTCTGTTACGTGTTGAGGGCCCTCTCTTACCACTGAAAGTAGTCCCATGCTTTTAACGTGAGTTTCAGAACCCAATCCAAACTTGTAATGATTTTTTTTTTCCTTTTATGCCTAAACCCTGTGAAATTGTGTGCACCCTCCCACCCCCATCACATCAAACATTCACGCAAAAACAGTATTTGTTAGTATGAGGAGAACATGTGGATTATTGTCACATTTCTATTTTAACAAGTTTTTTTTTTTTTTTTATTACAAAGATTTATTTGTTTCAAATAATATGATTGTTCCATGAAATGTTTTACCACATGCTGAATATGCATCTCCTTTAAAGTTTGTTACCTTGTATGAGGGGGGTTGGATGTGCGGATTGATTCAAGAGAAAGGAAAAAAAAAAAAAAAGGTTGCTATTCCAACCTGAAAACGGATAGTTTATCCGCGACGCTCTGGTGCTGGGTTTCCCGCTGCTGGTCCATGGATTTTGAGGGTCTTTGTGTTGTCCATGTTTGCGCTTTGATCTTCTCACTCGGGTCTGCTGGGGGTTTAAATAGCGTTACCGGGAGCCCTCTTTTCGCCATGTCAGCTGTTGCTTCTTCCGCCGAATTATAGAGACACGTTTCATCGCCGTAGAAGACCCTTAACTTCGCAGGAAATGGTGTCTCAAAGCGCAATTTCTTCTCTCTTAACACCTTTTTCGCGTCATTGTATTCCCTGCGCTTTTTAAGAACCTCCGGGGCGTAATCGTGTTCCACGTAGACTTTTCTCTCCTGGTGCATAAATCCTTTTTTCTGCCAGGCCAGTCTTACAACCTCTTGTTTTATTTTGAAATTGGAAAATCTTACCAACACCGAACGTGGGGGCGCTTCCGCCGCCGGCCTAGCGGCTAATGAACGATGTGCCTTTTCTATCTTCAAGTCGGTGGTTTGTGGGATATCCAATTTCTCTCTTAGTAAGGATTCCACGCATTCTGCCATTGAGTTAAAACCATTTTCGGTTCCTTCTATCAGACCATGAATTCTTATGTTGTCTCTTCTTTGTTTTCCTTCTTGGTCGGTTAGCTTAGCCTCTATAGCTGCTTGTCTTTTGCGTGGGTCCAGCACAGAATCTTCGAGCACTTTTATTCGATCTTCTGTTTCCAAGATTCGGTTCTCGGCCTGGTCCACTCTGCTGTTTGTCCTTTTCAATTCTTCTCTGAATTCCCGAAATTCGGCCATAACTTCTCGGCGAAATCGTCGTAGCTCCTCAAATAGTGATTTCAGGCTAACCCTTTTGTTAGCTATCACCAGTTCCTCGTCTTCTGAACGGAGATCTTCCAGTTCAGATTCTCCGGCCGATACGTGTCCTGGCCTGGAGAATTTCAGTTTCTTCTGTTTTCCTTTAGACATGATGATTTTGTCTTTTGATTTTCACTCCTCCAAAAATCCGTTAAGTTTGATTTTCAAGGTGTTATCCTGGATTGGGTCTGAGAGCTTCAGTGTTAAGCTGCAGTCGCCATGGCGTCCAGACCGGAAGTCCTAATTATATTGCATTTTAACATTTTAACCTGGTGCAATGGCCAAGCGTGTAATTGACTCATCGGTCAACTGTAATTCACCTTATCAGTGTTCTGTTTTTTTCCTGCAATGCATAGGGGTAAAATGTGTGTGCGCGACTGTTCCAGTTGGGTGAATTCAAATGCTCTAAAATCTTCATACAGAGCTGAGTGGTACTAAAAACTGTGCTCTCACTCAAAAACCCTGAATTTTCATTTAGACCCAACTGTGTTCCCCTTCCCTTCTGCCTTTGCATATCACTTTATTTTGGTGTTCAGTTCATATCTGTACATGGTTAACATTGTAGGCATGGTTCTGATGAGGCGCTCCTTTCACTAATGGTTAGGGTTAGGGTTTAGTTGGATGAGGGACTCAGTTTAAAGCTTTTTTAAAACTCATCTCAAACCACTGCTTTCTCCCATCTCACTACATGTACTTATTTTCACAATGACTGCAGGGCGCTGTTTCCATTTTGTTCCTCGACTCTGCCAACATGAAGTAGTGTTGTGTCATGGGTGGCGAGAGCGCGCCCCATCCTTCCCATTCATCTCTCCGCTGTTCATCATCACACCTGAGGGAGAGGACACACCTGCACCCTCTCATCAGCCAGCGTACTTAAGGAGGCATCCTTCTGTGACTCAACGCTGGCTGGTCTGGGTATACTGCCGTTGAAAGACAGCAAGTCATCATAACACTGGTAAAAGAAGTTATTAACCTGTTTGCTTTTTCCACTGTGCAGGTTGCTGCCATCGTGCGGATGTGTAACTGAGTGTTGTGTGCGCTCTCCTGCCACTTCTTCTCCCACGACGGTAACCTCCACCCGGTCAGGCTCCACCAGCAGTCCCCTACCCTGCTGGTTCGTCTATTCCCCACTAGAGTCCTGCCGGCGCTCCCTCGGAGGCCACGTAAGTGGTAATTTGGCTCGCCCATTTTCCCTTACTCCATTCCTCTGCTTACAGCTCTTGTTCTCGCTCCACAGGCCCATTCCTCTGGCAAGTGACTGTTCTGTAGCAGTGTGGTTTTTGCTATTTAATAAAACATTCAAATGTGTGTACTGTTTGTCTTTGTTGCTGCACCTTGCACGTGGGCTGAATTATCTAATCAGTCATGACAGTATTGCACCAGTAAAAGGTGTGTCCATTTTATGCAAAAGGGTTCTTTCTGTATATGTTTCAAGTTTTGCGAGGATAGATAAACGTACCATTTCTGCTTATGTTCATGAGACTGGGCAGACCTGTAAGGAAGGTAACCAAATTTAATTTTAAAATCTGCATCTCCCCTTCTTTTCCTTTATAGCCTTTGCCAAACTGCTACTTTGAAAATAATAAAGTTTAGTGACAGACTGTAAAGTTTCATCTCCAAACATTGTGTACCTTATGATGCTTCAAATTGTCTGTCGCTGCATGTGCATGTGTTCCTTCACGTTTAGAGATTTACACCTGTTGATGAGGGTGACAGAGAAGAGACATCCTTCAGGGGAACTTTGTCTGTAATTTCAAATCTGACCAGTGTCAATTATTAACAGCAGAGCAGCAGACTTTCTTAGCAAGGTCACAATAACAAATCAGATGTTTCATGGCAGGAAAAAGAAAATACTGCTTGATTTTAAACTACACATAAAATTGTGAAGTAATCAAACTGTAAAGACCTTTCCCTTTATGTTGAGCAGATTCCAAACATGCTCTGAGGTTGAATGCGCTCGCTTTACAATGTCACCCCAGTCGATTCACACACTCTTTCCTCTCCTTGTAAGGTGACATGTGTCCCTGCCAGTCTGCTGATGGCCTAAATATTGTTATGAGGCAACAGCAACAGTCCTGAGAGTCCCTGGAAAGGTTCAGATATCATGCTGAACCACTCCCACTGTCCCACTGGCCTCAAGTACTTTGGTGACATCAGACAGTAGCAGTGGTTACACAGAAAATATTTCTCCAATCTGACTAAGATCACTCTGATTAGAGAATGGAACTTAACCAATTACATGGACGCAGAGTTGATTAGATGTGACTTTAAGGAAAGTGGATTTTATATTTGCTCTCAAAGCAAATTTGATTTGATTGAATATAAGGTGGATTCTGGCTTTTTTCAACTTTTCATATGCTTGTTTGAATGACTCCTTATGATAAGCCTTTTGACCACTAAGACATTTAACAATCCCAAAGTCTCAAAAATGTTCAGCAAAAAAGTTGTATAAGTTAGGTTAATTGGCATCAAACTGGGGATTCTAAACTGTCCTTAGGTATGGCTGTGAGAGTGAATGGCTGTCTGTCCCTCTGTGTTGGCCCTGCGATGGACTGGCGATCTGTCCAGGGTGTACCCTGCCTCTCGCCCAAAGATGCTGGGATAGGCTCCAGCCCCCCCCCCCCCCCGCAACCAGAAAAGGATTAAGCGGAAGAAGATGAATGAATGAATGAATGAATGTCTTGTCCGGTGAGAGCACATTGCAGTTTACCTTATGTCTGTGATTGCCTGCAGCTGCACCTCATTACACACCTGTCTTGATTACTGCTGTGGTATAAATAGCTCCAGTCCCCTCAGTGCTGTGTGGGACTGACTCGGCTCAACAGCTCACTGTGGCTGTCAGAGTTCTCATGCTACTCCACCCTCCATGTGCCTCTGCCTTTGTGCTGTCACCTTCCTGAAGTTCCCTTGGACTCCCAGGTAAGCCTGCAACCGTTTGTGATCATTATTACCTGCTTGGACCTTCTCCCGTGCCTCTCTTCAGTGCTTGCCTGTCTCTCTCGTGTGTGTCTGGATATCTTCTCCCTGCATCCACCTGGAAATCAAGTAAGGATAAATTATTGCAAATTTGCAAACCATGTCATCATAGGAAAATCCCCAGGCCTGGGGTATCTCCATACCAACCTTCTCGCTGTTCTAAATCACCAGATCTCCTTCTGCAATGATACCTACCCTGAAGAAGATTCGTGTCCTCACCCTACCATAAGAATTATTCTGAAAGATCAATTGCCAGTACATACTCACCCAAATACTCATGTTATGCCTTCCCCTCCCCTGTAGATCTGACCACTTTCAGAATCACCACTTACTGCTTGAATGAAAACACAAACCTTGCATCTTTGTCTCTGTGTGATTGTTGTTGTATCTGCTACTGGGTTCTGAATACAAACCATGTCAGTATCAGCTGTGAATTGGTTTTGTTTTGTTTCCGTGCTGCTCAGATACTCATAATGTAACCCAAAGCTACCGCCACCTAGGGAAAATCATAGAAGAGAAATGTTTGGAATAAGTGATATTTTGCTTTGATAACATAATGAACAGATTATACCACTCTTCTCATTCTTGGGCAGGTCTCTTCTGACTGAGGTGTTTACATGAGGCAGTTTTACTCTCACTGGGTCATTATTCCAATTATCAGTGGAATAAATGAGTCCATGTAAACCCAGCAACTATCAGCTGAGGAAAAGGTGAGGGAAAAGAAATACAAAGGCAGAATAACTAAAAGCACATAAAATAACAGCATTTTCAAAATTAAAAACAATCACTCTGTAATGATAAAGAAGAGAGTCAGGATCTGGACCTCCAATAAGGGATATGGAGTGTGAAGTGATAGTTGGGTCTTTTTCTGCTCTTGGTTTGTGATATTGCAGAAACTAAAAACAAACATCCATCCATCCATCCATCCATCTTCTACCGCTTTTCCGGAGGTCCGGGTCACAGAGGTGGCAGTTCAAGCAGAGAAGCCCAGACTTCCCTCTCCCCAGCCACCTGCTCCAGCTCTTCAGAGAGGATACCAAGGTGTTCCCAGACCAACTGGGAGACATAGTCTCTCCAGTGAGTCTTGGGTCTGCCTCGGGGTCTCCTGCCAATGGGACGGGGCTGAAACACCTCAAGTGGGAGGCTTCCCCGATCCATCTGTCAGTCTCTCGCTCCATTCTCCTCTCACTCGTGAATAAGACCCCAAGATACTTAGGGTACACTTGGGGCAGCAGCTTGTCCCAAACCCAGAGAGGACAATCCACCTTTTTCTGGCTGAGGACCATGGATTTGGACTTGGAGGTGCTAATTCTCATCCCAGCCGCTTCACAATCAGTGGCAAACCATCCCAGTAAGACCTGTAGGTCATTGCTGAATGAAGCCAACAGGACAACATCATCTGCAAACAACAGAGATGAGATCCTGTGGTCACCAAGCATGACACCCTCCGTTCCCTGGCTGCGCCTAGAAATCCTGTCCATAAAAATTGTGAACCGGATCGGTGACAAAGGGCAGCCCTGGCGGAGTCCAACTCTCACTTGGAATGAGTCCGACCAAGTGTTGGCAATATAAACCAAACTCTCACAATGGTCATATAGAGACCGGATAGCTCATGACAACAAGCCCGATACCCCATACTACTGAAGCAACCCCCCACAAAAAAACATGAGGGACATGGTCGAATGCATTCTCCAAGTCCACAAAACATGTGTAGACTGGTTGGGCAACCCTCGAGGATTCTCAAGAGGGAAAAGAGTTGGTCCGATGTGCCACGGGCAGGACGAAAGCCACATTGCTCCTCCTGAATCCGAAGTTTGACCAACAGCCAGACTCTCCTCTCCAGTATTTTGGCATAGACCTTCCCAGGGAGGCTGAGGAGTGTGATACCTCTAAAGTTGGAGCATACCCTCCAGTCCCCTTTCTTGAAGAAAGGAACCACCACCCCGGTTTGCCATGCCAAAGGCACTATCCCCAACCTCCACGCACTGTTGCAGAGGCGTGTCAACCATGACAGGCTTACAACACCCAGGGCCTTGCGGTACTCAGGGCAAATCTCATCCACCCCCAGCGCCCGTCCACCAAGGAGCTTTTTAACCACCTTGGCAACCTCAGCCCCGGTGATGGGCGAGTCGTCCCCCTTGTCCACAAACCCTGCTTCCTCTGTGTAAGGTGAGTCAGTGGGATTGAGGAGATCCTTGAAGTATTCCTTCCACCGCCCGACGATATCCCCAGTCGAAGTCAACAGCGCTCCAGCCGCGCCATATACAGTGTAGACAGGGAGCTACTTTCCCCACCTGAGCCGCCGGACAGTTTGCCAGAATCTCTTCGAGGCCGACCGAAAGTCTTCTTCCATGGCCTCACCAAACTCTTCCCACACCCGAGCTTTTGCTTCAGCAACCACCCAAGCTACACTCCACTTGGCCTGCCGGTACACCTCAGCTGCTTTGGGAGTCCCACATGCTAACCAAGGTCGATAGGACTCCTTCTTCAGCTTAATGGCTCCCCTCACCACTGGTGTCCACCACTTGGTTTGGGGGTTGCCACCATCAGATGCACCGACGACCTTGCAGCCACAGCTCTGGGCAGCTGCTTCAATAATGGAGGTGGAGAATTTGGCCCATTCAGACTCCATGTCTCCAGACTCCCTTGGAATGTGGCCGAAGTTCTTCCGGAGGTGGGAGTTGAAGACCTCCCGGACAGAGGCCTCAGCCAGACGTTCTCAGCACACCCTCACTATACGTTTGGGTCTACCAGGTCTGAATGACATCCTGCCCTGCCATCGGATCCAACTCACCACCAGGTGGTGATCAGTTGTCAGCTCTGCATCTCTCTTTACCCGAGTGTCCAAGACATACGGCCACAGGTCTGATGACACGATAACAAAATCATTCATCGACCTGCGACCTAGGGTGTCCTGGTGCCAGGACACTAAAAACAAACAAACAAACAAAAACAAAAAACAATCTTGAATAAACAACAAGAACTCACACACCAAAAGCCTATGTTCTGTATAAATTACTAACTACTAACTGACTAACCTGCACTTATATAGTGCTTTTCTAGTCACAAAGACCACTCAAAGCGCTTTCACTAGTACTAACCCTCTATTCTAAGGGCCTATAGGAGACCGATATCTAGGGACAATTTTAGAACAACCAATTAACCTAACATACATGCCTTTGGATTGTGGGAGGAAACCGGAGCCGCCGGAGTAAACCCACGCAGCACAGGGAGAACATGCAAACTCCACACAGAAAGCTTCCAACCCCTGCCAGCCTGGGGATTCAAACCAGGATCCTTCTAGCTGTAAGGCAACAGTGCTAACCACTGCACCACCGTGCTGCCCAATGATTAATCTGATTAATCAATTAAAATAATTAATCTGGTTTCTTTACCGGAGTGGTGGCTCAGTTGGTAGCGCATCCCCCCCACACCCGGGAGGCCGGGGTTCAAATCCCAGCCGGGTCATGCCGAAGACCATATAAAAGCGGAACTTCCTGCCATCCAGCTTGGTGCTCAGCAATAACAGAACGGTGGTGGGAAATTTGTGGCGGCACCTTGCATGGCAGCGACCCCTCTGATTCTATGTATTTGATTAACATTGTAGATAAGAAAAACATAATTTTGTTCTACTGTACATGATTGGCTGTATGGATTGAATGACAATAAAGATGGCTTATCCTTATCCTTATCCTTATTTCATATTATGAACAATCTACTATATGAGAATCTTGTTGCATGCAGTGCTGTTTATATTATGGACAAAAACAGTGGTAAATGTAATAGCCAGACAGAAATTCCCTGTGAATGATATATTTCTAAGCACTGATATGTAAAGCTAACCCTGGACTGCTTGCTGTATTAAGATGCAAAGAGAGGCTGATCAAACACGAGCACAGAGGTATGGCAGTTGTTTTGTGTGGTGTGGAGAAAAACAAATTGTGTTAAAATTACAATCAGTCATGTTGCCAGCAGCTCACTGCAACCTTCTGGACCAAAAAGGCACAACGGAAACAATTCCTGTTTAAAAATTACCAAATTCACTTTTGGATGTGCAAAGAGGACCTTGACTCCCGCATCCACAAAACAGATCAGAGTTGGAAAGACATTTACCCATAACAGACCTGATGTAGACCAGGTGACTCACTGTCATGTCATCACACCTGAGATCCCATCCAAGGTCACAAACAGTTATGTAATTACAGCAAGTTTGTTACTAGTGTTAATGGTGAGCATATGTGACCAGCCATGGAAAAACCAGGAACAAGTCTCCCGAAGGATGTTTTGAGTTACATATTTACAGATTCTAAGAGTGTGGAATCTAAGCTTTCCAATGATGTCGAACACATGGAAATCCAAAATGAACTGAAGAAGATGTGGCCATTTGAATGTTAACACCTCTCAATCTACTTCTCTGAGAAAATCAGGTTCAAAGTTTCCAAGGATTGTCACCTTTCAGGAGAGCCAGGTGGGAAGCAGTAGCAACAGCTGGTCATTTGCATGTCTTAGCATGAACCCAACCCCCAACAATGCTTATCAAAAGGAGAACTTGATAAATGCAGGAAGACAAGCTGCTTAAGTAGCCATGTGCTTCTACCTGAATGTGCTGCTGATTGGCTGAAATGAATAACAAAGACGTGTGAATAGCCAAACAAACCGGATATGTAAATCAGTTGTGGTATCCATGCCCCAAAACTAGGAAGCGGTGTCACTGATATTTCCCTCTGAAACTACTCTATTTCAAATACGAAGTTTATGGTTTTAAAATCTCACACTGTTATTTGAAGCATGGAGTAACTTCTTCATGATTTCAATTAGCATATTTTGAAAAAAAAAAAAATGAAAATCACATATTTTTCCCCCCAAAAATTTTTTGTGTTTTTTTATAGGAATCATGTCAGGCCAACTTGTGGTTTACTCGTGGTGGGTCACACATGTCAAAGTGTAAAACTGTATGAGAGTTGATTATAGACTTGGGGTATAAAACTGGATTCAGGGTAGTCATAAGGGTAAAACGCATCTAGTCTGTGGACTGTACTCACATCGACAGCACTGTTCAAAGTAGTTTTGAGGCACTGCAGCTGTCCACTCAGCAGTTGTGTTTCATACATGCACATTAATCTGCAGTTCACATGCCCGTACTGTCAGTGGCAGCCAAGAGCCACCAAACTGATGTGAACTGCCATGATCCAAAACCAGAAGTAAAGCATTTCTTTTAAAAATGGTGTATGAGTACTGTTATGTCCGTAATTGAGGATGAATGACGAGACTTAAGGTGGAACTGAACAAGATTTTATTATAGACTCACGGGTTATACAGAAGTGCTCCTGCTAGGCTGAGAGGTGGTCAAAGAGACCGCCCCTCTACTGCACAGCCCTCTTATACTCTGGGAGATGTCACCACCCGTGTTACACCATAATATGTCCTACGAACAACACTACACCCCCCCCCCCTTCAAAAATGGACCAAACACATACTATTGAGACCCTCCCCAATTTGGAACCCTAATCACGTGCTAAAATTAACAAAAAATATATCAAAGCCTATAACATTCACACAAAACAACTAAAGCTACGGGGAGACTGGTGGACTACCGTCCCACCCCCACATGGCTAGATGAATTATTCTGCTGTCCCTGCTAAAACACAGTCTTTTAAACAAAATCGCCATGCTCTTAAAATAAATAACAAAACAATCCCCATAACAGAACATATATACAAAAAGGTTAAACCACCATTAACAAATCCCATAAACCACTTAAATAATTCTTATTTCCACATCATGAATAACTACTATAACCCGGGCAATTTACATACTAACAACATACATTGAACACATTGCTCCCCAACAACCAGTCAGTCCCAGCAGAGGACCCCCCCCCCCCCCCCCCCCGGAAAACCATCAGACAGTTCCTCTCCAGTGCATCTTCTTCTCTTCACGCCCAGGGATGGCTCACATCGCAGCCCAAACGCATCCTTCTCCTGCTTGGCGCGCCTCAGCTCATTGAGATGCCGCCATAAACCATCAGATAGCCGAAGGTAGCCATCCTCCCGAGCAGCCACCACCCACAGCCGCCCCTGGTCGTCTCGTCATTTGCCTCGAACTCCTCTCGACTGGGCCTCCTCTCTGGGTCGGACCACATCAGCGACCCCTAGAGGCGCCTGACTTGGCTTCCAGTATTTCTGTGTGGCACGTTGTTTTACCGTGCCGGCTGGTCCTGCCCCACTTGCTTTCATTTCAGACGCCAGCGAAGCCATTGTGACCCCTTGCTTCTTGGGACCACCCAGCCGAACTCCGGAAGCAGAGTGGGCCAGCCACTCAGTGCCACCCACCGTCACGGGCATCCCACTGCGTTGCCCAGTTCCCTCAACTAGGGTTACTTGGGCGCTGACATCAGAACCCTCCCACAATGGCCCTGAATGCAGTTGGTCCTGTTCATTGTTCAGATTACTAGGCAAAGGTTCGTCCCACACAGTTCCATCCATCGTTCGCGGAACCAGCCAGTCCCACAGACCACAGGTCGACCGCTCTTCTCAAACCCGAGACTGTGAGAAGGAACTCCACACAGTTTCCCAATCCAACACAATACACTGCAAACAACCATGGGAAGAGAAATGGGAGATCCTCTGTGTCTCGGATCCCCTCGCTCAAACCCACAACATGCCCTGGTGAAATGATGCAAGAATCCACACGTACCATAGCGTCGTCCTCTTGCCAAACACTCTCTAGCCTTATAGCGGTGCTTAGTGGACCCACAACCCAAACACCTGGGTGATCTCGGGGTGGACCTTATCTTCACAGCTGTAGCGTGTTCCTCCGGTTCGCTATCATCGCTGTCCAGGTCCAGGTCCACAGCCTGCGCCGTTAATTGTGATTCAGAGCAGTGCAGTGTAGCTCTCTCACCAAGGTCACGTGATAGACTGTCCGCTGCCTCACACTGCTGAGCTATCTCGATGGACATGGGTAACGTCAGCTCTCCCGAGTATGTAAGGAGCTTCGACCTCGTAGCCGGGCAAAGAGCATGTTCTGCCAACTGGTCGCAGACCATCTCTTCCTCCAACACTCCAAATTGACAGTCTCTGGCCAGCGTGTGTAGGTCTGTTACAAACCGCTGCACTGACTCACCAGTCCACTGGCAACGCTGTCGAAACTAGATCCTCCGGACGATGACGTTTTCCAGGGCACAAAAATGTCATGCCATTAGCTCAACAACGTCTTCAAAGCTATCGCTAGCACCCAAGGTAGTAAGGATACGCTGTCCTTCCATACCCAAACTATGAACCAATATTGCCCAAGCCCATATCTTCTTCAGTTCACCAAGGTTCGGAGCCACCAAGTAATTTTGGAATGCGGTGAACCATCTCACCCAAGGGACCAGTGGCTCACCGGGAAGCTCCAGAAATGGTCAAATGGTAGTGACTACAGCGTCCATGTTTTTCCTTTCTTTTACCCTCGTCGCCAAATGTTATGTCTGTAATTGAGGGTGAATGACAAGACTTAAGGTGGAACTGAACAAGACTTTATTATAGACTCATGGGTTATACAGAAGCGCTCCCACTAGTCTGAGAGGTGGTCAAAGAGACCGCCCATCTTCCGCACATCCCTCTTATACACCGGGTGATGTCACCACCCGTGTTACACCATAATATGTCCTACGAACAACACTACAAGTATGAGAACAATTACGAGAAACAGGAGCTTTTGAAGTTGTTACTGTTAGCAGCTGAGGAGGAAAACACAGGCAAAAAAAGACAGAAATATGTCCTCTCCCCGAAGCTGGCATCCATGTTGCTTCTTCTTCTCCTCTGTCAAAAATGGAAGGTGAACAGCAGGGACACTGCCTTCCCACAGCATGAGTTCTTCTGGTGCATGCGCAGTTCAGTGTAGATCCCTCGCTCACAAGACACATGATCACTTTTGGGCTTGCATGTACTTGGTCTGCATTCACCCTCTGCTGAAGCAAAAATGACAAAATTTATGTCATGTGCACGGTGCACTTACTCACACACCGATGTGTGTGCCACTATAAATTGGGCTTAGCACTAAAGGAGTGGTTCAGAAAACTGTGAGCATGATTGATAAGTTCTGTTTGGTGTTTTGATTTCGTGAAGGTAAAACTGTAGACAGCTAGCAGCTATAGCTGTCTGCATAGGCATCAGCCACAAAGCCTGGCCAAAGTGGTCACATTATTAATCATATATAAACACTTCTTTGCTGTGCAAGGCAACAAACGTGTTTCTGCTGTAAAATTGTTTTGATACAAATTTACAGATCAGCCTCAATGTGAGCATATACTGTAGCATTTTGTGTTCAATCAGGCCTCTTCTGTGCTGCAGGCAGAGGCAATTCTAGAGTCTCTTGGGGGCCTGGGTGACATAATGCACGGCTCAGGAGACGCACACACACAGGCTCAGAGTAGTTCAAATAGTTTATTAACAACAGGAGTGTATGAATGTGTGTCTGCGGGATGTAAATGTGTTGGTGGCGGCGTCTGCTTTGGGCACAGAGGCAGGAGACCGTACAGCCGGACAACCCTATGGGAAAAGCACAAGGAGAAGGGTGACGGGCACACACCAACACAGGAGATATAAGAGCGAGAGAGGAGCTTACTTGGAGAGGACAGATGACTGGCACAACAAGGGACGAGGTCCGGTAGACAGCCACCTGGAGAGCCCAGTGCAGCAGTGAGGAACAGGCGATGGAGAGGCGTTGTCCGCCGCCGGGGATTCCACCTGTGCACAGGGGAGCAGACTAGGAAGGAAAAGGAGGTAAGGTCTTCTTACCAGAGTGATCCGCTGAGGGTGAAGGAACTCACAGCGATGCATGGGGAAGTCTGACGGCTTCAGGCCGAAGCTCAGGGCGAGGCGGCTTATATCCCTCGCCGCTGATGATGTGCAGGTGTGCGTGCAGGTGGCGCCGCTGATGAGCGGCGCGGCGTGACAGTACTGCCCCCTCTAGCAACGCCTCCTGGCGATGGCTTCTCTGGGTGCGCTCGGTGGAAATCAGCGATGAGCGACGGGTCCAACACAAACGACGAGGGTACCCACTGTCGATGTTCAGGCCCATAGCCCTCCCAGTCCACCAAGTACTGCAACCCACGACCCCGGCGCCGGGAGTCCAGGATGGAGGCGACGGACCAGGCCGGATGGCCACCAATCATCCGGGGCGTGGGTTGCGCAGCAGGAGGAGGGCAAAGGGGATTGGAGACTGCCAGCTTCACCTTGGACACGTGGAAGGTGGGATGGATGCGGAGGGAGGGGGGAATAGCTACACGCACAGCCACTGGGTTGACGATCCTGGTGATGGGGTAAGGACCCATAAAGCGCTGTGCCAGCTTCCTCCTCTCGCCCTTTAAAGTCACGTCCTGGGTCGACACGTAGACTTGCTGACCAACTCTGTACGCCGGGGCAGGTCTTCTGTGCCGGTCCGCCACGGCTCTGTTGTGCTCCGCCGTGCGTAAAAGCACATTGCGCGCTGACGCCCAGATGGAGCGGAACTGCCTGAGATGCGCCCGTACTGAGGGGACAGTTACCTCACTCTCCTGCGCTGGGAACAGCGGGGGGTCGTAACCCAGGGACGCCTTAAAGGGGGAAATCCCTGTAGCAGAAGAGCGAGCGGTGTTATGGGCGTATTCAACCCAGGCGAGGTGGTTACTCCAGGACGTAGGTTTGGACGCCGTTACACAGCGGAGTGCAGCCTCCAGCTCCTGGTTGGTCCGCTCACACTGCCCGTTGGATTGGGGGTGATGGCCGGAGGAGAGGCTCACCTTGGCTCCTAAGGCGTTGCAGAACGACCTCCAAACCTCTGAAGAAAATTGGGGCCCCCGGTCTGAGACCACGTCCACCGGAATCCCATGCAGCCTGACCACGTGTTGGATGAGGAGGTCCGCCGTCTCCAGGGCAGTTGGGAGACCTCGTAGGGGGACGAAGTGTACCGCCTTGGAGAAGCGGTCCACGATGGTCAGGATGGTGTCGTAGGTGTTCGAGACTGGGAGTCCGGTGACGAAATCCAGGGCGATATGCGACCAGGGCCTGCCAGGGACGGGCAGAGGCTGGAGCAAACCCGCTGGAGGGGCATTACCCGATTTGTTGGTGGCACAAACTGGACAGGCCCGGGCGTAGCGGGCAGCGTCCCTCCGCAGGCCCGGCCACCAAAAGGACCGCTGGAGGAGGTCAATCATCCAGGAGGAGCCAGGGTGACAGGTGAGCTTGGATGTGTGCAACCAGTGGATGACCTCCCCTCGAACCGTGGATGGTACGAACAGCCTCCCCTCCGGTCCGCCGCCAGGGTCAGGCAGGTTCCACTTCCTGCGCCTTCCGGATCTTGCTCTCGATGTCCCAGGTGACGGCTCCCACGACGCACGACCTGGGTAGGATGGTGTGGACCGTGTCCTCCGACTCCTCAGGGGCGAATTGCCTAGAGAGGGCGTCGGGCAGGCCGTTCTTGGAGCCAGGCCTGAAGGTGATGGTAAATTGAAACCTGGCGAAGAACAAGGACCAGCGTGCCTGGCGGGCGTTCAGGCGCCTGGCAGATCTAAGGTACTCCAAGTTCTTGTGGTCCGTCAGGACCACGAACGGCAGGTCCGCCCCCTCTAGCCAGTGACGCCACTCCTGTAGCGCGAGCTTGATGGCGAGGAGCTCTCTGTCACCCACATCGTAATTCCTCTCCGCCGGGGACAAGCGCCGGGAGAAGAAGGCGCAGGGCCGTTTGATACCGTCGTCTGGTGACCGCTGGGATAGCACCGCCCCCACTCCTGTGTCCAAAGCGTCCACTTCCACGATGCACTGCAGCGCAGGGTTGACTTGGCTAAGGACCCGGGAGGAGGAGAACTCCGCCTTCAGCGCCTGAAAAGCAGCTGCGGCCTCTTCGGTCCACCGGAACGGGACCTTAGGGGACGTGAGGCGGGTCAGCGGACCGACGATGGTGCCAAAATTTGGGACGAAGCGGCGGTAAAAGTTCGCAAACCCAACGAACTGTTGCACCTGCTTCCTTGATGCAGGTGTAGGCCATTCCACCACCGCCTTCACCTTCTCTGGGTCCAGAAGCACCTGGTCGTGTGAGATGATGAACCCAAGGAAGGATGTTGTCTTTGCGTAAAATTCACACTTCTCGGCCTTCACGTATAACCGGTTCTCCAGCAGTCTTTGGAGGACCCGCCTCACGTGGACCTGGTGCTCGTCCCTGGACTTGGAGAAGATGAGTATGTCATCCAGGTAGACGAACACAAAAAGGCCGATGAAATCCCGGAGGACGTCGTTGATGAGGCGCTGAAAGACGGCTGGAGCGTTGGTCAACCCGAACGGCATCACCAGGTACTCGAAGTGGCCATTCGGGGTACGGAAGGCTGTTTTCCACTCGTCTCCCTCCCGGATCCTGACGAGGTGGTATGCGCTGCGTAGATCCAGCTTGGTGAACCAAGTCGCCCCCTGGAGGGAGTGGAAAGCGGTGTCCATGAGGGGCAGGGTGTAACGATCCTTCTCCGTTATGTCATTAAGGGCACGATAGTCAATGCAAGGACGGAGGGATCCGTCCTTCTTACCAACGAAGAAGAATCCTGCCCCCACAGGTGATGACGATGGGCGGATAATCCCAGCACTGAGCGACTCCTTGAGGTATGAGTTCATTGCCTCCTTCTCCGGCGCCGATAGACTGTAGAGTCGTCCAGAAGGTAAGGGTGCCCCCTGGCGGAGATTGATTGCGCAGTCATAGGGCCGATGAGGAGGGAGAGACATCGCCTTGGATTTGCTGAATACCATACCCAGGTCGTGAAATTCCAGTGGCACCAGGGACAGGTCCGGGGGTGCAGCGTCCGTAGGAGGGGGAGAAGCGGACGGAGAGCAGGCAGCGGACTGAAGACAGGTGCCCATGCAGAACGTACTCCATGCCGACACCCCGGCGGACTTCCAATCCAGAACGGGGTTGTGGAGGCGTAGCCAGGGATACCCCAGGATGACGGGCGACACAGAGTTGGGCAGGACGTAAAAGGTTATCTCCTCCCGGTGGTTTCCAGAGATAATAACCGGGATGGGGATGGTCTGTTGTGTAACTCTCCCAAGGGAGGCACGAGAGAGGTTGACCAGGGAGATAGGGTTTCTGAGTGCCTGACAGCGGATGCCCAATCGGGTTGCCAGGCCTTGAGAAATAAAGCTGCCTTCCGCACCCGAATCCACCAGTGCGTGGGTGAGATGCCCAGTGGAGTTATGACAGAAACGGATCGGCAGCTTCAATTGAGTGAGAGAACTTAACCGATTGACGTCCGCGAGGCCTCCTACAGTGACTCGCGGACCCCGCCGACTGGCTTTCCGTGGGCAAAGCTTCACCGTGTGTTGGTCATCTCCGCAATACATGCAGAGATCCAACTCACGGCGGCGTTGTCTCTCCGCAGGGGAAAGCTTTGTCCAGCCCGTCACCATCGGCTCCGACTCCTCGGGGCACGATGGTGGCGGCGTCGCCAGGGGGCGAGCTTGGAACAGGCGCGGCGAGACTCCACGAGGGCGAGAAGAAGACGACTTCCGTCCCGAGGAGCGCTCGCGCAGCCTGTTGTCCAAACTGATCGCTAGGGATGTTAGCTCCGCTAGCGTCTCAGGGATATCCCGCCCAGCCAGTTCATCCCTCAGATCATCGTTGAGACTGCAGAGGAAAAGGCCACAGAGGGAGCGTTCCTCCCAGCCTAATTCCTCCGCCGCTACCCGGAAGTCGACCGCGTAGTCCGCTGCCAACCGGCTTCCCTGCTGGAGGGCGAGAAGCCGATCGACCTGGACCGTCTCGGTAAGAGAATGGTCAAACACCTCCAGGAAGCGTCTCACGAATTGGTCATATGTGAGGGTGGCATAACTGGGCCTCGCCATTATGGCGTAGGTCCAGGTTAATGCTCGCCCCTCCAGGAGATTCCCGATATAACCAATTCGGCTATGATCTGAGGGAAAGTCCCCGGGCACACGGTGGAAAACGGACTCACACTGCATTATAAACCCCCGTGCTCCGCCGAGCTTACCGCTAAAGCGGGCGGGGGTTGGAATGGGTGTGAGCCGAACCGGTGCACCCGGAGCCTGCTGGACGGCCACTGGAGCAGCAGGAGCCGCGCCACCCTGACGAGCCGGGGGGAACGGCTGTTGGGGGTCCAAGCGGCCCAACCGGTTAGTTATATTTATCAATTGATTAAAAATCACCTGTTGCTGATAAGCTATCTGATCCACTTGAGCCTCGAGAGTGGAAAACCGGTGTGCGAGCCCGCCGTCTGCCGAGCCGCTCTGCTGAAGCCGTACTGACATAACGCACGGCTCGGGAGATGCACACACACAGGCTCAGAGTAGTTCAAATAGTTTATTAACAACAGGAGTGTATGAATGTGTGTCTGCGGGATGTAAATGTGTTGGTGGCGGCGTCTGCTTCGGGCACAGAGGCAGGAGACCGTACAGCCGGACAACCCTATGGGAAAAGCACAAGGAGAAGGGTGACGGGCACACACCAACACAGGAGATATAAGAGCGAGAGAGGAGCTTACTTGGAGAGGACAGATGACTGGCACAAGGGACGAGGTCCGGTAGACAGCCACCTGGAGAGCCCGGTGCAGCAGCGAGGAACAGGCGATGGAGAGGCGTTGTTCGCCGCCGGGGATTCCACCTGTGCACAGGGGAGCAGACTAGGAAGGAAAAGGAGGTAAGGTCTTCTTACCAGAGTGATCCGCTGAGGGTGAAGGAACTCACAGCGATGCATGGGGAAGTCTGACGGCTTCAGGCCGAAGCTCAGGGCGAGGCGGCTTATATCCCTCGCCGCTGATGATGTGCAGGTGTGCGTGCAGGTGGCGCCGCTGATGAGCGGCGCGGCGTGACACTGGGCAAAAATTCACAGGGAGCCCCTACTGTATTATTTGCACGACTTACAACTGTCTTGTTTTCTTTACTACTCTTCTGCTTTTTCTTCTTTCTTTTGTCAGACATAACTTTGCTTCATTTTGATACAGCCACTCTCACTTGTTTGTTTACATAAGACACGCACAGGTACTCGTGAAAGCGACAGGTGGGGGTGGGGCTCGTTTAGGGAGTTCTGCGCTGGCTTACCACTGTAACTGCAAACTCCACATTGTCACTGCTGGAGTGATTCAAAGTTGGTCAGCCCTCAGGGACCCTCTTCTGGCCTGGGGACCCAAACATTCGCCTGCATTTCCTGCTGGCATGCAGCGCCTCTGGCTGCAGGACTTTCTTTTTATGTGTGTGAAAGAAGTTGGGAGGGGTGCACATGCCTGTGTGTGTTTTGTGGGTGTGTGTATGGGAGGGTTGAGAGGGGTGAGATGTGTCATGTAAATACACGTAACTAAATTTGTCTGTTTTTATCTATGTAAAGCACTTTACGCAGCATCCAGTGTTTAGAATAGAATGTCAATGTACAGTTGTTCAGCACAACAAAATTGTAGGTGCTCCACCAGGCTACCGCACAATAAAGTAAGTGAGAATTTGAAATAAAACACAATTACAGAACACATGTGGTGAACACACATGGGACCTGTTGGACCGGTTTTGTGACTCACATTTTAGGTCAGAACAAAGGCAGGAATCTTAGCCTTGGTATGCAAGGCTGGAGACTGTGGGGGGTCAATTAAGGGATTAAGGAAAGGATGCATGGGAGACAGTGGAAGTGATATCATGGAGAGAAATGCATTGTGACTGTCGTTATTATGCAAGGTGGTGAAATGCATTGTGACTGTCTTTATTATGCAAGGAGGTCTGTGTGACATGTGATCTATGAGGTGTGAAGTCCCTGATATTTAAGGACGAGAGTTTACTGTTTCATTCTCTTTTTTCTCTGCTTTGAAATGATGGAGATGTGAATAAAATTGACTCTGAGAAAGAACTCTGCCTCGTCATTTTCACATCTTCCACACTGGTGACCCGAGACATATCATGGAAGAAGAAAATTCCCCCGGGCCAGCCGCGTCAGGAGCCCCCAGCCAAGCGAATGCCACTGCAGTCCAGCTACCGGACTTCTGGCAGAACAATCCGCGCTCCTGGTTCAACGCGGTTGAGGTGCAGTTCAACCTCCAGGGGATATCGGTAGATGCCACGAAATTCTACCACGTAGTCGCAAAGCTGGACAACAACACGGCCCAGCATGTGGAGAGCCTGATCGACCAGCCGCTGGAGAGCGACAAATACGGCACGCTGAAGGCTGCACTCATCCAGCAATTCACCCCCTCGGCGGAGGAGCGAGCAGAGAGGCTCCTGGCGCTGACGGAGGGGGAAAACGACATGCTCGCGAGCCTGATGGAGAAGTTGTTGAGGTTGAAAGACTCTGATGATGATCACTTCATTTTCACCCACCTCTTCCTCAGGACTCTACCGTCAGCAGCGAGAGCGGCTCTGGCCAGTTCGCCACTGTTGGCCCTACGGGACTACTGCGCGCTGGGCTGAGAGGCGCAGCGGATTGTCAACACCACCAAGCGGCGCACAGCCACGGCCGCTGCAGAAGAACTCGGAGCGACGACCGGAGATGACAGGAGGCCAGAGGCAGCAGTGCCAGACTCACCAACGACGGCGGCGGCAAGGGCCAGGGAGCGTGGACGGGACATCTTTTGTTTCTACCATCGCCGCTTCGCAGAGAGGGCACGCAAGTGTGTACCGCAGTGCCAGTTCGGGCGTTCGGGAAACGTCAAGACCGGGGGTCGGTAGCAGCCGCGGCCCTCGGGGAAGAGAACAAGCTGCTCTACTTGTCGGACGCACGCTCCGGGAGGCAGTTCCTCGTCGACACAGGCTCCCAGTTGAGTTTCATCACACCTTCCTACGCGGACAGACTGGCTGGTTCCGGAGGTCCCCGGGTGACAGCGGCGAACGGCTCGGAGATTAAGACCTTTGGTGAGAAGACTCTGCTTCTGTCTCTACACGGCCGTGCATATGAGTGGACTTTTGTTGTAGCAACAGTAAATTTCAATATGCTGGGGGCTGATTTTTTGTGCTCACATGGGTTGTTGGTTGATCTCGCTAACAGGCGCCTGGTTAATGCACTTTCTTTTGATTCTATCCCCTGTACAGCACGAGTGGCCCCACCAACAGCACAAGCCAATGTCACAGCAGCAGGCGGTAAGTTCCACACACTGCTCACTCAGTTCCCAGCACTCATGGTCCCCACATTTTCGGCAACAGTCGCTAAGCACGGGGTGGAGCATTTTATTACCACTACCGGACCACCCGTTTTTGCAAAAGCTCAGCGCTTGGATGCAGTTAAACTAGCCATAGCGCGCGAGGAGTTCGCCAACCTGGAGAGGTTGGGCATTATCCGACGTTCAAACAGTCCGTGGGCTTCCCCCCTACATATGGTCCTGAAAGCTGACGGATCATGGCGCCCTTGCGGGGATTTCTGCAGGTTAAACAATGCTACAGCGTACGAACGTTACCCAATCCCACATATCCAAGATTTTTCCATTCATTTGGCAGGGGCGCGCATTTTTTCTAAAATAGACTTGGCCCGCGGTTACCACCAAGTCCCAGTGCGCGCTGAGGACACACCCAAAACAGCGGTAATAACTCCGTTTGGCCTATTCCAGTTTTTACGCATGCCATTCGGACTTAAAGGGGCTGCTCAGACGTTCCAACGCATGATGGACGCGGTGCTTCGCGATCTCCCTTTCGTGTTCGTCTACCTGGAGGATATTTTAGTAGCCAGCGCGTCCGAAGACGAACACGAAAAACACCTGGCCACAGTTTTCCGAAGGTTGGGAGATCACGGGTTAATAATCAACCCAGCGAAGTGTCAGTTTGGGGTGGCGCAGATCGATTTTTTAGGACACCGCATCTCCCCCGAAGGAGCAGTTCCGCTGCCTGACAAAATGCGCGCTGTGGCAGATTTTCCCCGGCCGCAGACAGTCAGGGCGTTGCAAGAGTTTTTGGAAATGATGAATTTTTATAACAGTTTTCTCCCCCGCACGGTGCAACTCATGCAGCCGCGCTCAAAAAAAAGAAACCCGCGGATAAGGTCGAGTGGTCCCCGGAGCGGGACTAAGCGTTCTCGGAGGTGAAAGCAGCCTTGGCAAAGGCTGCGTTGTTGGCACACCCAGACCCAACGGCCCGCATAGCGCTCACCACTGACGCGTCAGAGGTGGCCATAGGGGCGGTCGTGGAGCAACATGTAGCCGGGGTTTAGCAGCCCCTTGCCTTTTTCAGCAGGACCTTGCGCGATAGCGAACGTAAATACAGTGCGTTCGACATGGAGCTGCTCGCTCTCCATTTGGCTATCCGCTACTTTCAGTTCTGGCTGGAAGGACGCGCTTTCACCACGTTCGTTGATCACAAACCGCTAACATTCGCGATAGCCAAGGTCTCTGAACCGTGGTCAGGCCAGCAGCAGAGACAGCTGGCCGCGATATCAGAGTTTACCACTGATATTCAGCATGTGGCGGGCAAACTCAATGTAGTGGCAGATTGCCTCTGGCGCACCGTGGCGGCCCCAGTCACCGTAGGGTTAGATTATGCAGCCATGGCCGCAGAGCAGGTTAATGACGCGGACGTGCGTGCACTCCAGTCTGGACCAACAGGGTTAAGGCTGGAGAGCAGGGTGCTGCAAGACGGTATGCCCCCCCTAATCTGCGATGTCTCCACTGGACGGCCGCGTCCAGTAGTACCGGTCGCGTGGCGCCGCCGCGTTTTTGACTCGGTTCATTCTTTGGCGCACCCTGGAGTGTGCGCGTCAGTCAAAATGGTGGGAGAGAAATTTGTGTGGCCGAGCCTCCGCAAACAGGTCAAAGAGTGGGCAGCAGCCTGCACGACGTGTCAACGAGCCAAAATACACAGGCACACGAGGGCTCCTTTGGAACAGTTTCACATTCCGGCCAAGAGGTTTGATCACGTTCATGTGGACCTCGTTGGACCCCTCCCGCTGTCACAGGGGTGCACACATCTTCTGACAATGGTGGACCGCACCACGCGCTGGCCTGAAGTGGTCCCGCTGGCATCAACCATGGCCGAGGAAGTGGCGCGCGCGTTTTTAACAGCTTGGGTGGCGCGCTTCGGCGTTCCGTCGGACATTACGTCCGACAGAGGCCCTCAATTTGTTTCCAAGCTTTGGTCGACAATGGCCCGCAGCCTGGGTGTCACAATTCACCGCACAACCGCGTACAATCCGCAGGCTAACGGGTTATGCAAACGTTTTTATAGGTCATTGAAAGTGGCTCTCAGAGCGTCACTGACGGATACAAATTGGGTTGACAAGTTACCATGGGTGTTATTGGGGTTGCGTTCTGCACCTAAAGAGGATCTAGAAGCCTCACCAGCAGAGCTCGTGTTTGCGCAGCCACTTCGGCTGCCTGGGGAGTTTCTCCCAGATAACCCTGCGCCAAACGCCTCCCCGTCTCAGCTGTTGCGGAGTAACATAGAATCAAGCACACTGCCCGGCCCCGCACACCACAGTTTTCCGTGCGTTTTTGTGCCTAAAACTTTGAAGAACGCAGAGTTTGTTTTTGTTAGACATGATGCGCATCGAACCCCGCTGCGACCGCCTTATGACGGACCATTCAGAGTGCTAGAAACAGGGGACAAGCAGTTTTTGCTAGATTTGGGGGGTAGGAAAGAGAAAATTGGCATAAACAGACTTAAACCAGCTTTTGTGGTGGCAGATGAGGAAGTGCTGTTGGCAAAGGCCCCGCGGCGAGGTAGACCACCACGGAGGGTTTCACACAGTAATGTTTCCCAAAGTAATGTTTCCCCAGAACACCCGCAGAGACTGACAAAGGGTTTCCGCCCCCAGACGGCAAACCCCCAGCGTGACAGCGCCGCAGAGACGGTGAACCCCAGCTAAAGCAGATTCGGCAGGAGGCTGAAGCCTATCCAGCATGTGGACTGATGTGTATTGATGCTATCATGGCATGCATGTGGTTATTTTCTTGTTGTTCTGTTTTTCTAAAATGCTGGGGGGGCTTGTGTGGTGAACACACATGGGACCTGTTGGACCGGTTTTGTGACTCACATTTTAGGTCAGAACAAAGGCAGGAATCTTAGCCTTGGTATGCAAGGCTGGAGACTGTGGGGGGGGGGGGGTCAATTAAGGGATTAAGGAAAGGATGCATGGGAGACAGTGGAAGTGATATCATGGAGAGAAATGCATTGTGACTGTCGTTATTATGCAAGGTGGTGAAATGCATTGTGACTGTCTTTACTATGCAAGGAGGTCTGTGTGACATGTGATCTATGAGGTGTGAAGTCCCTGATATTTAAGGATGAGAGTTTACTGTTTCATTCTCTTTTTTCTCTGCTTTGAAATGATGGAGATGTGAATAAAGTTGACTCTGAGAAAGAACTCTGCCTCGTCATTTTCACATCTTCCACACACATGATTAACCATCCAAGGGGGGCGGCTGTGGCACAGGTGTAGTGTGGCCGACTACTGATCGAGGGTCAGGGGTTCGATTTCCACTCTGTCTGCAGTCTGCATGTCGAAGTGTCCTTGAGCAAGACACTGAGCCCCCAGTTGCTCCTAGTGGGTCAGGCCAGCGCCGGTGTATGGTAGCTCTGCTGCCATCAGTGTATGAATGTGTGTGTGTGAATGGGTGGATAGTAGAATCTGTAAAGTGCTTTGGTCATCTAGAGATGAGAAAACGCACTATATAAGTGAATGCCATTTACCATCCATCTTCTACCGCTTTTCCGGAGGTCCGGGTTGTGGAGGCAGCAGTTCAAGCAGAGAAGCCCAGACTTCCCTCTCCCCAGCCACCTGCTCCAGCTCTTCAAAGAGGATACCAAGGTGTTCCCAGACCATTTGGGAGTAGGGCTGTCACGATTACTGCTGTTATGTAATACTGCGCTATGGACAAGCCAACCGTGAAGGATAACGAGCAATCGCAACAACCGCAGTGTTTACTTTTTTGTGTGGCTAACTCTCGTTGTTCACTTATGAACAATGAGCTGTAAAGTGTATTTTACATCTCGTTAAAATACATGTAAAGTGTATTTTTATTGCCAACAGCATGTTTGCACCCGGTTCTGATGGTGGCAGAACCTGGTACTGTGGAAGCTTTCACAGTACCGGGTGCTGACAGCGGCAGCACTATGTGGGGCACACTCTCCAGACGGACTCCGGAAGCGTTTGGACTCCTTGCTAAATACAGCCGTGTCAGCAAGCACTGAAAGGGCACAAAGCGTGTTATTTCCTTCTGAGTGGAGTGTGTATGATCTGATCTCTGAGAGCGAAACAACGACTGCATAGTGCATTGCTTGTTTGAACGTGATTTTTCAGACAGTGGCAAAAATCCAAAAATTACTGAGACAAAAGCCACGTGGGGTCCTATATGGAGACTGTCCTGTTTAAATAAGCTGAATGTCATTGCAGTCTCCAGTCCACACACACCGTAGTTAAATACTGGAGTTCCCGGCACTGCTTTATGAAAATTATCTTTTTGTTGTTGTTGTTGTTGTTGTTGTTGTTTTAACAGAATCAGCAGTTCATGGCCAAAAAGACCGGAGCTCTGCACAATTGTCACACATGCACATAAAGCTGACCGTGGAGCTGCAGCGAGTTTCTCCAAGCTTCCGTCGTTTGCCACATAAGTTATGAACCCTGTTTAAAATATGAGACCACAGGGTCCTAAAAACATTTGCAATAACGCCGCATATCGCGGTGTTGAGCTATCCACCGTCACCGCAGGGGAAATTCCACTACCGCAGCAGCCCTAGTTGGGAGACATAATCTCTCCAGCGTGTCCTGGATCTACCCTGGGGTCTCCTCCCAGTGGGACGTGCCCAAAACACCTCAGGTGGGAGGTGTCCAGGAGGCATCCTAATCAGATGCCCAAACCACCGCAACTGGCTCTTTTCAATGTGGAGGAGCAGGTTCTACTCTGAGCCTCTCCCAGATGACTGAGCTCCTCACCCTATCGCTAAGAGTGAGTCCAGCAATCCTACGGAGAAAGCTCATTTCAGCCCCTTGTATCTGCATTCTCATTTTTTTTGGTCATTACCCAAAGCTCATGACCATAGGTGAGGGTAGGACGAGGGGGATGACTTGCCCATCACAGGGGCTGAGGTCACCAAAGTTAAAAAACTCTTTGATGGCTGGGCCCCGGGGGTGGATGAGATTCGCCCTGAGTACCTCAAGGCTCTGGCTGTTGTAGGGATGTCATGGCTGACAACATTGCGTGGAAGTCGGGGACAGTACCTTTGGCATGGCAAACCGGGGTGGTGGTTCCTCTCTTCAAGAAGGTGGACCGGAGGGTGTGTTCCAACTTTAGAGGGATCACACTCCTCAGCCTCCCTGGGAAGGTCTATGCCAAGGTACTGGACAGGTGAGTCCAGTCGTTGGTTGAACCTTGGATTCAGGAGGAGCAATGTGATTTTCATCCTGGCTGTGGCACATCGGACCACCTCTTTACCCTTTCGAGAATCCTCAAGGGTTTTTGGGAGTTTGCCCAACCAGTTTACATGTGTTTTGTGGACTTGGAAAAGGCATTCAACTGCGACCCTCTTGGTTTTTTGTGGGGGATCCTTTGGGAGTATGGGGTATCGGGCTTGTTGTTACAAGCTATCCGGTCTCTATACGACCATTGTGAGAGTTTGGTTCATGTTGCCAACACTCGGTCAGACTCATTCCCAGTGAGAGTTGGACTCCGCCAGGGCTGCCCTTTGTCACCGATCCAGTTCATAATTTTTATGGACATGATTTCTAGGCGCAGCCAGGGAACGGAGGAAATCATGTTTGGTGACCACAGGATCTCATCTCAGCTGTTTGCAGATGGTGTTGTCCTGTTGGCTTCATCCAGCAATGACCTACAGGTCTTAGTGGGATGGTTTACTTCCGAGTGTGAAGTGGCTGGGATGAGAATTGGCACCTCCAAATCTGAGTCCATGGTCTTCACCTGGAAAAAGGCGAATTGTCCTCTGTGGGTTGGGGACAGGCTCCTGCTCCAAGTGTAGGAATTTAAGTATCTTGGGGTCTTACTCACGAGTGAGAGGAGAATGGAGCTGTCATGACGGCCGCTGGGCCGTCATCTGTCTCATCAGCTCCAGCTGCGCACAGACCAGCAGGTGCTAATCAGCGGCTGTTAAAAGCCAGTGTTGCTGACAGCCCGGCACGGAGTCGTCTGTCTTCCTCGTCAGAGTATGAGCCAGAGCTTCGTTCTCAAGCCAAGCCAAGAACGTCACGTCAAGACCGGTCACGTAAGAGAACTATTTGTTATTCTACTCCTTGCCTCAACCCCTGTGCACAGGTGGACCTCCCAGGCGACGGACCAACTTCCCCAGCCGACGGGGCGTTGCCACCTTCATCACGGAGCTCCTCGTTACCACCACAGCTACGGGTACTATCATCACCACAGCTACAGGAACTATCTTCATTACAGCTACAGGAGCTATCGTCATCACGGCTACTGGTACAACCACCACCTCTGCTACAGGAACAATCATCATCACAGCCACAGGTGCAATCACCACCACAGCTACGGGCACAATCACCACCACGTTGCACGGACACTGGAAGTCAGCAGAACATAACCCGAGGCACATCCAAGTAAGCCTTACCACCTACAATTACCTGCCATCGTTGAACAGCTGTAATTGTTTCTGCTTGTGTGTTCCAGGGTTGCCAGGTCGCCATCTGAACTGTTCAGTTCCAGTGACCAGACTTCAATACTTGCACTCACACATGCACTACACTCCCTCACTATACAATAAAGAATAATTGTCTATATCTGCTCGTGTCAGTGTCTGTTTCCTGGGTCCAGAACATGTCAGGAGCAAGAGATTGACAGATGGATCAGAGCAGCATCTGTAGTGATGCAGACGTTGTACCAGTCTGTTGTGGTGAAGAGGGAACTGAGCTCTAAGGCAAAGCTGTTGATTTACTGGTCAATCTAAATTATAATTAAAAATAATTATTCCATCAGAAAACTCTGTTACAGCATAGATGGAACTATAATTCCATGATTATATGGAGAGAGGAGGTGGAACTTTTCCTGTTCAGTAACACACAGAGCTTTTACAGAGTTTTTACGTGATATCAAAGGCTACGAAAAGGACCCCTATAACCAGTCAGCACCATGTGGGCCCAATGGGATCACAGTCCCAGGGAAAGTGACCTCACCCCTGCGTCCCAGCACGGACTACTCTCGGTAGAATCAGAGGCAGAAGCGCCACAGTAAATACACTTAACTTCACAACAGCGCTTCATTTTGTGGGTACACACCTGGAACGAAGCGTGCCTGTCCGCGGTGGATATCCAGGCTGCTGGCCTTGTGCATATAGTACCTGCAGCAAACTGTGATTTTGCAACCCGCTACTCTCTGGAGCGGAGTGGTTGGACCCACAGAGTCTTTGCAGAAAACAGAGTCCGTGGGACAGTGGAGAGGGAAGTCTGTGGAGAGCGCCTAAGGGCTTGTACCATAATCTGTTCGGGCGGCTGCTGATACATCATTTCAGTTCCATTTTTTTCATTTTGCCAAAACAAAACTGCATCCTTTTCCCCCCCAAATTGTATCAAAAGGCTTCAGGGTCCAGACGGAGAACTCTCTGGGTCTGGATCCGGACCGGAGTCCGCCAGTTGGTGATCCCTGCTCCATACGCTTATTTACACAGCAAAAAGTGTCCCCTTGTACAAAATGTGCTTTATCAGTGCCTAGAGTGTAAATAGAGGCTAGACCATGTTGTCTTTTTTATTAAGTAAGCATGGATTTTTCTGATGTAGAAATATGAGATCGAGATAAATGATTCACTCACTGTCAATGTGACCTACAACCTTTACAATTCAGCTAAAAAAAAAATCTTTGCAGGGATGGGGGAAAAAGCTAAAGTGAAATGGTTGTGTAACCCAGTGTTAAAAACGTGGATGGAATTATGAATGTCGATACAGCTTTAACCTCTTGCACTCCGGTGTACCGCAGACGGGCACGTCTCTGCGTCCCAGAGCACACGAGGGCGCACGAGACCGCCCTCGTGCGCTCTAGGACGCACGAGGGCACTGCGTCCAAGCGCGCACAGAAAAAAAAAAAGCTGCATTTGTTCTTCCACTACAGACACAGCCGCGAACAGATTAGTTCATCTGACTGACCTCTCATTCGACTAATAAGAGCCTTGAATTGGGTTTCTGAAACCTTGAAGAACCAATGACTGAAAACTTAGCAAGAAGGACCCGCCTACCAACGCTGTGAATGCAGCGAGCCAATTGAAGCACAGAAGTTCGCAAGCTGTTTTGTGTAAGAGAAGGTTGCTGGCATGTAACAATCATCTTATATTAGCAATTGTCAACTCGTCACTCACACTTCACTCCAGCATTTGGAAGTAGTGGCGTTTTATTTTATACTGAGTTCAACGTTGTATGTTATTGTTGTTACAAGAGCGCCGAGTGACTGCAAAACTGTATATACATTTATTTTCTACACGTTTTATATACTTTTTTTTACGCATGTTCTGCATATAATATGAACCCCGAGTTTGAATTAAACGTTTGAATTTGAATTTGAATTTGTAAGGCTGGGTGAAGAGAGACTGACTGCTGCAGCAGATGAAAAAAAGGACCCGCAGGAAGAACCTGCTACAGACCCAGCAGCATGGAGACCACCCACAAGTGCGACCTGCAATTATTCCAGCAGAATAGACGTTTAGGATTCTCTTCCATGGTCATCATAGACCGATGGAGGCCGACGACGAAGGTCGTAAATCATTCGCCAAAACCGCAATCATGGAAGCGCAAAACCGCAATAATGGAATTATGTTTTGACCAGGAACCACGAGCGGACCAGCGTCGCGTTCATCTGACAATGAGGAAGAGAAGTTCGCCAGGACACTGTTGCTGTGAAGAGGTAAGTGTTATAAGATAAATTATTCTTTATCCCTGAAAATTGTAATCCAAAATGACTTTTGACCGATCGGTAAATTACAACTGTGCGGCGCACGAAGTCCGAAGTGCGTGCGCCACGGTACACAGTTCGTGCGCTGCGTCCGGACTGTGAACGCCCCCCCCCCCGCTACTCTTCTGTAGTGGGGGGGGGGCCGTGGTGACTGCGCCACGGTCGCCACATCGCCACGAGTCTATTCCGTCATGTAGCGATGGCCGATGTCCGTCCTCTGTAGCGAGGGGGGGGACAACCCCCCCCCCCCACACACACACACAGTCCTGAGTGTCACCTTTCATTAGAGCCCAAGATCAAGCTTCTATATTGAATCATTCAAAAGTTACAGACGTTTTTCCAAACTGTGCCATTTGGCACAATTTGGCACAGTTCAAAAACGCCTGGGAACTACCTGAGGAAAAAGTTGTGTAATATATTCATTTTTTGTGGTATTGTTACAAAATTTTGACTTCAGCTGGATAACACTTGGTTCTACATTTCTGTTGCATTTTCCAGCCCGGATCTGAAGCTGTGTGTTATTTGCAAGCATTTGTATCCAAAAAAACACCCAGGCCAAATTTATTTTCTTCAAGTTCAGTATGTTTAGATGACTGTAACTCTGTGGCCGGAGCACTTAGAGAGATTATGACTGTTTTGCCAAAAAATTCAAAGTGTTTTCTTTTAAATGAGATCAACCCCATGAAGATGCTGCAAAGGGTTGAAGAACAGCTTTCGATTTACTTTGGGCACATTATTTTTTGGCGTTTTTAGGGAAATTGACCGGAGTGCAAGGGGTTAAGAAGAAAGGGGGACAATCATTTCACAATGGGAATAGATATTTTGAAGATGAGTATATAAATACAATATAAGTTCATCAAATATGTTCATAAATAGTTAGGAACATTTTCTGGAAAGTTTTGATAACGCTCCCGATATTTTCATTTGGTATACTGAGCAACAAATGGCTGCGCCGTTTGTTTGGCAGCAACAGCCAATGGGGTCACGCCAGCCAATGGGGTCACGCGTTCCCTCGCTCGGTCTGTGCGTAATATGCAGAACGCTGTCAGACACTGCCGAGACATGACCGAGAGAACACGATTCCTCACGGAGACGATGAGCTAACGTGCTAATAGCAGCCTTTGCTTGGACAAAACTTGAGATTGATTGGGATCCAAAGGCTGTTGACGCCGTTGAGCGCGGGAATCCCATTGACGCACGTGTCACTTAGCTTGGTCAGGTTTTTGTGCTTGATTCAGAGGACTGTGGATTCTCCAGATCTGGATGGCGAGCCGAAGCCCGAATCCTAGTGACTGGTAAAAGTGACCCAGCTAGTCACCTGGACTGATACCAAGGACTGTATATATTGTAACTATATTTTGGGGTATTTTATTTTTATTTTTCTTATTATTGTGACAAGTGTTGTGTTTTTTTATTAAGTGTACATGTCTGTAAATAGTACACAACTTGAAAAATATACATAGTTGCAAGTTCATACACCGTGTGTAAGTGTCATCTGTTGTTACGCCCTCCAGGCTCCTACGAATCTAGGATCTACCTGATCTGGCCCAATTATCCCTTTTGCCCAGGTAGAACCAAAAAGGGTACTACACCTAAAGTGAGTAGGTGTTAGTAAGTGTTACAGTTGCATAAGTAGGCAAACTCTCCTGCAAATGGAGATATGGATGTGAATTGAGTGAATCAATCACATTCAAGCTCATGTTAAACATCTCCTAGCTAATTGGCAGTTTACTGTTGACAATACTTGTATGCTACTCAGCTGCAGAGAGTGTGGAAAGTATTGAAGTCTATTTCCTATTGCCAGAAGTTGTTATATTATTCTTTCTTTAAATCTTTTTTTGCATTTCAATATGAATTAAATATTAACCAACATACTGTATATACTGATATGTATAGTATATTATTACATACACCACGTTCCAAATGATTATGCAAATGATATTTGTCTCTGATTTTCCTAAATAGTCAATGCAAATGACGGTCAGTATAATTTTCAAGCCATCAGCTGTGAGAGCATTATTCAAATTTTATTGAACAAACCTCCCATTGATAAACATTTTTCTGCAAAAATGAAGAAAAAAAACAACTCAAAATGCACTGTTCCAAATTATTATGCACAACAGAGTTTCAAAACATTTTACTGGTTGTAAAGAACTGAAAATGGTCATTTGTTGAATTTGCATTATTAGGAGGTCATATTTACTGAAATCAAAAGCTATTTCAATCAAAAACATCTTAACAGGCCAAGTTACATGTTAACATAGGACCCCTTCTTTGTTATAACCTTCAAAATTCTTGCATCCATTGAACTCGTGAGTTTTTGGAGAGTTTCTGCTTGGATTTCTTTATAAGATGTCAGAATAGCCTCCCACAGCTGCTGTTTGGATGTGAACTGCTTCCCATCCTCATAGATCTTTTGCTTGAAGATGCTCCAAAGGTTTTCAGTAGGGTTTAGGTCAGGGGAGGATGTAGGCCACAGCATGAGTTTCTCTCCTTCTATGCCCATAGCAGCCAATGGCACAGAGGTGTTCTTTGCAGCATGAGATGGTGCATTGTAATGAATGAAGATAATTGTGCTACGGAAGACAGGGTTCTTCTTTTTGCATCATGGAAGAAAGTGGTCAGTCAGAAACTCTATATACTTTGTCGAGGTCATTTTCACACCTTCAGGGACCCTAAAGGGGCCTACCAGCTCTCTCCCCATGATTCTGGCCCAAAACATGAGTCCGCCACCTCCTTGCTGACATTGCAGCCTTGTTGGAACATGGTGACCATCCACTACTCCATCCATCTGGACCATCCAGGGTTGCACAGCACTCATCAGTAAACAAGACTGTTTGAAAATTAGTCTTCTTGTACTGTATTTCTGGGCCCACTCCAACCGTTTCTTCTTGTGAGCATTGGTTAGGGGTGGCCGAGTAGCAGGTTTATACACAACTGCAAGCCTCTGGAGGATCCTATACCTTGAGGTTTATGAGACTCCAGAGGCACCAGAAGCTTCAAATACTTGTTTGTTGCTTTGCAATGGCATTTTAGCAGCTGATCTCTTAATCTGATGAATTTGTCTGGCAGAAACTTTCCTCATTATGCCTTTGTCTGCATGAACCCATCTGTGCTCTGAATCAGCCACAAATTTCTTCACAGTATGATGATAATGCTTACGTTTTTGTGAAATATCTAATGTTTTCATACCTTGTCCAAGGCATTGCACTATTTGACACTTTTCGGCAGCAGAGATCCTTTTTCTTTCCCATATTGCTTGAAGCCTGTGGCATACTTAATAATGTGGAACGTCCTTCTTAAGTAGTTTTCCTTTAATTGGGCTCACCTGGCAAACTAATTATGACAGGTGTCTGAGATTGATATCAGTGACCCAAAGAGCCCTGAGACACAATGCCATCCATGAGTTTAATTGAAAAACAAAAAATTGAATGCTTATGACACTAAAATCCTATTTGCATAATAATTTGAAATGCGGTGTATATTACATATTTTTTGACAAGCTAATATTGGATAACCTAATAATAATAATAATAATAATAATAATAATAATAATAATAATAATAATAATAACCTACCTGGCCCTGTGTGAAAAAGTGATTGCCCTTAAACCTAATAACTGGTTGGGCCACCCTTAGCAGCAACAACTGCAATCAAGCGTTTGCAATAACTGGAAATGAGTCTTTTACAGTGCTGTGGAGGAATTTTGGCCCACTTGTCTTTGCACAATTGCTGTAATTCAGCCACATTGGAGGGTTTCCGAGCATGAACCGTCTTTTTATCGTCATGCCACAGCATCTCAATGAGATTCAGGTCAGGACTTTGACTAGGCCACTCCAAAGTCTTCATTTTAGTCTTCATTTTAGAAAAAAGCACAGCACTATTACTGCTGCTACAAAAGTGGTCAATGATATACTTGTTGCTCTTGATAAAAAGCAGCACTGTGCTGCACTTTTCATTGATCTGTCAAAGGCTTTTGACACTGTGGACCACACAGTTTTAAAGCAAAGACTCATCAGTTTTGGACTGTCGGAACATGTAGTCTCCTGGTTCGTAAATTATTTGAGTGACAGGACCCAATGTATTAAATATGATGGTTTGTGTTCTGAAATTGTCAGTGTCCACAAGGGGGTGCCACAGGGTTCTGTATTAGGACCCCTCCTATTCATTATGTACATTAATGATCTAGGACAAAATGTGTCTGATGCTAGTTTGCATTTTTATGCTGATGACACAATTATTTACTGCTTTGGCTCTTCCCCTGCTAATGCTGTTGCTTCTCTGCAGAAAGCTTTTAATGTGGTGCAGCACACACTTCTGCAGCTAAAACCAGTCCTTAATGCTGACAAAACTAAACTGATGTGGTTTTCAAATTTTAGGAAGAGTCCACAAATTTTTCCCACAGTGTCCACTTTTGAGGGAAATAAAATTGAGGTGGTTCACTTGTACAAGTATCTTGGTATCTTGCTTGATGACGCTCTGACTTTTAAGACCCATGTTGAAAATCTTGTGAAGAAACTTAAACTGAAACTGGGTTTTTTATTTCGAAATAAATGTAGTTTTTCTTTTGAGGTTAAAAAGCGTCTTGTTACTGCAACTTTTTTATCTATTTTAGATTATGGAGACCTCTTGTATATGAACGCTTCAGCTCAGTGTCTGAGTAAGACTGACTCTGTATATCATGCTGCTTTGAGGTTTGTTACAAACTGTAGAGCCTTGACCCATTACTGTGAACTGTATTCTAGAGTGGGATGGCCCTCTTTGTCCACCAGGAGGTTGACTCACTGGTACATTTTTATTTACAAGGCCATGCTTGGACTGTTGCCCCCTTATCATTTGTAATTTGATCACACTGAGAAGTGTTGATTCTTATGGTTTGCGTTCTAATGATCATTTGTTGCTTTCTGTTCCATTTGCCCGTACTGAGTTGGGAAAAAGAGCTTTCATGTTCTCAGCCCCCTCTACATGGAACATGTTGCAAAAAGACTGGAAACTAACGGAACTTTAGATTTTTTAGATTTAGTATACTTTATTGATCCCCAGAGGGGAAATTGAGGGTCATCCACCATCTAGATGGATGAAGCAGCCACGATACGGTGCTATCCCTTAACCATTCACACACACATTCACACCTAGGGCCACTTTAGAGTCTCCAATTAACCTAACCTGCATGTTTTAGGCATGTGTTGTTTCTTGTTTCATTGAATGACTTTAAATCCAGATTGAGAACACTTGAGACGGCCTCACTAATTTGTAACTGTTTTATATGATTTGTATGTCATTGTAAGTGTATTTGTGATTTTTTTTGCTGCCTCTTGGCCAGGACTCCCTTGAAAAAGAGGTTTTTAATCTCAACTGGGTTTTTTTCCCTGGTTAAATAAAGGTAAAATAAATAAATAAATAAAATAAAATTTTGTTTTTATTAAGCCATTCAGAGATGGACTTGCTGGTGTATTTTGGATCATTGTCCTGCTGCAGAACCCAAGTGCACTTGAGTTTGAGGTCACGAACAGATGGCCGGACATTCTCCTTTAGGATTTTTTGGTAGACAGCAGAAATCATGATTCCATTTACCACAGCGTCTTCCAGGTCCTGAAGCAGCAAAACAGCCCCAGACCATCACACTACCCCCACCATATTTTACTTTTAGAATGATGTTCCTTTTCTGAAATGCTGTTACTTTTATGCCAGATGTAATGGGACACACACCTTCCAAAAAGTTCAACTTTTGTCTTGTCAGTCCACAGAGTATTTTCCCAAAAGTCTTGGGGATCATCAAGATGTTTCCTGGCAAACTGAGATGAGCCTTTATGTTCTTTTTTGCTCAGCATTGGTTTTCGTCTTGAAAAGTGATGTGTCAACCCTGTTCCATGATTTGTGGCTGTAGTTCCCTCATTGTTGTAAATTGTTTCCAGCTGGCAGGTTATTGGAGCCTCTGTGCCCTGGCTCCCTGCTAGCCTACAGCCACGCCTCTCCCTCTGCCGGCATCCACTGGCTGTCTGTCATTTTCATTTGTCCATGCATTCTCACCCACTTACACACATACACACACATGTACACACATACACATTCATTCTTAGCCAGTTGCGCTCCGACGCCTTTTGTAAGTCTTTCTCTTTGTTATTATTACCTGCCCTTCCTCTCCACTCCACTTCCATCTAGGAGCACGTGGGGCTCCTCCTCCCCCTGCCAACTGAGCTTGTTCATCCATACTTTGTGTTTGACTGCTCTTCACTGAACATTTTGTGTTACTTTTCCCTTTGTTAATAAACACGTTCACTTCACCTGCATATTGGGCTCGTATTAATTCATTTGTGCACTGCGCAATAACGCAGCGTACATGACAGTACGCCGCCACCACAAGGGAGCCCAGCGGTGAAGTAGCATGTCAATTTTTCATCTTTTGTGTGTGTTTTTCTACCAACCTGATCTGGAGCAAGATGTCCTCGACGCGTCATTCCCAGACTGGCAGAGGCGGACGGGCAGCGGGGCATCCTAGCGTGGAGGAGGAATGGGCAGCCATTTTCATCCGGGGTTTCATGGATGATGCCGATGAAGCCTACGGTCCCAGAGACAAGTGGGACTGCCTGAATGGGGGTTTGGGTATTCTGGAGGCTCACCCCAGCCTCTGGAATCTCCCTCAGTACGCTGAACTGTTGTCCTCGGTCTGCATGCTCCAGCAGGCTTTTCCTGACTTGAGGAGAGGGGCGTTCCGCGCTAAGCCTAAGCAGAAGCGCTCATCTCAACCGGCGGCCATTCCTTCCTCCACTTCATCTCCAGCTCCAGCATGGCCATCGTCAGGTAAGCAGTGGCGACGACATCGTCCTATTCCGGATCACCGGGGGAATAATCCAGCCCCCCTGGCAGTGTCCATCCCTACACCGAGCCCGGCCATCCCCACAGCTGACCTCCACTCACGGGCAGTCCCGTCTGCCAGATCTCCCTCCATTTTGGCTGTGAGGGCTCCTCCCTCGGTGCATCCTCATCTGCCAAGGAGCATTTGATTTCCTCACGGGTGGCTCCTCCACGATCCTCAGGGGGGCCCGCTACGGAGAAAGACAACACACCTGCTACAGCAGCAGGCAACATCCAAGTCCGGCCAAACAGGCAAGTTTATTTTCATTCTTCTCTATTAATGATGAAATGTCTTGCTTGATTTCCGGTAGGGAGATTCAGGATGAGCAGTCTCCTGAGTTCTCCCCACCTGCTGCTGCCATGAGCGGCTCACCAGCCCTCTCCCTGCTCTCTCCTGTTTCCACCAAGTGTGCACCAGAGCTGAACTGTCAGGACCAGGAGGAGCCAGAGGTCTGGGAGGATTCTTCCCCCGCAGCAGTGGTGAGCCAGACCCCAGCTGCCACGCCGGAGGAGTCACCAGTGTGGGTCACGACTGCTGGGGAAACTGAGACTACCATCACTATCATGCCTGCTGCAGAGGCTGCCGCAGCAGAGTCGGCACCAGAGCTGAACCTCCAGGAGGCCGAGCCCGTGAGAATATCGCCCGGATCATCGGAGTCCTGGACAATGGTGCAGCTTGAGCTAAGACAAGTGCTCTCCTTTGTTTTTCTCCTTTCCATGTTAGAGCATTTTTGCCTAGATCTAGGTGAGGAGGGCCAGCTGCAGCCACACGCTGCACCTGAGCTCACCTCGCAGGGTTCCGCCACTGCCGGCGACCCTGACCCTTCTTCCTCTCTGTCTGAGTCCTCTTCTAGGGTCGCCGGAGAGAGTTCCACGTCACCAGACAAGTATGAGGATCCAGGCTCGCCACTGGAGGTCATCGTGGCTGCTGCCACCCCCACTGAGGTCACCATTGGTCCAGCTCCCCTGCCGGAGGCCGTGGTTTGGGTTCCACCTCAGTACAGGTCTTCGTGGGTGCTATGCCCCAGCGTGGATCCAACGTGGGTGCCTGTTACTGACCGCATCCAGAGTCTGGTGCTCATGCGGGTCGGCTGGCCCACAGTCAAGGCAGCATTAGGGTCAGCAATGGCCCAGCCAGGTCCCACCGCAGGTGCAGCAGGGCCCCAGCTGGGTTCCATCGTGGGTGCAACCATGACCCGGTCAGGGTCCACAGTGGGTGCAGCAGGGGCCCAGCCGGGTTCCACCATGGGTGCAAACATGGCTCGGTCGGGGTCCTCTGGGGGTGCAATGCAGGCCCAGCTGGGGCTCACCGCAGGAGCAATGAAGTCCCAGGCCGGGACCACCGCTGGTGCAACTTTGTCCCGGGCCAGGACCACCGCGGGTGCAGCAGGAGTCCAACCAGGTTCCACCGCGGGTGCAACCATGGCCCGGTTGGGGTCCTCCGGGGGTGCAGCGCAGGTCCAGGCCGGGGCCACCACTGGTGCTATGTTGTCCCAGGCTGGGACTACCGCGGGTGCAACCATGGCCCAGCTTGGGTACGCTGTGGGTGCGGCCGAGTTTCTGTCCCAAGCTGGGACCACCGAGGGTGCAGCCAGCCAGTTTGAGGACACCGGGGTCTCCTTGTTCCTTCCAGAGGCCTGCTAGGTGTTCTTCCTTCTTCTGCTGGGCACCGCTGTGGTCCACCAGGTCCTGCCGCCAGTAGCCGCTGGGGTGCCCCTTCCCTGGTCCAGCCACCCATCTTTAAGCATCCCGGTGGGTAGGCCACCTCCTCGCTCACCCCTCCGGTCCTGGTGGCTCAACTATGAGGGCCGGCTGCCCGAAAGACTGGGTATATGGGTCAGGTGGCCCATTTTCCCAGGCAGGCCACCCGACTCACCTTGCCTGACAGCCCAGCTGGTGCTGGACTTTGGTAGGCCACCTGGCCTGGTTCACTTGGCCATCCGTGGGCCCTGGGACTTTAGCCGGCCCCCTGAACTTAGGGACTCTTGGGTTTTGTTTTGTTTTGTTTTGTTTTTTTGGGGGGGGGGGCTTAGTCTTTGTTTGGAGTTGGGAGTTTTTGTTTTCCTGTGTTGTATTGTTGTTGTATTTTTTTGTTGGTTAATTCCCTCCTGACCTGCTTCCCCCCACCTTCCACTCTGGTTTATTGTGATGGTTTCTGGGGGGGGGGCAGGTTTTCCTTTTGTGTTTTCTTGGTACAGTGGGTGTCTGGCATCAACCCCTTGAGTGGGGGGGGGGTGCTCTGTCATGGACGGGGTGATGTGTCAACCCTGTTCCATGATTTGTGGCTGTAGTTCCCTCATTGACCGGAGTGGTGGCTCAGTTGGTAGAGCATCCGCCCCACATCCGGGAGGCAGGGGTTCAAATCCTGGCCGGGTCATACCAAAGACCATATAAAAATGGTACTTTCTGCCTTCTAGCGTGGTGCTCCGCATAATGGAACGGGGAAAGTAAAGTTACGCACAGAGCTACCAGTGGACTGACCCCCCACTGTAGCTTTCACTACTTACAGTAGCTGTGTGGCCTAGGGTCAGAGAAACGGAGATGGGCGCCGCCCCATGCGCCTTCATGGCGTGAAGGGAATTAACTAACTAACTAGTTCCCTCATTGTTGTTAATTATTTCCAGCTGGCAGGTTATTGGAGCCTCTGTGCCCTGGCTCCCTGCCAGCCTACAGCCACGCCTCTCCCTCTGTCGGCATCCACCGGCTGTCTGTCATTTTCATTTGTCCATACACTCTCACCACTTACACACATACACACACATGCACACACATACACATTCATTCTTACTCACATCCTCACTCACTCACGCACCAGCTGCCGGTGCACATGCTTCCACTTGCTGCTCATTAGTCCACAGGGTATTTTTGTGTGGCAGTGGGAGCACTCGGTGTGGCGGCGTTAGTCAATAGTCAACAGTCTAGAGCCTAAAGTCAACTCTTCACTTAGTCAACATTGATGTCCTGGAGCTTGTTGGTTTCCCTTCTTTTTGGACTACTCAGGTGTTGTTTTTCCCAGAGCCAGTTGTGCTCCGACGCTTTTTGTAAGTCTTTCTCTTTATTATTTTTAACTGCCCTTCCTCTCTGCTCCAGTTCTGTCTGGGAACTCCTCCTCCTGCCAACTAAGCTTGTTCATCCGTACCTTGTGTTTGACTGCTCTTTATTGAACATTTTGTGTTACTTTTCCCTTTGTTAATAAACACGTTCACTTCACCTGCATATTGGGCTTGCATTAATTCATTGTACGCTGCGCAGTAATGCATTGTACATGACACTCTGCCATGCAGGCCATTTTTGCCCAGTCTCTTTCTTATGGTGGAGTCATGAACACTGACCTTAACTAAAGCAACTGAGGCCTGCAGTTCTTTGAATGTTGTCGTGGGGTCTTTTGTGACCTCTTGGATAAGTCATCGCTGCGCTCTTTGGGTAGTTTTGGTCGGCTGGCCACTCCTAGGAAGGTTCACCACTGTTCCATGTTTTTGTTATTTGTGGATAATGGTTCTCACTGTGGTTCGCTGGAATCCCAAAGCTTTAGAAATGGCTTTATAACCTTTTCCAGACTGATCTCAATTACTTCTCATTTGTTCCTGAATTTCTTTGGATCGCAGCATGATGTCTAGCTTCTGAGGATCTTTTGGTCTACTTCACTTTGTCAGGCAGGTCATATTTAAGAGATTTCTTGATTGAGAACAGGTGTGGCAGTAATCAGGCCTGGGTGTGGCTAGAGAAATTGAACTTGCCTTTCCAAAGATGTGATAAACCTCAATTAATTTATGTTTTAACTGGGGCACAATCACTTTTTCACACAGGGACATGTAGGTTTGGATTTTTCCCCTTAATAATAAACACCTTCATTTAAAAACTGCATTTTGTGTTTACTTGTGTTATTTTTGTCTAATATTTAAATTTGTCTGATGATCTGAAACATTTAAGTGTGACAAACATACTGTGCAAAAAACGAGAATTCAGGAAGGGGGCAAACAGTTTTCACACCACTGCAGTTAGCAAGAGAAGATGAGGACATGAACTGATTAATTGAGAGGAGAGGAGACTTACAAACTGAGCAGAAGGCCCGGCTGTGAGATCCAGCGTGTGGGGGAATAATGGCGAGGATGTAACCTGAGATGCCAGAAGGGATAAGGCTTGGCGAGGGGAGAAAGGGAGCTGTAGGCTGACAAGGTGGAGCAGGAGTAAACCAGACGAGATGGTGGAAGGGAGGAGTAGATCAGATGAGAAGGTGGAAGGGCAGGTGTTGACCAGACAAGATGGTGGAAGGGCAGGTGAGCATGTGCATCCCTGGAGAGACACACCACTGCGATGGCAGCAACCTGAGAGGGAGAGAACACCATCAGCAAACAGTCACAGTTAAACATTGAAAATAATTTAGCCTTAGTTGAGGCAGCAATACCCAACGGTCCAGTGGACAAGCATTCACAGACTGGCTCTTTTAACCGCTGGAAGATGAGGAAGTAGCAGGTGCGTCCAATCACACAGGTGCACATAATCAGCTCTAGAGCTGGGAAACAGACAGAGGAAAATCACACTTAATCACTTAAGTGTGATGATCATCATACTTAAATATTTCAGATCATCAAACAAATTTAATATTAGACAAAGATAACACAAGAAAACACAAAATGCAGTTTTTAAATGAAGTTGTTTATTATTAAGGGGAAAAAAGTCCAAAGCTACATGGCCCTATGTGAAAAAGTGATCCCCCCCCCCCCCCCCGGGTTAAAACATAAATTAACTGTGGTTTATCACATCTTTGGAAAGCTGAGTTCAATTTCTCTAGCCACATCCAGGCCTGATTACTGGCCTGATTACTGCCACACCTGTTCTCAATCAAGAAATCACTTAAATAGGACTTGCCTGACAAAGTGAAGTAGACCAAAAGATCCTCAAAAGCTACACATCATGCTGCGATCCAGAGAAATTCAGGAACAAATGAGAAACAAAGTAATTGAGATCTCTCAGTCTGGAAAAGGTTATAAAGCCATTTGTAAAGCTTTGGGACTCCAGCGAACTACAGTGAGAGCCATTATCCACAAATGGTGAAAACATGGAACAGTGGTGAACCTTCCCAGGAGTGGCCGGCTGACCAGAATTACCCCAAGAGCACAGCGACGACTCATCCAAGAGATCACAAAAGACTCCACAACAATATGCAGAGAACAGCAGGCCTCGCTTGCTTCAGTTAAGGTCAGTGTTCATGACTCCACCATAAGAAAGAGACTGGGTAAAAATGGCCTGCATGACAGAGTTCCAAGACAAAAACCACTGCTGAACAAAAAGAACATAAAGGCTCATCTCAGTTTTGCCAGAAAACATCTTGATGATCCCCAAGACTTTTTGGAAAATACTTTGTGGACTGACGAGACAAAAGTTGAACTTTTTGGAATGTGTGTGTCCCATTACATTCGGCATAAAACTAACACAGCATTTCAGAAAAGGAACATCATACCAACAGTAAAATATGGTGGTGGTAGTGTGATGGTCTGGGGCTGTTTTGCTGCTTCAGGACCTGGAAGACTTGCTGTGGTAAACGGAACCATGAATTCTGCTGTCTACCAAAAAATCCTAAAGGAGAATGTAGCATCATCTTGCTTTGGCTCATCAATAAAATTATTCTTCATCTTAAAGACATTGCTTCACCCAGGGAAAGGCCAGTCAAGAACTGCTTTCTCATCCCAGGATCACAGCTGAACCAACATTCCTTTGTTAAGTGAACCTCAGGGATGCTCTCAACATATTAACTCCCATCATAAATAAATTGGAAAAGCTCTTTCCCCTGACCGTTTTATGGGTAATAAAACGTGGAGAAAGAACAGGCATCAAACTTTAAAGGCATTCCCTAAGGCCTTGGATTGGCCACAGCTCGACACTACCCCTGGTGGATGTCTCTGGAGTAGACACTCGCTTTTGACTTACACTGATTAACTGAAATTAACTCTTTCTTCAAGTTTCATTTCTCAGGACAATTCTAAGGACACCAATTGTTGAAGATCACTGCCTCGGTGGGACTTAGATATTCTGTGGACAATCAATAATGGGTTTGAAAGAATATATTAATCCTTGATTTTAAATATGTGCATGTTAAAATCTTTAAATGAATGTTTATTTTTGCATGCCAATTTAAAAGCACTAGTTATAAAATTGCATGAATCACTGAAGTAGGTTAGATTTTATACATAAGTGTATAGATGAATTTTCAGTATTAAGATGTGTGTATCGGGTTGCCAAAATGTCCCACAAGTCATGTGACTGGTCGCCGCCAGTCTCTGCTTAGCAACAGCTCTCTCAATATTATTGGTTGTTTTGTTACAGACAAAAGACTGTTTGTTCATTGGACTAAAGTTCATAAAGCCCGCCCACGAAGAAAGACTATTGGCTTGGGCTTCTGTCAATCCCCGGAAGCCCACAAAAGTCGTCTAAAGTTATAAAGAAGTGCTTTTCACTTCTCACTTCAAAAAAGTTTCAGAAGACTGCAGACCAGAGCACTTCAGAGCAGAGAACATGGAATATTGTGTTTGTGTAAACTTCTGTGTATTTTAATGTTTTTCTTTAAACGTCTGGGAATTAATTCTTTCTTTCCTGCGCTCAGATCTTGATATGGAGTGAAACTCCATGCTTCACAGACGTTTCTGTTTTTCTAACTTTTTATATTGTTAAACTTTCTTTAAATCCACCGTGTGTTTTTCAAGGACTGACCATCTCCATACTAGAAGCTATTTTCAATTCCAAGAAGTCAGAAAAATATCTTTTAATTTTGTTATTGGGATCAAATTTTGTAATTCTCAAATTCCCTCAGAAAGCCGCTTGCCAACAAAGAAGGAGAAGAAGCAGCCTCGTTGCCCACTTCACTGAAGAAACCATCATCGCCATCTTTGTTTTGACCTAAGCTCCAACTGTGATTTTTACAGTCAAAATCCAGCCTTGTGACTGCTTGACTGTAAAGGTTGAACTGTGGACTCTGGAAATCTGCGGGCAGATATTTCCACTAAAATCCACAAAATCTTCAGCTGAGGAAGCCACCGAAAGGACCACCAACGCAAGGATTCACGTGAGCTGTATTCTGTTCCATCTGTTGAAAGTGAATAAAACATCTGAGATTTGAGAATAATTCAGCATCTCATCAGATACAAAATTAAAAGAGAAATAATATAATTTTTCTTATTAAAATTCCGTTTTTATTTTCTTAAGAGTAATCCAGAATTTTCCTTATAATTAGTTTAATTTTCCCCATAAATTTGCGTTCAGTTTTTCATAATCCGTCATCTTCAAACTGATTTAAATTCAGCTTACATCCTCACCCTGTTTCTGCAAATGCCACATTGTTACTCTATCCTCAGTTACAAGTTTAATGTAATGGCTAATGCAAATCATTTCAATGTCCTTTAATCCATCCATCCATCCATCCATCTTCTTCCGCTTAATCCTTTAATCATCATTTCGTTTAAATAAATCTGTAAAAATGAGAGAAGTTGTTAGGAATTTATTCCATTCTGATTCTGGTTTCAAAGCCCCAGTATCAAATTCACTAATATTTTGAGACTGATTATTAATTAATTTATTGAATGATTAAACAGGTATAAAGTGAAATTAATGACTAAAGTGTTCACCAAAGAGGTGAGCTGGTACCCCTACGAGTGTTTATTAACTTTTTCTGTGTGTGGACCTGGAGTAAATCTCAGGTCCCGATACAATAATACCAATTAAATAATCTTTATACCTGATCATAATTATAAATCACATATCTCTACAAGAATGTCCGGCAATCTGTTTGTGACCTCAAGCTGAAGCACACTCAGGTTCTACAGCAGGACAATGATCCAAAACACACCAGCAAGTCCACCTCTGAATGACTTAAGAAAATCAAAATGAAGACTTTGGAGTGGCCTAGTCAAAGTCCTGACCTGAATCTGATTGAGATGCTGTGGCATGACCTTAAAAACGTGGTTCATGCTCAGAAACCCTCCAATGTGGCTGAATTACAACAATTCTGCAAAGATGAATGGGCAAAAATTCCTCCACAGCGCTGTAAAAGACTCATTGCCAGATATCGCAAACACCTGATTGCAGTTGTTGCTGCTAAGGGTGGCCCAACCAGTTGTTAGGTTTAGGGGCAATCACTTTTTCCACACAGTGCCATGTAGGTTTGGGTTTTTGTTTCCGTTTATAATAAACACCTTCATTTAAAAACTGTATTTTGTGTTTACTTGTGTCATCTTTGTCTAATATTTAAATTTGTTTGATGATCTGAAACAGTTAAGTGTGACAAACATACAAAAAAAATGAGAAATCTGGAAGAGGGCAAACACTTTTTCACACCACTGTATATGAATGGGTGTTTCTCCAGCATAATGAGATCATAATGAATGTAGGTCAAAACAACCTCATGGCTCAGTGACAAGAAAACACAAAGGTTGTCATCACTATTATAATCTTTTATTGCGCAGTGCATGGACTGTATAAATTTCTTTTGTTTTTCTTTTATGAAGGGTTGAACTTTGTTTCATAATTCAGGTCTTACCAAAGAGTTAGATGGCAATATTTTTAAAAAGTGGGGAAAAAGTAATGGTGTATTTACACAATGAAGCCCCCATTGAGGGAATAATAAAGGATATCTTATCTTATCTTATTTTTTTTACCTAGAGATAGTCATTGCTGTTAAGCTTGAACAACAAACAAAAAACAGCTAGAAAGTCTTGACTTTCATATTATCAGGCAGACCCATATGACACTGTAAAATAAAAACAAATCAGACACTCTTAAAAAAGCCACATAAACAAACCAACTCTCCTCAATGCAGGATCAAACCAGTCCTGTCCTCCTCCAATGTTTTCTTCCCCCCTTCCCACTCACACTTTTACCCATCTTGTCATCTCACACCTCCCACAGACATTACCACACAAATTGTTGATTTTCTAGGCTTTCTTTGTGGAGCCGGGGCTGACTGGCTGAAGTTGCTCATGGCCGGTTCCAGTCTCTGTCATTATGTCGGGAAGGAAGGGGGGGGGGGGCACAGTTTGGTCCTCCCTGCAAACAGTAGGTCACTTATCTCAGGTTTCTGTGGCATGTCCTGTATCTACATCAGCAGGATCTTCACATATTCCTTCCAGTTATCATGAATATCCTACATAGCAGGTAGTAAACAGTCAGTCTGCAGAGCAAAGAGCATACACAGGATGTGATGACTTTTATGGCTACATTTAGATGCTTTCACACCTAGCCCGTTTGGTCCACACTTCTGGACTTCTCAGTTTGATTTGGACAAAATTTTAGGCATGAAATTTCCCCTGAAACACAATCTGAATCAAGAGTTGAAATTTAGTCAGGCAAAAATAGGTGGTCTCAGTGCTCATAAGAGAGAGTATAGCTTAACGACAAACACAACATAAGATCGCCACGCTGAGAACAGAATGCAGCTACAATAAATAAGGAAACACTAATTACCAAATGAGGAACATCCATCCATCCATCTTCTACCGATTAATCCTTTTCATGTCACATGGGGCTTGAGCCTATCCCAGCATCTTTTGGCGAGAGCCAGGGTACACCCTGGACAGGTCGCCAGTCCATCACAGGGCCACCACAGAGAGACAGACAACCATTCACTCTCACATTCATACCTAAGGACAATTTAGAATCCCCAATTGATGCCAGTTAACCTAACCTGCATGTCTTTGGCCTGTGGGAGGAAACTGGAGTACCCAGAGTAAACCTACGCAGGCACGGGGAGAACATCCAAACTCCACACAGAAGGGTCACTGATGGTCAGGGATGGGATCTTTGTAGGGCAAAAAGCATACACAGGATGTGCTGACTTTTCTGGCTACATTTAGGTGCTTTCACACCTAACCCATTTGGTCCAGACTTCTGGACTTTTCAGTTTGATTCGGACAAAATTTTAGGCATAAAATTTCCCCTGAACCACAGTCTGGACCAAAGAGTTGAAATTTAGTCAGGCAAAAATAGGTGGTCTCAGTGCACATCAAACTGAACCTTGGTCTGGTTCGTTTAGAGTGTGAAAGCAATTTTCAGAAATGTTTGGACCAAACACAGAAAGTTACAGCAGCCAATAGGAGGAAAAACGTGCCACGTGAGTACTCGGCAAGAAGCAGAGACACAGTTTTTAATTGAAATATTTTATGGGTGCCCCTCCAGGGGATATAAATGGACTCAATTGCGAGCCAATTCATCTCCACATTTTATTGTTAAAGAAATGCAACATGTGGGCTGAAAACACAAAATAGCTGAAACAGCTAGGTACAGTAAGTAAGGGAACAACAACTGTCGTGGTGAAGAGAGAGTATGGTTTAACAACAAACACAACACAAGATTGTCGTGCTGAGAACAGAAGGCAGCAGCAATAAATAAGGAAACACTAATTACCAACTGAAGAACATAGTACATACATACATCTTCTACCAATTAATCCTTTTCGTGTCACATGGTACTGAAGCCTATCCCAGCATCTTTCGGCGAGAGGCAGGGTACACCCTAGACAAATCGCCAGTCCATCGTAGGGCCACTACAGAGAGACAGACAACCACTCACCCTCACATTTGTACCTAAGGACAATTTAGAATCCCCATTTGATGCCAGTTAACCTAACCTGCATGTCTTTGGCCTGTGAGAGGAAAATGGAGTACCCGGAGTAAACCCACACAGACACGGGGAGAACATGCAAACTCCACACAGAAGGGTCACTGATGGTCAGTTGGTGGGAACAAACCCATGGTGATCAGGAGTGGAATCAATCCCATGACCTTCTTGCTGTGCTGCCACAGTGCTAACCACTGCACCACTGAGCTGCTCTATAATAATAATAATAATAAAATGATAATAATAATAACTAGAAAAGCACTCATAGAGTACATACCTCCACCAAGGCTCCTTCCGTTTCTCATGGATCACCTCCAAAATGTAATGGGTTTGTGTGTAGGCCTATAGTCACTTGTGGTGAAAATTGCATCAAAGTCTGTCCATCAGTTTTGGAGTATTGTTGCTTGGCTGAGGTATGCATTCTCAGATCATCACCAAAATATAATGGGTTCCTCTCTAGCCCAAGAACCACCTCTGGTGAAAATTTCATCCAAATCCATCCAGCAGTTTTTTTGTAATCTGTGGTGTAATTGAGTTATTTGGAAAAGAACTACAAAGCCGTGCAGGGATGACGTCACGGAGGCGATTGGCGGGAGAGTGACAGACTAGCAGCGAGGTTGACATTTGGTGCAATAAAAGTGACATTAAAAACTACAGTTGGACTCACGCAGTGTTTTAATAACACGACATGGTGTCAGAAGTCCTGTAGTTAACGTAAAGAGGTAAGCCCGGAAAGAAAAGGATCATTTGTACACCGCGGAGGAAGAGAGGGCAGTTTGCGGACACGATGAGTGGAGACGAAGATGCAAATGGAGGGATAGCAACTGCTCCGGGAGCCGCTGTGGCAGCGGGTCCGTGCGCTACGTTCAACATCCAGCCGCCGGAGCCCTTCGACTTTTTTAAGCCGCAGGAGTGGGCCAAATGGATCCGGAGATTCGACAGATTTCGCCTGGCAAGTAACCTGAATGCAAGCTCTGAAGAGAATCAGGTTAATACTCTGATATATTGCATGGGAGACGAGGCGGATGATGTTTTACGTGGGCTGGCTCTGACTGATGCTCAACGCAGCTCGTATGAAGCGGTGCGTGACGGCTTTCAAAGCTTTGTGGTTAAAAAAAATGTAATTTATGAACGTGCCAAATTCAACCTGCGAAAACAGAGAGAAAGTGAGACAGTAGATTCTTTTGTCACTGCACTATATGCGCTGGCTGAACACTGCAATTATGGTGTGCTGCATGATGAGCTACTTCGGGACAGACTCGTCGTCGGTCTGTTAGACAAGAGGCTGTCTGAACGCATGCAGCTAGATGCAGAGCTGACTTTGGAGAAAGCAGTCAGAATGGCACGGCAGAGTGAGGAGGTGAAAAAGCAACAAGCTTCTCTGAGAGGAGACACCAGAACTCAGGCAAGTGAGGCAGTGTCTGTTGATAGAGTGTTCAAGGGAAGTAGAAAGCCTGCTAAAAACAAACCTCAGTGTGCTCACAAACCGCACAGTACTCAGAACAGCAAGGAAAAGGGGACACAGTTAAAATGTCATAAATGTGGCAGCTCTCCATCACATTCAAAACGGGAGTGCCCTGCAAATGAAGTGAACTGTCATGCTTGTGGGAGAAAGGGTCACTATAAACGTGTGTGCAAGACCGTAAAATCTGTACTTGAGGTGGAAGAGGATGAGGATGCCATCTTCCTCGGCAGTGTTACAACAGATGGTGATCCTTGGATGGTCAACATTGACATTCATGACAGCAGCGTGACATTCAAAATTGACACGGGTGCTGATGTCACAGTTTTGCCACATGCTGTGTTCCAGAAAATACTCAGAGAAAACCCACCTGCGCTCCACAAAGCACCTAAGCCGCTCCTGGGACCGGGGAGGAGGCCACTTGATGTTGTGGGCGTTGCCAAGCTGTTGTTGAGAATTGGTGGGAAAGAAGAGATGGAGGAGGTGTATGTTGTCCGTTATGTGCACACTGCCCTGCTAGGGAGGTCTGTGAGCTGCAGACTAGGGCTTGTTGCACGCCTTGACAGTGTCACTATAGAGATATTAAAGGAGAACTATCCAAAACTATTCAGCGGACTAGGTGAGGTGCGCCAGGCATATGCCATCAAGCTCAAACCAGGTGCCAAACCATTTTGACTCAAGACACCAAGGAGGATCCCATTGCCACTAATGGACAAAGTCAAGCAAGAGCTGTCCCGCATGGAAAGCCTCGGGGTGATATGCAGAATTGAGGAGCCAACAGACTGGTGTGCTGGCATCGTGGTAGTGCCCAGAAAGAACAAGATGGATCCTGTGCGAATATGTGTCGACCTCACTAACCTCAATGAGTCCGTGTGTAGAGAAAAGTTCATTCTACCATCAGTAGAGGAAACACTTGGGAGGCTGGCTGGAGCCAAAATATTTAGTAAGCTGGATGCAAATATGGGGTTTTGGCAAATCCCATTGACAGAAGATTCAGCGAAACTGACAACGTTTATCACGCCCTTTGGACGCTATTATTTCAAACGGCTACCTTTTGGCATTGCGTCCGCCCCTGAACACTTTCAGAACAGGATGGTGACGGAGGTCACAGAAGGGCTCGAAGGCGTGGTTTGTCACATTGACGACGTGCTGGTGTGGGGTCGTACACAAGAGGAGCATGATGCTCGCCTGCATACCGTGCTAAGAAAGATTCAGAAGGCAGGTATCACACTTAACATTGGCAAGTGTGATCTGTCAAAGTCTGAGGTGACCTTCCTAGGCCACGTGATCTTCGCCAGCGGCATCAGTCCAGACCCGAGCAAGACGGAGGCTGTGAGGGAAATGCCTGAGCCAAAAACAGTGAGTGAACTAAGATCTTTCCTTGGAATGGTAAACCAGCTAGGCAAGTTTATCCCACAGCTAGCTGAGAGGGATAAAGCCCTCAGAGATCTCCTTTCAAAGAAGAACTGCTGGGTGTGGGGCGCTGACCAGGCTAAATCCTTCCAGGACTTAAAGGATGCCCTGATGTCGCCACCGGTGCTAGCCGTATATGATCCTAACAGAGAATGCAAAGTTACGGCAGACGCATCGTCTTATGGACTTGGAGGAGTCCTGCTACAAAACTGGGGTGAGGAGTGGAGACCAGTAGCCTTCATGTCGCGGTCTCTCACACCCACTGAGCAGAGATATGCACAAGTGGAAAAGGAGGCTTTGAGCCTGACCTGGGCTTGCGAGAGGCTCAGCAACTTCCTCATTGGAAAACACTTCCAGCTGGAGACAGATCACAAGCCTCTCCTGAGTTTCCTGGGGTCTCAAGCACTGGACGCTCTACCCCCTTGGATACAACGCTTTCGAATGGGTCTTATGCGCTATTCCTACTCCATATCTCATGTGCCAGGGAAGTGCCTGTGGACAGCCGATACATTGTCGCGAGTGCCTGTCACAAGAAAAGGGACACCAGCTGACAAAGAGCTGTTCGAGGACACAAATATCTACGTGGATATGGTGATGGAGAACCTACCTGCAAGCACTGCCTATCTGGAGGAGCTGAGAGAGCAGCTGCAGAGGGACAGTGTGTGTGCTCGAGTGATGCAGCTGTGTGCAGAAGGCTGGCCAGCTCATGGCATAAATGAACCTGCACTCAAGCTATACTGGACTGACAGAGCATTCCTTACTGTCCAGGATGGTCTACTGCTAAAGGGAGAAAGGCTTGTCATACCCTCAACCATGAGAAATGATGTTCTCGCTAAGCTGCACGAAGGACACCAGGGTGTGGTTAAGTGTAGAGAGCGGGCACGACAGTCAGTATGGTGGCCAGGATTGAGTCAGCAGCTGAATGAGTTGGTTCTCAACTGCAGAGCATGCTGTCAGGAGAGACAGAACCACAGGGAGCCACTGATGCCGACACCATACCCAGACAGACCATGGCAGAAGTTGGGAGCAGACTTGTTCATGTTAGGGAGCAAGACCTACTTGCTAGTAGTGGACTACATGTCAAGATATGTGGAGATTGCCCTGCTAACTCCCACAAGATCTAATGATTTGATCCACCACTTTAAGTCAATCTTTGCACGTCATGGAATCTGTGAAACCCTGGTGACAGACAATGGGCCACAATTCTCTGGAGCAGCTTTTGCAGCATTTGCAAAGTTGTACGGGTTTCAGCATGTAACCAGCAGCCCAAAATATCCCCAGGGCAATGCTGAAGCGGAACGTGCAGTGCAGACAGTGAAGGGGCTTTTGAAGAAGTCAGATGACCCCTATCTTGCTTTACTGGCCTACAGGGCTACCCCTCTCCAGAATGGGTATAGCCCAGCTCAACTGCTCATGGGAAGGCGGCTTCGTACAACTGTGCCTATTCTTCCTGCGTTGTTGAGTCCTGCTCTTCTGGATAGAAATGCTGTTATGCTGAACGAAGGGAAGAGGAAAATAAAGGATGCGCAACGCTACAACCTGAGACACCGTGCAAAGCATCTCAACAGACTCACTCCAGGACAGGATGTGTGGGTCACTGATCAAGGAGCAGCAGGTGCTGTCATCGGAAATCACACCACACCGCACTCTTATCTGGTGGAGGGACCCCATGGGACCATCAGGCAAAACCGTCGTCATCTCATCCCCTGGAACTCCTCATCGGAGCAGAGCAACAGTGCTGCAGCTGAGCAGTTCCCGGAAGGTGTTCCAGAACAACCTTCAGCAGAACAACCGGCAGCAACATCATCACAGCAGAACGTTCCTGAACCACCATCTACTCCTACTCCTAGAACCAGGTCTGGGAGAGCGGTTGTAAAACCAACCCGGTTGGACTTATAAACAATTATGAAGATTGAACTTTTGAAAATAATAGTGGAAAAAAAAGGTTGCAAATGTATTGCACTATTTTTCTGATTTTGCACTCGTTTATATGTAAATGTTCAAGTTCAGAGTTTAGAGTGAGGACAGAACAGTACAGGGTTTAGGATGGAAGTATTGTACTTGATTTTGCACATATTGTTCAGTGCTAAGGGTAAACTGCAGTGTGTCTGTTGTGTGTGTGAATGGTATTAGGTAGGACCAGATCTTCCAGCCACAGAGGCAGAATAATCCTCTAAGGTCTGATGAATCAATGGCAGTCTACCCATTGATACTAGAAAGAGGAGATGTGGTGTAATTGAGTTATTTGGAAAAGAACTACAAAGTCGCGCAGGGATGACGTCACGGAGGCAACTGGTGGGAGAGTGACAGACTAGCAGCGAGGTTGACATTTGGTGCAATAAAAGTGACGTTAAAAACTACAGTTGGACTCAAGCAGTGTTTTAATAACACGACATAATCCTGCTGCACAAATACAAACAAAGCCCTTGGTGGAGGTATGCACTCTCAGATCATCATCAAAATCGTTCCCCGTGCCATTACACACCTTTCCTAAAAAATTTGTCAAAATCCGTTCATAACTTTTTGAGTTATGTTGGTAACAGACAGACAAACAGACAGACAAACCCCAGTAAAAACATTACCTCCTTGGCGGAGGTAATAATGAGTCCAACAGAAAGTGTGGACATGGTAACCGACCATGTCCAGATCTTGATAGTACACCCCACCCTTCCCCAAAGCGCGGATACCAGACGAACTTGAAGAGAAAGGTTGCATTCAGACCAGGATGGTCTGGCAGTCTCGGTTAGACTGGGTGGGGAATGCAGCGAATTTTCACACCTTCGTTTGGTTTGGTTTGCATTCATACTGCAGCAGACCAAACTGCCTGGACAATGTCACGCAGTTATAACAGCTGCTCATTTAGGGCGCTGTAGCCGAAACCACCACTGACTAAGAAGAAAAAATCTTGCCGAAGAAGAAAAATCAGGCTCATCATTTGGCCAGGACTGAAAACGGAAATCCGTTCCCTTCAGCCTGGTTGTTTGTCCACCACAAACGAGACATTTTTTTAACTTTTCTCCTCAACTTTCACCGGTAAAAGGATTTCTCGGATTCGCGCAGTTGTCTTTATTGCTATTTTCTACACAAAATGCACAACGGTTAATGCCACTCCCTCTTATCAGACTACATGTCGCAATGGTTACACAAATGCCAAGGGGCACTTCCACCCTTTGATCTGCTGGATACTCCATTTGGATTCACACTGCAAGCGGAGCACACCAGACTTCTTTTGCAAGAGAATCGAGACTCCCATTTTCAGGGGGACCAGACTTCGCTTGTTTGGTGCACACCAGAGTTCCAACATGCATTCAGACTGCACCAAATGAACAGAACTATCTGTGGAAGCCACTGTTTGGTCCTTTGATCCGGACCAAACAGTGGCTATCTGAATGCGCCCCCCAGGCAGGTGGTGTGGGCCCTGGAACAAGTGGGCCAGAAACATCCCCCCCAAAACACAGTCCAGGGCCGGGTAGAGGGAAGGTCCGAGGGCCACCAGACGGAAGAACTCCATTCAGGAGGCAGCCCAAAGTCCCAAGCCGGCCAGGCTGTCGCAGAGGCAACCCCAGGAGACCGATCTGGAGGTGACTAGGTGGTAGGAGCAAGAATGTTGTCCTCCTGGGGCACTGATGGTAGAGTGTGGACCTTCTGCAGTGAAGTACAGTGTGTGAAAAAGTGTTTGCCCCTTTCCTGATTTCTCATTTTTTTTGTATGTTTGTCACACTTAAATGTTTCAGATCATCAAACAAATTTAAATATTAGACAAAGATAACACAAGTAAACACAAAATGCAGTTTTTAAATGAAGGTTTTTATTATTAAGGAGAAAAAAAATCCAAACCTACATGGCACTGTGTGAAAACGTGATTGCCCCCTAAACCTAATAACTGGTTGGACCACCCTTAGCAGCAACAACTGCAATCAAGCTTTTGCAATAACTGTCAAAGAGTCTTTTACAGGACTGTGGAGGAATTTTGGTCAACTCATCTTTGAAGAATTGTTGTAATTCAGCCACATTGGAGGGTTTTCAAGCATGAACCGCCTTTTTAAGGTCATACCACAGCATCTCAATCAGATTCAGGTCAGGACTTTGACTAGGCCACTCCAAAGTCTTCATTTTGTTTTTCTTAAGTCATTCAGAGGTGGACTTGCTGGTGTGTTTTGGATCATTGTCCTGCTACAGAACCCAAGTGCACTTCAGCTTGAGGTCACAAACAGATGGCTGGACATCCTCCTTCAGGATTTTTTGGTAGACAGCAGAATTCATGGTTCCATTTACCACAGCAAGTCTTCCAGGTCCTGAAGCGGCAAAACAGCCCCAGACCATCACACTACCACCACCATATTGTAACGTCGGGGCTGTGATAAGGGGGCGGGGATTCTCCCTGCATGCTTGCGCCACAGAGGATTCAAAGACTGTTATTATAAGATAAGATAAGATAAGATAAGCCTTTATTAGTCCCACAATGGGGAAATTCCAGGATTGCAACAGCACAGGGATAGCAACACTCAGAGCAACACTCAGAAGGCAAGAGAAAAAAAAAACAAAAAAAAAAACAAGAGCAGCAAGTATACATATGTACATATAAATATATATATATATATATATATATATATATATATATATATATAGACACACAGTGCGGAGCATTGTAGCTGGATGGAATAAATATATGAGTATATATTCATATGAATATTTATTCATGTGTTCTAAGTGTTACTGCTGTGCCATTATAACTGCGTTATAATGGCACAGCAGTGTTATAAGACCAATTAGTGTTGTTTCCCTGTATGTGATTGATCATGTGTTTTTATCACCATAAGTGAGACGGGGGTCTGTGTAAATGACCTCCCTTCAGTTCTGTGTTGTGAAAGTGTGTATAAATAAAGCCTGTTTTGTCACAGTCATCTCTCCTTATTGTGTGAACCCCTTACAACAGAGGTGTCAAACTCATTCCATGGAGGGCCAAGACCCTGCATGTTTTACTTCCACCCAGTATCTTCAGCAGGTGTTTTCACTGATCAGCAATCAGTGGGAAGACATTCAGTGAAATCATCTGTTGAAGGTACTGGGTGGAGGTAAAACCTGCAGGGTCTTGGCCCTCCATGGAATGAGTTTGACACCCCTGCCTTACAATGTCACACTGGTGTCAGAAGTGGGATCATGGAGCAGATGGAAGCCAGAATCAGAGTGGAGATTCAGCAGCTTGAGCAGTTCATCGCTCAGCTGGGAATGGACAACAGAGCTGATACACCGACCCCTGGAGCTGCTCGCCAGGATGAATGGAGCAGTGGACCAGACGGGACCAGCATACCCTGCCTTCTGCCTTTCTCAAAGCAGAGTGGGCTAAGCAGAGCAAACTGGCCCCACTTCCCGCCCTTTTCAGGGCAGGACGGGCCGGAGATTCCACTGTGACCAGGAGCGGCGATAGACCAAGAGGCGACCGTCCCACCAATCCGCCAACGGGCCAAACTTCCCCACTTTAACGGCAAAACCCTGCTGGACAACTATCTGGTTCAGGTCGAGCTGGCTGCTGCACGTTCCCACCTGCAGGGGTGGGAACGTGCAGGTCGCACTAGCCCTGGAAGGAAGGGCTCTCCGCACGCTGTCCGACCTCCGGCCCAAGGAAAGTTGCAGCTGACCAGGGCCACAAGGAGCGCTCTGGAGGCAGTTTGGAAGAGCAGTCAATGCTGAGCACGCCCAGGAACAGCTGGCTGACTGCTGGCGAGGCAGCCGAGAGAGCCTGGGAGTCTACGTGGTGGACATATGGCTGCTGGCGCAGTGTGACTATCTGGATTTCGAGCCGGGGGCAGTGGAGAAGCTCGCCATCCAGCACTTCATCCGGGGGCTCCGCCCGGCCCAGCTCCAGAACCACATTCGGATTCATGCCGCAAGCAGCTGGGAGACAGCTGTGGCAGAAGCGGAGCGGGTGGGACCGCTAATGGATTATGCAGCTGATGCGTCGGCACCGAGGCAGAGAGCCTTCCAGGCCACAGCTGAGAGCGAGAAGGAGGAGGAACTGTGCCGGACCACAGCGGCACGGCCAGGGAGAAGACGGCAACAGCGGCACGAGGAAGGGTACTTCCACTGCAGGGAGCCAGGACACATCACGCAGTACTGCCTGGCACCCACCCTGTGACAAACCGGCCCCTCGCCAACTTTAAACTAGAGCGAGGTGGTATGGACAGGAACCTGCCGCCTCCCACAGACATTTTCCCCAATGAACTGTTACCACGTTTGGGCCGAATTGGACTCTCACTAGGGATGCACCTATAGTGTAGCCTGGACATCACACTGATCCGGGCCCGGATCGACATCGGTTCTACCATCTCCCTGGTCCGACTCGGAGTGCTGCCCAGTACGAACGAAGCAGAACCGCAGGGGTGGGAACCCATCGGGCACTGCATCATCACAGCCACCGGTGAGCGAGCCAGATTGGGAGGGCGGAGAGTTCTTGTGGTGGGGGTGGCCGGCCAGAACACAAACCACCCGTTCTGGCTGGCTGACATCCAAGACCCCTGCATTATTGGACTCGATCTGCTTGCAGCATGGGGCACAACAATTGACACCGCCAGATCATCCCTCCTGCTGGGAGCTCAGACCATCACGTTCTGCAGCGGGACCAAGAGGAGGAACCCAGGGGCCTGCGTGATCGAGGGACTGCCAAAACTGACTGAACCGGGTGAGTCGCCACCAGAACTGAACACAGCGGCGCCACCAGCACAAGCAGAGGGAGTGCAATCGCCGATAGAGACAGCAAGGGGGAGGGCAACAGTGGATCGGGTCAAGGTGTCAGCAGAAACACAGCAGGCGGTCAAGGAATTGTTCCAGCAGAGCTGCAGCAGACTAGAATTGGGACAGAGATGCCAGCTGTGCACCTGAACCAGCTTGGTGCAGCACTGGATCGACACCGGTGAGACCAGGCCAATCCGGTTCCGCCCCCAGCATCTGTCTTTTTCAAGGCGGGTGGCAGCAGAACAAAAAAATATGTGAAATGCTGGAGGCAGATGTTATTGAGCCCTCCAGCAGCCCCTGGGCAGCGCCAGTGGTTCTGGTTAAGAAGAAGGACAGTTTGTAGTGGTTCTGTGTGGGTTACCGGTGCCTGAACGACGCCATCCGCAAGGATTCCTACCCTCTGCCCCGCATCGATGACGTGCTGGATTACATCACCAGCTCCAGCTGGTTCAGCTTGCTGGACCTCCGCAGCAGCTATTGGCAGGTAGAGCTGTCACCGGAGGCCCACCAGAAAACGGCCTTCTCCATCAGGCAGGGACTGTGGCAGTTCAAGGTGATGCCGTTTGGACTTTGCAATGCCCTGGCCACCTTTGAACGTCTGATGGAGCAAGTGTTGGCTCACATGCCCCAGAGCTGCTGCATTGTTTACCTGGATGACCTGCTGGTTCACGCAGCTGACTTTGATGGCACCCTGTCCAACCTCCGGGAAGTATTAGATGCCATCCGGTAGGCTGGGCTGCGTCTGCATCTGTGGAAATGCCATTTATTTCGGCGAGAGACCACCTTCCTGGGCCACGTCGTCAGCGCAGCGAGAGTCGTCACCAATCCAGAGAAAGTGGCAGCGGTGAAAAACTGGCCGGAGACACGGGATGTGGGAGAGCTACGGAGTTTTCTCGGACTGGCCGCCTATTATAAGAGATTTGTGAAGGACTTTGCCACCATTGCCAGCCCGCTGCATCAGCTGACACAGAAGGGTCGCACGTTTGAGTGGAGTGAGGACTGTGCTGCTGCTTTTTCCCGGCTTCGCTCGGCGCTCATCGGAGCCCCCATCCTGCAGTATCCCGACCCGAACCGTCCTTTCATCGTGGACACAGACGCCAGCAACCAGGGCATCGGGGCAGTGTTATCCCAGGAGGGAGAACACAGAGAGCAGGCAGTTGCTTTTTTCAGCCACACTCTCAGCAGAGCCAAAAGGAATTATTGTGTTACTCGCTGAGAGCCGTTAGCTGTCATCCAGGGGCTTCATCATTTCACCCGTATGTGTACGGGGGGAGGTTCCAGCTCAGGACGGATCATGCTTTCCTGACCTGGCTACTGAGCTTTAAAGAGCCAGATGGACAGTTGGCGAGATGGCTGGAGGCACTGCAGGATTATGATTTTCAGATTGTGCATCGGGCAGGCCGTCTCCATGCCAATGCTGACGTGCTGTCTTGGCATCTCTGTGCTGCCGAGGACTGTCGGCACTACCAGCGGGCAGAGGACCCAGACCAAGCCGTCCCATGGGCTGCTGCACTCCGGACCGCTGTGAGCAGGAATAACACAGCAGACAGCGGCACACAGCTTCTACTCGGATAATCAGTCAGCTCTTCCCAGCGATGACATCACAGAGGCTCACGGCGCGCAGCAACTGCAGAGCAAGCAGGACAGAGATCCGGTCATCTCCCAGGTTCAGCAGTGGCTGGACGCGGGCCAGCAGCCCGCCTGGGAGGCCATGTCCATGCTGGACCCAGAGACCAAGGCCCTACATTCCCAGTGGGCCAATCTCCGCTGTCACGAGGGTGTTGTGTATCGGCAGTGGCAGGCTCCAGCTGGGCAGCGTCACGTTTGGCAACTGCTGGTTTCCTGGTGCCTCCGCTCCAACGTGCTCCAGTTGGTCCACAGGGTGGTGGGGGCGGGCCACTTTGGGGTGACGAACACTCTGCAGCGTCTTCGGGCCCGGTTCTACTGGCCCGGATGTCGCCAGGATGTAGAGCTCCATGTTCACCACTGCGATACCTGCACGGCTCAGAAAGGGCCGACTCAACAATCCCACACCCTCTTGCAGCAGTACCGGGTGAGAGCACCAATGGAGCGGATAGGAGTGGACATTCTGGGCCCTTTCCTGACCATGGATCGGGGGAACTGCTACGTGCTGGTCACAATGAATTGCTTCACCAACTGGCCAGAGGCGTACGCAGTCCCTGATCAAAGTGCCGCCACCACAGCATCAAAGCTGGTGGATGAGATGTTTTGTCGGTTCGGCGCACCGGAGGAGCTGCACAGCAATCAGGGATGGAACTTTGAGGCAGAGGTCTTCGGGGAAGTTTGCAGGCAGGCATCCGGAAGACCCGGACCACCCCGCTGCACCCGCAGAGCGACAGCCTGGTCGAACATTTCAATCAGACCTTTACCACCCAGCTGGGCACCTGCATCTGCCCTTTGTTCTGTGGGCGTAGCGGACGGCAGCACATGAATCCACCCAGTGCACTCCTGCAGCGCTGATGTTTGGACGCAAGCTGCGCGCACCGGTGGATTTGCGCACACTGGTGGATTATAACTGCGTTATAATGGCATAGCAGTGTTATAAGACCAGTTAGCGTTGTTTCCCTGTATGTGATCAATCATGTGTTTGTGTCACCATAAGTGAAATGGGGGTCTGTGTAAATGACCTCCCCTCCGTTCGGTGTTGTGAAAGTATGCATAAATAAAGCCTGTTTCATCACAGTCATCTCTCCTTATTGTGTGAACCCCTTACAACGTCACAATATTTTACTGTTGGTATGATGTTCCTTTTCTGAAATGCTGTGTTACTTTTACGGCAGATGTAATGGGACACGTACCTTCCAAAAAGTTCAACTTTTGTCTCGTCAGTCTACAGAGTATTTTCCCAAATGTCCTGGGGATCATCAAGATGTTTTCTGGCAAAACTGAGACGAGCCTTTATGTTCTTTTTGCTCAGCGGTGATTTTCGTATTGGAACTCTGCCATGTAGGCCATTTTTGCCCAGTTTCTCTCTTATGGTGGAGTCATGAACACTGACCTTAACTGAGGCAAGTGAGGCCTGCAGTTCTTTGGATGTTGTTGTGGGGTCTTTTATGACCTCTTGGATGAGTTGTCACTGTGCTCTTGGGGTAATATTTGTCATCCGGCCACTCCTGAGAAGGTTCACCACTGTTCCATATTTTTGCCATTTGTGGATAATGGCTCTCACTGTAGTTCGTTGGAGTCCCAAAGCTTTAGAAATGGCTTTATAACATTTTTCCAGACTGAAAGATCTTAATTACTTTGTTTCTTATTTGTTCAGAATCAGAATCAGAATCAGAATAAACTTTATTGCCAAGCATGTAAAAAAACACACGAGGAACTTGACTTGACATTGGTGCGCATGCGCGCGACACAACGACACGGCAGCCATAAAGGCGCCTCCTGAATTTCTCTGGATCACAGCATGATGTCTAGATTTTGAGGAGCTTTTGGTCTACTTCACTTTGTCAGGCAGGTCCGATTGAAGTGATTTCTTGATTGAGAACAGGTGTGGCAGTAATCAGGCCTGGGTGTGGCTAGAGAAATTGAACTCAGCTTTCCAAAGATGTGATAAACCACAGTTAATTTATGTTTTAACGGGGGGGGGGGGGTCATTTTTTCACATAGGTCCATGTAGGTTTTGTTTTTTTCCCCCTTAATAATAAACACCTTCATTTAAAAACTGCATTTTGTGTTCTCTTGTGTTATTTTTGTCTAATATTAAAATTTGTTTGATGATCTGAAACATTTAAGCGTGACAAACACAAAAAAATGAGAACTCAGGGAGGGGAGAAACACTTTTTCACACCACTGTAGATGCGTCGTGCACCTCCTGGAGCATGGACAAGATGGGGTGGATCTCCAGGAGCACAGATGGCAAAGCGTGGATCATCGGAGACGAAGACGGTGGAGCAGGAGCATACATCTCCTGGAGAACGGATGGTGAAGGTTGGATCATCTGGCTCCCAGGAGGCACAGCATGGATCACCTGGTACTCAGGTGAAGCTGGGGTGAGGACCTCTGGAGATGAGGACTAGAGAGCTTGAGGGTGAGGTTGCTGGAGCACAGGTGGCAGAGGGTGAGCCTCTTGGAGTGCAGGTGGCAAAGGGTGAGCGTTGTCCTCCTGCAACTCCACCCTCCGACATTGCCACCTCAGACGAGGGAGAAGGGCAAGAGGTAAGGGAGGTGACATGATAATCATCATCATCAGAGACTGGCGGGGAAGACCCAGAGGCAGGTGGAACTTGCACTTGGGTCCCCCTACCAGAAGCAAGGCAAGTCTTATCTAAAATTGATGTTAAAAATAAAGGGAAACACCCTTGCCTTAATTCCTGGTCTACAGCTGCTGGGGTAATGACCTCAGGATGAGCTGCAGGGGCGATGACCTCGAGAGAAGTGGTGAAAGCGACAACCTCGAGAGAAGCTGCAGGGGCGATGACCTCAGGAGAAGCTACAGGCAAAGCAGCAGGGGAGGAGGTCTGTAGACAAGCAGCAGGTGAGGAGGTCCAGAGAGAAGCTGCAGGAGAGGAGTTCCAGAGAGAAGCAGCAAGTGAGGAGGTCTGGAGGATAGACACCGATGGTATGGAGGAGAGGCGAGAGCCACAGCTGTGTTAGAGGGCTGGAGAGCTGGCACTGACAATGTGGAAGTAAGAGAAGGTGTAGTAACTGCAGAGGAAGACTGGAAAGGAACAGCAGCTGCTGGAAAGCTCATCCTCTCTGATGTGGAGACCGTAGAGGTGGAGATGACCTTGGGCAGGAGAGGGAGAGCAGAGATGAATAATAGGACAGAGATAGAAGCAGCAGCAGAGACAGGCGGCGAGTTACCCAGAAACAGCGGAAACACTCACCACTGGCAGCAAGGCAGTACACTTCATTAATGGGTGTTAAAAAATAAGAAGATACTTGCCTTTCCCCCTGCTCTGCTGCTGCTGAAAGTGCTGCTGGAGCAGACAAGATGGCCTCTGAAGATGCTGCTGATGCAGGTGAGATGGCCTCGGGAGACGCTGCTGACGTAGGTGAGACGGCCTCAAGAGACACTGTTGAAGCAGGCAAGATGGCCTTGGGAGATGCTGCTGGAATGCCAACCTTGAGAGAGGAAGCTGGCGAAGCAACAGGTGAGGAGGTAGGGAGCGAAGCAGTGGGTGGGGAAGTCTAGGATAAAGCAGTGGCTGAGACAATCTCTGATGACGCTGCAGGGGTGATCTCAGGTGAGACCTCTGATGAAGGGCCGGAATGGCAAGCGGAGCAACATTTCTTTGAGACTCATTTACTCGCTGGTCCTGTTAAAGCTGGTTGGTCCTCCCGTGATGCAAACAACCTCCGTAGTGAACCAGAGCTTGTATTCCAGTGTGATGTCCATTTGCAAGAAAACCACCTGCCTCCACTTCTCCTGTTCCATGGAGTCCACTTCCATGGCAGGTGAAATGAAGACAGCAGGCAGCGTTGGAGCATCGGGGAAGTGAGCATCAGCTTACTGGAGACAGGGGTGGAAGCCGGTGACCTGGAGACAGGCTGGTGGGGGGAGGCAATGTGGGGAGCCATTTCGCCTGAGCCAGTTCCAGAGTCGGGTTATGCTGAAGTGGAATCTAGCTGTCTCAGGGACTAGCAACAAGTCCAGGTGACTGAGAAGAATGTCCTCTGCAACCATAACATTCCCTAGTCCCTCCAAAGGGTTGGAAAGATCCAGAACCTGGGTCACCAGGCGGATGGCCTAGTTGAGAACCTCCATCAGCATCTCCTGACTCCATTCCTTCTTCCTCCTGCTAATTTTGCCCACTGAGTCCTGGACTGGCAGCGATCTACTCTTATGGGTGTCCATCCGGGGCATAGAAACGGATTCAATTGCAATGCAATTCATCTCCACAATTTATTATTAAAATAATGCAGCAAGTGGACTGAAAACACAAATTATCTGAAACAGCTAGGAAACTTAGAGTAAGTAAGGAAATGACAACCGTCGTGGTGAAGAGAGAGTATGGCTTAACAACAAACACAACACAAGATCACTGCGCTGAGAACAGAAGACAGGGGCAATAAATAAGGAAACACTCATTACCAAATGAAGAACAGCTATGATTAATTAAAAGAGAATGACAGCGAGAGTGAGAGAGAGAGAGACAGATAGAGAAAGCAAGAGAGAGAGAAGATTAAACTAGAAATGAACAAAGAATTGAACAAAGATTATTATCATGATGATGATGAGGATAATAATAATAAAAATAACACAACATAACAAAAATAATTTTTTTGTAAGTTGTCTGTGTTTTTTCAACTGATTTAAGACAATTTTGCACCGCTGAATCTGAAAATGACATCCATTTCTTTCGATCAGGTCAGGTTTTTATGCTAAGTTGTAAGCAGTTGTACAGCAGTTGTACAGTTGTACTGTAAATTGAATAGTAGACACTGATAAAGGTAAGTACATGTAAAGTGAATGTTACATCATCATTGTTCAAAATTCAGAGAATTTCAAGAAATAAAAAAGAATTTTGCATCATATAAAGTGAAAATACCCGTACATGTTAACAAAAACGTAAAAAACATGTGGCCATCGTTCAAAAAGTTGACCTGATTGAGCAAAACCAATGTGATTTTTGGATTCAGCACATCAAAACTGTCCTAAATCAGCTAAAAAAAAAAGTTAGACAATAAATTTGGTGTTGACCAGTGTAACGAGTCCAACAGAAAATGTGGACATGGTCACCAACCATGTCCAGATTCTGATATATATGGCCATTGGTGTCATGGTTTGGCTGTCCACTGCTCTATGCCTCTCACTAATCAACCTCATTCCCCACAGCTGTACTCACCATCTGCAGGCAATCACCAGACTTCTTAAATAGCCCCAGCGTCCTCCACTCATCAGGAGATCGTTGATGACTTCACACTGGCCTCAGGACGCATGTGCAGCCAATACCTCTCCTCCAACGCATCTGAAAAACAAAAGGGAAGTAATTTCACTCCACTGTTATTCCCTTTCCCCTTCTCCAGGATCCCCCAGACGGATGGTGAACCCCAACCCTGGCGGACTGGACTCCCCAGTCTGTGGATGCTTCACCTTGACCCTCTCAACCCATTCACCCCTAAGTGCACTTATTAATGTTCTCTAACCTATCTGCCTTTCTCCCCAAGCTCTTCAGTCTCCCCCCTTCAAGCACTCACGTGTCCAACTGCGACGCTGAAGGTTCCAGCCATTTCTTTCACCACCCACCTCCCCACACCACCTATAATCAAACAAATAATTATCAGCATAGTGAATTTGTTGCCTGCTGCTGTCATACTCACTGTTGGTTTCTCTTCTCTTTCCATAGGGTTGCCAGACCTCTCGCCGCAGCTCACTCCCCTGCACTATTCTCAATAAAATCATGGTTAACTCACTTAATGATGACTCCCACCCTTTGCACTGCCACTTTCAGCTTCTTCCCTCCAGACGGAGGTTTGCTGTCCCAAAAAGTAAAACCCAACGCTACAAAAGCAGCTTTGTTCCTGCTGCTGTTAAAGAGTTGAACAAGATGTAACAATATATTGCACATAATTTAGTTACCTATTTATTAATTACCTCCGCCAGGAGGTAATGTTTTTGCCGGGGTCTGTCTGTCTGTCTGTCTGTCTGTTGGTTAGCAAAATAACTCAAAAAGTTTTGGACGGATTTCGATGAAGCTTTCAGGCGTTGTTGGAAATGGTACAAGGAAGAACTGATTAAATTTTGGGGATGATCCGGATCACCGTCCAGAAGAAAACCGCTATTATGAAAAATGCCATTTTCATGAATAACTACTGAACCACTAATCCTATCATTGTCAATCCAATTGCTAGTCATATGTTTTCGTGGTCAAGGAATCTGAAAACGTACACACAAACACTGTATGGGGGGAACTGTGGCCGCCATTATTGAAAATGTCATTTTCGTGAATAACTACTGAACCACTAATCCTATCATTGTCAATCCAATTGCTAGTCATATGTTTTCATGGTCAAGGAATCTGAAAACGTACACACAAACACTGTATGGGGGGAACTATGGCGCTTGGCGGAGGTCTGCGCTCTCCGAGTGCTTTTCTAGTTTGATTTTATATTTACTTATTTTTGTAGGATTTTTATTGGGGTTCTAAATCTTTTATTGGGTTTTAGACTTTTGTGTCTTTAACCTCTTTGACTAGTCTTTAACTTTCTAATATGACCCTTCTCTCTTATCTCCTTGTTTTTTCTCTTATCTCTTTGTCCTATGTCCTGATTGGTGGAGCCTTGAGTACTTTTATCATATTTATAGTCAGCTTCATGTGTGCCTGTGTTTGTGTTCATGTTGAATGTAACTGTGGTTTGTAAATATGGATGTCACCTGACTGCAAAACAAATCTACCTACGGGTACAAATAAAGTAACCTGAACCTGAACCTGATCGCTCTGTTGCCTGCTTTTGGGTCAATACTATTTGAATCATGACAGAACAATCTCCTCAAGGAAACTCAGCAGCTGCAGGTGGAACTGGGGAGGCTCGGTTAACTATACTCGAACAGCGAGTTGACCACCTGGCAGCACAAAATCAGTCAATAATCGCTCAGCCATCGCAAGTTACGGATAAAATGGAGCAGCTATCACTCGCCGTGAGTGATAAATAAAAGAAAAGAAAAGCTACTCAGTGTTTTATCATATTAAAATTACTTACTGAATTAAAATTACTGATAAAATTATATCTCCCTTGCAATGGACTGGCGATCTGTCCAGCGTGTACCCTGCCTCTCACCCAAAGATGCTGGGATAGGCTCCAGCCCCCCCACCCCAAAAAAAGGATTAAGCAGCAGAAGATGGATGGATGGAATTATATCATGACCAAATTTTTAAAACTCTCTCCATCAAAATGATGACCAAAGAGAAATTCTGGATGACAATTAAAAAAAAAAAAAAAAAAGCCAAGAAGAATAGGAAATATGATAAGGCTTTGCTTGCTCTGGATTCATTGTGGGTGTGGGGCAGCAGAGAAATAGCTGTGGGTAGGTGGGCTTGTTGATGGCTCCCCAAAATGAGGAATAAAAAAAAGTTTAAGAGCCACTGGTATAAATGAACAACAACAACAACAAATCAGCAGAATACAACGACCACAGTCTCTGAACTTTTACTGCTGACATGGATTTGAAACTATCAGAGCTTCAGTCCACTCTTTAGAAAGAAACCTCAAAGCTTTGAATATTTTTCTGCACAATTAGAAGAAAAGCCTCTGAGCTCCATGAGGCTTCACTTGCCAAACAAGGATAAATGCTACGGCTCCTCAGCAGTATTTATTCTTGTTTAAAGGCAGCCTACTTGATACATTCACTGCTGTTTGCAGCCTATTAATCTGGTCTTAGCAGGCAACATAACTTAAAAACATGTTCCCCACCGGTGCACTTTTCTGTCTGGCTCCCTCACTCTGGCTGTCTTCTTGACTGACCACTTGTGTCAGGACCAGTGTTGGGCAAGTTACTAAAAATAGTAACTAGTTACAGTTACTAGTTACTTCTTTTCAAAAGTAACTGAGCTACTTTTGAGTTACTGCATGACTAAAGTAACTAGTTACTTGGAAAAGTAACTTTGTGGAGCGTGTAAATAATGAGGCTGATTTGGTTCAGGCGGTTTATTACACGACTCACACAAGGAGCATAGACAGAATGGCATACAAGTAGGAACTCTTCCCTTAAATAACATGACATCCTTCTAGACTCTTCTCACACACAAAAGATAATCCCCGTCTAGACTCTTCTCACACACAAAAGATAATCCCCCGTCCGACTGCAGTCAATCCATTCATCCTTGACACCTCCCTGTTATCTTACTAGGGCATCTAGAAACTTCTCACACACAAAAGATTAACTTTGCATCCTTTGTTCCTGTCTAAGGTGGTAAACCATTATGCACTCCCCAGGTTGCCACAACTTTCACGTTTCTTTGAAATGCGTACTTAAATCCTCTTGGACACATAGCAAGATCAAGGGCCCCTTGTTTTCATCAGAAAAAAACAAGAAAAGGAAAACTGATGAGAAAAAAGTCTCATACAGAGAAAAAATGTCTCAGATTTACACAAACTACTGTAATCAGTAAAAAGTCAGAAATTTACAAGAAATATAACTGTAAATTCACAAAGAAAATTTTGGATCCCCTGGTGGACTGTTTTTGGCCCACAAGCTATATGTTTGACACCCCTGGAGCAGCCCATTAAAAACGCATATTTAGAGGATTTACTTCCATGAAATAGTTGCATATCACAACAGCACGTAAATGAATGAGATAAAATAAAACAGAAAGCACAGATAAATGAAAGTTCACTGCTTACAAGAAGCTGTTTTATTACTGCAACAAATCAGTCACTTTTTCTCTGTGCGTAAGAAATTTTACACAATTACTTACACAACTTACACATTTACATAACTGCAGGCATTAAATGCAGCTTCTTGCTCAAAAAAATACTCATGTTTAACCACAGAGATAGGAGCTGTTTGGCGCTACTCACCGCTGGGACAACAGGTGATCAGGTCTCGATATGAGAAGTTGCCACCACGGCATTACTTTCCACTGGGTTGTGTGTGAGCAGGACAGAGAACCAACTGGTGTTCAGCTGGGCCACAATATGCTGTTGTTTACCTTCTGTCAGCTGTATTGAGTAATTTTTAACGGCAGGAAATATCTATAATATCTATAAATAGACACACTAAAAACGCGCTATGGCGACATGGAATAATAAGCGGCGAACTGAGGAGTTTAAAGTGCCTTTATTAAATCACATCGCCAACACGAGCTCACTCCAGTGCTGTGCAGAGCGGCCCAGAGCGAGCCCTGAAGGGCTCTCAGTAGCGTGGAGACAAATGCAGTCAGTTGAGCAGTAGCCGAGAGAGTGAGTTACATGATATGTGCGGTATTTATACCAGTTACAGACAATGCATGAAAGAGCATGGGCATTTGCATATGAGAGAGACATACATATCAAATAGGCAGGTTGCCAGCCCCTGCTCCAGCTTGCAGGACAAAGAGGTGACAAGTCACACCTACGTATTGATCTGTCTCTAGGTCACAGTGAGGACAGGACGTGTGAACACAAAGCATGAATGGCACGTTACAATCACACTAGTGCTGCGGAAAATAACCAGGAGTAGCGAGCTGTCTGTCCTTAGTCTGTGGGGGTTGTCCCACACTGCTCCCCCCCAGAGGGCTCGGCTGGGGGCCGAGACCTCGATAGTGCAGCATGGCAGCGAGCAGGGAAGGCTCTGTGCCGGTGAAGGTGGAGGGGGGTGGAGGTTGCCGGGGACGGTGAAATCGTCCAGGCCGCGCAAAAATTGCTTGTTGATCCGCGATGTTGAGGGGCTGTCCCGTTGAGCGTGCGGAGATAACAAGAAGAAAAATTAGTCTCTGGCTCCTCTCGTGGCCATGAAGAAAAGCAGGGACGGCTGTGAGGGAAAAAACAAAAACAGAGGGACGTTGCGTGTCTCTTTAGGTGCAGGCGCAGCCCTAAAGTCCTCGGGAATCGCAAAACAGCTGAATTCCCTATGTGTGCCATGGGTGAGACCATTAACAAATCCTTCGAGCATGCTGCATGCGTGCCTCAGGTGAGCGAGCAACCCTGAAGGGCAGCGGCGAAGGAGGAAGGCAGTCTGTGGAGCCGTATGTGTCCAGTGCGTGGTGCGCCGTCCCCGTGACTCCCCGGTGCGTGTGCCGGGGTCCCATGCGTGGGTGGGCCGCTGGAGAGGAGAACCAGGGTCAGGGAGCTTGCTGGAGATCATCCCTGTTGTCTGTTGCGTCGTTCGGTCGTGGTGCGTTGGAGCGGTGCGAGGAAGTAGACGATCTCTGTCCCTCGGGCTCGTGCAGCTGCGTTGGAGCGGTGAGAGGGAGGAGACGATCGTTGTCGCTCGTGCGGCCATGGTGCGTTCAGGTCCACGCGCTGCGCTCTCCGTCGGCCCTGGAGGTTGCCGTGGTGGAGAGAGGACGAGGTGCGTGCGCTCTCGTGTGGAGGAGCTGTGAGAGCGGCCGGTCCAGCGTGGATGTGCAGATCTCAGGCGTGCAGATCTCACCGTGAAGCGTGAAGCGGTCACCAGTGTCGCGGTCCAGACCAGAAGGTTGCTTTGCACAAAATGTGTGCATGTTCGGGGTCACCAGTGTGGCGACATGGAATAATAAGCGGCGAACTGAGGAGTTTAAAGTGCCTTTATTAAGTCACATCGCCAACACGAGCTCACTCCAGTGCTGTGCAGAGCGGCCCAGAGCGAGCCCTGAAGGGCTCTCAGTAGCGTGGAGACAAATGCAGTCAGTTGAGCAGTAGCTGAGAGAGTGAGTTACAGGATATGTGCGGTATTTATACCAGTTACGGACAATGCATGAAAGAGCATGGGCATTTGCATATGAGAGAGACATACATATCAAATAGGCAGATTGCCAGCCCCTGCTCCAGCTTGCAGGACAAAGACGTGACAAGTCACACCTACATATTGATCTGTCTCTAGGTCACAGTGAGGACAGGACGTGTGAACACAAAGCATGAATGGCACATTAACATCACACTAGTGCTGCGGAAAATAACCAGGATTAGCGAGCTGTCTGTCCTTAGCCTGTGGGGGTTGTCCCACAGCGCCACATTTTTGGATCAGCCAGTCATGGTGCAGCGCCATCAGCTGTTTCTGTCAGCTGTATGGTATGTTGAAATTATGAGCGGCTGCGTATTTCCTGTTACTACATGTTACACGCATGCGTGTGCAGGCCACACATGCGTAGTAACCCAGGGTATGGCTGTTCTGATAAGTATGGTAAAATAGAAGAACACCAGCAGAGGAGACTGACGGCTGCGCTACAGTAGGATCAGTTTATATTTATTTGCACTAAAAATATCTATCCATATTAATAAAATGAGTAACATGAGTAACGCATCTGATCAAATTTCAGTAACTGTAACGCATTACTAAATTTTTAAACAGTAATTTTGTTACCCAGCACGTTACTGCAAAAATAGTGGCATTTGTAATGCGTTACTCCCAACACTGGTCAGGATGTGGATTGGAGCCATGTTCCCTCCTTGTGTTGTTATTTACGATTATGGTCATCAGAACGTGATCTCCACTCTACATCCTCTCTTTGAGTTCATCTTCTGGGTTTATCTGGGTTTGTTTCTCTGTTATTATGGTCTTGGCTTTGTTTCTAGTTCATCCCTGCATTAAGTTAGTTTCTAGACGTCTGTACTCATTATTGTTTGTTATTTTGGTCCTGTTTGTCATTTTAGTTCTTGTTGTAGAAGAGCTTGGAATAACAAGGCGATGCGACTTATAAACCAAAGTTTATTAACAGCTTCGCTCCTCTAACAAGTCTCATCTCAGTGCAGAAGCAGAAGTAGAAAGCGAGCGAACACATTCGGCTCTGTGTACTTATACTCACACACAACAAAAGACATGCATACAAAGCTGACATCCCCCATTAACTTAATTATCCTCCTTTGTCTCCGTACCCCTCCACCTGGCCCTGGGAGGTCAGGGTGATCGATCTGGTCTCCACCGCAGTGCCTCGGATGCTCTTTGATCTTCACTGGCGGTTGAGACCTTTTGTCCTGTTCTGAGGTGTGAAGTCGCTTTACATATGTAATCACCAAACATTCTCACATGCTTATACATATGTAGGTTATGGGATATATGATTAATATAGACCACAGCCCCCCCCAAACGACTAAGAAAAGGACAATAGGAAAATTCACAGTTTAAGATAATTATTATGACATACTAACTGCTACACCTCTTTGACAAAGAAGAAACTTTCCAGCAGCTATGCTCCTGTAGAGAATTCAGTGGTAATCATAACAGCATAGTAAAATCACAAGTCAGTCCTAAACTGTTACAGCACAATTAGTGAACAACTTTTGAGTAGTTTGCATCAGTCCCTGTGCCGTCTGGGCTTTAATCTTCTTCCGAATCTGCTGTGGGTCCGTTCGGGCGTCCTGGTGGGACCTTCCTGTAAGGAATCTGCAGCTTGGGAAGGAGAGTGATTATTTGTTCCCTGCAGGGGGGGCTGAGTCTTTTCTCTTGGGGGGTTTACCCCGCCGAGGTGCTCTCGCCAACCGTGCAGGCTCGTCTCGCAACAAGAAGGCAGGTTTAAGTCTGTCAATGCTGACTGTTTCTTTTCTGTCCCCAAAATCAAGCACAAAATGCTTATCACCAGGTTCCAGCACTCTGAATGGCCCATCGTATGGTGGGCGGAAGGTTGGTTTTAAAGCTTCATGCCTAACAAAAACGAATTCAGCGTTTTTTAAAGCTTGGGGGACAAAAACCCGTGGAAAAGAGTGATGTGCCGGCCCGGGGAGAGAGTCCGGTCCGTTGCTACCTAAAAACCTCGGGGCTGGAAGATGCCCTGGCTCTGGGTTCTCTGGTAAAAATTCACCTGGGAGCCTGAGAGGTTGTGCAAAAACTAATTCTGCTGGGGAGGCGTCTAGATCCTCTTTAGGTGCAGCACGCAACCCCAATAAAACCCAGGGAAGTTTATTTACCCAATTTGTATCCGTTAGTGAGGCTCTGAGGGCGGCCTTAAGAGACCTGTGAAAATGCTCGCATAACCCATTAGCCTGAGGGTGATAAGCGGTGGTGTGGTGAATTGTCGCTCCTAAGCTGCTGGCCATGGCTGACCAAAGCTCCGAGACAAATTGAGGCCCCCTATCGGACGTGATGTCCGATGGGACGCCGAAACATGCCACCCAGTTTGTCAAAAAAACGCGAGCGACTTCCTCCGCTGTGGTTGACGCCAGAGAGACCGCCACCGGCCAGCGCATAGTACGGTCTATCATTGTTAACAGATGTGTGAAACCTTGGGAGGAAGGTAGAGGTCCCACGAGGTCGACATGAACGTGGTCGAACCTTCTAGCAGGGATTCGAAAAGGCTCTAGAGGGGCTTTTGTGTGTTTGTGTATTTTGGCGCGCTGACAAGAAATGCAAGTCTTTGCCCATTCTTTTACGTTTTTGCGCAGGCCAGGCCACACAAACTTTTCGGCGACCATTTTAACCAAAGCGCACACACCTGGGTGCGCGAGGGAGTGAATTGAGTCGAAAATACGGCGGCGCCATGCAGCTGGGACTACCGGGCGAGGTCGGCCGGTTGAGATGTCGCGTATTAGGGGGGGCACACCGTCGCGTAAACCCCTTTCCTCCAGCCTTAACCCTGTTGGTCCAGACAGGAGTGCGCGCACGTTCGCGTCACTACTTTGCTCCTCCGCCATGGCTGCATAATCTATCCCTACGTGGATAGGGGCTGCATATGTGTCCGCATTGGCGAAGAGTTCTGCGGCTGAGGTAGTATAATCTGTCTCCTTGCACTCTGGCGATGTCACAGCGCGAGAGAGGCAGTCTGCTACCACGTTAAGTTTGCCTGCCACATGTCGGATGTCTGTGGTGAACTCTGAAATCGCAGCTAGCTGCCTTTGTTGCCTGCCTGACCACGGTTCAGAAATTTTAGCCATCGCAAAGGTGAGCGGTTTGTGGTCTACAAAAGCCGTGAAACGCCGCCCTTCCAACCAGAACTGGAAGTGGCGGATGGATAAATGAAGCGCTAGCAGCTCCCTGTCAAAAGTGCTGTATTTACGCTCAGCTTGGTTTAGCGATTTGCTGAAAAATGCCAAAGGTTGCCAGGTTCCGCTGACGTGTTGTTCTACAACCGCCCCTATGGTCAGGTCTGAAGCGTCTGTGGTTAGCGCAATGCGGGCCGAGGGATCAGGGTGAACCAACAATGTGGCATTAGCTAGGGCACTTTTTACTTCCGCGGAGGTGCGTTCGCGCTCCGGGGTCCATTCGACCGCGTTGGAAGGTTTTTGTTTTCTAAGCGAGTCATATAGGGGCTGCATGAGCTGAGCTGCGCGGAGGAGGAAACGGTTGTAAAAAATTAACCATTCCCAAAAATTCTTGCAGCGATTTGACCGTTTGTGGCCGTGGGAAACTTTTTACCGCGTGAACTTTGTCTGGCAGTGGGACTGCCCCCTTCGGTGAAACTCTGTGTCCCAAAAAATCAATTTGCAACACGCCGAATTTGCATTTGGCTGGATTGATTATTAACCCGTGCTCTTCTAGTCTCTGAAAAACCATAGTGAGATGCTGTTCGTGTTCCTCCTCAGATGAGCTGGCTACCAGCATATCGTCGAGGTAGACGAACACAAAAGGAAGGTCGCGTAATACTGCATCCATCATCCGCTGAAAGGTTTGAGCGGCGCCTTTGAGGCCAAAAGGCATCCGCAAAAATTCAAAAAGACCGAAGGGGGTTATTACAGCTGTTTTAGGAATGTCTTCTGCTCGAACGGGGACTTGATGATAGCCACGGACCAGGTCTATTTTAGAAAAAATGCATGCACCCGCCAGATGTAGTGAAAAATCTTGGATGTGAGGAATTGGGTAGCGGTCATGCGCTGTCGCATTGTTTAATCTGCGGTAATCGCCGCACGGTCTCCAAGAACCGTCGGATTTCGGGACCATGTGAAGTGGCGATGCCCAGGGGCTTTTTGAGTGTCGGATAATGCCTAGTTTTTCAAGGGTGGTAAACTCGTCCCGAGCTATGGCGAGCTTGGTCGCGTCTAAGCGCCGAGCTTTGGCGAATACGGGTGGGCCCGTTGTGGGAATAAAGTGTTCGACCCTGTGCTTAGCCACTGTAGCTGAGAATTTAGGAATTGTGAGTGCTGGAAATTGGGTGAGGAGTTGATCAAACTTACCTCCTGCTGTAGTGACGCTGGCCTGCACGGGTGGTGGAGAAACTCGAGCTGAGCAGGGAATAGAAGCAAATGACAGTGTATTAACCAAGCGTCTGTTCGCTAGATCGACTAATAACCCATGTGCACACAAAAAATCTGCGCCCAACAAGTTAAAACTCACCGCCGCTACAACAAATGTCCATCTGTAGTTGTGGCCATGAATGCAGAGGGGCAGGTTCCTTTCATCATAAGTGTCGATGATGGAGCCGTTGGCTGCCATCGCTCCATTGCCCCGGGGGCCCATGGCCCGGTCTGTGTGGGAGGGCATGATAAAACTCAGTTGAGTTCCAGTGTCAATTAGGAACCGTTTACCGGTGTGTCTGTCAGTCACGTAAAGAAGTTTATTTTTTTTGCCGAGAACCGCAGCCGTTAACGGTTCTCGGTTTGGACGTTTTCCCGAACATTTGAACTTGCAGGGGGGAACGCATTTGTACGCCCCCTCGGCGAAACGGTGGTGGTAATAGCAGATGTCGTTCCGCCTGCTGCGTCTTGGTCGTGTTGCCGCCATGGTGGGCGGGCTCTGCTCGGTTGTCCGTGGTTCTCCGTTGCTCTGGGCATCTGCAGATGCTGCTGTGGCCACCTGTTCCCTGCAGGCGTTGGTGAGTCGCTGCGCTTCTCGGGCCAGCGCGCGGAAGTCCTGCTGGGTGCTGCACCGCATGTTGATCAGCGTCCCTCTCGTGTGGCGGCAGAGTGCTGAGGAAGATGTGTTGGAAGAGGAAGTTGTCATTGTCCTCCTCCTTGAGCTGCAGCATGTCCTCCATGAGGGCCTTGGGTCTGCATCCTCTGTGGCCGTAGATCGCCAGGATCTTCTCTGCTCTCTCCTCGGCTGAGGGGACAAAGTTCTCGATGATGGTCGCCTTCAGCTCTCTGTATTTGTCATAGGCAGGCGGCTGTCGGATTATGCTCCGCGCACATCTTGACATGGCTGCGTCGAGTTTGGCGACGATGTGATAAAACTTCGTCTCGTCCGCCGTTATGCCCGCCAGTGTAAACTGAGCCTCAGCTTGCTGGAACCACGAGCTCGGGTCTTCTTGCCAGAATTCTGGCAGCTTGACGGTGACGGCGTTTGTGTGGGCCGTCCTTGATGTGTCCGCCGGGTGAGAGCGCCTTTCTTCTGCTCTCACGGCGGGGCTGGTGCTCGGTTGAGCCCTCTCTTCTGCCGTGGGGGAACGTCTTCCATCCGTTCCCCTGTCTGCATGGGCATCAGCCTGGGTCGCCTCAGATGAGTCATTCGCGGGGGAACGCCTCTGGTCCATCCTCGCGTCAGGGTCACCAGTGTAGAAGAGCTTGGAATAACGAGGCGATGCAACTTATAAACCAAAGTTTATTAACAGCTTCGCTCCTGTAACAAGTCTCATCTCAGTGCAGAAGCAGAAGTAGAAAGAGAGCGAACACATTCGGCTCTGTGTACTTATACTCACACACAACAAAAGACATGCATACAAAGCTGACATCCCCCATTAACTTAATTATCCTCCTTTGTCTCCGTACCCCTCCACCTGGCCCTGGGAGGTCAGGGCGACCTATCTGGTCTCCACCGCAGTGCCTCGGATGCTCTTTGATCTTCACTGGCGGTTGAGACCCTTTGTCCTGTTCTGAGGTGTGAAGTCGCTTTACATATGTAATCACCAAACATTCTCACATGCTTATACATATGTAGGTTATGGGATATATGATTAATATAGACCACACTTGTATTCATTTACTATCATGTTGTATTTAATGTGTGTGTATTTCTCACCATAGTCTTGCCTGATTTGTGTTCTTGATTATCCACAATTGTTTTGTATTTCTGTTAATCAATTCCCCTGTTATTTAAAGGACGCAGCCCCTCAGTTGGGCGCTGTGTCATTCTTTGTCTGTTTGGCGTCTCAGACACGCTTCTGCCTGGTCACTTCCCAAGTCTGTGAGTTTTCGTGCCCGCCTATTTTTGTGTTTCAGCTTCCGAGCTGCTTTGAGTTTATCAATAAAATGTTTAATGCTCGCTGTGCACCTGGGTCCTGCTCTTTGCCCCAAGGGGCGAGCTCTGATAACTTGCACACAGAGAGGCACCTAGGTTTCAATTAGCACTCCCTCTGCTGGCGGACTCTATAATTGCATTTAAGAATGCGGTTCCAAATACAGCAAACGTGATATAAATAAATAATTGATTTTTGGAAATGGACTGGCTGGCCGCAGTGGATGACGGGGCCCGAGGGTTGCCAGTTCCCTATCCCTGACTCAGACCTAGAGGAAAGCATGTTGGCTCAGCTTACTAACCTTCACCAGGGCAACCAGTCAGCCGCAGAACACTCGGTTGACTTGCGGGTGCTCCTGGCTGAGACAGGTTGGGACGATAAGGTGATGAGATCTACATTTATCGGTAGTCTTAGCTCCCAGCCTCAGGATGAGTTTGCTTGCCGGGACAAGCCCAACTCTCTTGATACTCTCTTGATAACCAATAACTTCGGTTATTTGCCTTGACAATCGTCTCAAGGAACGTGCAAACAAACACTAACGTGACGCATGCATTCCTATTCCCTCCATTTCCTCAACGGCCACGCGCCTCCCTGCTCTTCACGCTCCACCCTCTTCTGACACCCCTGAGCCCATGACGTTGGGTCGATCTTGCCTCTCGCCGCTGAGTGGCTTCGTTGTTCTGAAAGGGGGCTTTGCCTGTATTACGTGGGGGACGGTGACTCTGTAGAGGTATGCCCTATTAAGCCAAAAGAGGGGCCCGCTCATCATTGTAAGGTGACTGGCTGGCCTTTCTTCTAAACACCCTCAAACCAAATTCATTCTCCTCGTCCTCCTTCTGTTGTCCTCATGCAAGCACGCTGATCATGCTTTAATCGATTTAGGGGCTGAGCAGAACTTTATGTCCAGGGGTCTGGCAGCCCAGTTAGGGATACCCTGTTCCTTGTTCCCCGCTCCCGACTCCCATTAGGGTGGTAACAGTATCTATTCTTATTATTTTACCAGGATAAGACTCACTGAGATTAAGAATCTCTTTTACAAGTGTGTCCTGGTCTAGACAGGTAGCATCACAAATTACCAGTTACAGACATTAACAACATCATTAAAACAGTACCATGATCATCATACATGTAAGAAACAGACAGTCAATAGATAAAAGTACAAGTGCTCAGCAGATGTAGGCTTAGTGACATTAAAACCTGTTAAAACATCTACAAACAGAAATCTGTGCCTCCAAATCATTCAGTAGCACTTCATAAGTGTTCAGAGAGACCAGCTCCTTCAGTTTTAGGTCATTTTGCAAGATGTTCCAGTCAAAGGGAGCAGCAAACTTAAAAGCATTTTTCCCACTTTCAGTTCTGAGTGATGGAACAGACAACAAAAACAAATCGTGTGACCTAAGACCATGTGAAATTGCTTTTTGAGCAATGAAGACCTGTAGATAAGATGGGAGCTGACCTAAAATACATTTATAAATAAAAATGAGCCAATGTTTACGTCAACGTCAGGACAAATCAAACCAACCAACACGGCTACATAAAAGGCAACAGTGAGTACGGGCTTTAAAATTCGTAATGAACCTTAGTGCACCACGATAAACAGAGTCAAGCATCGACAAAACTATGCAAGGGAGCATTCCTATAAATATCACCATAATCAAGTGCAGCAATGAAGGTAGAAACAACAAGTGCTTTTTTGGCCTAAAAAGAAAGGCAAGACTTAATTCTAAAATAAAAACCCAGCTTCAATATTAGCTTCTTTACCAGAAGCTGTATATGAGGAGTAAAAGAAAGACAGTCATCTAATAAAATCCCAAGGTATTTCTACTGTGATACCTTCTCAATCACTGTACCCTGTGTAGTGAGAATGGGTTCAAAGTCCTTTGGCTTTGTTTTTGAATTTGAGAATAACATCATTTTGGTTTGTCAGAATTTAAAATCTGACAGCCCACTGTTCACTGTCACTCACACAACCACTCCATTGCCCCTATTGGCTTCTGGTAATCACAGAGAGACAATTTCATTTTTCCTTCTCCCCGCATCTAGCCCACAGATTATTCTAGGGTACCCCTAGCTCCACCTGCACAACCCCACTATCAACTGGCAGAGAAATGCTATCATGTCCTGGGGTACCCTCTGCTACTCGACCTGCTTGCGGTCTGCTGCCTGCTTCCCGTCAGTGACATTATCATCTCCAGTGGCTGAACCACCAGACCTAACTAAGGTACCCCCTGAGTAGCATGGCCTAGCCCCTGTCTTTAGCAAGCCTAAGGCCCTCTCCCTCTCTCCCCACAGGTCATCCGATTGTCCCATCGAGCTCCTGCAGGGGGCACACCTTCCCACCAGCAGGCTCTACAGCCTTTCCAGGCCGGAGAGGAAGGCCATGGACCAATACATCAAGGAATCCCTCAATGCCGGCCTCATTTGACTCTCCTCCTCTGCCTTGGGGGCTGGGGGGTGGGTGGGGGTTTGTCAAGAAGAAGGATGGCTCTCTCCGCCCTTGCATCAACGACATCACCATCAAGGACAGGTATGCCCTTCCACTCATTAACTCTGCCTTTGATCTGCTCTAGGGCTTTACCATCTTCACCAAGTTGGACCTCAGGAATGCTTACCAACTGATCAGAATACGCAAGGGAGACAAGTGGAATATGGGATTCCACACTCCCATCGGGCACTTTGAGTACTTGGTAATGCTGTTTGGCCTGACCAACACCCCAGCAGTTTTTCAACGACTCATTAAGGATGTACTCAGAGACTTCCTCAACACCTTTGTTTTTGTTTATCTTGACGATATCCTGATCTTCTCTAGTTCCCTAGTTGAGCACCAGATCCACGTTCACACTGTCCTCCAACGCCTGCTGGAGAACCAGTTGTACGTTAAAGTGGGGAAGTGTGAATTCCACACCCCCTCCACCACATTCCTGGGGTTAATCATAGCTGAGAAGCAGATCCTTCCAGACCCTCAAAAGGTGAGAGCCACTCTCAACTGGCCTACACCATCCTCCCGCAAGCACCTACAGCAGTGCTTGAGTTTTGCCAACTTTTACTGCCACTTTATACGCAACTACAGTCCCTTAGCCCTTCCCCTCACCAGCCTCACCTCCACCAAGACCCACTTTCGTTGGTCCAGGGAAGCTGAAGAGGCTTTTTCATGCCTCAAGGCCAGGTTCTCTGATGCACCCATCCTAGTGCAGATCGACCCCGATCGTCAGTTTATTGTGGAGGTCAACGCTTCTGACAGAGACAGCACAGCGGAGTGCCTCGGACAACAGAGAGGAGGTCCCGGGCGCCACGGAGGTCTGGCAGGACCTCAGTGCCAGAGCTCAAAGAGCCTTGGACGAGGATGTTGGGCATAACAACAAGGCGCCCGAGTCGACCAGTGACACCAATGGGTGAGCTTTGGTTTTCCCCGGAGCTCAGCCACAGGGGGCAAGAGTGGTCTGGGGCTACAACGGCGGCAGCTGCAGCAGTTCTGAAGATGGTCGGGGGTGGACTGACAGGCATGGAGGGACTGCGTGCCGGGCAGCAGCACCGCAGGTCAAGCAGGACCCCACTGAGAGTTGCGGAATGGGTTCGGGTCCGTGAGAAGGTGTCGGATGGCCGGTCCAGACAAGAGAAGCGGTTGAGGGTGAGGAGAAGAGACATTCTTGCCGGGGAGGTCAGCTTCGATCCTGGGGGCAGGAGGCTTCTAAGGGCGCGCATGCCGTGGTGCTGCCCTAGGCCTCTGAGCTGGCTTTATCTTTGGCTGCCCATGGACTGCAGTATAATGTAGAAATCCAATTGTAAATATGTTCATGTGTGCATGTGTGTTTTTTTTAATGTGTTTGGTGTGAATGTAGTGTACATATGATTGTGTGTTATTTGGGGATTATTTTGTGTATTTAGTGTAGAGGCACTGTGCTATTTTAGTTGTTTTTTGGGTTAATGTGGTAGGCCATTATAGTTCACTGTTCCCTGTTCTCTTCTTAGTGCATAATTCGGGTCCTAAATTGGGGTGGCTCTGAATTGCGTGTATGTGTTTTGAACTTTTGTAAGGGGGAGGGGAATGTTGTGTGGTGTGTGTGTGTGGCCCGTGGGGCTTGCCGTACCCGCCCTGGGTGTGACATCAGGCGGGTTGCAGCCAGTATATAGTTCTGTGTGTTCTCTAATAAAGTTCAGTTTGTTGCTTGGTATAAGCGGAATCTGGTCTCCATTATTACTGACATAACAGAGACGATGACATAAATTTTGTCACACAAGCCTCGTGGTTGAGCGGACACGGACAGCAGAGATGCAGCATGAATCCAGCTTTAGTTTGATCTAATTACAACCATTCATTTTTGTAACCACTGATCACAAGGCACATGGCAGGATGGTCAGGACAAAGCTGCAGAAACGGCACTTGTGTTCTCCTGAGTGGTCTAGTTTTAGAGCTAGCAGATGGATGGGATCCTCACACCTGCTGAAGGTGACCAGTAGTACGGGAAGGGGGTGGGGCTGAAAAGTTCATAGTGCTCAAATTTACCAAATGTGGTTTATTTTTCAACATTGTCTCCCCTTCGGTCCACACACTTCTTCCAACGGTGTTGCAGCGCTTGGATCCCTGTGGTTGAAAAATAAATCACATTTGGTCAAATTTGACCACTATGAACTTTTCAGACCCCCCTCATAAGCTTGCTTCCTTACAGAGGCAGCAGCCATCCAGAGATGAGAGGGTTTCTGAAGGAAGGTCATCAACTTGCATTCTCATACTTTAATGTGTATATACAGTAGACTAAATGGATTGTAAAGTCTGTTGGTACAAAAGTTTGTTAACTTTCTATTGAACACTGCGCGACACTGATTTTGTGCATGACAAACCAGCAAAAAGTATATCTGAAAACATCTGGGGTGAGAAACACAGTGTTTATTTGCTGGTTTTTATGTTTGGCACAAGATAGAGCTTCTTTTGGCAGGATGATCAGCTGCTGATGACATCATGATTTACAAGAAAACACCAAGTGTTTTGTGGTGCTTGTTGGAACCAACTTTTCAGGTTTGAACAGGAAAAATAGTCAGAGCAGGATCTGGCACAGAGCCTGTCCTGTCTGAAAGACCTATTTGTGACCAAAAGTCCAAGACTCAATGTTCCAAAAGCTTTCTATAATTCCTTTAGTCAGTTGAGAACAAATAAGGAAGAAATAAAAACAAGTAAAAGCAGTGTAGGTTTACTACAAAAGTGTAGGCCTACTTATGAATATGTTAAAAATGAACTCCAGTGGATATAAATCCCCTTAAAAGCAAATACATTGTCTAAAATGGTATCTTACACCCTTTTTTTCAACAAAAAACTTTTCATGGTCTTACAACTGCTTGTGAAAATCTTTTCCCCTTTCCTCCTCTTTCAAATGCTGGGATCTATGAATATTGTAATTATTAATTGCCACCTCTCCTCAGGGACCACAGCACACACAAGTTTGCAAACTGGCAAATTTGACCAGACAACAATTGAAGATCTAATGCTTAAAAGAATTACAATTAATTCTCCCATGAATGCGGAGGGTCCATACAACCACTCGGCACTTGGCAGAGCATACGAGCATCACAGCAAAGCTTCACCACATGCACACTAGCCACCCCCACTGTTCTCTGCCAGGAGATGAGCTACATACAGCCACCCAAAAAGCAGAGCCCACTGGTGCTCGCGCACCTGTAATATCCAAAACTTTAAAAGTTAACACCACAATGACTGTGGAACAGAACAACCAGATCGATTGTATATTACATGCAACCACACATGCATCGGAGCAGCACGCAACACAGTGTAGAGGCAAGGCCTGTGTTCTGCCATTTTACCGTACTTTATCAGAATACCATACCCCTATGGCAAACTGATAGATATAGATAGGTTTAGCATACTTTGTCAGAATCACTTGCACTGCAAATATGCCACTAACATTACATAATTGCTTATCTTCCATCAGCTGGGCCACGGCATGCTATTGTTTACCTTCCATCAGCTGTACTGAGTAATTTTCAACAGCAGGAAATATATATAATGTATATAAATAGACGCACACTGAAAACACACCACATTTTTGGATCAGCCAATCATGGTGCAGCACCGTCAGCTGTATCGTATGCTGACATTATGAGCGGAAGCGTATTTCCTGTTACTACACATGCGTAGTAACCCAGGGTATGGCCGTTCTGATAAGTATGGTAAAATGTCAGAACACCGGTCACTCAGGGAGTCTGCAGCCAGAAAGTGGACACACTCAGTTGCTCACCAGTAAACAGAATGTCTTGCAGCTCCAGTCCTCTCAGTAATTACCAAACAACGCTACACATTCATTCCATGCACAAACATCTCTGTATGATCTCAAGACACTCCAAACATTTTACTTTGCCACCTTGCATTGGGGCAAACCTGTCTGATGATCATGTCTGATTGCATCTTTTTTCTTCTTCTGTTTTTAATGTGAAGCAGCATCTCTCCAAAAAAAGTCTGAACAAACAAATCAACATGTGGAGCATCTAAATATATTCAGGCTTATCTGGATGTTTGTGAATCATTTTCTCTGGAGCAAATTAGCTATTTGGCATGAGGCTTTGTCATTAAGTGCAAGTTATGCACCCACATCGACACACATCTGTCTGAAAAAGTGATTGCCTCCCCTGTCAAAATATAAATTGACTGTGATTTATCACATCTTTGGAAAGCTGAGTTCAATTTCTCTAGCCACACCAGGCCTAATTACTGCCACACCTGTTCTCAATCAAGAAATCACTTAAATAGGACCTGCCTGACAAAGGGAAGTAGACCAAAAGATCCTCAAAAGCTAGACATCATGCTGCGATCCAAAGAAATTCAGGAACAAATGAGAAACAAAGTAATTGAGCTCTATCAGTCTGGAAAAGGTTATAAAGCCATCTCTAAAGTTTTGGGACTCCAACGAACCACAGTGAGAGCCATTATCCACAAATGGTGACAACATGGAACAGTGGTGAACCTTCCCAGGAGTGGCCGGCCAACCAGAATTACCCCAAGAACACAGCGACGACTCATCCAAGAAGTCACAAAAGACCCCACAACAACATCCAAAGAACTGTAAACTGTTGCCTCAGTTAAGGTCAGTGTTCATGACTCCACCATAAGAAAGAGACTGGGCAAAAATGGCCTGCATGGCAGAGTTCCAAGACAAAAAACCACTGCTGGCCAATAAGAACATGAAAGAAAACATCTTGAAGATCCCCAAGACTTTTAGGAAAATACTCTGTGGACTGACAAGACAAAAGTTGAACTTTTTGGAAGGTGTGTGTTCCATTACACCTGGCGTAAAAGTAACACAGGATTTCAGAAAAGGAGGTCTGGGGCTGTTTTGCTGCTTCAGGACCTGGAAGACTTGCTGTGGTAAATGGAACCATGAATTCTGCTGTCTACCAAAAATTCCTGAAGAAGAATGTCCGGCCATCTGTTTGTGACCTTAAGCTGAAGCTCACTTGGGTTCTGCAGCAGGACAATGATCCAAAACACACCAGTAAGTCCACCTCTAAATGGCTTAAGAAAAACAAAATAAAGACTTTGGAGTGGCCTTGTCAAAGTCCTGACCTGAATCCCATTGAGATGCTGTGGCATGTGACATAACGCACGGCTCAGGAGACGCACACACACAGGCTCAGAGAAGTTCAAATAGTTTATTAGCAACAGGGGTGAATGGATGTGTGTCTGCGGGATGTAAATGTATTGGTGGCGGCGTCTGCTTCGGGCACAGAGGCAGGAGACCGTACAGCCAGCAACCCTATGGGAAAGAGCACAAAGACACAGGGTGACGGGCACACACCAACACAGGAGGAGAATAAACAAGAGAGGAGCTTACTTGCAAGGGACAGATGACTGGCACTACAAGGACGGGACCCGGGAGACAGCCACCTGCAGGACTCGGTGCAGCAGCGAGGAATGGCGAGGGAGAGGCGTTGTCCGCCGCCGAGGAATCCACCTGTGCACAGGGGAGCAGACTGGAAACAAAGGAGGTAAGGGCTTCTTACTGAAGGCGTCGTGCTGAAGGAAAGGTTGACTCACGATGATGAGTAGAGAAGTCTGACGGCTTCAGGCCGAAGCTCAGGTCAAGGCGGCTTATATTCCTCGCCGCTGATGATGTGCAGGTGTGCGTGCAGGTGGCGCCACTGATGAGCGGCGCGGCGTGACAGTACTCCCCCCTCTAGCAGCGCCTCCTGGCGATGGCTTCTCTGGGTGCGCTCGGTGGAAATCAGCGATGAGCGAGGGGTCTAACACAAACGACCGGGGCACCCACTGTCGATGTTCAGGCCCGTAGCCCTCCCAGTCCACCAAGTACTGCAACCCACAACCCCGGCGCCGGGAGTCCAGGATGGAAGAGACGGCCCAGGCCGGATGGCCACCAACCATCCGGGGCGCGGGTTGCGCAGCAGGAGGAGGGCAAAGGGGGTTGGAGACTGCCAGCTTCACCTTAGACACGTGGAAGGTGGGATGGATACGGAGGGAGGGGGGAATAGCCACACGCACAGCTACCGGGTTGATGATCCGGGTGATGGGGTAGGGTCCCACAAAGCGCTGTGCCAGCTTCCTCCTCTCGCCTTTCAATGTTATGTCCTGGGTCGACACGTAGACTCGTTGCCCAACTCTGTACGCCGGGGCAGGTCTTCTGTGCCAGTCCGCCACAGTTCTGTTGCGCTCCGCTGTGCGTAAAAGCGCACTACGCGCAGATGCCCAGATGGAGCGGAACTGCCTGAGATGCGCCCTAACTGACGGGACAGTTACCTCACTCTCCTGCGCTGGGAACAGCGGGGGGTCGTAACCCAGGGACGCCTTGAAGGGGGACATCCCTGTAGCAGAAGAGCGAGCGGTGTTGTGGGCGTATTCAACCCAGGCAAGATGGTTACTCCAGGACGTGGGTTTGGATGCAGTCACACAGCGGAGCGCAGCCTCCAGCTCCTGGTTGGTCCGCTCACACTGCCCGTTGGATTGGGGGTGATGGCCGGAGGAGAGGCTCACCTTGGCTCCGATGGCGTTACAAAACGACTTCCAAACCTCAGAGGAAAATTGGGGCCCCCGGTCCGAGACCACGTCCACCGGAATCCCGTGCAGCCTGACCACGTGTTGGATGAGGAGGTCCGCCGTCTCCAGGGCAGTAGGGAGACCTCGCAGGGGAACGAAGTGCACCGCCTTGGAGAAGCGATCCACGATGGTCAGGATGGTGTCGTAGGAGTTGGAAACTGGGAGTCCGGTGACGAAGTCCAGGGCGATGTGCGACCAGGGCCTGCCAGGGACGGGCAGGGGCTGGAGCAGACCCGCTGGAGGGGCGTTTCCCGACTTATTGGTGGCACAAATTGGACAAGCCCGGGCGTAGCGGGCCGCATCCCTCCGCAGGCCCGGCCACCAAAAGGACCGCTGGAGGAGATCTATCATCCGGGAGGAGCCAGGGTGACAGGTGAGCCTGGAGGTGTGTAGCCAGTGGATGACCTCTCCTCGAACCGCTGATGGCACGAATAGTCTTCCCTCTGGTCCGCCGCCAGGGTCAGGTTCCACCTCCTGCGCCTTCCGGATCTTGCTCTCTATGTCCCAGGAGATGGCTCTCACTACACACGACCTGGGCAGGATGGAGTGGAGCGCGTCCTCCGACTCCTCGGGGGCGAATTGCCTAGAGAGGGCGTCGGGCAGGCAGTTCTTAGAGCCAGGCCTGAAGGTGATGGAGAACTGGAACCTGGCGAAGAACAAGGACCAGCGCGCCTGGCGGGCGTTCAGGCGCTTGGCAGATCGAAGATATTCCAAGTTCTTGTGGTCCGTAAGGTCCGCCCCCTCTAGCCAGTGACGCCACTCTTGCAGCGCGAGCTTGATGGCGAGGAGCTCTCTGTCCCCCACGTCGTAATTTCTCTCCGCCGGGGACAAGCGCCGGGAGAAGAAGGCACAGGGCCTTTTGGCGCCGTCATCAGGCGACCGCTGGGATAGCACCGCCCCCACTCCTGTGTCCGAAGCATCCACCTCCACGATACACTGCAGCGCGGGGTCGACCTGGCAAAGGACCCGGGAGGAGGAGAACTCCGCCTTCAGCGCCTGAAAAGCAGCTGCGGCCTCTTCGGTCCACCGGAACGGGACCTTAGGGGACGTGAGGCGGGTCAGCGGTCCGACGATGGTGCTGAAGTTTGGAACAAAGCGGAGGTAGAAGTTCGCGAATCCCACGAACTGTTGCACCTGCTTCCTTGACGCAGGTGTAGGCCACTCTACCACCGCCTTCACCTTCTCTGGGTCTGGACGCACCTGATCGTGAGCGATGACGAATCCCAGGAAGGAGGTTGTCCTAGCAAAAAATTCGCACTTCTCAGCCTTCACATATAGCTGGTTCTCCAGCAGCCTTTGGAGGACCCGCCTCACATGGACCTGGTGCTCGTCCCTGGACTTGGAGAAGATGAGTATATCATCCAGGTAGACGAACACAAAGAGGCCGATGAAGTCCCGGAGGACGTCGTTGATGAGGCGCTGAAAGACGGCAGGAGCGTTGGTCAACCCGAACGGCATTACCAGGTATTCAAAGTGGCCGTTCGGGGTACGGAAGGCTGTCTTCCACTCATCTCCCTCCCGGATCCGGACGAGGTGGTATGCGCTGCGTAGATCCAGCTTGGTGAACCAGGTCGCCCCCTGGAGGGAGTGGAAAGCGGTGTCCATGAGGGGCAGGGTGTAACGATCCCTCTCCGTGATGTCATTTAGGGCTCGATAGTCAATGCAAGGACGGAGGGATCCGTCCTTTTTCCCAACGAAGAAGAACCCTGCCCCCACGGGTGAAGATGATGGGCGGATTATCCCAGCACTCAGTGACTCTTTTAAGTAGGCATTCATCGTCTCCTTCTCCGGCGCCGACAGACTGTAGAGCCGACCAGAAGGTAAGGGTGCCCCCTGGTGGAGGTTGATGGCGCAGTCATGCCCAGGTCGTGAAATTCCAGAGGCACCAGGGACAGGTCCGGGGGTGCTGCGTCCGTAGCGGGGGGAGAAGCGGACGGAGAGCAGGCAGCGGACTGAAGGCAGGTGCCCATGCAGAACGTGCTCCATGCCGATACCCCAGCTGACTTCCAATCCAGGACAGGGTTGTGGAGGCGTAGCCAGGGATACCCCAGGATGACGGGCGACACAGAGTTGGGCAGGATGAGAAAGGTTATCTCCTCCCGGTGGTTACCAGAGATGATCACCGGGACCGGGACGGTCTGGTGCGTGACTCTCCCAAGGGAAGCACGGGAGAGGTTGACTAGGGAGATGGGGTCTTTGAGCGCCTGGCAGCGGATGCCCAATCGGGTTGCCAGGCTTTGTGAAATGAAGCTGCCTTCTGCGCCCGAATCCACCAGTGCGTGGGTGAGGTGCCCAGTGGGGTTGTGGCAGAAACGGATGGGCAGCTTTAATTGAGTGTGTGAGTTTAACCGATCAAGATCCGCAAGGCCCCCTACAGTGACTTGCGGACCCCGCCGACTGGCTTTCCATGGGCAAAGCTTCACCGTGTGTTGGTCATCTCCGCAATACATGCAGAGATCCAACTCACGGCGGCGTTGTCTCTCTGCAGGTGAAAGCTTTGTCCAGCCCGTCACCATCGGCTCCGACTCCTCGGGGCACGATGGTGGCGGCGCCGCCAGGGGGCGAGCTTGGAACAGGCGCGGCGAGGCTCCACGAGGGCGAGAAGAAGACGACTTCCGCCCTGAGGAGCGCTCGCGCAGCCTGTTATCCAAACTAATCACTAAGGATGTCAGCTCCGCTAGCGTCTCAGGAATATCCCGCCCAGCCAGTTCATCCCTCAGATCATCATTGAGGCTGCGGAGAAAAAGGCCGCAGAGGGAGCGTTCCTCCCAGCCTACTTCCTCCGCCGCTACCCGGAAGTCAACCGCGTAGTCCGCTGCCAACCGGCTTCCCTGCTGGAGGGCGAGAAGCCGATCGACCTGGACCGTCTCGGTTGGAGTATGGTCAAAGACCTCCAGGAAGCGCCTCACGAATTGGTCATATGTGAGGGCGGCATAACTGGGCCTCGCCATTACGGCGGAGGTCCACGTTAAAGCTCGCCCCTCCAGGAGATTCCCGATATAACCAATTCGGCTATGATCTGAGGGAAAGTCTCCGGGCACACGGTGGAAAACGGACTCACACTGCATAATAAACCCCCGCGCTCCGCCGAGCTTACCGCTAAAGCGGGCGGGGGTTGGAATGGGTGTGAGCCGAACCGGTGCACTCGGAGCCTGCTGGACAGCCACTGGAGCAGCAGGAGCCGCGCCACCATGACGAGTCGGGGGGAACGACTGTTGGGGGTCCAAGCGGCCCAACCGGTTAGTCAAATTTAACAATTGATTGAAAATCACCTGTTGCTGATAGGCTAATTGATCCACTCGAGCCTCGAGAGTGGAAAACCGGTGTGCGAGCCCGCCGTCTGCCGAGCCGCTCTGCTGAAGCCGTACTGACATAACGCACGGTTCAGGAGACGCACACACACAGGCTCAGAGAAGTTCAAATAGTTTATTAGCAACAGGGGTGAATGGATGTGTGTCTGCGGGATGTAAATGTATTGGTGGCGGCGTCTGCTTCGGGCACAGAGGCAGGAGACCGTACAGCCGGCAACCCTATGGGAAAGAGCACAAAGACACAGGGTGACGGGCACACACCAACACAGGAGGAGAATAAGCAAAAGAGGAGCTTACTTGCAAGGGACAGATGACTGGCACTACAAGGACGGGACCCGGGAGACAGCCACCTGCAGGACTCGGTGCAGCAGCGAGGAATGGCGAGGGAGAGGCGTTGTCCGCCGCCAAGGAATCCACCTGTGCACAGGGGAGCAGACTGGAAACAAAGGAAGTAAGGGCTTCTTACCGAAGGCGTCGCTGAAGGAAAGGTTGACTCACGATGATGAGTAGAGAAGTCTGACGGCTTCAGGCCGAAGCTCAGGGCGAGGCGGCTTATATTCCTCGCCGCTGATGATGTGCAGGTGTGCGTGCAGGTGGCGCCGCTGATGAGCGGCGCGGCGTGACAGCATGACCTTAAAAAGGTGGTTCATGTTTGAAAACCCTCCAATGTGGCTGAAGTACAACAATTCTGCAAAGATGAGTGGGCCAAAATTCCTCCACAGCGCTGTAAAAGACTCATTGCATGTTATCGTAAACGCTTGATTGCAGTTGCTGCTGCTAAGGGTGGCCCAACCAGTGCTTGGGTTTAGGGGGCAATCACTTTTTCACACAGGGCCATGTAGGTTTGGATTTTTTCCCCTTAATAATAAACACCTTCATTTAAAAACTGCATTTTGTGTTTACTTTTGTTATCTTTGTCTAATATTTAAATTTGTTTGATGATCTGAAACATTTAAGTGTGACAAACATACAAAAAAATGAGAAACCAAAAAGGGGCAAACACTTTTTCACACCACTGTATACGCCCTTATCCTCTGTTTAGTGCATGTGTGTTTTAAATTTGCTCAGAGTTTGCTCAGAGTTTGCTCATTATGCTCAGTCGGTGATTTCATTTGTTGATGTTAGACATTAGTTTAATTTTTAAGCTAATAGTAATGCACTGTAGATGTGTGTAAAAGAAACACTAAAGGATTGTATTGATATATGCAAAACATTACAGCACTTGAAATTTTGTTGTTTTTTAAGCTATGCTGACTGAGCTGCTGAATGTGCATGACTGTCTGCTTCGTGGCTCTACCTGGGTCATTAGTGGCAGCCATAATGACTGGGTGGTGGTCACTGCTAGTTAGTAGTTACACACATCTGCTGCTGAAAGTCGTGTTTGGACTCCACTTATACAGCATGACTTGAACTTGTGGTTGCCAGCCTGCATGAAGATCTCATCCAAGATAGAGGCGAAAACGTGACTGCTGCAGAGTGGAGTGACTGATTAGTTGAAATTACAGGTAAATTCCAAGTTTACAAATCCATTTTATTATGTGGGTCCAGTCTGAGAACACTGTGCTAATACCAAATTTCTTTATTTTTCTGAACCCTCTTTCACAGGTTTAAGTCTCCTTTTGTGATTGAGCAGCAACCGCAGAATAGCCTCTTTAAATTCCTTCTGTGTGGCCTTGATTTGCATGAGAAGTGCCCGAGAACGGCCCCCTTTTGCTTTGTCTGTCCATTCCTTTATTCCAAATTCTTCACACTTACACTGGCTTTGTGCAGTGTCGTTATATAAGAGAGCTGCACAACATTCATCACAATTTTAGGATCAGCAATACATGCCCTGGAAGTAAGCCACATGAAGGGAAACGTGTCCAAAATGTGCACTGTTATTTTTCCAACAGAAGAGTCATAGTTATTAATCCCCTTGTGTCATTCACCAGCCTCGTTTTTGCAGGCTGCTACTAAAAAGGGTAAAAGACACTATTAATGAGGAAATGAGGCCAGTGAAGCAAGTCCAAATGCATTTATGTGCCGCCAGAGAGGCTTGCTTTAGCTTAGAGCTGCAGCTTTGGGTTACTTGACCTTCCTTAACAGAGCCATCTATATTTACCTCAGTGCAGCTCCACAACAGGCTTTTAATTTTGAAAGTTAGGTAACAATTACCACGAAGCAGCTCCATGTCAGCAAAAGATTAAGAGCTTAACCTGCACTAACTACACTAACAGTCCCTACTTTCTGTAGCAGGTGAACTTGTTTGTGCAGCTGTTCTTCACAGTGTCCACATGACCTCTGACCCCGTCTCAACTACCAGTAATCCTGTTAGAGCTGGCTGTCTGACTGCAGGAGCTCGGGGTAAGATGGTTGATTAAGAAAGATCCAAAGGAAGTTCTTCAGCGGGATGACCAGAGTAGTGAACCATGTGCAAAAAAAATAAATAAATCTGTTTTTCTAAGAGAGGGGTTGGGTTTTGAACAGTTTTTGCCAAAACAATTCTGCATGTACCCACAAGAAGTTATAAATAAAACTAAAACAGCTCACTTACAAGTATAAACTGGCCTGTCAACGTTAACAACAGAATAGCTATTTCCAGTTTAATATACTGTACAACCTCTCTCATAAATTTGACTGTTCTCATAAATGTTTTATTTTTTTCTACATTTGTTATTATTAATTAAAATCTGTGAAGCATTTCTCTTATATTTGCTCATTTCCCCATAAAAAGAATCTTTAAAAATTTCCCCCAAAGTTGCAACTTTTTATTACAAATTTTAAAATAAACATTGCTCATATTTTTAAACTAATATTTATACATAGTATATCTTTAAAATAAGGGTCAGATAGAAATGTTTCCACAAGCATAACACTGAAAATTTATCAATCAGTATGTATAACATTAAATCAAAGTGCCATATGGAATCAGATTAAAAAGATACTTCTTTGGACAAAAAAGATCTTTTTGTAAAAGGCATGGGATGGGGCAAAAAGGGATTACTATGGGTGCACTAGTGCAATATTCTTCAACCAGGGTTCCGAGGAACCTGGGGGTTCCATGACAGATGGTTCAGGGGTCCTTTAGAAATTTCACTTCTTAATTGGTCCAAAAAATTTCAAATAATTTGCCGTTGTTGTGCATGAGTACCTGTAGTGGCTCTTGCATGTCAGTAGGTGGCAGTATGAACATAGTAGAGTTACAGTCTTCTTCTTCCTCTTCTTCATGTGTTTTATGGAGGTTAATTACCTTGTTACCAGTACCTTGTTGTACCGGAGTGGTGGCCTAGTTGGTAGAGCATCTGCCCCACACCCAGGAGGCCTGGGTTCAAATCCCGGCAGGGTCATGCTTAAGACCATATAAAAGTGGATCTTCCTGCTATCCAGCTTGGTGCTCAGCAATAATGGAGCGGAGGAGGGAAATTTGTGGCGGCGCCTTGCATGGCAGTGACCCCTCTGAGTCTAGATTTGATTAGCATTGTAGATAAGAGAAATGTAATTTCGTTCTGCTGTATGGATTGAATGACGATAAAGTTGGGTTTACCTTTCCTTTGTTAAGACATGATTGTGGTGACTAGATGAAAAACAGTGCTAGATAAAAATATTTGAAGAGGAAAGATTCAGACTCAGAACTGGGCCCTGGATGAAATTCTAATCCAGGTGAAGGGCTGAGCAGTTGTCAAAAGAAAGCTAAGACAGTGAAGCCAAGGTTGCACAGCAAAAGTTACCTTTCCTTTGGTTTTACTTCCACTGGGGATCCCACTGCACCAAGCCATTATGCTTAGTTTATGGGGAAAAGCTATCCAAAAGTGCCATGGCCCCATGCAAGCTTAAATGTTGTCTCCAAACATATACTGTTTTGTTCATCTCCGGGAAGACAGTTAACAGTTAACTTAAATTAAAAAAAAAACTGGTTTGTTCAAGCCTGACTGCTATAAAAATTAAAACAAGAGAGAGACTTAAGGTGTGTTCACACCAAACGCGAACGGTCAGCGCAAATCCATACAAAGTGAATGGGAAGACGAGAGTATGCGCGAATTTGTGCAGTCACGCGTTCGCGTCCGCTAGCTAGCTGCTAGCTTTGAGATTCTGCTGTCACCAGAGTAAAAGTATCACCACTGCAGAGTAAACTAGTTTGAAAATGAAACTCACCCATCAGGAGACAAGAGGACAGGGAACTCTTCAGCTGAATCGGGATTTTGGAGTTATTTACCCACGGTTTCTGGCCATGGACGTCCTAGCAAGCTAGCAACGTAAACACCCATCATCTGTGAAGTTTTGGAGGCTTGAGACAACATTTTCAGGTGAGCCCCCGGTCGGATAATGTAAACCTAAGCATGATGTTATTTTGGGAATTTCCACAGCAGGTTTAACACAGCTGCAGAAGTTTTAAAGACAACTTCGCCTGTCTGCATCTCACTATTCATGTCTGTTGGCGTGTTTACATTGATTTATAATGTAATCGTGCAGTGTGAAAAATTTGCCCATTCACAGGCAAATTTTTCGTGCAGCACGATTACATTATAACTCAGTGTAAATACATGAATAGACATGAAGTCATCATCTGGGTGAGATGCAGACAGGCCAAGTTGCCTTTATAACTTGTGCAACAGTGTTCAACCTACTCTAGAAATCCCCAAAATAACGTCATGCTTTAGGTTTACATTATCCGACGTGGGGCTCACCTGAAAAAGTTGTCCCTGTCTCCAAAACTTTACAAGATGATGGATGTTTCCGTTGTTAGCTTTGTTAGCACGTCCGTGGCAGGAATCCGTGGGTAAATAACTCCGACATCCTGATTCAGCTGAAGAGCTCCCAGTCCTTCTGTCTCCAGGTGAGTGGCAGCCTCATTTTCTAATTAGTTTACTCTCCAGTGTTGATACTTTCACTCAAGTGATGGCAGAATTTCAAAGCTAGCGCTATGCCTCGGACATGAACGCGTGAATGCACGATTTCGCGTGTGCTCACCGCTTTCCATTGACTTTGTATGGATTCGTGCCACCCGTTCACATTTGGTGTGAAGGCACCTTGAGAGTGTGGGGGAAGAGCTTCCTGTATGCTTTTCTTCAGTTCCTGCCAGGATATCAGCTTTGTGTTCATCAAAACAGGCCCGGGTTTCACATTTGAATGAGAATAAACTAATTACAAGACTAAATTGTCATTACATATGCTGTGGCATTTTTGGTTGGTGGGGTGCTGCAAGATTTTTTTTTTTCCCCAATGTAAAAAGGGTTCCTTAGCTTAAAAAAGGCCCCCAAAAAGTACTGCACTAGTGCATCTAAAAAATTTGAATTTTATGAAAAGTATTTTTAAAATATTTTTTTAAGTTAAACTTCTATTAATTCTATATTTATCACATAAATTGAGCTATTTCAAGCCTGTTTTGTTTTACATTTTGATGATTGTAATTTAACTGTTGTACATTTTCTAATTTGCTCCCATGAATCTGTAACTTTCTTTCTCATTAAATTGTGGCTTGTTTGCCATGAATTTGCAGCGTTTCTTGCTTAAACCAGCACTATGTAACTTTCTCGCTCCGGGTAGGAACACTGAAAAGACTACAGCTATGGTGACTATGACATCAGTCCCAACAGCCAGTCACATTTAGTACTTATTGATGACTACGGTTTGCGCCCTGTGATTGGCTGTGAGGAGTGAGGTCATAGTTGCAATTGTTGTAGTCCTTTCAGCGCTCCTATCCGGAACAAAGCTGTTGCAGGAAATGCAGGCCCATTCATGCTATGGGGGAAGTGACATTCACCTGGTAATGATTTTGATCTTGGAAACATTATTTTAAGGTGAAAATCTTACATAGTGCTGCTTTAAATTTGCAACTTTTTCCTGTTAACTTAATTCCCATTAACTACTTTTAACAGTGGTATCAGTGGATATTTTCAGGTGTTTTACTATCATACCAGCACAAATCCTTGGGAGGTGTAAATGTAATGCACTGGCCTAATAGTCAGGTTAAAAAAAACAAATCTCATTAATAATAAAGAAGAAGACCCCCAGCAGGTTAAAAACAAACTCATGTTTGCTTTTTTAATTCCAACCACATCTTTTATTGTATCATCTCCTCCTCCCAATACTAAACATGATAATGAATACAAACAAATACTGGAGTCAGCTCATACACTGACTTCTTTTCAGTAAAACACTCAATTATTTTTCTACTAAATAAAGTCAGAGAGTGCTTGCAAAGAGAATAAAAAAATCCCCAAATAATGGTGTTAGATTTTGATACATTTTCAAAAAGACAGAAGCAAAAGCATTAAAAGATCTCAAAGGGAAATCTCAGCAGGCGTCTTTATGGAAATACATTCAGAAATCTGAACGCATGCAGGAATGTGTCCTGGCCCTTGACAGGAAGCAGATGATCCTCTTCTTCTTCTGTTTTACAGTCCACTGTCATCCTGCAATAGGACAGACGTCATGTGTTTAACTACAGGAAGTGAGTTGTTAATAAATATGAGCATCATGTTAATGTGTACCAGACGACTAGACGTCCAAACTGCTGCAAGGTGCTACATCCTGTTTTGTGGGTGGTAACTACAGTAGTTACATTTATTAAAGTGCATGTACAAGGGTGTCTCAGTAAATTACAAAAAGTTTTTTCATTTTGCAATGTAATTTAAAAAATGATAAGCTTTTATATATTCAAGACACACACAGTGAAGTTTCAAGCCTTTTAACTTAATTGTCATGACTCAAAGCTAGAAGCTCAAGTGCAAGGCAACTAACACCAGAGAAAGACACTCAGACACGGAGTAAAAGTTTAAACACAATTTTATTGAAATCCAGCAAGTGTAGAGAAAGCGGTGCACGCCGAGGAGCACACAGCCTACAGGGGAAGAGAGATGACTGCTGGTTAGAATGAGGAGTAAAACTGGAGATAGTGAATTAGAGCAGGGGTTTATCTCACGACAGATGAGCAGAGAGCCCGGCAGAGGAAGTGGGGAGCCAGCAGGACCGAGCTGGCGGAGGAAGTGGAGAGGAGAGGAGCTGGGGGGAGTCTGATGACCAGGTGGAGAAGGCAGTTCTTGGGTGAAGATGATGAGGAGGCGGGTGAGCGCACTGCAACCCCGGATACATACCGCTGAGAAGGCAGCAACCAACTGATTCTTTTAAGCGCTGGCAGAGAAAAGGAAGCAGGTGCGTCCACTCACGCAGGTGCGTTGATGACCTGCGGAGCCCGGGAAACAGAAGAAGGACCTCCCACAGAAAGGGAAGGAGCACGCACTCACCCAATCATCACAGTGGCTCCTGCCTCAAGGGGCAATGGACCAAGGAAGCGAGGTGACAGCTTTCTCGATTCCGTCTTCAAAGGTACCTGCTCCGCCCACAGCCACACACTCTGACCTACCGTGTACTTGGGCGCCAGGACCCATTTGCAGTCTGCATATTGACAATTCCGCTCAGCTGAATGGAAAAGGGCAGTCTGGGTGGACCTCCACAAGCGGCGGCAGCGGCAAACGTGGGCCCCTACAGATGGTACGGCCACGTCCCTCTCCGCCATAGGCAGCGGGGGGCGGGGGGACTGTAGCCCATAGATACCTCAAATGGCGTAAGTCTGGTGGCAGAGTAGACGGCAGAGTTATGGGCATACTCCACCCAGGTCAGATGGGAGCTCCAGGTGGACGGGTTGCAGGAAGCCACACATCTCAGGGCGGCCTCCAGGGATTGGTTAGCACGCTCAGCCTGCCCCTTGCTTTGAGGGTGGTAACCAGAGGTGAGACTGACCGTGGGGCCCATGGAGCGGCAGAAGGATTTCCAGACCAGAGGGGTAAACTGAGGACCCCGGTCAGACACAATGTCCAGAGGGATGCCATGGAGACTGATAACATGAGTGGTGAATAGATTGGCAGTTTCAGTGGCAGAGGGCAACTTGGGGAGGAGCACTAAGTGAATGGCTTTGGAAAACCGATCTACTATAGTGAGGATGACGGTGTTGCCCTGCGGGGGAGATGGGGGCATGACGAAGTCCATGGTGATGTGCGACCAGGGGCGACTGGGAACCAGCAGGGGGTGCAGGAGACCAGCAGGTGGTGAAGAGTCAGACTTGTTCCTAACACAAACTTGGCAGGCCTTGACGTAATCCCGAATGTCTGTCTGCAGCGCAGGCCACCAGAACACCTGCTGCACCAGTTTGATAGTCCAGGAGATCCTGGGATGACAGGCAAAGTGACTGGTGTGCCCCCACCAGATGACGTCTCTGCGGAGGGATTGTACAGGCGAACGCCAGGGCCCCCCTCGGGCTTGGATTCATCAGACTGGGCCTGCCGAACCCTCTGCAAGTCCCATGAGAGGGCGCCAAGGATAAAGGAAGGGGGAACAACAGACTCAGGAGTGAATGAGGAGGACGACAGGTTGGAGGCGAACTGGCAGGAGAGAGTGTCAGGCTTGCTGTTGCATGACCCGGGCCAATAGGTGATCACCAGATTGAACCTAAGAAAGAATAAAGCCCAGTGAGCCTGTCTAGAGTTCAACCTGCAGGCCAACCTTAAGTATTCAAGATTTTTGTGGTTGGTCCACACAATGACGGGGTGAGTGGCTCCCTCCAGCCAGTGCCTCCACTCCTCGAGTGTCAATTTAATTTAGCGCTCGATCTCCTACGTTGTAGTTTCTTTCAGCTGGCGTCAACCGCCGAGAGAAATACGCGCATGGGTGGAGCTTCCGATCCGAGGCCGGACACTGCAAAGGGACAGCGCCCACCCCCGAATCTGAAGCGTCCACCTCTACCACAAACTGGAGCTGAGGGTCGACCTGTGCTAAGATGGGTGTGCTAGAGAATAGGGTTTTTAACTCAGCGAAGGCCTGCTCCGCCGCCTTGGACCATTTAAAGGGGGCTTTGGTCGAGGTCAGCTGAGTCAGGCGCTGTGCTACCTTGTTGTAGTTTCTGATAAACCTCCGATAGAAATTAGCAAAGCCCAAAAAGCACTGAAGCTGTTTCCTAGATTGTGGTGTAGGCCAATCAATCACCGCCTTCACCTTGGCCTGATCGACCCTCAGCTCCCCTTCGGCCACAATAAAGCCCAGGAAGGAAGTGGAGCGGGTGGAAAACTCACACTTTTCGGCCTTCACAAAGAACTGATTCTCCAGAAGCTGTTGTAGCACAGCCCAGACATGGACCATGTGTTCCTCCGGCATGCGGGAAAAAAATCAGAATATCATTGAGGTAAACAAAAACAAACTGGTTCACCATATCGCGAAGCACATCGTTTATCATGCGCTGGAAGACGGCAGCAGCATTAGTGAGTCCAAATGGCATCACAAGATATTCAAAATGCCCCAAAATGCGTTTTGAACACCGTCTTCCGCTCATCACCTTCGCCCAATTAAGTGCCTGATCTCGGAGCAGGAGGGTCATAAAATGAATTTTGGACGTGTCATCCGGGTACTCCCTGCCCACCTGCCGCAAATAAAGACAGATGTGGAGCAAAAACCCCTTACATCCCCCCACCTCCCCCTGCGTACGGGGCAGGTGAAAGAACGGAGATAGTACGGCGGACGGCAGCGCCCACTGGGGCGACAGGAAGAGAGGGAGGACCCGAACGAGACACGTGGCAGAGGTGGTCGGTGACTGTGGTCAGCTGCTGAGTAATAGTTTGCAGCTGTTCGGTGAGCACAGCCACCTGCCGCTCTGTGGCGTCTAGCAGAGACAGCCGGTGCGTCCACTCATGCAGGTGCGTTGATGACCTGCGGAGCCCGGGAAACAGAAGAAGGACCTCCCACTGAAAGGGAGGGGGAGCGCGCTCACCCGATCATCACATTAATTTTTAAAAATTCTGGTTATAATTTTGAAATTAAATTACAATTCATGATATTCTAATTTGTTGAGATGCACTATGAGATGCAAAATTGTGTGTTACTGAGCAGTACCACTGCAGAGTACTTTTTACTTTTTGAAGAAAAATGTATACTTTTACATTTTTATCATATCCTTTGATTTAAATGATTTGAAAACTGGTTAGAAATGTGCTTAGTCATACTGTTATAACTTACTCATATCAGATATGACTTCATGTTTAAATCAATTTAGTTTATTGAAAAAATTGTATATTTATGAGGAAATTTTTTTTAAAACTTCTCAAAGAAAAAGCTGTATATCTGGAAGAAAAAGTCTCAATATTAAGAGTACAAAAATATGTTTACAAGAAAAAAAAAGACTTCAAAGTTGTGTAAAAACAACCTTTAAATTTATGAGTAAAAAGATTCACATTTTCATGGAAAAAGTTGCAAATTTACAAGGGAAACGATAGTAACTGAGGAAAAAAAGGTCAGAAATCTATGTGAAAAAGACACATTTATGACAAAATAGTCATAAATGTAAGTGAAAAATGTTACAAATTGGCAAGATTGAATAAAGTAACTATTTAGTAGATTCTTTCTTACTCAATTATCATTTTGGTGACTACTCTTACTTGTACTTAAGTAAATTATTTCATATGGAAACACTACTTTGACTTGAGTACAATTTCTGATCTCTGGTGAAAAGTAACTCATCACAGGTGAGCTTAATCTTCAGTGCAGTGTAGATACGAACATGTTCCTTTTTCAGTTTTCCCCATCAATTTTCCCCACACATTGCCATGTCAGTTTAATCTCAGAACATTAGTAAATCATTCAGCTGTTCTTGGTTAAAGAGCATTTTAAAGAAACATTTGTTAAATACTGTAACATTAGAACACTTTGCAGCCATTAAGTGTGTTGCTGCTTTCAGTCCTCTGACAATATTACATTACTTGTGACTTGTTAGGAAAATTTTGTGCCAGAAATCTAATAACAAAATAAAGCAAAAAAAAAAAAAAAATGCTTCTTGATAAGTTGACGTTAAAGATCTAAGACTTTTTTCTGTGCATGCAACGTGCATCTTCTTCTTTTGGCTGCTCCCTTTAGGGGTCTCCACAGCGGACCATCTGCCTCCATCTCACCCCATCCCTTACATTTTTCTCTCTAACACCAATCTTCTCCATGTCCCTTTTCACTACATACATGAATGTTCTCTGTGGTCTTCCTCTTCTCCTGCCTGGCAGCTCCATCTTCAACACTCTTTGTCCACATATAACCACTGTCCTTCCTCTGCACATGTCCAAACCATCTCAGCCTTGTCTCTCTTACTTTGTCTCCAAACTGCAGAGCTTTCCCTCTAATATACTCATTTCTATTTTTGTCCCTCCTAGCCACTCCCAATGAAAATCTTAGCATCTTCAACTTTGCCACCTCCAACTCCGCCTCCTGTCTTTTTGTCAGTGCCACCATCTCCAAACCATACATCATACCAGGTCTCACCACTGTGTTTTAAATCTTCTCTTTCATTCTAGCTGCTATCCTTCTGTTACAAATCACCCTGACACTCGTCTCCACCCACTTCAGCCTGCCTCCACTCTCTTCTTCAACTCTAGTGCATTTTCCATTCCCTTGGGATGGTTGACCCCAGCTATTTAAACTCATCTACCTTCACTACCTCTACTCCTTGCATCTTCACTGTTACACCTGCCTCCCTCTCATTCCCACACATGTATTCCGTCTTGCGTCTACTGACTTTCATTCCTCTTCTCTCCAGAGCATACCTCCACCTCTCCAGGTTCTCTTCCACCTGCTCTCTACATGTATATTTTTATCAAATATAGAACACTTAAAAAAATCAATGAGTGCTTTTTAGTAATAACATATTGCAGGATAATCCATCAAGATAAATCATCCACTTGACAGGTATGATCATGATGCTGATTAAAACAGTATGGTTATTGTACAGGCGTTGCTTGGGCTGGTCATCCTTTTTTCTTCCAAATTTTCTTTGTTTTTCTTGTTTATTGTGAATTTGCAACATTTTTATAGTAAATTAGTTACTATCAAAAAGTTTTTTTTTCTGATAAATGTGTCTGCTTTTACTTATTAATTCAATTCTCTTTTTTTCTATTCTCATGCCATGCCAGGTAGCTGACACATATTAAGTCAAGTTAATCCCTTCCACAGCGTGTGGAACGCCCCATACACCCCATGTGGTGTATGGGGCGGTGCCATATTAAAGAACCACTTTATTTCCAGCAACAGCTCAGTATATCAAATAATATGGTGTTGATGCACACTAATATGGGCTTACTGTGCTTCAAAAACAGTGTCTGATTTTCATCATTTGGCTGCACACTCATTTCACTTTTCAAGAGGAAGACCTTCAGAATCAGCTCACTTACGTCTTTGCTGTCCCGGCAGTCTCCGCAGAAACATCCCAGGCAGCCGTTGATCACCTGGAGGCCGCAGAGCACAGCCTGCAGCAGTCCCATGGGCAGCAGTATGGAGAACAGGACCACATGCCACAACACGGCGTTCTCAGGCTCCACACATTCCGTCCACCAATCCTGGTTTACAAGGTAGCTACCATTACCTCTGTCGAGGAAGACAGCAATGGAGCATAAGCATGAACGTGCATGGTAAAATGGGCAGGAAGTAGGAAAAGTGAAGAATGGAGAAAGAAAGCAAATGGGAAAACACAGAAGAGAGTGATGTAACCTTCACACTTACGAGGGGGAGCTGAAAAATTCATGGGCTGAAAATACATACACTGATTGTTTGACATTTTGGGAAAAGGTGCTCATTTTCCTTCTGTGAGAAGACTCCAAAATATAGGCCACTTTAGGTAGATTTTAGCAGTGAGTAAATGTCCATAATTGTTGTAGCATGTTAAAAGCAGCCATTTTTAAAGGTTATAAGGACTTACATTTAAAAAAAATAATTAAAAAAATACATCTACAGAACTTTTACAAAGGTGCAGAATGAAAGTCTATATTTTGTTTAAAAAAACAGTCATGAAATAATTATTTTAAAAGAATTTTACTGGTCCAAAGTGATCATAGTATTTACATTTGAATAGTCTGCCAATGAGAACTAGGATCTTAAAGCCAGTAGCATAACTAGGTTGATACCACATGCTCTTATTTAACAGGAAGCTTAGGGGTTGTCAGTTCCTGTGATTGATGCACAGAAATGGTTGAGTCTGAAAGCAAACATTTAACGTGTGGATATCTGTCTCAAACTGGCAACCACTATAGTACTGCAAGAGTGAAGGTGACACCTGACAAGAAGGTAATACTGTTATCTGGCACCTATGGAGAGCCTAAATCATGCCCCCTCTACTTTCGTACTGTGTATGGGACCTTAAATCGGAAAACAATCCCAATTGAAGCGAATAGCAAGAGAGAAATTATCTTTTGATCCTGATTGAATTTTGCCACAACTTCCACATATGATGTTTGTCAATATAAAATATAATTTTCCATGTAAATAACGGTGGAGGTTGTTGTCTAACTGTCAAAGTATAAGGTTATGGAAATATGGCAATTGAAAGACTACAAACACAGACTCACGTAAGTTACATCATCGTTTTCAAAGAGCGCCCAGCGGGAAGTAACCAACAGTCCCGTGGATCAGCTCCAGCTCTCAAAATACAAAACAATACATTCGGGTTGTTTTTCTCCTCTTTGGATGCTTCTTTCATCAGTCAGGAAACAGGAGGTGAGCTTTGAGGGGGGAACCGCTGTAATCGTGTTTGGTTACGTCGTGTATAGTCCAAGACAAGGAGATGTAGTCCACTAACCGGATTCACAAAAACTAATGCTGTGTTCAAAATGCTCACTCCTTCCCCATATAGTGTACTATTTAGTGAATCAGCCATTTTGTAGTGCTGTTCGAAATCTTAACTGAAAATTTCATTCACTATATAGTACACTCAAAATATCCCACAATGCATTTTGAAAAGTAGCGTACAACAGATGCTCACTACATTAGCCAATATATCCCATAATGCAATGCGCAGCCAACAGAGCAGTGAGAGGAGAGCTTCACATCACAACATAAATTACCATAAGGTATTTATATTTATTAATTCGGGAGAAACGATTTGATTTAATATAATTTACTACAAATTACATGCAGGTATTCATTTTTTACCACCGTTGCTCTGTTATGTTTTACTGTCTCACCATGATGACGTCATTAACCGTACTGCAAAAACAAGCCCAGTAGTGTCCCAAATCTTATAATTTTATTGCTATATTGAGTTTACTATATAGTCCACTATATCTAAATTCACTATATAGCGAGTAGGGAGGGAGTGAGTGAGTGAACATTCCAAACACAGCATAAATATCAATCTTTGATTGACAACAACTTTAATTAGGTGGAAAATTATCTTTTAAATTGACAGACATCACATGTGTAACTCGTGGCAAAATTCAGTCAGGATCAAAAGATAATTTTTCTCTTGCCATTCCCTTCAGTGGAGATTTTTTCCGATTTAAGGTTCCATATGCGGAAATAGAGGGGGTGTGGCGCAGATATTGAGCTCATATCTCCCTACAAACGTATGATTGTATGTGTATTGGGGACTCCACGTCTGGTGGGACAAAAGAGGTCTGGACCTGCAGAGATCTACAGGAGATGACGAGTAGGTGTGAGTTTTGGCCTTTGTCTCGGAGAGGACGTCCCAGGAAGATTCCCGGACCATCGAGGGATAAGAGACAATAGTGAGACATGAAAGAGTGCATTGTGACTGAGACTATGTGCCATGTAATTATATGTTTGCTTAAGTAACATGTGACCGAGGGTTGTGGCTCCAGCAGAGTATAAGAATGTGGTATTTGATTGCTCAGTCTCTTTTCCTGCCTAGAGATTGATAGAGCATGTGTTCACTCAATAAAGTTGACTCTGAGAAATAAACTCAGCCTCATCCTTGAACGCATTCTCTACACTGGTGACCCTACGACTAAGTATGGACGAACTTCATACAGCGGACTCGTCAGGAGCCAACCAGGCTGGTGCAGCTACCGCAGTCCAGCTGCCCAAATTCTGGCAGCACAGCCCAAGTGCCTGGTTCAACACGGTCGAGGCGCAGTTTCACCTCCGGAGAATTTCAGCAGATGCAACGAAATTCTACCATGTGGTAGCAAAGCTGGACAGCCTCACAGCACAGCGGGTGGAGAGCCTGACTAATCATCCACCAGAAGTCGACAAGTACGGCGCACTGAAAGCCGCGCTCATCCGTGCTTTCACCCCCTCGCTGGGAGAGCGGGCAGAGAAGCTCCTGATGTTGACTGAAGGCGAAGCAGACAGGCCCGCTGACCTGATGGCGAGGATGCTGAGTCTGAGAGGCGAGGACGATGATGGCTTTATCTTCGCCCATCTTTTCCTCAGGACACTACTGTCAGCGGTGAGAGTCACCCTGGCCAGCTTGCAGCGGCTGACCAACCGAGATTACCACGAGCTGGGCCAGGAGGCACAGCGACTCGTCGACGCCCATAGACGGCACACGGCCACGACGGCGGCAGCGGAGCTGAGCGCAACGCCCGGAGACGGCAGGGGGCCAGAGGCTGCAACACCAGATGCGCTGACGTCAGCAGCGGGGGAGACCAGGAGACGCGGGGCGAGCGACGCCCTCTGCTTTTATCATCGACGCTTCGCCGAGAGGGCACACAAATGCATTCCCCCATGCCAGTTCAAGCGCTCGGGAAAACGCCAGGCCTGAGAGTCGGTAGCAGCTGCTGCTCTCGGCGCGAAGAATAAGCTGCTCTACCTCACGGACGGGAAATCAGGGAGTCAGTTCCTGGTGGACACGGGCTCCCAGCTGAGTTTCATCACACCTCTCCACGCTGATCGGCTGGCGCCTTCCAGCGGACCCCTGGTGTTGGCGGCGAACGGTTCGACGATCAAGACCTTCGGGGAGAAGACCCTCCCCCTGTCTTTTCACGGTTGGACATTTGAGTGGACCTTCGTCGTGGCAGTGTGACAGAGGACAGAGATCATCCTGCGCAGTTCGCCCCACACGGGACACGAACCCGCGACCTCTCAGTCAACTACACAGTTCGAGCATGGGAGACACAGCACGATCGCGCTGAGCTAAAGGTCCGACCGATAGCTCAGCGCTACCGATACTGTATGAGGCTTTGGGAGGGAGGTTTTACTAACGTTCTACACCGAACAGTACTAGTTGGCATCCGTTACAGCAGCAGTCAGTCATAACATGTTAGGTGCTGATTTTTTGTGCTCAAATGGTTTATTGGTTGATCTTGCTAATAGACGTCTGGTTAATGCACTGTCTTTTCACAGCATTTCCTGCACAGCCAGGGTGGTCCCGCTCACTGCACAGCCCAACCTCACAGCTGCGGGTGGTAAGTTTCAAACACTACTCACTCAGTTTCCAGCACTCACAGTCCCAACGTTTTTGGCGTCAGTGGCTAAACATGGGGTGGAGCACTTTATAACTACTACCGGTCCACCCGTTTTTGCAAAAGCTCGGCGCTTGGACCCAGCTAAACTCGCCATAGCGCGCGAGGAATTCGCCAACCTGGAAAAACTGGGCATCATTAGACGCTCTAACAGCCCCTGGGCATCACCACTACATATGGTCCCCAAGGCTGATGGCTCATGGCGGCCTTGCGGTGATTTCCGCAGGTTGAATAACGCTTCAGCTCATGACCGCTACCCGATTCTGCACATCCAGGATTTTTCGGTACATTTAGCGGGGGCGTGTATTTTTTCTAAAATAGATTTGGTGCGCGGGTACCATCAAGTCCCAGTCCGTGCTCAGGACATACCCAAAACAGTTTTAATAACTCCTTTTGGGCTTTTCAAGTTTTTGCGTATGCTCGTTTGGACTCAAGGGGGCTGCGCAGACGTTCCAGCGCATGATGGATGCAGTTCTACGCGACCTCCCTTTCGTGTTCGTCTACTTGGATGATATTTTAGTAGCCAGCACGTCCGAAGACGAACATGAAAGCCACCTCACAGCAGTTTTTCGGAGGCTGGCAGAGCACGGGTTAATAATTAATCCAGCGAAGTGCCAGTTTGGGGTTGCGCAAATTGATTTTTTGGGGCATCGCGTTTCACCAGAAGGAGCGGTCCCTCTGCCCGATAAAGTACGCGCAATAACGGATTTTCCCAAACCTCAGACGATCAAAGCATTGCAGGAATTTTTGGGAATGGTTAATTTTTATAACCGCTTCCTCCCAGGCGCAGCACAGCTCATGCAACCATTGTACACGGCACTTAAAAAGCAAAAACCTACGAATAAGATCGAGTGGTCCCCGGAGCGGGAGCGCGCATTCTCCCAGGTCAAATCAGCCCTGGCGAACGCCGTTTTGTTGGCACACACGGTGCCAACGGTACGTATGGCGCTCACCACGGACGCTTCTGATTTAGCGGTGGGGGCGGTCGTTGAACAGTTCGTGGCGGGGAGCTGGCAACCCCTCGCGTTTTTCAGCAAAACCTTGCGCGATAACGAGCGGAAGTACAGCGCGTTCGACAGGGAGCTTTTGGCCCTGCATTTGGCCACCTGCCATTTCCAGTTCTGGCTCGAGGGGCGCCGTTTTACCGCGTTCGTGGACCATAAGCCGTTAACGTTTGCGATGGCCAAGATTTCAGAGCCTTGGTCAGGCCAGCAACAAAGACAGCTGGCCGCGATATCAGAGTTCACCACCAATATTCAGCATGTCGCGGGCAAACATAATGTGGTGGCAGACTGTCTTTCGCGTGCAGTAGCAGCGCCAAGCCCCGTGGGGGCAGGCTCTGCAGCCGTGGCTGCGGGCCAAGTCTGTGGCGCAGAAGCACTCGCAGCCCCGGTCCACGTTGGTTTAGATCACGCAGCCATGGCCGCGGAGCAGGCTGACGACGCGGATGTGCGCGCGCTCCAGTCTGGACCAACAGGGTTAAGGCTGGAGCACAGGGTGCTGCAGATAGGTATGCCCCCTCTAATCTGCGATGTCTCCACCGGGCGGCCTCGCCCCGGAAGTTCCGGCTTCATGGCGCCGCCGCGTTTTCGACTCAATCCATTCTCTGGCGCACCCGGGGGTGCGCGCATCGATTAAAATGGTGGGAGAGAAATTTGTTTGGCCGGGGTTGCGTAAACAGGTCAAAGAATGGGCAGCGGCCTGCGTAGCGTGTCAACGAGCCAAAATACACAAACACACTAGGGCTCCTTTGGAACCTTTTCACATCCCGGCTAAACATTTTGATCATGTGCATGTCGACTTGGTGGGCCCCCTTCCGTTGTCGCAGGGGTGCACACACCTTTTGACGATGGTAGATCGCACCACGCGTTGGCCGGAAGTGGTCCCTCTAGCGTCAACTACGGCGGCAGACGTTGCACGCGCGTTTTTAACGGCTTGGGTCGCGCGTTTTGGAGTCCCGTCGGACATAACGTCCGACAGAGGTCCCCAATTCGTTTCTGAACTCTGGTCATCCATGGCCCACAGCCTGGGGGTGAAGATCCACCACACTACCGCGTATAACCCCCAGGCTAACGGTTTGTGCGAACGCTTTCATAGGTCATTGAAAGCAGCCCTCAGAGCGTCTCTCACGGATACAAATTGGGTGGATAAACTTCCATGGGTTTTATTGGGGTTGCGTTCTGCACCTAAGGAGGATTTGCAAGCCTCCCCGGCTGAATTAGTTTTTGCTCAACCCCTCCGTTTGCCGGGGGATTTCCTCCCTGACAACCCCGCACCAAATTGCCCCCCCCGCTCAGCTGTTGCAGAGCGGCACAGGATCAAACACCCTCCCTGGCCCAGTGCATCACAGTTTTCCACGCGTTTTTGTGCCAAGAGCTTTAAAGAATGCGGAGTTTGTTTTTGTTAGACATGATGCTCAAAGACCAGGTTTGTGACCCCCTTATGACGGGCCTTTCAGAGTGTTGGAAACAAGAGAGAAACAATTTTTGCTTGATTTGGGAGACAGAAAAGAGCTGATTTGCATTAACAGACTCAAACCCGCCTTTGTTCTGGCTGATGAACACGTGCAGTTGGCCAGGGCCCCCCGCCGTGGCAGGCCGTCGAAAAGGCATTGTTCGGTGCCACCACAGAGATGTGCTAACAAGTCTGATTCACAGATGCAGGGAGCTGCTGCAGAAGGAACAAAGCCGGCTTACAGCAGATTTGGCAGGAGGTTTAAACCCAAGCAATTGGTGGATTGATTTTTGTTATGTTGTGATGTTTCTGCCATACAGCTCTGATTAGATTTTGTCCCTGAATAGACGTTTGGGGGGGGGGGGGGGGTTATGTGGCACAGATATTGAGTTCATATCTCCCCACAAATGTATGACTGTATGTGTATTGGTGACTCCACGTCTGGTGGGACAAAAGAGGTCTGGACCTGCAGAGATCTACAGGAGATGACGAGTAGGTGTGAGTTTTGGCCTTTGTCTCGGAGAGGACGTCCCAGGAAGATTCCCGGACCATCGAGGGATAAGAGACAATAGTGAGACATGAAAGAGTACATTGTGACTGAGACTATGTGCCATGTAATTATATGTTTGCTTAAGTAACATGTGACCGAGGGTTGTGGCTCCAGCAGAGTATAAGAATGTGGTATTTGATTGCTCAGTCTCTTTTCCTGCCTAGAGATTGATAGAGCATGTGTTCACTCAATAAAGTTGACTCTGAGAAATAAACTCAGCCTCATCCTTGAACACATTCTCTACAGGGGCATGATTTAGGCTGTCTATAGAGAGGTTGCACTAACGTCACACGGGTCACGTGTCTTTTGTTTACTGCACCATTTTGGACGGCAACGAACAGTCAAATCACCAACAGCAAGCATGAGTGAGTATAATCAACGAGATAAATGGCTCCACACAAATCAACACCATGGTCCACCGATGAGGTGCAGACTTTTCTGTGCTCGGTACCTGATTAAAGAAATCCAGAGGGAGCTGGACGGAGCGACCTGAAATGAATTCACGGCAACGGCGGAGGCAGACGGGAGGCAGAATGGCGTAGACCCGACCACGGCATCATCATTGTTGAAAACAGTGATAGAGGATGGTGAGTGATGTGATATTATGCATCATCACTGTTATTTATCCCAGTGGTGGAAAACTCACTTTGAACAAACACCGTTGTCTCCTGTATGCAGACAATGAGCTAACTAACACACACAGCATACATATTTTAATACCTAATAGCGATAACGTGCCGTGATTACAATGTAGTATGGGGGACTTATTAGTGCTAACTAGTATTAGCAATCATTAGCTTCCTTCATATGTGATCTAGTTCATATCCTCATGTCTTCCGCTTCTCCATGGCTTCCTGAACTCTCCAGTACTTTTCCAGTGTTTTGTCTCGCTGCCTGTAGCCTTTTCTGGCTCTCCTTTTTTGCCTTTGCTCTTACAAAAAGCCAGCAAGCAGCAGGCTCACCTCAATATCCACCTTATGTTCTTCTTATCACATACAAACGATGTCATGGGAGTGTCCGCTGCCTTGCTGTAAAGATCTCATTCACTTAAGGTGGTATTCAGTTGTAATGGAAAACAATCAACACCATGGAGGGTCGGACTGAGTACGTGCTAGTGGAATTATTATTATTCTCAACACAGGGTCCAGGCTATTTACCATCCAAAATGGCAGAAAAACAATGTGGCACATGACCACTGACGTCACGTGCAACCCCTCTATGAGAGTTTGAAGTCTGAGGTTAATTCCAAATATCAACAGCAGGTGGCAGCAATGTACAAAAAAACCCAGCATTGATAGAGCACTCTAAAAGGTGCCTTCAGACCAAACGAATGGGTGACTTTTTTGCTTGCTGTGATTACATTTTAACTCAATGTAAACACGTGAATAGACATGAATTCACAGTCTGAGTGAGTTGCAGACAGGCCAAGTTGCCTTTATAACTTTTGCAGCTGTGTTCAACCTGCTGTGGAAATTCCCAAAACACCATCATGCTTAGGTTTACATTATACGACAGGGTCTCACCAGAAAAAATTGTCCCTGCCTCCAAAACTTCACCTGGGTGATGGGTTGTTTACACTGCTAGCCTGCTAGCCTTGTTAACATGTCCGTGGCAGGAATCCGTGGGTAAAAAACTCCAACACTCAGATTCAGCTGCAGAGCTCCCGGTCCTTCTGTCTCCAGGTGAGAGTCAGTCTCATTTTCAAACTAGTTTACTCTCCAGTGCTGTTACTTTTACTCCGGTGATGGCAGAATCTCAAGGCTAACGCTATCCCTCAGACGTGAACGCGTGAATGCACGAGATTCGCATGAGCTCACCTCTTTCCATTGACTTTGTATGTATTTGTGCTGCCCGTTCGTGTTTGGTCTGAAGACACCTTAAGGCCTGATCTCAATTTCCTCCCTAAACCCTCAAGACCTGAGCCCTTGTAGAGTTGGCTGCCGCCATCAGTAGTGCTCGAGTGTGCGAGTCTGTAAGGGGATGAAGTGGCCCAAAATGGTAGAAATGGGACACACTTTGTTACCTTGGCAACACTAAACTTTTTTTTAAAATTTACCTTATTAAAAGGATTAGGAAACAAAAATAGCATATATAAATAAAATCACAGGACAAAATAAAAACAGATGCCAGACAAAACTAAAATCAGAAACAAATAGGGTTTATTGACAAAGGATAAAAGAAGATGATTGTGAAAGTTCAAGGCTGTGAGCGTTTCCAGGGTCTTTAGAAGTTTTTGTGTAACTTCTTAAAATAAAATCCCAATTCTGTTGTAAATTTTTACATTTCCCTTCATTTTTGCCCATCTATATTTATAATTGCAATATTTTCATATTGAAATGAAGGGGGTCAAATTATGTCTTATTTCATTTTCAGTGTTACCATTTTAATAAAAATATATCTTTTTAACCTATTTATTTTAACCAACCTTTTAATTTGTGTGACATGAAAACATGTGACCAACTATTGTTGGTCTCAGATTTTTTTTATTTCAGACTTAGTGCTTTCTTCAGGAATGAACTGAATTAAATGTGCTGCAGCCTCTTAAAAAGATTTGATTACAACTGCAAAACATCTTTTTTCAAACTGCATAATTAACCATTAACATCTCCCCCTCCAGGAGAAACAGTGGTATGACAGGACATCAGGACTGGACCTACCTGTAAATTCAGTACAGGTCTCTGTAATACCATTCTTTGGCATCTTGGTGTTTCTAAACACTATGGTTATAATCATTACCTCTGTCAAGGAGGTAATGTTTTTGCCGGTGTTTGTCTGTTAGTAGGTTTATGCAAAAACTACTGGACAGATTTGGATGAATTTTTCATCAGAGGTGGCCCTTTTGGTACAGATGGACCCATTACATTTTGGACATGATCCATGAATGCATACCTCCACCAAGGTTCTATCTCATAATTTACGGATGGATTGAAGAACGGATGGACAGAGGGACAGAGGGAGGGATGAACGGATGAAGGGAGGAACAGATGGAGCCTTGGTAAAGATATGCACTCTCTGAGTGCCCTCTAGTTATAGCTTTTTTTTTTTAAATGAAAATAAAATTTACAAATAAGTAATCTAAAGCAGAAATAATAAGCCTGGCTTTGTTATGAGTTTGATTATTTACATAAATCATGTATTGCATTGGGATAAGTTGTGGTCACTTTAATCTCCAGGTGGATGACTTTATTCTTGGTCAGTGTTTAATTGTTCTTTAACACTTGGTTGTACGTTTGAATACAGTTCCTGCCTATGCTGCAGTCCAATTTGCAGCCAATGCAAATGCCAATGCAGTGCAGCCAATTTGATGCACAATGGTATAATGTATGAAGACACCTCAGTGGATGATCCATCATCAGTTTGTCTCTCTCATCTAAATATAGTCATGTTAAAAAGAAACACATATTTAAGCGGAAGAAGATGGATGGATGGATATCAATCTTAAAGCTTTAAAACAGTGTGGTTACATATTTATTTTACGCAAAGGGTATTATACTGTATGTAGCTGTATTTTGATAAGAAACAGACCATCTGCTTTCACATTCCCATCTTTAAGCGTATGATATGGCATTAAAGTGGATCTTAGACATTAGATTAATATATTGTAATTTTTATTAACACCGTACTGTATGGAACTTTTGGAAACTCGGGTTAGTGGCATATTGTGGTTGCAAAGTTACCGACAGCCCCAGTCACTTGATTAATTTTTCAGGACAGAGTTCTGCAGTAACTTTGTAATAATGTAATTTTCCGAGAAAGCTGTCCAGTAATTGGTTGAAAGAGTCGTTTCTTGTTTTACCATCCACCCCTGTTTAAAATATTGGTTTACTGAGCTCTGGTCGCTGTGAAGTGACACTAAACTCTTCAACTAGAGCCATTTTAGAAGCTAAAAGGCATTCATTGGAGGGGCAGAGTCATGCCAATGACCTTTGACACTTCTAGAACTTTGAATGTACTATTCCTGCACCAAGTTTGGTGTTGATATCTGCAGTTGTTCTTGTTTTAGAGTCTAAAAAAAACAGACAGACAGACCATAGAAACCCTATGCACATGGACAAAAAAAGAAGTCAGATATATAAACTAGAATGCACTCAACCGAGAAGCAGACCTACACCTTTTGCAGCCCTAGTTCCCCACCTCACATATCCTTGACGTTTGACTTTTGACCTTAAAAGGATAGCCATAGTTGCTAGTCCCAAGGTCAACCTCTGTACCAAGTTTGGTGGCTGTAGTCTCATACCCTTTTGAGTTAAAGCACGGACATAGCCAGCCAGCCGCAAACAGCACCGACCATGCTACCCATGGGACTCGTTGGTGTGGGTAAAAATAAAGAGGTGTACTGGTGTAGGTACATAATAATGTTGAATTGTAATATCCCATGATGCATTGTGTTCAACATGGACTCCCTTGTATGTTTGCACCCTAAACAGTAGTCTTCTGGGTGAGCCTATGAACAAAATATTTGTTGGCAGTTTTGTCACCAGATTAGTGAAAAGTTGATACCTCCCTGAGTTTGTAAAATGTTTGTGTTTTCATTTGCACTATCAGTTTGGGCGGGTCTACAGTTATATTGTTTAAAAGCTTATAATTAAGATAAAGGAAAACATCCTTTCCTGTAGAAGTAGTTACATGATGGAAAATTTTAAATGCAATGGTGATGCTTTAGGAGAGGACACACACAGTACCCCCCTCTGATCATCGATGGAGCAGCTGTGGAGAGAGTGAGCAGCACCTAGTTCCTCGGGGTGCACATCTCTGAGGACCTCCCCTGGTCCAACAACACCACATCACCGGCCAAGAAGGCTCAAACTCGCCTCTGTTTCCTCCACAAACTGAGGACAGCAGGAGTCCAACCCCCTATCATGTGCTTATTCTACCGGGGTACCATTGAGAGCATCCTCACCAGCTGCATCACAGTGTGGTATGGAAACTGCACTGCCTCCTGCTGGAAAACTCTACAATGCACAGTGAAAGCAGCCAGCAAGATCATCGGTACCCCTCTGCGCCCCCCCCCCCCTCCCACAACATCTACCACACCCGCTTCACCCGCAGAGCCACCAGCATTGCAGGCGACACCTTCCACCCCTCACATGCCCTCCTCTGCTCTTGGGGAAAAGGTGCCGGAGCCTTCGGGCCCACTCCACAAGACTGCTAAACAGCTTTGTTCACCAGGCCATCAGGACCCTGAACTCTGCTCATTCCCCCACCCCTGGACCGTAACACACTCACCCGCAGAATAAGTACCTCAGCTGTTTACACAGAAAGACTGGCACACCAACAGTAATACATCTGCTGCTGTATGTCTCTGCACCTTACTGCAACCATATGCACAAATGCCATACCTGCTGCTGTCTGTCTGTTATTGCAATATTGATCATGTGCAGTCCAATCTGTCACTGTCTGCACCCACACTACTGCATTGAACTTGCAATTACGGGTATTACGGCTTCACTTTTTTTGTATTTAGGATTGCTGGGTTTTATCGTTTACCTTTATTTGCACTACAGGTAAAATTACTGTACATAGACTGCTGTTATTGTTTTTCATCCTCACTCCTTCTTTTCTTATATATTGCGCACACCACTAAGAGACAGAGAAACGGCATTTCAGTTCTCCTGTATGTCCTGTACGTATAGAAGTACTGACAAACAAAAATCTTTGAATCTTGAATGCTGTAATAGCACAGAGGAAAGAGCTGGGTGAGGCTACCATCTAGTGGATTACAAAAACTACATAGTTACCTATGTGTTTTTATGCTGAAGACCTGAGGAAGATTAAAAAGTTAAATATAGCTGATGATAACATGGGAAAAAAGGAAGTATAGATGAAGAGTGGAGCTGTCATCAGCAACCAGAGTTATTCTAAATCATTATCATATGTAAAAGGGTAAAACTGAATATGAGAATTGGGGGGAGGGACACTCACGTGCCGCTGTCTTTGAAGGGGTATTCCCATTTGTTTTCGGTAGTAAGGCACTTGGGTCCAACAGCCAAACCAGCCGAACTCACACTTATGCAGTAAATCGCTCCAAGCAGACCAATGCCAGAACACAAGACCGAGTTCAGCATCTGAAAGAAGGATGGAAGACTGGTTTGCTGTGTTTATTTCAATTGTTTTGGTTACTAACAACATGCTTTACCTTAAGAATATAATTTTCCTTTATGAACCTATGAGAGTTTTTAATGCTTTTTGGTGTTGTTATGAGCCTGCAAACATGTATGACATTAAGTACTGTAAAACAGAGGAAAACGTAATACTAAAATATTTTTTAAGTCTTTCTTATAAGAGGAACATATTTCTTAATAGACTGAGAATTAAGAAGCGCAACCATAGATTTTTGATTATATAGCCTTTTAAATGTTTCAGTGAAAATAAGAGAATCTGGTTTTAAATGATTTTGTGCATTTCTTTTTCAATAAACCTATATAAAAAAAACAAACAAACAAACCCACACAAAATAAACAAAGATCATTTTGACTGACAAGATTAATATTATTTTATACATTTTCTGCTATTTTTTAATTATTTGTGGTAAAACTCTGACATTGGCCCCAGTTTCATTGAACCTAGTGTTACAATGCCCTTTGACATGGCATTCTTTTAAATTGTTTTTAAATGTAATAAAATGTCAGAAGTAACTAAAAATCCTGGTGTTCTTGTAGGCACATTCAGAGCAGCACTATAAAACATTGCACAGTGCAGTTCCTTCTGTTTGTTAAGGGTTATCTAGCCTTTTTATATAATGTAGTGTCACCTGTTTTGGGTGGATGGAGAAACATTGTATCAACAACAGTATCACCATAATTATGTGCAGATAGGATTATAAATTTTGCAATGTTCTTACAACCAATGAAAACACAAGTACTGTTTTTGCCTTCACCTTCCATCGATTTTGATCTAGAAATATTTTTACTTGATTTGTTCTCTAATGTTGCAATACTACAAATTCACACGGTTACCTATCATAAGATTTGCATCTAATATAAAATATGCAGTTGCATTCAAAATTATTCAACCTCTGTTGCAAACTTTCAGCTGTTTGCACAATCAAATCAAACATTTAAAGTTCAACAATGGGATCATTTTCAGTGCAATCGTGCGTTGGTCCAGCTACACTAAAACAAAAATGCAGTTTAAAATAAAAAATAAGCTCTTTTTTATATAGGATGTGGCAATCAATTTACAGTGCATCCGCCGAGTATTCACAGCACTTTCAATGCTACAGCCTTATTCCAAAAGGGATTAAATTCATTTTTTCCCTCAAAATTCTATACACAATACCCCATAATGACAATGTGAAAAAAGTTTTTTTTTAATTTTTGCAAATTTATTAGAAATAAAAAACTAAGAAACACAATCACATGTTCATAAGTATTCGCAGTCTTTGCTCAATACTTTGTTGATGCACCTTTGGCAGCAATTACAGCCTCACGTCTTTTTGAATATGAGGCCACAAGCTTGGCACACCTATCTCTGGGCAGTTTCACCCATTCCGCTTTGCAGCACCTCTCAAGCTCCATCAGGTTGGATGGGAAGCGCTGGTGCCCAAACATTTTCAGATCTCTCCAGGGATGTTCAATTGGATTCAAGTCTGGGCTCTGGCTGGGCCACTCAGGGACATTCACAGAGTTGTCCTGAAGCCACTCCTCTGATATCTTGGCTGTGTGCTTAGGGTCGTTGTCCTGCTGAAAGATGAACCTTCGCCCCAGTCTGACGTCAAGAGTGCTCTGGAGCAGGTTTTCATCCAGGATGTCTCTGCACATTACTGCATTCATCTTTCCCTCTATCCTGACTAGTGTCCCAGTTCCTGCCACTGAAAAACATCCCCACAGCATGATGCTGCCACCAACATTGGCGTGGTTATGAACGGTGCCTGGTTTCCTCCAAATATGACTCCTGGCAGTCAAGCCAAAGAGTTCAATCTTTGTCTCATCAGACCAGAGAATTTTGTTTCTCATGGTCTGAGAGTCCTTCAGGTGCCTTTTGGCAAACTCCAGGCGGGCTGCCATGTGCCTTTTACTAAGGAGTGGCTTCCATCTGGCCACTCTACCATACAGGCCTGATTAATGGATTGCTGCAGAGATGGTTGTCTTTCTGAAAGGTTCTCCTCTTTTCACAGAGCAACGCTGGAGCTCTGACAGTGTGACTATCAGGTTCTTGGTCACCTCCCTGACTAAGGCCCCTCTCCCCCAGTCGCTCAGTTTAGACGGCCAGCCAGCTCTAGGAAGAGTCCCAGTGGTTCCAAGCTGACCGAACACCAGAGAGTGGCAAAACTAGGGGCGGTGGAGTGATAATGTATGTTAACAACAACTGGTGTAGACCTATCACTGTTAAACAACGACACTGCAGCAAAGACATTGAGTTGCTAGCTGTTAGCATGAGGCCTACATATCTCCCGAGAGAACACTCACACGTGATCTGCATTGTTGTTTATGCAAATCCGACGGCGAACGCTGGGACAGCGCGTGACGTCATCCATTCAGTAACCAGCAGGCTGCAGACAGAACACCCAGATGCTCTTCTCCTCATCTCAGGCGATTTCAACCACGTTTCACTGTCTCCCATTCTGCCCACTTTCACCCAGTATGTCACATGCCACACTAGAGACAATAAAACACTGGATTTGTTCTACGCAAACACTAAGGAGGCGTACACCTCATCACAACTCCCCCCACTTGGGAGATCGGATCACAACTTGGTTCATCTCCGACCGGTGTACAAACCCCTAGTGCACAGACAACCTCCGGCCATGCACACTGTGGAGTTATGGTCTGAGGAGACAATGGACACTCTAAAGGACTGTTTTGAAGCGACCGCCTGGAAGCAGCTCTGCGATCCACATGGTGAGGACATCGATGGCCTCATTCACACCTTCACGGGCTACCTCAGCTTCTGTGTGGACAAATCCGTTCCCACCAAGACCATACGGCGTCACTCAAACAACAAACCCTGGATCAACCCTGAGATAAAAACACTTCTGAGAGAGAAGAAGAGGATCTTCAGGTCGGGGAACAGGGAGATGCTGAAGTCCGTACAGAGGGAGCTGAGGAGAAAGATCAGAGAAGGCAAGGACAGCTTCAGGAAGAAGATGGAGGACAAGCTGCAACAGAGCGACATCAGCGGGGTCTGGAGAAACCTCAAAACCATCTCGGGGCTCCAGAATACCTCCCCCCAGGCCACGGGGGGCAGGGAGTGGGCGAACAACCTGAATCTGTTTTTCAATAGATTTGACCAACCGCCCTCCCCCCTGTCTGCACAACAACCACTGCTGCCCCTAAGAAATCAAGTCCTGCTACCCACTCCCCACTCCACCGACACCCCCCCCCCACTCCCAACACACAGCCCCCCATCCTGACCCTGACCAAGACCCAGGTGAGGACGGAGCTGAGGAAGATCAAGGCGAGGAAGGCGTCGGGACCGGACGGCATCAGCGCAAAGCTCTTCAAGTCCTGTGCAGACCAGCTGTGTGGGATTGTGACGTATATCTTCAACATGAGCCTGAAACTGGGGAGGGTACCACAGCTGTGGAAAACATCTTGTGTGGTACCTGTACCAAAAACTTCCCACCCCAAAGACCTGAACAGCTTCAGACCAGTGGCCTTGACGTCCCACTTGATGAAGACCCTGGAGAGACTGCTCCTTGCTCATCTCCGCCCCCTGGTGGAACCAGCGATGGATCCACTCCAGTTCGCCTACCAGCATGGCATTGGGGTGGAGGATGCGGTGATCTTCCTCCTTCACCGTTCTCTGTCCCACCTGGAGAAGCCCGGGAATATGGTGAGGATCATGTTCTTTGACTTCTCCAGTGCTTTCAACACCATCCAACCGATGATCCTGAAGGACAAGCTGCTGCGCGCAGGGGTGGACCAGCACCTGTCATCATGGATCCTGGACTACCTCACGAACCGGCCTCAGTTTGTGAGAACCCGGGACTGTGTTTCCGACACGATCATCAGTAGCACGGGGGCCCCCCAGGGAACGGTGCTGGCTCCCTTCCTGTTCACTCTTTATACTGCGGACTTCTCACACAACACAACACATTGCCATCTACAGAAGTTCTCTGATGACTCTGCGATCGTTGGTCTCATCTCCAGCGGAGATGAAGCTGAGTACAGAGGGCTTATCCAGGACTTTGTGGACTGGTGCCATCGGAACTGCCTCCAGATCAACGCGAGGAAAACTAAGGAGCTGGTGGTGGACTGCCGCAGGCATGGGCAGCCCCTCACAGCACCAGTAAATATACAGGGAACAGACATCGAGATGGTGACATCCTACAAGTACCTGGGTATTCATCTGAACAATAAACTAGACTGGTCACACAATACTGACGCACTCTACAAGAAGGGACAGCGCAGGCTGTTCCTGCTGAGGAGACTCAGGTCTTTTGGTGTACAAGGGGCGCTGCTGAAGTCATTCTATGACACGGTGGTGGCATCAGCCATCACTTTTGGAGTGGTCTGCTGGGGCAGTGGCATTACTGCAGCCGATAGGAAGAGACTGAACAAACTGATTAAGAAAGCTAGCTCTGTCCTGGGGCAACGCCTTGATCCGATGGAGGAGATAGGAGAGAGAAGGACGGTGGCTAAACTGTCATCTCTGCTGGAGTCCGAGTTCCACCCTATGCAGGACATACTGGATGCACTGAGGAGCTCATTTAGCAGCAGACTACATCATCCCAGGTGCACAACCGAGAGGTTTCGTGGGTCCTTCCTACCAACGGCTGTCAGACTGTACAACCTAAGCAGGGCTGCTCGCAGCGATAGCAAAAAGACGTAACAAACTAATAGTTTTTTTTGAATGCAAAAGATGCAATAGACTTACACAATGGTCCTCTCCGGCATACAACTAGGAACATACCGGTCGCTATGGAGGGTGAGAATATGTATGGGCACATAATCATACCATGTAGGATAACTAAATAGACGGTTATGCTGTTTCATCCCACCTAGCAACAATGCTCTGCACTGTGTGTGTTTATATATTTACATATTTATTCCATCTAGCTACAATGCTCAGCACTGGGTGTGTTTATATTTATATATCTATATATTTATTCCATCTAGCTACAATGCTCCGCACTGTGTTTTTATATATCTACATATTATTCCATCTAGCTACATTGCTCCGCACTGTGTGTGTTTATATAGGTATATATAGGTTCTGGTAGATCTGGCTCCGTTTCGCCCCGTTTCCGACCTCTAAAGGCTCGCCTCTGATGCTAACCCAGATGCTAACCCAGAGTAACTGCAGCAGTGAGAAGGTATTCTTTACATCTGGCCATCTGGAGCCGAGGAGAGAAGGATTTAAAAGGAGGACGAACCAACCGAGGCGGCGATTGGGAGCTCGGGCGCGGCGTTGGTGAGAGACGGGGGCCACCTGGATCCAGCAGGACAGTGGTCTGAACCGGTGCTCAATTGCGAGGCCCAGCCGAGGAACGACCAGACTGACGGCGGTCGGTGACGGGGCCTAGACGGGGCCCAGCGGAGGAGCCGCCTAGCCAGACGGCGACGAGTGGCTGTGATCGGTGGATTCCGGCTGCGCCGGCGGTGCACGACACAACTGGCCAGGTAGACGGAGGCAGGCGCCGGCAATAGACGGCGGTGATCTGCGGAGCTGAGCAGCGTCACTCGGCGGAGAAGCTGCGCAGGAGCGGCGGGTCCAGTAGTGACCGAGCTAGTTGAGGCCTAGCCGGATTCTCTGCTTATTTCTATCCACAGGTCAGTAAAATGCCACCCAAAAAAGAGGAAATGGAAGAAATTAAAAAAACTCTGAACTTTGTGTTAGATGAACTGGCCAAAGTGACTAGCCAGCAGGACAAAATATTAGACCTAATACAGGAGGTACAAGCCCTACATTCAATAATAAAAGAAAAAGACAAAAAAATTATGGACCTGGAGCAACACGGGCGTCTTTTGGAGCAACGCGTTGAGGATCTTGAACAAGGTTCTCGCATTGATGACATAGTTATAAGTGGACTAGACATCAGATATCAGTCGTACGCCCATGCCGCTACAGGACTGAGTGGTGAACATGCTTCCATAAGTGAATCAATGTCCTTAGAAAACCAAGTGCTTCAGTTCCTTAATGATAAAGACATTAAGGTAGAAGCCAATGCGATCTCAGCCTGTTATGCTTTACCGAAGAAAGATAACAAAACAAAGAAATCAATTGTGATGCGCTTTGTGAACAGGAGGGTGAAAAATGACATACTGAGGCAGGCCAAAAAACTAAAGGAAACTCAAGTTTACCTAAATGAACACCTGACAAAAAAAAACACTGAATTAGCACGGCAGGCACGGATGCTAAAGAAACATAATAAGATACAGTCAACCTGGACAAGAAATTGTAGAATTTGGATTAAACTAAATGGAACACCTGAGCAAGCAAAAAGTATAATGATCAGAGATGCTACTGACTTAGATAAATACAGATGAACACTGACTATGAAACACAGAGTGAGGAAACTCAAACTCTAAAAATATGCCACTATGCTGAACATAAACCACAAGAGATGGAGAATGATATTGATCCTGATAACCACTTTTTCAATAATATTCATAACCACTGTGAATATTACACTGAAAAGCAATTCAAAAGTCAAGTGCAATTAGATGGTAAACTGTCAATAATACACTTCAATAGCAGAAGTCTTAACAAAAACTTCTCACAGATTCAGGACTATTTAAAACAGCTAAACAGAAAATTCACAGCTATAGCAGTCTCTGAAACCTGGCTTAATGAAGACCAGGCTCCCCTGATGGCAATAGAGGGATATCAGATGTTTAACATTAACAGATCTCAAAAAAAGGGTGGTGGTGTTGCACTGTATATTGATGACCTATATAGATGTAAGCTTGTAAATGAAATGTCCTTAGCACTACCAGGGATTCTGGAATGTGTTACTGTTGAGATTGACCTAGACAAAACAAAAAATCTAATCATAAGCTGCATATACAGAACGCCGGGAACTTGCATTGAGACATTCAGAGATAAATTAGTCGAGCTGTACAATAATATTACTAGTAAGAAAATGGTAGCAATTTGTGGAGATTTCAATATTGACCTACTTAATCCACATCAACAAAATGTAGTTACAGAGTTCATGAACTCTATGTACAGCATGAGTCTATATCCCACAATAACACATCCCAGTAGAATCACAGCTCACTCTGCTACACTTATTGACAACCTGTTTGTCAATGTTCTCGACAAGAAAATAGAAAGTGGATTATTGATAAATGATATAAGCGACCACTTGCCAATCTTTGCACTTATCCATGGCCACACGGGGCCCAACCCAGAAAAAATCTCAAAATCGTTCAGACACAAATCACCAAACGCAATCAGTTCTTTTAAAGAGGACTTGCTGAAGCAAGACTGGACAGAAGTCTATGTATCAGATGTAAATGAAGCCTATGACACATTTATAAACATTGTAACCACTCTTTATGAAAAAAACTGCCCATTAGTTAAAAAAAAGCTTAAACACAAATTTACTGACAAACCATGGCTAACCAAAGGACTACAAAAGGCGTGTAAAAAGAAAAATTTATTATATAAAGCTTTCATAAAGAAAAGGACAAAAGAAGCAGAGCAGCGGTATAAAACATACAAAAATAAGTTAACATATATAATAAGATGTAGTAAAAGAGACTATTACAGTAAAGAACTGGAAAAAAACAAAGACAATATTAAAAATACATGGACAATAATCAACAGTATCCTTGGAAATAAAAGCAGAAATACCAGCTACCCAACTAACACTCCAAAAAATAATAAATCGACTCCGAATGTGAATATAGCTTCACCTGCAGATGAATTTAATAATTTTTTTGTTAACATTGGACCTAAACTGGCCCGAGAAATACCCACTACGGTGCCAACAGGTGATTCAATATACAATAACACTGCTGTAAAAGACACCATCTTCATAAAGAACACAGACGAAAGAGAGGTCATTGAAATTGTTAAATCGTTCAAAAGTAAAACATCTACTGACTGCGATGGTATTGATATGCTACTAGTCAAAACTGTTATCAAATGCATAGTGAAACCACTGACGTATATCTGTAACCTGTCTCTCCAATCAGGTATATTTCCCAATGCAATGAAAATAGCTAAAGTAATTCCGATTTACAAGACAGGCGACAGAGGGGAACTCTCCAACTACAGACCAATTTCACTATTACCGCAATTTTCCAAGATACTTGAAAAAATATTCTATGAGAGAATTGACAACTTCATACTGAAGAATGATTTATTGTGTGAGCAGCAATATGGGTTCAGACACAAAAGGACAACAGCATATGCCTTAATGGAATTTACAGAAAAAATATCAACAGCCATTGAAAATAAAGAGTATTCAGTTGGAGTATTCCTGGATCTTAAAAAAGCATTTGATACAGTAGATCACAATCTATTATTAAAGAAACTACAAAATTGTGGTATCAGAGGGGTAGCACTGTCCTGGTTAAGAAGTTACTTAAAGAATAGATATCAGTTTGTATGTGTTAACAACAAAAACTCAGAGCTACTGAAGGTCACCTGTGGAGTCCCACGGGGTTCAGTTTTGGGACCATTATTATTCAATATGTATATAAATGATATATGTAAAGTTTCAGAAAAAATGGACTTAATATTGTTTGCTGATGACACTAACCTGCTATGCAGTGGAAACAACTTGGAACAACTTCTGGATACACTCGGAAAGGAATTAGGAAAGCTGAAACTGTGGTTTGATTCAAACAAATTAACGTTCAATTTAAGCAAGACAAAATTTATAGTCTTTAACAACCATCACAACTACCCAGTACCCAAACTCAGTGTAAATGGTGTAGAGATTGAAAGGGTATCCGAAACTAAATTCCTTGGAGTAATAATTGATAACAAACTGTGTTGGAAGCCACATATTAATTATATAAAAGGTAAAGTATCCAAATCAATTGCAATATTACACAGAGTGAAAAATTTGCTGAATCAACCCACACTATACACCTTGTATCATTCATTAATACTCCCATACATGACATATTGTAATGAAGTATGGGGAAATACATATAAAACAAACATATATCCACTCTTTATGCTTCAAAAGAGAGCTATTAGAATAATCAACAAAGCAGCTTACAGGGAACCAACAAACCCACTTTTTCTTAAACAAAAAACTCTCAAGTTGAAAGATCTGATCGACTTTAAAACCGCAATAATAATGTTCAAAGTGAAGAATCTATCACTGCCCGCAAATATCCAAAAGTTGTTCCAAACAAGGGAGAAACGATATCACTTCAGAGGAACATGTATATTTCAAAAGCCTACAGTGAGAACAACCACCAAGCAACACTGTATTTCAGTGCAAGGTGTCAGATTATGGAACGATTTTGGACCTGAATTAAAATCATGTACAAAGCTTGGACAATTTAAACAAAAACTAAAGGAAGAAATACTCCAAACATATTTACAAGACGACATGTAAACTCACATAAGGATTGACATTTCCAGCCTGTGTTGTGTTATAGCTTAGTTTTTCTTTTTTCTCTGTGACACTATGTCTTAGATTTGTTTTTGAATAGTAACCGCTTAACTTAGACTAGCTCAGTTTTCTTTTTCTCTCAGTCATATTTTGTCTTAGCCTTGTTTTAAATTGTAATCGCTCTTGTCTTGTTTTCTCTTTTTTCTCCTTTGAATTCTTGGATGGAATATGGGTGGGCAATATAAGCTGCGGCTTCAGCCATCACCCATTTCGGATAACTCACGTGGAATTGTTTAGTAGAAGGAGTCTTTGTCTAATTTGACCTTGTTGTTATATTATACAGTTTCTTTTAACCTGTAATGTACTATCCGAAATAAATTCATTCATTCATTCATTCATATACTTGCATATTTATTCCACCTAGCTGCAATGCTCCGTACTGTGGGTGTTTATATATTTACATATTTATTCCATCTAGCTACAATGCTCTGCACTGTGTGTTCATGTATTCATATATTTATTCCATCCAGCTACAATGCTCTGCACTGTGTGTCTGTGTGTGTGTGTGTGTATATATATATTTTATAGTAATATGTACATATGTATATTAGCTGCTCTTGCTTGCTTGTTTTTTTTTCTTGCCTTCTGATTGTTGCTCTGAGTGTTGCTATCCCTGTGCTGTTGCAATCCTGGAATTTCCCCGTTGTGGGACTAATAAAGGCTTATCTTATCTTATCTTATCTTAAACTTCTCCCATTTACAAATGATGGAGGCCACTGTGCTCATTGGGACCTTCAAAGCAGCAGAAATTTTTCTGTACCCTTCCCCAGATTTGCGCCTCGACACAATCCTGTCTCAGAGGTCTACAGACATTTCCTTTGACTTCATGCTTGGTTTGTGCTCTGACATGTACTATATCAACTGTGAGATCTTATATAGACAGGTGTGTGCCTTTCCAAATCATGTCAAATCAACTGAATGTACCACAGGTGGACTCCAGTTAAACTGCAGAAACATCTCAAGGATGATCAGTGGAACCAGAATGCACCTGAGCTCAATTTTGAGCTTCATGGCAAAGGCTGTGAATACTTATGTACATGTGATTTCCATCCATCCATCCATCCATCCATCCATCTTCTTCTGCTTAATCCTTTTTGGGTCGGGGGGGTGGTGGCTGGAGCCTATCCCAGCATCTTTGGGCGAGAGGCAGGGTACACCCTGGACAGATCGCCAGTCCATCGCAGGGCCAACACAGAGAGACAGACAACCATTCACTCTCACAGTCATACCTAAGGACAATTTTAGAATCCCCAGTTTGATGCTAATTAACCTAACGTGCATGTTTTTGGCATGTGGGAGGAAACCGGAGAAATCCCGGAGTAAACCCATGCAGACACGGAGAGAACATGCAAACTCCACACAGATCACTGTTGGTCGGGGGCTGGGATTGAACCCAGGATCCCCTGGCCAAGGGTGAGTTTTCTTAGTTTTTTATTTTTAATAAATTTGCAAAAATCTAAAAAAAAAAAAAACAACTTTTTTCATGTTGTCATTATGGGGTATTGTTTGTAGAATTTTGAGGAAAAAAATTATTTTAATCCCTTTTGGAATAAGGCTGTAACATAACAAAATGTGGAAAAGGTAAAGCGCTGTGAAGACTCTGGATGCACTCTAGGACTACTTCCAGATTAAAGTTCACCATGTCTGATAATAGGCCACAATAATCAGTTAAGATCTGTGACAGACTGGAAAATCTGAGACATATTACAAAGCATTACATAATATTATATTGATTTAAAATGTAATAACTACTCATAAACAGTTTTCCACACTATTATATTACTTTCCAGTGCACATTCGGTTACAGTGTACCCAGACACTTTAAGTAGGTAAAGAAATTAGTAGTGTAAACAGATTTTTTTTTCTTTTTTTTTAACTTTCAGAGTCATAATTTTGAGTTTACCAAGAAAAATTGACTTTTGTTTAAAGGGGTCATTGATTGTACTTTTCACACATTTTAACAGCTTACACATGTTGTAATGAAATATTTGTGACATGTTTCGGTAAAATGTTATTTAATTATTTAATTATTACAGCAAAATTGTTCATGTTTTGCAGCCTTTCTGAGAACAGTGGTTTCAATGCATGTCTCTTTAAATCGCTAAGGCCACATTTAACTCCACCCTCCCTCTTACATTAATATTGTTAATATTAGCTGGTTGGATTCTAGCTCCTAGCTCGGCGCCATCTAATGTAAATTTGTCTTAAAGAATGAATGAAATGCATCCTGGTCGACATCTTCAACATCTCCTTGACTCAAGCTGTTGTCCCCACATGTTTCAAAGCTGCCATCATAATACCAATTCCAAAGAAGCCCGTCCCATCCAGCTACAATGATTACCGGCCCGTAACACTGACCCCCATCATAATGAAGTGCTTCAAGCGGCTGGTCATGCAGAACATCAAGTCCATCCTGCCTCCCTCCCACAACCCATCTCAGATTGCATACAGGTCCAACAGATCCACAGAAGATGCCATCGCTGCTGCTCTCCATTCAGCCCTCACCCACCTGGACTCAAAGAACTCCTACGTGCAGATGCTGTTCTTGGACTTCAGTTCAGCATTCAACACAATCATCCCCCAGCACCTAATACAAAAGCTCAGACACATGGGACTCAAAACCTCTCTCTGTAACTGGATGCTGGACTTTCTCACAGGGAGGCCACAGAACGTGCAGGTTGGCGGCAACACCTCCAAGACCATCACACTGAACACAGGGGCCCCACAAGGGTTCGTGCTCAGTCCGCTGCTCTTCACCCTGCTGACCCATGACTGTGTACCAGCCTACAACACCAACCTCATCATCAAGTTTGCGGATGACACGACGGTGGTGGGCCTCATCACCAACAATGAGGAGGCCAACTACAGAAATGAGGTGAGCAAACTGGTCCAGTGGTGTAAAGACAATAACCTCTTCCTGAACGTGGGAAAAACCAAGGAGATTGTGGCCGACTTCAAGAGGGGACATACACAGCACCCCCCTCTGATCATCGATGGTGCAGCTGTGGAGAGGGTGAGCAGCACCAAGTTCCTGGGGGTGCACATCTCTGAGGACCTCTCCTGGTCCAACAACACCACATCACTGGCCAAGAAGGCTCAAACTCACCTCCATTTCCTCTGCAAACTGAGGAGAGCACAAATCCCTCCACCCATCGTGTGTTCTTTCTACTGGGCCACCATTGAAAGCATTCTCCCCAGCTGCATCACGATGTAGTATGGAAGCTGCACTGCCTCCTGCCGGAAGACACTACAACACGCAGTGAAAGCAGCCAGCAAGATCATCGGTGCTCCTCTGCCTCCCTCTCGGACATCTACCTGACCCACCTCACCCGCAGAGTCATCGACATCGCAGGCGACACCTCCCACCCCTCAACCTCCCTCTTCAGCCCCTGCCCTCACTCCAAAAGACTGCTAAACAGCTTTGTACATCAGGCCATCAGGACCCTGAACTCTGCCCCCCCCCCCCCGGACCATAACGCACTCACCCGCACAAAAACTACCTCAGCTGTTGGCATAGTGGCACAGAAAGACTGGCACACCAATAGTAATACATTTGCTGCTGTATGTCTCTGCACTTTACTGCAACCATTTGCACAAATGCCATATCTGCTGCTGTCTGTCACTGCTATACTGATCATGTGCAGTCCTATTTGTTACTGTCTGCACCTACACTACCACATTGAACTTGCAACTACGGGTATTACATCTCTACTTTTCTGTATATAGGATTGCTGGGTTTCATCATTGTTAATCGTTTATCTTTATTTGCACTATGGAAGGTCTGGATCTATCTTTTGTCGCCATTTGCACTACAGATTGCATTACTGTACATAGACTGCTGTTATTGTTTTTCCAGCCTTATTCCTTTTTCTTTTTTATATTGTGCACACCACTGAAGAGAGAGAGAAACGCCATTTCAATTCTCCTGTATGCCCTGTATGTATAGTAGTAATGACAAATAAAGTCTTTGAATCTTTGAATCTTTGGTGGACAGGAGTGTGTGGTTTCAGTGGTTGATATGATATGACCAGTCCTGGAGTACAATAAGCACAGAGACATTCGTGAATGAGCCAAGACTAGTGGCTAAACTAGTTTCAGCTAGCCACCTTGGCTCTGCTAATGATGTAGCATCATGGTGAAACTATAACAAAATATGCCAGAATGATGTGTGATATATAATCAACCTCGGATTAATGAGCCAGGTGGAATCGGTGATTTGGGTGACTGAAATCAAAAGAAAAGTACAATATAATCGCAAGCTTGACTACTGTTAATTCTTAAAGACGCACTCTGGTGGCTGTAAACCCCCTATAAAAACATATCTACATTGTCTAAAATTGTATCTTATGCCCTTTTTCTATTAAAAAAACCCTTTCATTGTCTTACATTTTCATGTCAAAATGTTTTCAACCCCCCCCCCCCCCAAAAAAAATGCCAGAATCGGTGATTACTAGGCCCAACCACTTACCACAAGGCTAACAGTGGCTAGCACTACATTATAAGAATAAATCCTGTGGCAAAAAGACTTACTGGTTGAAGGACATGCCCAGTTGTATGCACGGTGGCCCGGGATAATGACTGAAACTAAGCAGTTTAATGGTAAAACCCAACTTAATTCGGGTCAAGTTTTCAAAGCAGTTTGCTAAAAAAAAATGCTAATTAGCCTGGAGGATAACATCAGTTAGGCCAGAGAGTCCTGGTTGGCTCATACACTACCCACGTGCCAGCACCCTGAATAGTTACTGTTGGATGCATGTGTACGTGTGGCAGTGCCCGCCCCTAGGGTGGCGTGAGGTTGGCACAGCCCCTCTGTATATAAACGCCAGTTCATGTAATAAAGTTGAGACTTGTTAGCTGCATGAAGACTCGCCTCCGACTCCCTTATTTCAAGACATAACATTTGGTGACAAGAAAAACTGGAAATATTTTAAAGTATGGAAGCGTGCTGGTTGCCTCCACCTCTGATGCCATTCTTGGAGACCGTGGGAGAGCCGTTGGTTGTGTGGCCAGACTGGAGGGCCAAATCTGAAAACTACATTGCAGCGCTGAGCCTCTATGGACTCGATGGGAGATGACGGCGGAAACTCCTGGTCCGTAACCTCGGCACGGAGGGCTGGAGAATCCTCAACTCGTTAGGCATGGAGGAGTGCTACGAGGATGCCGTTTTGTGAATGGGCATGCACTTCGTCGAACAGACGAGGGCCAGGAGGCTGCGGGCGTTGGAGCTGTGGGCACCGGAACTGGCGGGGCTAGTTAGCGTTGATGAGCTAACAGCCCATTCTTCGTCTACGGACTGGCTAGCTGTTGGGCTAACTGTGCGCCAAAACTGGGCTGAGAGCACCAAGCTGAACGTTGTGGTAGAACTGGGACCACGGGTGGAAGAGTCCCTGGACACCGAAGATAGCAAGCCAGCCATGGTGCTCAGCATGGTGCAGGACCGTGGCACTGATGAGGCAGATGGCACGGTGCATGAAGACGATGGAGAGGAGGTGCAGCAGGATTCGGCCCCGCTGCTGGAAGCTAAGCAGTGGGATAGCAGGACCATGCAGGCTGAGGGCCCCGGGGAAGAGCAGCAGCTGCTGGACGCAGAGGCGACGCAGCGGGACACCTAGAACGAGGGTACAGACAGCAGCAACAAGGCGTCCGTGTCGGAGGGTATTGCCAACGAGAACGGTGCTGAGAGCCCAGAGGGAGGACAGCCGCAGCAGGACGCGGTGACGGCCAGCGGAGCACCGAGACCGTGAGTGCTGGAGGCAGCGGTGAGGAGCCGGGGTCAGAGGACGTGACCAGCGAGGGTGACATCATGAGCCTCGGAGGTGACCAGCGGCAACTGTTTACAGAGACAGCGCAGCGGAGCACCCTAATGGAGGACGTTGGGTGCTGTGACAAGGTGCCCGAGGCAGCAGACGACACTGCTGAACAGGCTTCGTTTCTCCCCAAGGTGCGGCCACTGGGGGACGGAGTGTCTGGAGCCATGATGGTGGTGCGTAAGGCAGTCGAGAGCAGCTCGTCAGGCACGGAGAGGAGGCACACCGAACGTCAGCATGGCAGGCCCAGAGGGAAGAAGCGCCAACTGACGGGTAGAGACATTTGTGCCAGGGAGGGGGGTTTCGACCCTGGAGGTAGACAACGACTGGGTGCACATATGCCATGGAGCTGCCCAGGTCCTCCGTGGCAGACTAGAAGATGGTGACTGGCCCAAGATATTGGGGTCACTTGAAACATGTATTTAATGTAAATATCTGTTTACATATTTGTGAAAATGTGCACTTTCTATATAGCTGATGTGTATGTGAGTGAGTGAATGTATGTATTATATGGGATTATTTTGTATTCTAGAGAGACATGGTCCTATTTTGAGTTGTTTTGTGTGAATGTGTTAGGTTTGTTCTAATGCAATATGTTATTTCCCATGTTCTTAGTGCATGATTCGGGTTCTAAATTTGGGAGGTTTTAATGGTGTGTGTGACTTCCCATTTTCTAAGGGGGGAGGGAATGTTGGATGTGTGTGTATGTGTGGCAGTGCCCGCCCCTAAGGTGGCGTGAGGTTGGCACATCCCCTCTGTATTTAAATGCCAGTTCATGTAATAAAGTTGAGACTTGTTAGCTGCATGAAGACTCACCTCCGGCTCCCTTATTTCAAGACGTAACAGTTACATCACTTAAAACATTCCGCCTCAACTTGCTTTTTTGCAGGGGGCAGGGCTTAAGTCAAACTTTACAGCAAAAAAACAGACACATGAGACATTTGAGTGGTTTTGCTCTTGATATACAGGTGCATCTCAATAAATTATAATGTCAACAAAAAGTTGATTTATTTAGGTATGAAAACCTGGTTTAATGACCATGGCATCACTGTGTTTGATTGGGCAGCAAACTCTCCTGACCTAAACCCCATAGAGAATCTATGGAGTATTGTCAAGGGGAAGATGAGAGACACCAGACCCAACAATGCCGACAAGCTGAAGGTCACTATCAAAGCAACCTGGACCTTCATAACACCTCAGCAGTACCACAGGCTGATCACCTCCATGCCACGCCACACTGATACAGTAATTACTCCAAAAGGAGCCCTGACCAAGTATTCAGTGTGTACATGGACATACTTTTCAGTCAACATTTCGATTAAAAAAACATTTTTTAAAATTAATTTTATGTAATATTCTAATTTTTTGAGAAACTGAATCTGGGTTTTCATGGGCTGTAAGCCATAATCATCAAAATTAAAATAAATAAACACTTCAAATATATCGCTGTCTGTGTAATGACTACATAATATAGAAGTTTAATTTTTTTGAATTGAATTATCTAAATAAATCAACTTTTTGTTGACATTCTAATTTATTGAGATGCACCTGTATCTTGTAAGTCATAAAAAAACATGTTACAGACATGTTAACAAGAAAAAACTCAATTTTTGGTGGAGTGTTTTGATATTTTTCTGATAATCATGTGGTGTGGTAGTTCCAGCAATTAGTCATGGACAACAGCTCTCGGGCTTGCTTGCCCACACCCACAGGGTGCTGTGAAGCAAAGGTGGTTCTCACCGCTGTCTAGCCTATGGGTGAAAAGAGGGCCGAGTGTGTAAGCCCCTCCTGACAGCACATAGCCTCTCCTGCACCAAGACACTAGCATACCTCTTCGTGGAGCCACATAGAAACTGGAGCCTTACAGCCTCAGGCTAAGTTGCTAGGGATCTCAAATGAGCTCTAGCCCCAGAGGTTTGGTGCATTGGCCCACCAGAGTGTGGAAAATGTTTTGGCACCAACCAACCAGAGTTCCAGCTGTGAGTAAATAGCACCACACAGGCTGCCCGTGATTCCTGGTAGATGACCAGCCTATGAGAGGTATACTCGTTAGCCCTGAGAGCAAGCTCTTCTAAGATAGGTCAAGTCCGATCTAAAACCTACAACCTGAGGACCTCCCTGCTTCCATCCTAGTCCTGCTAGGCCTCAGCAGATGAACCTCAAGTTTAAAGGGTGGGGTTAATACTGCGCACATTCACCTCACCTAAATCCCCCTCTGCGCAGGCTTAAAGGCCACACCAGGATCGCCCCCCCAACCTTCAACAACCTTCGTTCACAAAGCCAAGTCAAGAAGATGATGATCGCATGACCAATAGATGCATTTCAGAAGGTTAAAACCTACAAAAACACAATTTTTTCATTCAGTCAGTGACCCCTTTGATTAAAAAATACCTAAACTTTACAATAAATGTTGAGTATTGTTTAGATTAAAAAACAAAACAAAAACAAAAGATCGCTTTGCAGTAGGTATGCACAGCACAGATATATTGTCTGAATATCAGTATTGGCTGATATTTACCTCATTGTTTGATATTGGCTATTGGTAAATAAGATATCAGCCACTACATTCGGCCAACTTATTATTTTCAGCATCGGTATTGGCCAAAAATTTCACAATTGGTGCATCCCCATTCATTTATTCTAGAAGGTATGTTAACATGATCCAATGGGAAACATGAATGAAAATGTGACGGTAACTGAATTTTTTTAAAATTTTGCTTTATAAGCATTTGAATTTCACTGTAGTCAAAAAATAAGGAAGTCAGCCTGTTTTGAGTTTATGGTTTATGGTATAAGGAAAAATTTGAAGACATATTCTTCTGTTATCAAAATTAAATGAAATATAAATAAGTGATACTATTTCAGATGTCCATTTTACATAGCCCCTCAGACTAAATGACTCCTTGTGTCTGACAATAGCATTGTTCCTGATTAGTGAGGAGAAGTGAAAGATATGATTTAAGATACTGAACTTCTCCAAATGTATAGACTAAGGCCTGTTGGCTGTAGAAAGTGTACAGGTGCATCTCAATAAATTAAAATGTCATCAAAAAGTTATTTAAATTCAATAATTCAATTCAGAAAATGAAACTCCTATATTATATAGAGTCATTACACACAGAGAGATGTAGTTCAAGTGTTTGTTTCTTTTAATTTTGATAGTTATGGCTTACAGCTCATGAAAACCTCAAATTCAGTTTCTCAAAAAATTAGAATATTTCACAAAATTAATTTTAAAAAAATGTTTTGTAAATAGAAATGTTGGCCAACTGAAAAGTATGTCCATGTACACACTCAGTACTTGGTCGGGGCTCCTTTTCCATGAATTACTGCATCAATGCAGCGTAGCATGGAGGTGATCAGCCTGTGGTACTGCCGAGGCGTTATGGAGGCCCAGGTTGCTTTGATAGTGACCTTCAGCTCGTCTGCATTGTTGGGTCTGGTGTCTCTCATCTTCCTCTTGACAATACTCCATAGATTCTCTATGGAGTTGAAGTCAGGCTAGTTTTCTGGTCAGTCAAGCACAGTGATGCCATGGTCATTAAACCAGGTTTTGGTACTTTTGGCAGTGTAGACAGGCACCAAGTCCTCCTGGAAAATGAAACCAGCATCTCCATAAAGCTTGTCAGCAAAGGGAAGCAAAAAGTGCTCTAAAATTTTCTGGTAGATGGCTGCACTGACTTTGGACTTGATAAAGCACAGCGGACCAACACCAGCAGATAACGTGGCTCCTCAAATCATCACTGACTGTAGAAACTTCACACTGGACCTCAAGTAACTTAGATTCTGTGCCTCTCCACTCTTCCTCCAGATTCTGGGACCTTGATTTCCAAATGACATGCAAAATTTACTTTCATCTGAAAAGAGGTCATTTGCTGGTGTCGGTCCACTGTGTTTTATCAAGTCCAAAGTCAGCGCAGTCATCTACCAGCAAATTTTAGAGCACTTCATGATTCCCTCTGCTGACAAGCTTTATGGAGATGCTGATTTCATTTTCCAGCAGGACTTCGCACCTGCCCACACTGCCAAAAGTGCCAAAACCTGGTTTAATGACCATGGTATCACTGTGCTTTATTGGCCATAAACTAGCCTGACTTCAACTATATAGAGAATTTATGGAGTATTGTCAAGAGGAAGATGAGAGACACCAGACCCAACAATGAAGACAAGCTGAAGGTCACTATCAAAGCAACGTGGGCCTTTTTAACACCTCAGCAGTACCACAGGCTGATCACCTTCATGCCACGCCACAATGATGCAGTAATTCATGCAAAACGTCCTGTCCTAAAACGGTAAATGATTTTAGACCAGTTGCTTTGACTTCAATTTTAATGAAAATTTTTGAAAAACTGGTCAGATTTGAGGTCCTAAAGCAGACTGAGTATGCATTGGATCCTTTGCAGTTTGCCTATAGGCCTCACAGGGGAGTGGAGGATGCCACTGTCACTCTGCTTAACATGCTTTTTGAACATCTGGATTTTAATGGGACACACACCAGGCTTTTATTTGTGGACTTTTCTTCCGCCTTTAATACAATCCAACCTCATATTTTAGTTGAAAGGCTCCTGCAACAATTTGATTTGAGCAATAATCTGGTGGGTTGGATTCTGGATTTTTTAACCAACAGGACACAGAGAGTAAGGGTCAATGGTACATTGTCTGACCAAAACTGTTCTTCTACTGGCTCTCCGCAGGGGTGTGTGTTGTCACCACTACTCTTCATCCTGTACACAAACATGTGTCGGAGCAGACATGACAACAGACACATTATAAAGTATGCTGATGATTCAGTTGTTGTCAGTCTCCTCCAGGATGGTGAGAGTGGCCACGGCCCAGTAGTTGATGATTTTGTTCACTGGTGTGAGGATTCCTACCTGCAGCTGAATACGACAAAAACTAAAGATATGATTATTGACTTTAGGAGGAAAACTCCCAGGCACGAAGTCACTGTACTAAAAGGCCAGACCACTGAATGTGTGCAATCTTACAGATATCTTGGGACGATTATTGATAGTAATTTAAACTTTGAAGAGAACTGTGAAAGGGTGTGCAAAAAGGGTCAGCAACATTTGCATTGTTTAAGGAAACTTGTACACTTCCAAATTGACCGAACCATAATGACAATGTTTTATCGGGCTTTTATTGAATCTGTTTTATGCTTTTCTTTAGTGTCATGGTTTGGTCAGACAAAACTGAAACAGGGGAAATCCTTGGATCAGGTAGTTAGATGGTCCAGTCGTTTGCTTGGTGAGTCACAGCTGAGCCTGACATCCCTGTACACCAGACAGGTACAGAGGATTGCTACCTCCATTTTAAATGATGATTCCCACCCTTTGCACTGCCACTTTCAGCTTCTTCCCTCCAGACGGAGGTTTGCTGTCCCAAAAAGTAAAACCCAGCGCTACAAAAACAGCTTTGTTCTTGCTGCGGTCAAAGAGTTGAACAAGATGTAACAATATATTGCACATAATTTAGTTACCTATTTATTCATTTTATTTTATATTTACTTATTTTTGTAGGTTTTTTATTTGGGTTCTAAATCTCTTATTGGGTTTTAGACTGTTGAGTTTTTAACCTCTTTGACTAGTCTTTAACTTTTTTAATATGACCCTTCTCTCTTATCTCCTTGTTTTTTTCTCTTATCTCTTTGTCCTATGTCCTGATTGGTGGAGCCTAGAGTACTTTTATCATGTTTATAGTCAGCTTCATGTGTGCCTGTGTTTGTGTTCATGTTGAATGTAATTGTGGTTTGTAAATATGGATGTCACCTGACTGCAAAACAAATCTACCTATGGGTACAAATAAAGTAACCTGAACCTGAACCTGAAAAGGAGCCCTGACCAAGTACTGAGTGTGTACATGGACATACTTTTCAGTCGGCCAACATTTCTATTAAAAATCCATTTTTTAAAATTAATTTTATGTAATATTCTAATTTTTTGAGAAACTGAATTTGGGTTTTCTTGAGCTGTAAGCCATAACCATCAAAATTAAAAGAAATAAACACTTGAAATATATCACTCTGTGTGTAATTAATCAATATAATATAGGAGTTTCATTTTCTGAATTGAATTCCTGAATTTAATTAACTTTTCGATGACATTCTAATTTGAGATGCACCTGTAAGTACATTTACTGTATAAAAGATTCTTTAGTACATTGAGTATAATCTAATAAGAATATGATTGCTTTTAATCAATAAAGCACGTGACGATGGTTTGTTCATCAGTTCCTGATATGACTTATTACCACACATCATTATCAGCCCAGTCCCCAAACACAATGACAGGAGGGCAGTAAAATGTTCAAATGACTTGGCTCACCCTGCAACGGTTGCCACAGCAACCTTTCCCACAGCAACCCTTGCCCCCGGCCCTGATAATCGAAAAGCTCGGGCACAGCATCTAAAAAGAAAAAGGAAAAATGCACCACTGTTTATATATATACATATATATAAAACCAGCAGATGTGAATTCTTCAACTTATCAAAATCAGTTTAATTCTATTGTGTTTATATGTCCACCTGAACATTTAGTTCATATACAGTACATGTGTGTGTGTCCTCTTATCGCTTAAACCAAATATTTGTTAATCCTGAGTTATTCTCTCCACCGCTCAGACAATGATGTCAGCAATAGTGGCAATTAAGTGAAGCAAAAAGGAACAAACTTCCTGATCCCAACCCTAACATCACGAGGCTGAAAACGTGCCCCTCCACATCATCATAGGTGATCCATTTATTCTATAAGATTCATTATTCATTATTAGTTATCTGTTGCTGACTGTCTTCAAGATAATGCTGGTGGAGGCTAATTTAGTCTGTTTTTTGTTGTTTCTACTCAATTCAATATTGTCACAGATACACAGATAGAAGGAAGAAGAGTTTTGATCATATACTGTATAGCTTAGTGTACAAAAATCAAAATGATATAATTAAAGCTATCATGAAAAACAGGTTCCAGCATAGTATGCAAAAATTTGGCCACTGCTTGACAAATATTACATTTTTGTCCTGGTTTTAATTGGTGTGTTTAATTGTGCAAGATGTCCAGACTTTTGTACATCCCACAATTGCATATTAAATTATTTTTGTTATATTCAACTTAACAAAAAAAAAAAAAACAACAACTATGCATTAATGTTTGCCCACATCCCAAATAGACTTTCAAATAAAAAAAAAGTGCTATTTGTCAAGGTGTGGCAAAATTTTTGCGTACCACTGTACAAGTGCAGCATGTAAGGTTTTAGGTCAGATTTGAATTTTACTATTGCTTTATCAACTTTTTATACAATATAGCATTGTAACATATTTTAGAAAGAAAGCCAAATTCATTGTCAAACAATCCATTCAGCCAAGCATGTATAGTAGGGGTGAGAATTGCAAGGGACCTCATGATACGATATGTATCGCAATACTTGGTCACAATGCAATGCTACGATTCCTTAAATATTGTGATACCATATATTTTATATATAATTAACAAAAGATCAGTGCATGCGTTTCAGGATTGTGCATCATTGCGAGCGCCAATTGCAATATTACGCTGAATGAATCTTTTACCCCACTCCTTGCACCACCTAAAAGACTGAAAAGTCAGAGAGAATTTATTTACTCATCTACTTAAATAGGTAAGTTATATTCACAGTATCGCATGAATTTTTCTCCCCCACCCCTAATGGACAGTAGAACAAAAATACATTTCTCCTATCAGTAACCAGCTTCCCTCCCCCCATTCTATTATGCTGAAGGTGGGAAATTCTACTTCTTTATGTGGCCTTGATTATGACCCAGCCAGGGCTTGAACCCATGACCTCCTGGCTGTGGGGCAGATGCTCTACCACTAACCAACACTTCATTTTTTTTCTGATTTTAAATCTACTTTATTACTGTGGGATATTCAATGTTAAACATTTAATTTGTATCAAGTATTCTTAAAGTGTATCAAATTGTTTATTGAATTTCAGGGTATTGTTGTCTTTTACATGCATATATATTTAATTAAAATAATTTTGCCTTGCTGTGTTTTTTCCCCAGTCTATTCTATATTAGTACTTTAATTCTGAGGGGGGGGGGGGGGTTATATACTGATGGACACAGCTTTCAAATTATGCTGCTGTTTGAAAGTTCTGAAGTGTTTATGCTTCTAAATATTTCCCACTGTTAATCCACAACGATACTGACACTCATTAAAACTATGAAAGCAAACATGAGTTTACAAGTATACGAAGGGAAAATTAACGACTTTTAAACAAAATCCAATAAAGAACAAGCAATAAAACACCCAGTGTTCATAGAATACTCACAAATATGCCTCCTCCCAGGAGTCCCCCCATCAGCCAGACCTCTGTAGAGATCTGATCAGTTTCACGTCGCTCCCCATTGGGAAAGAAGAGCAGCAAGTTGGAGATGATGCAGACCAGAGATGAAGGCAGCAAGATCAGGCCCACCAGGCGGGCACATTTTCCCGTACAACACATTTTTAAAACCTTCTTCTGTCCCTCTGTATCTCCCTCTTTTAAAGCCAAAAGTTAGAGAAAATATGTGGGACTAATGAAGAAGCTGCAGAGAGGAGGTGAAAGCTGAGAGCTCTCACACGGCGAATGTCAAATATAAGCAGTGACAGAACAGGAAGGGGAAAGGGAACAAAGATCAGTTTTTGGTGTGACCGCCTAATCAGAGCTGCCTGTCCCTTCACAGGTCTCAGATTTAAAAAAGAAAAAAACCTACAAATTTATGCAAGAAAAAGCTATTTTTTCCTTTAATATTAAGCAGAAAATTATACCTATACAGACTGTAAAGAGTGAAAAAGAGGGAAACGTGTGTATGTTTAAATGTATGTCAATGTGTATTGGGGTGTTTTATGCTGCTGAATGCCCTTTGATACCTGCTCTGTATGATATCACTGGGTCCGTTGGTCTATTTACAGCCCGTTATAAACACAGAAGAGGGCTTTCCATGCAGTTCATCCCATCAAATTGTTCTTCGAATACAGAGAATCTAAAGAAAAGGGTACACAATCAAATGGATAATTGTCAACTTTAACATGCTACAAGTGTTGGGAATGTACACGTGAAGATTTACTTTATTGGTCACCAATAAACCAATTGTGTGGTTGAGTTTCTTTCAAATCTGGTAATTTTCCTATTTCATTCAGTAAGTTTTTTAAAGTGCGTTTTATTTAGGCATCCCATCAGATACTAAAGTAAAATTATTTTCTCAATAGACTAACCTTTTTCACATCATTTGAACAAGAAATGTCCAGACATTTTTGTTGTGATTTAACCAGATAAGCCAAATGCAGATACAGCAGAGAGACCAGAGCTTTGGAGGCAAGGAAGTATTTATTGGAATGATTTTGGATATATTTAGTCAGTGAGGACACTCCTGCAGGAAGGAGAAAGGAGAAGGTTAGCATACAGTATGATGGCTAACAGGTATATTGCGGATATTGTAATAAATGTATCTCTTATTTTCTGTGGAGCGAAGGAGCTGCTGAGAGCCAGAGGCAAGGTGGTAACTGTTCTCATTTTCAGAGAAGGGTGGGGAAAAGAGTGTCTTCTAGGTAGCACTCTACAAGGGGTCCCTGGGCCAGGGGCTTTTCCTGTAGTAAGGGTTATGTCATGGCGGCCTCTGGGCTGTCATTGGCGTCATCAACTCCAGCTGCGCTCAGTCCAACAGGTGTTAATCAACGGCTGTTAAAAGCCAGCGTCGCTGACAGCCCGTCACGGAGTCGTCTGTCCTCCTCGTCGGAGTATGAGCCTGAACTCCGCTCTCTGGTCTCGTCAAGAATTTCTCTTGTCTCGTCTGGAACCTCTCTTGCCTCGTCAAGAACCTCTCTTGCTTCATCAAGGACTTCTCATCAGTCTCAACCAAGTAAGAGAGCAATTTGCTACTCAACCCCTTGTCTATACCCCTGTGCAGAGGTGGACCTCCTTGGTGGCGGACCTGCGTCCCCAGCTGACGGGGCAACGCCATCTTGCCCACGTAGCGCTTCGCTACCACCGCGACTACCGGTACGTCTTGCTCCTCAGCTGCCAGAACTGTTGTTATTTCAGTTACAGGAGTATTGGCCACCTCTGTCAGTGGAGTCTCTGTCATCGTCATCAGCTATATCATCATCACCACATTCTGTGGAATCACTAACCTTGTCATCGTCGGGATTATCGTCACTCCGGTCTGTGAAGTCACAGCCAGAGTTATCATCAGGATTTTCCTCGTCACTGCCACGGGTGGAAACCCCAGCACGTTCACGGACACCTTCACCTCCACGCTGCACAGCCGCTGGAACTCAGCAGGGCGTAACCTGTGCTACACCCAAGTAAGCCTCTCTACCTGCAGCTCATCACGAGTGTGGAACAAAAGTAATTGTTTTCTGCTTGTATGTTCCAGGGTTGCCGGGTCTCCGTCCAGGCTGCTCAGCTCCAGTGACCAGAACACTATCCACGCACTCACACACGCATTACACTCACTCACTATTAAATAAAGATTATTGTCACTATCTGCCTGTGTCAGTGTCTGTCTCCTGGGTCCTAAATCATGTCAGGTTAGTTGAATATTTTCCAATTATATGCAAGGTCGGCTTACGTGAATATCCAGCAAGAGAGGAGATGGTCCACATAGGAAAGGCGAGATCCAAAAGGTAAGGAGGCCCAGAGGGGAGAGCCAAAGAAGGTCCTAAAATAATGGTTAGTATGGGTAACCCCCACAACATACTGGGACAAGCAGAGCGCTCAGCTGGAGCAATTAACGTAGCAGCGTGATCTATGGACTGATAACAATATGTTGATGTGCCTTGTAACCTCTTTTGTCCTACAGCTCCGGAGCAGAGGCGAATTCCGGCCAGTAATCTTCCTATTGTTATGTGTGACTCTCAAATGCAAATGTCCATACCTACTGCTGTGAATGCATTGTCTGTAGTGGGGTATAAAAACTGCATATGCTCTGTAACTCGCTCTCTCTCTGACTACTGCTGCTGACACACGCATTCCGTGTCTCCTGACGAGAGCCTCCGGGCCCGCTCCGGCGCGCCTGCACAGCGCTGGAGTGGAGTGTTGTGATGGCGGTATGATTAATAAACTCCCTCAAAAACTCTCAGTTCGCTGCTTATTATTTCATGCCGCCACATTGGTGACCCCGACGTGATGTACATGCTTTGTGCAGCAACCTTCTGACCTGGACATCCACGCTGGAACCGGCAGAGGGACACAAAGATCGTCTACTCCCTCTCACCGCTCCAACGCATCGACACGAGCCCGAGGGACAGAGATCGTCTCCTCCCTCTCACCACTCCAACGCATCTGCATGAGCCCGAGGGACAGAGATCGCCTACTCCCTCTCATCGCTCCTCTGCATCGACATGAGCCCGAGGGACAGAGATCGTCTCCTCCCTCTCACCGCTCCAACGCATCTGCACGAGCCCAAGGGACAGAGATCGCCTACTCCCTCTCACCGCTCCAACGCATCCGCACGAGCCCGAGGGACAGAGATCGTGTCCTCCCTCTCACCGCTCCAATGCACCATGACCCGGCACAGCGAACGACGCAACAGCTTACAGGGATGACCATCGGCGCCGACGACGCTGATCTCCAGCAAGCTCCCTGGCCCTGATTCGCCTCTACAGCGGACCTGCCATGCACCGAACCCCGCACGCACACCGGGAGGTTATGAGGACAGCGCACCACGCACGGGACAATACCGGCTCCACACAGACCGCCATCGTCCGTCGCCGCTGCACACAGAACCTTCAGGGCTGCTCACACACCTGAAGCACGCACGCAGCTCGCTCACAGGATTTTCTAATGGTCTCAGCCACGGAGCACAAGGGAATTCAGCCGTCAGCTTTCCCCGAGGACTTTAGGACTGCGCGCGCACCTAAAGTCAACACGCCAAGTCCCTCACAGCTGCAGCTCCTTTTTTCTTCATGGCCGCGAGAGGAGTCAGTGACTAATTTTTTCTTCTTACAGCTGCTGTGGACCTCCGCACGTTCAACGGGACAGCCCCTCAACATCGCAGATCCACAGGCAACTTTTGCACGGCCCAGACAATTTCGCCGTCCCGGGCCGGCACTTGCTACCCCCACCCCCCTCCCTCCACCGCCGCCTGCAGCGAGCTTTCCCCACAGCTCGCTCCCAAAGCTGGACTATCGAGGCCTCAGCTTCCCGCTGAGCCCTCTGGGGGGGAGTGTATGGGTAACCCCCACAACATACTGGTACAAGCAGAGCGCTCAGCTGGAGCAATTAACGTAGCAGCGTGATCTATGGACTGATAACAATATGTTGATGTGCCTTGTAACCTCTTTTGTCCTACAGCTCCGGAGCAGAGGCGAATTCCGGCCAGTAATCTTCCTATTGTTATGTGTGACTCTCAAATGCAAATGTCCATACCTACTGCTGTGAATGCATTGTCTGTAGTGGGGTATAAAAACTGCATATGCTCTGTAGCTCACTCTCTCTCTGACTACTGCTGCTGACACATGCATTCCGTGTCTCTTGACGAGAGCCTCCGGGCCCGCTCCGGCGCGCCTGCACGGCGCTAGAGTGGGGTGTTGTGATGGCGGTATGATTAATAAACTCCCTCAAAAACTCTCAGTTCGCTGCTTATTTCATGCCGCCAGTTAGTATGCATTTTAAAATTTACTGAGTGTGGTATATATTACTCATATATCCCATACCTGCATATGTTAGAGCATGTGGAAATGTTTGGGACAACATATGCAAAGGAACTTCACACCTCCGAAAGGACAAAGGAATCTCACCGCCGTGTGAAGATCAATGACGTCACAGGACGCGGCGGCGACAGACTTGACACCTTCACCCCCTAAGGCGAGGAGAGGTTTTCCCATCACCTCCCAAGACGTGGGGAAGAGTTAACAGGACAATGGGGGGATTAAGATAACGGGGGATGTCGGCTTGTGTTTTGCATGTCTTTGATGTGTGCCTGTATTTAACCAGCAAGCTGGGCAGAAATCTTGCTCTTTGCCTTCTGCCAAGCTCTGCACCAGATGAGACAAGATAGGAGAGCTGTTCATTAAAGACTCTGTTTTTAATACAAAATCGCCTCATCATTTCCAGCTCCTCTACACTGGTGACCTTGACGCAAGTATGGACCGGAGGCGTTCTTCAAGCGACTCATCCGTGGCGACTCTGACATACGCCAGCAACAACGCAGACGAGGGAGCAGACAGACAGCTGTCCCCTCCGGCAGAAGGAATTGAGAGGGCTCAACCGAGCTCCAGCACCGCCGTGAGAGCCGAGGCAAGGCACTCTCACCCGGCGGGCACAACAGTGATGGTGTGCACGAACGCCGTCGCTGTCCAGCTGCCAGACTTCTGGCGAGAAGACCCCGCCTCTTGGTTTCTACAAGCTGAAGCCCAGTTCATACTGGCGGGCATCACAGCAGACGATACAAAATTCTACCATATCGTCTCCAAACTCGACTCCGCCATTTCGAAGTGTGTGCGGAGCTTGATCCGGCGACCACCGGCCCGGGACAAGTATGAGATGCTCAAGGCGACCATCGTGGCGAACTATGTCCCACCAGCGGAGGAAAGAGCCGAGAGGATCCTGGCGGTCTACGGCCACAGAGGGGGCAATCCGAAGGCCCTCATGGAGGATTTGCTGCAGCTTAAGGATGAGGACAACGACAATTTCCTTTTCCAGTTTATTTTCCTCAGCACGCTTCCACCACACATGAGAGGGACACTCGCCAATACGAAGTGCAACACCCACCAAGACTTCCGCACACTGGCCAGCGAGGCTTATCGGCTCGTCAACGCCTGCAAGGAGCGGACACCTACAGCGGCATCCGCAGACCTCAAAACTGACGCCCCGAGCCATGGAGAGCCACAACCCACGGAGCAGACCCAGCCCACGGTGACAGCGGTGCGGCCCAAGCGTAACAAACAGATCGACGTCTGTTATTATCACCACCACTTCGCCGAGAAAGCCCATAAATGCGTTCCCCCCTGCAAGTTCACGATGTCGGGAAAACGCCAAAGCCAAGGGCCGTTAACAGCAGCAGTTCTCGGTGAGAAAAATAAGCTGTTATACGTGACGGATGGACACACAGGCAAGCAGTTCCTCATCGACACGGGAGCTCAGCTGAGTTTCGTCATGCCCTCCCACGCAGATCGAGCCAAGGGCACCCGGGGCAACGGAGCAGTGGCAGCCAACGGCTCTGACATCGACACGTTCGGGGAAAAGAGCCTGCACCTCCTCATTCACGGCCGCAGCTACAGATGGACATTTGTTGTAGCGGCGGTGAGTTTTAACTTGTTAGGCGCAGATTTTCTGTGTGCACACGGGTTATTAGTGGATCTAGCAAATAGGCGCCTGGTTAATCTTTTGCTTCTATTCCATGCTCAGCTCGAGTTTCTCCACCACCTGTGCAGGCCAACGTCACCACGGCAGGAGGTAAGTTTGAGCAACTCCTCACCCAATTTCCAGCACTCACAACCCCCAAATTCTCAGCCACTGTGGCTAAACACGGAGTTAAACACTTCATTCCGACAACGGGACCTCCCGTTTTTGCCAAAGCTCGCCGCTTAGACGCGGCCAAGCTCAACATAGCACGGGACGAGTGTACAACTCTCGAAAAATTGGGCATTGTTAGACGTTCGAAGAGCCCCTGGGCTTCACCACTTCACATGGTTCCGAAATCCGACGGTTCTTGGAGACCGTGCGGAGATTACCGTAGATTAAACAACGCTACAGCGCATGACCGCTACCCAATCCCTCACATTCAGGACTTTTCACTGCATCTAGCGGGTGAGCGCATTTTTTCAAAGATAGACTTAGTCCGCGGTTATCACCAAGTCCCAGTCCGAGCTGAAGACATTCCTAAAACAGCGGTTATAACCCCTTTTGGCCTTTTTGAATTCCTGCGAATGCCTTTCAGCCTCAAAGGCGCTGCCCAAACTTTTCAACGTATGATAGACGCAGTCCTACGCGACCTCCCCTTTGTTTTCGTCTACCTCGACGACATGCTGGTAGCCAGCCCGTCCGAGGAAGAGCACGAGCAGCACCTCACTACCGTTTTTCAGAGGCTGGAAGAGCATGGACTAATAATCAATCCAGCCAAATGCACATTCGGTGTATCGCAAATTGATTTTTTGGGACATAAAGTCTCCCCGAAGGGGGCAGTTCCGCTTCCAGACAAAGTTCATGCGATAGTAGGTTTTCCACGGCCCCAAACGGTCAAATCGCTACAGGAATTTTGGGGGATGGTTAATTTTTACAACCGCTTCCTCCCCCACGCAGCTCAGCTCATGCAGCCCCTATATGACGCGCTTAAAAAAAAGAAAGCTTCCAACGCGGTCGAATGGACCCCGGAGCGCGAACGCGCTTTCGCGGAAGTAAAAACGCCCTAGCTAACGCCACAATGTTAGTCCACCCAGATCCCGCGGCCCGCATTGCACTAACCACAGATGCTTCAGACCTGGCCATAGGGGCAGTTGTAGAACAACTTGTCAGCGGGGTCTGGCAACCTTTAGCATTCTTCAGCAAATCGCTAAACCCAACTGAACGCAAATACAGCACTTTTGACAGAGAGCTGCTGGTGCTTCATTTGTCCATCCACCACTTCCAGTTTTGGTTAGAAGGGTGGAGTTTCACGGCTTTTGTGGACCATAAGCCGCTCACTTTTGCTATGGCTAAAATTTCAGAACCATGGTCGGGCAGACAACAAAGACAGCTAGCTGCGATTTCAGAGTTCACCACAGACATTCGACACGTAGCAGGCAAACTTAACGTAGTAGCGGACTGTCTCTCTCGCGCTGTGGCACCGCCAGAGCGCGAGGAGACAGGAGACAGATTACACTGCCTCAGCAGCGGAACTCTTCACTAACGCAGACACATACGCAGCACCTATCCATGAAGGGATAGATTATGCTGCCATGGCGGAAGAACAAAGCAGTGATGCAGACGTGCGCGCGCTCCTGTCTGGACCAACAGGGTTAAGGCTGGAGAAAAAAGGGTTGCGCTACGGCGTGCCCCCCCTAATATGCAATGTTTCAACCGGCCGACCCGTTAGTACCAGCTGCTTGGCGCCGCCGCATTTTCAACGCAATTCACTCCCTCGCGCACCCAGGTGTGCGCGCCTCAGTCAAAATGGTTGCCGAAAAGTTTGTGTGGCCAGGCCTGCGCAAAAACGTAAAAGAATGGGCAAAAACTTGCATTCCTTGTCAACGCGCCAAAATACACAGACACACAAAAGCCCCTCTGGAGCCTTTTCCAATCCCTGCTAGAAGGTTCGACCACATTCATGTCGACCTCGTGGGGCCACTACCTTCCTCCCAGGGTTTCACACACCTGCTAACAATGATAGACCGCACCACGCGCTGGCCAGAGGCAGTCCCTCTAGCGGCAACTACAGCGGAGGAAGTCGCTCGCATTTTTCTAACAAATTGGGTGGCACGTTTCGGCGTCCCATCAGACATCACGTCAGATAGGGGGCCTCAATTTGTCTCAGAGCTCTGGTCAGCCATGTCCAACAGTTTAGGGGCAACAATTCACCGTACCACCGCTTATCACCCTCAGGCTAATGGGTTATGCGAGCGTTTTCACAGGTCCTTAAAGACCGCCCTCAGAGCCTCATTAACGGACACAAATTGGGTAAATAAACTTCCCTGGGTTTTATTGGGGTTGCGTACGGCACCTAAAGAGGACTTAGACGCTTCCCCTGCAGAATTAGTCTTTGCTCAGCCTATCAGACTACCAGGTGAATTTTTACCAGAAAACCCGGAACCAGGGCACCTCCCAGTCCCAAGGTTTTTAGGCAGTAACGGACCGGACTCTCTCCACGGTCCAGCTCATCACTCCTTTCCACGAGTTTTTGTTCCTCAAACTTTAAAAAACGCTGAGTTTGTTTTTGTTAAGCATGAAGCTCTAAAACCAACGTTACGTCCAGTATACGATGGCCCGTACAGAGTGCTGGAAAATGGTGACAAACACTTTGTGCTTGATTATGGGGATAGAAATGAAACGGTCAGCATTGACAGACTCAAACCTGCCTTCTTGTTGAGAGACGAACCTGCACAGCTGGCTCGAGCACCTCGGCGAGGTAGACCCCCCAAGGGAAAAGTCTCAGCCCTCAGGCAGGGAACAAATAATCTCTCTCCTTCCCACACTGCAGATTCCTCACAAGAAGGTCCCAGCAGGACGCCTAAACCAACCTACAGCAGTTTTGGGAGAAGATTAAAACCCAGACAGCACAGGGACTGATATTAGCCACTCCGCAATTATTCATTAATTGTGCTACAACAGTTTAGGACTGACTTATGATTGTACTATGCTGTTATGTTTACCACTGAACTCTCTTAGGAGCATGGCTGCTTGAAAGTTTCTTCTGTGGCAACAGCTGTAACACGTAGTATGTCGTAGTAATTACCCTAGACTGTGAACCTTTCTGTGTCCTTTCCTAGTTGTTTGGGGGGCCTGTGGTATATATTACTCATATATCCCATACCTGCATATGTTAGAGCATGTGGAAATGTTTGGGACAACATATGCAAAGGAACTTCACACCTCCGAAAGGACAAAGGAATCTCACCGCCGTGTGAAGATCAATGACGTCACAGGACGCGGCGGCGACAGACTTGACACCTTCACCCCCTAAGGCGAGGAGAGGTTTTCCCATCACCTCCCAAGACGTGGGGAAGAGTTAACAGGACAATGGGGGGATTAAGATAACGGGGGATGTCGGCTTGTGTTTTGCATGTCTTTGATGTGTGCCTGTATTTAACCAGCGAGCTGGGCAGAAATCTTGCTCTTTGCCTTCTGCCAAGCTCTGCACCAGATGAGACAAGATAGGAGAGCTGTTCATTAAAGACTCTGTTTTTAATACAAAATCGCCTCATCATTTCCAGCTCCTCTACACTGAGCAGGCTTATGTGGGAGATTTAGGCAAAGGGGCACGAGGATTGTGGAAGTGAGAGAGCACACTTGTTATTCACAGAGCAGGTGATCAGGGGCAACAACAGCAAGCTGATTTATCATGACATTCCCACACCAGTACTAGCATGCCCAGCCCTTTTATAGTGGTGCAGGAGTAATCAACAGCAGGTCATGTAATGAGGTGCAGCTGTAGATAATCAATAGCATATAATTAGATGAATGTATGTGTGTGGGGGAGAGGGGGGGCTAACCCGAGATCCATGACAAATTTGGTCTTTTTTTTTTTTTTAAGTTTTTGTAAAGGGTATACACGTCATTACAGCATTGCTTTGTTTACATTTTCATCACGTTCCCTTTTTTTTGTTTTTTGACAACATTGGAAGAATAATTATTACAACACCCCTTTTTTCACGTGAAAGAAAAGAGAAATTAAAGAAAGAACGAAAAAAAACAAGAAAAAACAAAAACAAAACAAATGAGCAAAAAACAAAAAAAATAAAAACAAAAAAAATATAAAAATAAATAAATAAAAATAAAAGAGCATCTGAGTAGCGTTGGAACAAAGAGCGGTGCCATTATTGAAATGGTATTTGTCAAAGATTAGATCTGATGGAAGACACATATGCGATCCAGGGTTGCCAAAAGCTCATGAACCCATCCATGTCCTGTCTCAGTGCGAATGTCAACTTTTCCATCGAGTAAATGTCTTGGATCACGTTAATCCAATCTTCAGGTGTAGGACAGTCCTTCAGCATCCATTTTTTAGTTAGGGCTTTTTTACTTGCCAATATTAAAACAGTGAATAAGTATTTTTCTCCTCGTCTTTCCAGTGAGTCCGGTAGTAAACCCAAATACAAAGTTACAAAAGAAAAGGGGACTGTTATTTTGAATATTTTCCCCAATATTGTCTGTACATTGGTCCAATATTGGTGGATAACTGGGCATGACCAAAACACATGAAAATGATTTGCAGTCTCTTCACCACACAAGCGCCAACAATTCAACCCCTTACGAGTAAATTTGTTTTGTGCAGGTGTTCTGAAAAATCTTACCAAATTTTTCCATCCAAATTCTCTCCACTGCAGGGATGAGGTGCTTTTCCATTGTTGTTTATTTAGCTTTTCCCATATTTCCAGTTGTAAAGTGAAATTCCCCTCTTTTTCCCATCTCTCTTTTATATATGATGTGTTGTCTCCTTTTAAGTCTTGAAGACCTTGGTATATTTTAGAAATGTATCTGATCCCTGGATCCCTTTATATGCCATTAAGAAGACCTTCAGAACACCTGACTGGGCCCTTTCCAAATCCTCCTTTTTAAGTATATTGTTTATGTGGTGTCTAAGCTGAAAGAACCTGTAAAGGTCTTGATTTATTAGACCTTGTTTTTTAACATCTTCAAAACTTCTTAAAATTTGCCCTTTAAAAAAATTGTAATATTTTATCAGTCCGTTCTCTTTCCACTTTTTAAATCTAGTGTCTGTTTTATTAGGTGTAAAGTCTTGATCATAGGCAATCCATTGCAGAAATCGATAGGGTTCTTTAGTTTGATTCTCTCTGACTATCTTAAACCAAATTTTTAGCGGGGTCTCTATCCACGGGTTAGTGTTATTCAAAAGTTTAGGTAAGGCATTGTTCCCTATTATCGCCTGTAGGGGGATGTCACTTGTTATTTGGCATTCCATCTCCTTCCATTGTGCAGTGTAGACTGGGTTACATATCTCTTCTAAAGTTTTAATTTGTGCGGCTTTAAAATAGTCCCTGATATTTGGCAGCGCGAGCCCACCTTTGTCTTTGTTTAGCTGTAGGGTTCTATATCTGATTCTAGGTCTCTTGCCCTGCCATATGAATCTTGAGATCCTTCTGTCCAGTTCTTGCCATTGTAGAGGATGCATTCAATGATGAGGCTGAGTTTTATTTCTCAGGTTCAGCTTTATTGACAGAACACATACTCTAGCATTCTCAAAGCAGGAAGAAGAGAAAGAACTCATACTGGATGCACTGAGGAGCTCATTTAGCAGCAGACTACATCATCCCAGGTGCACAACCGAGAGGTTTCGTAGGTCCTTCCTACCAACGGCTGTCAGACTGTACAACCTAAGCAGGGCTGCTCGCAGAGATAGCAAAAAGACGTAACAAACTAATAGTTTTTTTGAATGCAAAAGATGCAATAGACTTACACAATGGTCCTCTCCGGCATACAACTAGGAACATACCGGTCGCTATGGAGGGTGAGAATATGTATGGGCACATAATCATACCATGTAGGATAACTAAGTAGACGGTTATGCTGTTTCATCCCACCTAGCAACAATGCTCTGCACTGTGTGTGTTTATATATTTACATATTTATTCCATCTAGCTACAATGCTCAGCACTGGGTGTGTTTATATTTATATATCTATATATTTATTCCATCTAGCTACAATGCTCCGCACTGTGTTTTTATATATCTACATATTATTCCATCTAGCTACATTGCTCCGCACTGTGTGTGTTTATATACTTGCATATTTATTCCACCTAGCTGCAATGCTCCGTACTGTGGGTGTTTATATATTTACATATTTATTCCATCTAGCTACAATGCTCTGCACTGTGTGTCTGTGTGTGTGTGTATATATATATTTTATAGTAATATGTACATATGTATATTAGCTGCTCTTGCTTGCTTGTTTTTTTTCTTGCCTTCTGATTGTTGCTCTGAGTGTTGCTATCCCTGTGCTGTTGCAATCCTGGAATTTCCCCGTTGTGGGACTAATAAAGGCTTATCTTATCTTAACTATATCACATCGCCTCTTTACATGTTTCCAGCATCAGAACTCAAGTCACATGGTGCTTCAGTAAACATACAGTCACAATGCAACCCTTTGAACTTTCACCATTGTCTCTTATTCATTGATGAGCTGTAAATCTCTCTGGGGCATCTTCTCCGAGACAAAGGCCAAATCTCGCACCTCCTCATCATCTTCTGCAGATTCGAACCTTTTGTCCTTGGAGAAGTGAAGCCTCCAATAAACATGCAGTCATACCTTTGTGGAAAATGTGAGCCCAACATATGTGCCACACCATGTTTTTTTGGGAGGTTCTACCGGTATTGTTTGGAAAAGGTATAGAAGACGTGGAAGTATGTTCATTTTGACTGCTTCAATTCTTTGTGCAGTACCCAAGAATGGTATCATATTCCATCTTGCTTGATCAGATTTTATTTTTGCCATCAGTGGATCATAGTTTAGTGTTATAATTTTGTTGAGTTGTTTCGGGATATTGACCCCCAGATATTTCATAGATTCCATCTCCCAGTTAGTTTTGAGTTTGCTTAGTAAATATTGATTTGGGTCATAATTGAATGTTAAAACTTGGGTTTTATGCATGTTTAATTCGTACCCCGATAAATCTCCATACTCTGAAAAAACTAAGATTAATTCTGGAAAAGAGGTGTCCGGCTGCCCCAGGTATATTAAAATGTCATCAGCAAAGAGTGCTATTTTATGTTCCTTCTGACCAAGTGTAATACCTTGAATTTTTTGATTCTGTCTTATCCATTGGCTCAGAGGTTCTATGAAGATTGCAAAGAGCAGTGGAGACAAGGGGCAGCCCTGACGACATCCTCTTTCCAGCTCAAAAGATGATGATAATTTACTGTTAATCCTTATTTTAGCTGTTGGTTTTTTATATAATGCCTGGATAGTTCTAATGAAGTTGTTATGAAAATTGAAACTGGATAAGATTCTATATAGGAAAGACCAGTCAACCAAATCAAATGCTTTTTCAGCATCTAATCCCAATATGGCTGCATTTAAGTTATATTTTTTTATATGATGAATTATGTGTAAAGTGCATCTAATGTTGTCTTGTGTCTGTCTTTGTCTTATAAATAGAGCGATAATAATAATAAAGAGCGATGGCAAGAACCAAGCAGACCGCCCGTAAAATCTACTGGAGGAAGAAGCCCCCCAGGATGCAGCTAGCCACCAGGGCTGCTCGGAGAGGCGCTCCGGCCACCGGCAGAGTGAAGAGGCCTCGCTGTCACAGGCCCGTGGCTCTGAGAGAGATCCGTCGCTACCAGAAATCCACGGAGCTGCTCATCCGTAAGCTGCCCGTCCAGCGCCTGGTGAGGTAGATCGCTCAGGACTTCAAGACCGTCCTGCGTTTCCTGAGCTTCGCCGTCATGGCTCTGCAGGAGACCAGCGAGGCCCACCTGGTGGTCTCTTCTTCGCTAAGGGGGTCACCATCATGCCCAAAGACTTCCAGCTGGCCCGCCGCATCCGCGGAGAGAGAGCTTAGACTTTCTGCTGCACATTCACCAACCAACCATAATGCTCTGCACTGTGTGTCTATATACTGTATATACATTTATAGTAATATGGACATATGTTTACTAGATGTTGTTTTTTCTTGCCTTCTGAGTGTTGCTCTGAGTGTTGCTATCCCTGTGCTGTTGCAATCCTGAAATTTCCCCATTGTGGGACTAATAAAGGCTTATCTTATCTTATCTTATCTTATCTTAAAACCTGTTTGGTCTAAATGAATTAAGTCTGTCAGTATATTTTCTAACCTTTTGGCAAGGATAGTGGTAAAAAGCTTATAGTCCTGATTTAACACACTGATTGGTCTGTAGTTGGAGCAGTCTAGTTTATCCTTTTCAGGTTTAGGTATGACTGCAATGACCCCTTCTTTCCAGAAGGGGGGGATTTCCCCTGTGTGGAGGACATAGTTAAATGTTTTCCGGAGGAGAGGAGATAGTTGCTGTTTAAAGGTTTTGTACCACTCTGCTGTATAGCCATCTGCTCCTGGGGATTTGTTAGCTTTAAGTTTCATAATTGCTTTTTCTAATTCTTTAGGTTGTATTTCTGACAGTAGTGTTTTATTTTGTGACTCAGTAAGTTGGGGAACATTTAATGTGTTTAGGAATGCTTCGGATGCGTTTTTATGTTTTTTGAGGGAGTACAAGTTCTTGTAGTAGTTCTCGAAGCTTTTAAGAATATCCTGAATTCTAAATTTTATTTCCTTTGATACTGGGTCTCTGATTTTGTAGATTGCTCTCTCCGTTTGTTGTTTCCTCAATTTATAGGCTAGTAATTTTGCCAATTTGCTGCCTGCTTCATAGTATTTTTGTTTCAGAAATGTAAGTTTCTTCTGGATTTCTATTGTGTAGATCTCATTTATTTGTTTTTTAATTTCCTTAATGTTGAGCGAGTCATTAGAATGAGTGTTATCTTTGTGCTCTTTTTCTAGGTTCTTAAGTTCTGACTCTAATATGGTTAGTTTTTCTTGTCTCAGTTTCTTTGGGATTACCAGTTTTGCAATAATCTTTCCCCTTATTACAGCTTTGCATGCGTCCCACAGTATTAAAGGGAATACTTCTCCATTATCATTTTCTTCCAAATATCTGAGAATATCTGATTCCAATTCATCTTTCAGTGGTCCTTTCAGGACATTTGAATTTAACCTCCAAGAAAATGTATTATTTGTGTATTTTTGGATACTTAAGTCCATATAGATCGGACTGTGGTCAGAGAGATCCATTAGTCCTATTTTACATGTTTTTACTCTTCCAATGTCTCTATTAAACATAAGAAAATAGTCAATCCGGGGTCCCCCGTGATCCCCCGCAATCTCATGATCGCGGGGATCATGAGATCATGGGTTTGATTCTAGCCCCTGACCAACAGTGAGCTGCGTGGAGTTTGCATGTTCTCCCCGTGTTGTGCGGGTTTACTCCGGGATTTCTCCGGTTTCCTCCCGCATACCAAAATCATGTAGGTTTAGGGCGCTCGCGCATGCAGCGACCGGCAGCTGGTGGCTTGTCACCAGACTGCAAACCAAATCTACCTACGGGTACAAATAAGTAAGAAAATTTTTTTTTTTTAAATCCTTGAGTATGATGAATGTGGTGCTGAGTAAAATGTATAATCTTTTACACTGGGGTTGAATTCCCTCCACACATCACAGATTCCCATTTCTTTTAGTAGCATCCGAGTTTTCCTACTTTGAGTGCTATTTTGATGTGGAGAATTACCTGATGCATCCCAGTATGGATTCAGTCTTAGATTGAAGTCTCCACCACATATCACTAAACCTTGGGCTTTAGTTATCATTAGGTCAAATACATCTTTATAAAATTTCCAGTTAGCCCCTGGAGGTGCATATACATTCAGCAGGGTGATATCTTCTCCCTCTAGCCACCCAAGTACCAAACTGTATCTCCCTTCTTTATCTTTGTGTTCTGATTTTTTTCAAATATAATTTTGGTTGAGATCAATGTCGCTACGCCCCTCCTCCTCCCTGACTTATATGAAGATGAAGAGATCATTTTAAACCCTTGTCTATTGAGTTTAGTGTGCTCCACGTCTGTTAGGTGGGTTTCTTGTAAAAATATTATTCCTGCTTTGTCTTTTTTCATTTTGCCTAGAATCTTGGATCTTTTAACTGGATTCAGGATCCCTTTTACATTATATGAGATTATTTTGGTTACACCCTGTTTCTACATTGTGTTGTCTTATTTAGTATAACAGTGTGGTGGCCCTCTTTTATGCTACTCAGAAACTGAAAGAACATTAAGAACATAAAAAACATTAAGAACATAGTATATAAAACTTTAAAACAAAAAACTGACAAAAGAACTTCCTGAGCTGAGGTCTTTTTAGTGACCTTAGAAAAGCCATGATGGTGTGTTGGCTCTGAGGGAGATTCCTCAGATTCCGTTACATGCTGAGGACCCTCTCTTACCCCGGTAAGTTGTCCCATGTTTTTAACGTGAATTTCAGATTCCAATCCGAACTTGTAATGATTTTTTTCTTTTTTTTTATGCCTATACCCTAAGAAATTGTATGCACCCCACCACCACCATCACAGCAAACATTCACGTTAATACAGTATTTGTTAGTGTGGAGAGATCATGTGGTTCATTGTCACATTTCTATTTTAACAAGTTTTTTTTTTTTTTTAAAGACTTATTTGTTTCTAATATTATGACTGTTCCATGAAATGTTTTACCACTTGCAGATTCTGCATCTCCTTTAATGTTTGTTACCTTGTAGGAGGGGGGTTGGATGTGTAGATTGACTAAAAATATCGTTATTCCCTCCTGTAAACGGCTAGTTTTTCCTTGTAGCTTTGGCGCTGGGTTTCCCGCTGCTGGTCCGAGGATTTTGAGGGTCTCTGTGTGGACCACGTTTGAGCCTTGATTCTTTCGATCGGGTCTGCTGCGGGTTTACACACCGTTACCGGGAGCCCTCTCCTCGCCACATCCGTGGTTGCTTCTTCCGCCGAGTTATAGAGACATGTCTCTTCCCCGTAGAAAACCCGCAGCTTCGCCGGAAATGGTGTCTGGAAGCGCAGTTTTTTCTCTTGTAATACCTTTTTAGCATTGTTGTATTCCCAACGCTTTTTAAGGACCTCCGGGGCGTAATCGTGTTCCACGAAAACTTTTCTCTCTTGGTGCATAAATCCTTTTTTCTGCCAAGCCAGTCTTACAACCTCTTCTTTTATTTTGGAGTTGGAAAACTTCACAATCACCGATCGTGGAGGCGCTTCCGCCGCCGGCCTAGGGGCTAATGTACGGTGCGCCCTTTCTATCTTCAAGTCGGTGGATTGGGGAATATCCAACTTCTCTCTCAGTAAGGATTCCACGCATGCCGCCATTGTGGTGAAACCATCCTCGACTCCTTCTTTCAGACCATGAATTCTTATGTTGTCTCTTCTTAATCTTCCTTCTTGGTCGGTTAGCTTAGCCTCCAGTCTTGACTGTCTTTCGTGTAGATCCAGCACGGTATCTTCCAGCCCTTTTATTCTTTCCTCTGCTTCCAAGATTCGGTCCTCGGCCTGGTCCACTCTGCTGTTTGTCCTTTTTATTTCTTCTTTGATTTCACAAAATTTGGCCCAACACTCTCGGCGAAATCGTCTTAATTCTTTAAGTACCATTTTTAAGCTAACCTTTTTGCTAGCTTCATTCAGCTCCTCGTCTTCTGAATGGAAATCCTCCGGATCAGATTCTCCGGCCGATGCGTGTCCTGGCCTGGTAAATGTCGATTTCTTCTGTTTTCCTTTAGGCATGATGACTTTGTCTTTTGATTTTCACTCTTCCAAAAATCCGTTAAATCTGATTTTCAAGGTATTATCCTGGATCGGGTCTGGGAGCTTCAGCGTTAAGCTGCTATCACCATGGTGTCCAGACCAGAAGTCCAAATTTGGTCTTTTTAAATGAGGCCAAAGCAAATTAATAACTAAATCATGTGCTAAATATTAAGACATTCAATACAAATTTGGCTTCCATAGCCTGGGAGATACAGTAAATACAATTAAACTGATGAATTAACTTATTTAACTTAATTTGAGCCATTCTTCAAGTGGTCTCATGCTACACCTTAAGCATGACCTTTTGTCTTCTAACTAATATTCGTGCAAACAGTGAATCACTGATTGGCTGGAGAGTGGGAGTGATTAAAGGGGTCACTGATTGGAAAATGGTGTGTTTGTAGGTTTTACAGTGGATATAGAAAGTCTACACACCCCTGTTCAAATGCCAGGTTTTTGTTATGTAAAAAAATGAGACCAAGATAAATCATTTTAAAACTTTTTCTACCATTAATGTGACCTATAACCTGTACAACCCAACTGAAAAACAAATTGAAATCTTTTAAATGGTAAATGGCGTTCACTTATATAACGCTTTTTCTCATCTCTAGATGACCACAGTGCTTTACAGATCCTGCTATCCACCCATTCACACACACATTCACACACTGATGGTGGCAGAGCTGCCATACACAGGCGCTGGCCTGACCCACCAGGAGCAACTGAGGGTTCAGTGTCTTGCTCAAGGACACTTCGACATGCAGCCTGCTGTCAGAGTGGAAATCAAACCCCTGACCCTCCGATCAGTAGTCAGCTACACTACACCCACGCCACAACCGCAGTGTAGTGTATTTTTTTTATTTTTAAGGGGAAAATAAAAAATAAAAACTTACAATAACCTGTTTGCATAAATATGCACACCCTGTTATAACTGGGGCTTTGGCTGTGTTCAGAATTAACCAATCACATTCAAACTCATGTTAAATGGGAGTTGGCACACACCTGCCACCATTTAAAGTGCCTCTGATTAACCCCAAATAAAGTTCAGCTGCTGTAGCAGGCTTTTCCTGACATTTCTGTAGTCACATCTTACAGCACAAGTCATGGTCCACAGAGAGCTACCAAAGCATCAGAGGGATCTCATTGTTCAAAGGTATCAGTCAGGAGAAGGGTACAAAAGAATTATCAAGTCATTGACTATACCATGGAACACAGTGAAGACAGTCATCATCAAGTGGAGAAAATATGGCACAACAGTGACATTACCAAGAACTAGACAGCCCTCCAAAATTGCTGAAAAGACGAGAAGAAAACTGGTCAGGGAGGCTTTCAAGAGGCCGACAGCAACATTGAAGGAGCTGCAGGAATTTCTGGCAAGTACTGGCTGTTTAGTACATGTGACAACAATCTCCCATCTCGGGTGGCAAGATAGAAGCCTTATCTTACGAAGAAAAACATCCAAGCCTGGCTACATTTTGCAAAAACACATTTGAAATTTCCCAAACACATGTGGGAAAATGTGTTCTGGTCCAATGAAACCAAGGTTGAACCTTTTGGCCATAATTCCAAAAGGTATACTGTATTTGGTGCAAACACAACACTGCTCATCACCAAAAGAGCACCATACCTTCAGTGAAGCATGATGGTGGCAGCATCATGCTTTGGGGCTGTTTCTTCGGCTGGAACTGGGGTCTTAGTCAAGGTGGAGGGACTAATGAACAGTTCCATATACCAGTCAGTATTGGCACAAAACCTTCAGGCTTCTGTTAGAAAGCTGAAGATAAATGGTAAATGGCGTTCACTTATATCGTGCTTTTCTTCTCATCTAGGATGACCAAAGTGCTTTACAGATCCTGCAGTCCACCCATTCACACACACATTCACACACTGATGGCGTCAGAGCTGCCATACACACAGGTGCTAACTAGGCCACCAGGAGCAACTGGGGGTTCAGTGTCTTGCTCAAGGACACTTCGACAAGCGGACAGCAGACAGAGCGGGAATCGAATCCATGACCCTCCGATCAATAGTCGGTCACATTACACCTGTGCCACCGCCGCCCCTGAGGAACTTCATCTTTCAGCACAGCAATGACCCAAAGCACACATCTAAATCAACAAAAGAATGGCTTCAACAGAAGAAGATTAAGGTTTTGGAATGGCCCAGCCAGAGTCCAGACCTGAATCCGATCGAACATCTGTGGCGTAATCTGAAGAGGGCTGTGCACAGGAGATGCCCTCGCAATCTGACAGATTTGGAGCGTTTTTGCAAAAAAAGAGTGGGCAAATATTGCCACATCAAGATGTGCCACACTGATAGACTCCTACCCAAAAAGACTGAGTGCTGTAATAAAAGTCAAAGGTGCTGCAACAAAGTATTAGTTTAAGGGTGTGCATATTTATGCAACCACATTATTTTAAGTTTTTTTATTTTTCCCCTTAAAAGATTTCAGTTTGTTTTTCAATTGGGTTGTACAGGTTATAGGTCACATTAATGATGAAAAAAGTTTTGAAATGATTTATCTTGGTATCATTTTTTGCATCACAAAAACCTGGCATTTGAACAGGGGTGTGTAGACTTTTTATATCCACTGTAACTGTCTCAAATATGTTAACTGGTTACCTTATTAGCCAAAAATTTTCCAAACAGTCAACAATCTGACAAAAGCACACTGCCTTTAGCTCGTCTTTCTCTCAGAAAACTCCCCAAAACGTTTTTTGACTCTTCTGGGTAAGTTTCTGTCACAATTCCCCCCGTGCACTTTTACACAGTGTAGGGAGAAGGGGAGAGACGGATATATGTGCAGGGTTACACCACAAACACATTTATTAAAGAAAGAATAAACAGTTCCCAAAAAGTGCAAACATACAAAAAACAGCAAACAGGGTACACTTACAGGCTTACACGGTGGGACATGTAGCGGGCAGACCACAGTGTACAGTGGCACGAGCAGAAGCATATGACAATACAATAGTCCAGCAACACAAGACCGCAGATGAGTAACTTAAATACAATGCTGATGGCAGAAAGATTGGGTGCACCTGGGCGAGGAGCAGGAAAGGTAATTACCGGGAGTGGAACCAGCTGACTGTCAAGAGAGAGGGGGCGTGGTCGGACCAGCAAGCCGTCAGACAGCACCCACACAAGTGCAGGCCAAAGGAGGCTGCCTCACAGCTGCTGGCCAGAAAACTGTGGCAACAGGTACGGAAATAAAACTAGAAAACATAGAAACTACAATGACACTCAAGAGATACAACAATACACAAATAAATATGGAAGAGAGAAACATGATACTGAGCCTGGGAGAATCCTGGCTCAGAACCAAATACACAAAATACACAGATGAACCTGACACCCAGAAAAAGGTCAGAACCAAGCCTGAAGGACAAACCCGCTAGGTTCATGACAGAGCCCCCCTCTCAAGGGGTTGATTCCAGACACCCAAGGTAACATCACACGGAAAGGAAATAACTCCCCCCCCCTCCCCCCAGCAGGAACAACAACAATAATCAACCCAGGGGTGGAGGAAACAGGTCAGGAGGGAACAAAAACAACCCCGCCCAGGGCCCACAACAGAAAAAAAACAATTAACACCCCCCCAAGTCCAAAGGCGTGGGGGCTCAGGAGGCCGCCCAGAGTCCCAGGCCCAACAAAAGGTCCGGTGGACAGAGTCCGGCCACCTGCCGGAAAACATGTGCCACCTGACTCAGAGACTCAGTCCTTCAGACGGCCGGCCACCACTGTTGAGCCACCAGGACTGGAGGGGTAAGGCAGGAGGTGGCCTGTCCACCGGGAGTCTCACTGGTGGGCGGCCAGACCGTAGGAAGGGAACCCCCACAGTCCCTGGTGGAGAGAAGAAGGGGGACATGACGGCATCAGGCTGAGAAGGGGAGCAAACCTCGACGACAACCTTCAGGGAAGAAGAGAGGGCCGTGACGGCATCAGGCTGAGGAGTGAAGACCCCGGCATCCTCAGGCTTGCCGGCAGCACCCTCAGTGTTCCCGGCTTGGGGCACAGCTGCACCCTGGGTGGATCCCGGGTGGGCCAATGCTGCACCCTCGGTGGAACCCAGGCTGGAGCATAGCACCCACGACAGGTCCATGCAGGAGCGCAGCACCCACACTGGGCTAACACTGAGGTGCAGCCCCTATGAGGGTCCCAGACCAGAACGCTGTACCCACGGAGACCCAAACGACGGCCTCAGGCAGAAGGGGAGCTGGACCCGCGATGTCACCTGGCGGAGAGACTGGATCCACGGAGACCCCTGGTGATGGTGGATCTTCTCCTGTGACCCTAGGAGGAAGCTCAGGAACAACAGGAGAAGAAATGTGGCTAGGTTTGCCGGCAGCAGCGGCGCCCGGCGAAGGGAGTTCAGATGCAGCTGTGTGCTGCACCCAACTCTCTACACCTGGAACCAGACAAGATCTCCTTAACACTGACATTAGAAATACAAGTGAGATAACTTGCCTGAGCTCAAGCTCCACTGCCATCCAGGTCTCCGTCGAACCTGGTGATGTTGTCTTGGGCCCGGCCTCCAGGAGGTCCAGCTCTGGCTCCCATTCCGCTGCGATTGTCTCTGCAGCTGGCAAGATGGTGGTAGAAGTCCTGGTGCCCTCAGGCAAAATAACCCCCACTGGAGATGAGTCTGGCGAGGAAGCTGAGGGTTGACTCCGTGTTGACTTCGGAGTGGAATCCTCCGAAGCCATCGGCTCCTCCACCATCCGATGGCTCTGACCTTGGACCAACGGATGCTCAGGAGAAAATGGAGGAGACATGGAGAGAACAGAAAAAGAGTTAACATCTGCAGCTGGAGGAGAGAGCCCAGTGGACTGCTTAAACTGGGTCTCTCTCCCGGGAGACAAACAAGGTTTATCATTGTAAGGTGTAACAGAATGAAAAAAAACACTTGCCTGTCATCCCAGATCTTGATGTTGGCAGTTGCAGGGGACAGGCAGTCATCCTTCTTCATGTCCCCGATGATTCTGGCTCGCCCTCTGGATGGTGGAAGAGCCGGCTCGGGAAACGCGGAAATAGGCGTTACCGGGGGAACCCTGACGGACCTCTCAGCAGCAGGAGGGACGATGGCTGCCAAAGACGAGAAGGGCTTCTTACGGTGCAGGGACGGCGGATGACACTTCTTGCGGGCAGATGGAGCTGAAGGGGACATAGCCGCAAGCTCTGTCTGCTTAAACTCTGAGAAAAACGCCCATTGTAGCGCGCCAACTGAGGACATCAGCTCCATATACTGTGGATAATTCCAGAGCCCGGGATGCACCTCCAGAATACCCACAGCCGCATCCAAGCAACTCCACTTCTCCTTCAGTCTGTGAGCCTCGTGAGCCTCGTCCATGAAGTCCTGGATATCGGCCGCCGCCCACTCCTCTTCCACAGTGGGAGTCCCTGATGTCAAACTCCTCCTGCTGAAGTGAATGCAGCGCGCCAGAGACACCGAGGAGGAAGCCAATGGCAGAGATGATAGCGGGGGAAGATTGAGCGCAATCACCCGGGGATGAAAGCGTACGCTGGGCCTGAGCTCCAATTGATTAGCCACTCCACCCCAGCATGCCAACACGTCTTCTCGGGACGTGCAGTTCCGGGCGGCAGCTGTCAGGTCTTCAATTACAGCCACACACTTTAGCTCCTCCTGACTCCATCCTCTCCTCCCAACTGCTTCACCTGCTGGAGCCATACCAGCCTCCCAAACAGGTGAGTGGAAAAAGAAACAGTTCAAAAAGGAAAGAGTTATGTGTGGGTGTAACCCGCTAAATCCTTTACTGGCTGGACTATTCTGTCATGATTCTCCCCATGTGCTTTTACACAGCGCAGGGAGAAGAGGAGAGACGGATTTACGTGCAGGGTTATACCACAAACACATTTATTAAAGAAAGAATAAACAGTTCCCAAAAAGTGCAGACATACAAAAAACAGCAAACAGGGTATACTTACAAGCTTTCACGGCGGGACGTGTAGTGGGCAGACCACAGTGTACAGTGGCACGAGCAGAAGCATATTACAATACAATAGTCCAGCAACACAAGACAGCAGATGAGTAACGTAAATACAATGCTGATGGCAAAAAGATTGGGTGCACCTGGGCGAGGAGTGGGAAAGGTAATTACCAGGAGTGGAACCAGCTGACTGTCAAGAGAGAGGGGGCGTGGTCGGACCAGCAAGCCATCAGACAGCGCCCACACAAGTGCAGGCCGAAGGAGGCTGCCTCACAGCTGCCGGCCAGAAAACTGTAGCAACAGGTACGGAAATAAAACTAGGAAAGTAGAAACTACAAGGACACTCAAGAGATACAACAATACACAAATACAGTGGGGTAAAAAAGTATTTAGTCAGCCACCAATTGTGCAAGTTCCCCCACTTAAAAGATGAGAGAGGTCTCCAATTTTCATCATAGGTATACCTCAACTAGGAGAGACAAAATGAGAAAAAAAAAAATCCAGAAAATCACAGTCTGATTTTTAAAGAATTTATTTGCAAATTATGGTGGAAAATAAGTATTTGGTCATAACAAAAGTTCATCTCAATACTTTGTTATATACCCTTTGTTGGCAATGACAGAGGTCAAACGTTTTCTGTAAGTCTTCGCAAGGTTTTCACACACTGTTGCTGGTATTTTGGCCCATTCCTTCATGCAGATCTCCTCTAGAGCATTGATGTTTTGGGGCTGTCCCTGGGCAACACGGACTTTCAACTCCCTTCAAAGATTTTCTATGGGGTTGAGATCTGGAGACTGGCTAGGCCACTCCAGGACCTTGAAATGCTTCTCACGAAGCCACTCCTTTGTTGCCCAAGCAGTGTGTTTGGGATCATTGTCATGCTGAAAGACCCATGTCATGCATTGTCATGCTGAAAGACCCTTGCTGATGGAAGGAAGTTTTCACTCAAAATCTCACGATACATGGCCCCATTCATTCTTTCCTTTACATGGATCACTCATCCTGGTCCTTTTGCAGAAAAACAGCCCCAAAGCATGATGTTTATACCCCCATGCTTCACAGTAGGTATGGTGTTCTTTCTCCTCCAAACACGACAAGTTGAGTTTTTATCAAAAACTTCTATTTTGGTTTCATCTGACCATATGACATTCTCCCAATCCTCTTCTGGATCATCCAAATGCTCTCTAGCAAACTTCAGACGGGCCTGAACATGTACTGGCTTAAGCAGGGGGACACGTCAGGCACTGCAGAATTTGAGTCCCTGGCGGCGTAGTGTGTTACTGATGGTAGCCTTTGTTACTTTGGTCCCAGCTCTCTGCAGGTCATTCACTAGATCCCCCCGTGTGGTTCTGGGATTTTTGCTCACCGTTCTTGTGATCATTTTGACCCCACGGGGTGAGATCTTGCGTGGAGCCCCAGATCGAGGGAGATTATCATTGGTCTTGTATGTCTTCCATTTTCTAATAATTGCTCTCACAGTTGATTTTTTCACACCAAGCTGCTTACCTATTGCAGATTCAGTCTTCCCAGCCTGGTGTAGGTCTACAATTTTGTTTCTGGTATCCTTTGACAGCTCTTTGGTCTCGGCCATAGTGGAGTTTGGAGTCTGACTGTTTGAGGTTGTGGACAGGTGTCTTTTATACTGATAACGAGTTCAAACAGGTGCCATTAATACAGGTAACGCGTGGAGGACAGAGGAGCCTCTTAAAGAAGACGTTACAGGTCTGTGAGAGCCAGAAATTTTGCTTGTTTGTAGGTGACCAAATACTTATTTTCCACCATAATTTGAAAATAAATTCTTTAAAAATCCTTCAATGTGATTTTCTGGATTTTTTTTTTCTCATTTTGTCTCTCATAGTTGAGGTATACCTATGATGAAAATTGGAGACCTCTCTCATCTTTTAAGTGGGAGAACTTGCACAATTGGTGGCTGACTAAATACTTTTTTGCCCCACTGTAAATATGGAAGAGAGAAACATGAGACTGAGCTTGGGAGAATCCCGGCTCAGAACCAAATACACAAAATACACAGATGAACCTGACACCCAGAGAAAGGTCAGAACTGAGCCTGAAGGGCAAACTTGCTCGGTTCATGACAGTTTCCTACATAAGATAAGATAAGATAAGATAAGCCTTTATTAGTCCCACAATGGGGAAATTCCAGGATTGCAACAGCACAGGGATAGCAACACTCAGAGCAACAACCAAGAAGACAAGAAAAACAAGAGCAGCAAATATACATATGTACATATAAATATATAATATATAAACACACAGTGCGGAGCATTGTAGCTAGATGGAATGCATATATAGATGTATATGCACACAGTGCGGAGCATTGTAGCTAGATGGAATAAACAGCATAACCGTCTACTTAGTTATCCTACATAGTATGAATATGTACCCATACATATTGTCACCCTCCGTAGCGACCGATATTGTCCTAGTTGTATATACTGGAGGGGACCATTGTGTAAGTCTATTGCGTCTTTTGCATTCAATACTATTAGGTCGTCACGTTTTTTTGCTATCTCTGCGAGCAGCCCTGCTTTGGTTATACAGTCTGACAGCCGTAGGTAGGAAGGACCTGCGAAACCTCTCGGTTGCGCACCTAGGGTGATGTAGTCTGCTGCTAAATGAGCTCCTCAGTGCGTTCAGTATGTCCTGCATAGGGTGGGACTCGGACTCCAGCAGAGATGACAGTTTAGTCACCATCCTTCTCTCTCCTATCTCCTCCACTGGGTCAAGGTGCTGCCCCAGGACAGAGCAAGCTTTCTTGATCAGTTTGTTCAGTCTCTTCCTATCGGCTGCTGTAATGCCACTGCCCCAGCAGACCACTCTAAAAGTGATGGCTGATGCCACCACCGTGTTGTAGAATGTCTTCAGCAGCGCCCCTTATACACCAAAAGACCTGAGTCTCTTCAGTAGGAACAGCCTGCGCTGTCCCTTCTTGTAGAGTGCGTTGGTATTGTGTGACCTGTCTAGTTTATTGTTCAAATGAACACCCAGGTACTTGTAGGATGTCCCCATCTCAATGTCTGTTTCCTGTATGTTTACTGGTGCTGTGAGGGGTTGTCCTTGCCTGCGGCAGTCCACCACCAGCTCCTTAGTTGTCCTCGCGTTGATCTGGAGGCAGTTCCTATGGCACCAGTCCACGAAGTCCTAGATAAGTCCTCTGTACTCAGCTTCATCTCCGTTGGAGATGAGGCCGACGATTGCAGAGTTGTCAGAGAACTTGTGTAGATGGCAGTGTGTTGTGTTGTGTGAGAAGTCCGCAGTATAAAGGGTGAACAGGAAGGGAGCCAAAACCGTTCCCTGTGGGGCCCCCGTGCTACCGATGATCGTGTCGGACACATAGCACCTGAGTTCTCACAAACTGTGGCCGGTTAGTGAGGTAGTCCAGGATCCATGATGACAGGTGCTGGTCCACCCCTGCACACAGCAGCTTGTTCTTCAGGATCATCGGTTGGATGGTGTTGAAAGCACTGGAGAAGTCAAAGAACATGATCCTCACCGCACTCCTGGGCTTCTCCAGGTGGGACAGAGAACGGTGAAGGAGGAAGATCACTGCATCCTCCACCCCAATGCCATGCTGGTAGGCGAACTGGAGTGGATCCATTGCTGGTCCCACCAGGGGGCGGAGGTGAGCAAGGAGCAGTCTCTCCAGGGTCTTCATCATGTGGGACGTCAGGGCCACTGGTCTGCAGCTGTTCAGGTCTTTGGGGCGGGAAGTCTTTGGTACGGGTACCACACAAGATGTTTTCCACAACTGTTGTACCCTCCCCAGCTTCAGGCTCAGGTTGAAGATGAGCTCCACAATCCCACACAGCTGATCTGCACAGGACTTGAGGAGCTTTGCGCTGATGCCGTCCGGTCCCGACACCTTCCTCGCCTTGATCTTCCTCAGCTCCGTCCTCACCTGGGTCTTAGTGAGGGTCATGTTGGGGGGTTGTGTGTTGGGAGTGGGGGGGTGTTGGTGGAGTGGGGTGTGGTCAGCAGGACTCGATGTCTTTAGAGGCAGCAGTGGTTGTTGTGCAGTCGGGGGGGGGGGGGCGGTTGGTTAAACCTATTAAAAAAACAGGTTCAGATTGTTCGCCCACTCCCTGCCCCCCGTGGCCTGGGGGGATGTATTCTGGAGCCCAGAGATGGTTTTAAGGTTTCTCCAGACCCCACCGATGTCGCTCTGTTGCAGCTTGTCCTCCATCTTCTTCCTGAAGCTGTCCTCAAGTCTTGAAAAAGCCCACCCACTGTCATCCTAAAGGCCCACCCACTGCTCTATTATTAGCCCGCCCAGCTGTCCGTCATGTACATCAAAGTGGCGGCTAAAGGTAGCCAAGTAGCCCCTGATCTATTAGCTCACGAGTTAACACTGGTAGTACAAGGACGCTGGCTGTAAGCGTGGCTTATATTGTTATTTTCTTCAGATCTTAGTCACCCTAATCACCATCCCTGTTACCACCTGGTTCACTCTGGCCCATCTCCAAGTGGTTTTATCACGATTCCACAGTGGCTCGCCCACCTCAGCACACCAATCGCTTTTCTGGCCCAGGACCAGGGCTACTGGCCTCTGTTATGCCGAGAACTCCCCCGGATTGGCAGGGGAGTTCTTGGCATTACACCGGTACATGCAATCCGCCGCAGAATCACGACAAAGCCTCCGGCTCCCTGCAATCAAAATGTCCCAGGACTAGATGCTGCTGGCTCTCATGCCCAGCAAACCCACCGTCCTCCATGGATCCACTCTACACTCACAGGCAGCGTAGTCATTTCAGCTTTCAACTGGCTGTGAGAGCAAAGTGGACTCACACAGAGCCTCACTGCCCTTTGAGATCCCTTGGCTTGGTAGCTCGCCTCGGGTTGAAGCGATTGTCCAGCACACAGTGCTAGCCATTTGTTGCAAAATTATGGGAAAATTGTTGGGAGATAGACCAGACTGAAGCGAGATACACTATAGAGTGTGGATCAGTGAACCAGAGTACTGCTCAACCAAGCTGGGAGACTAGAAGCTTGTCAGGTATAATGGCTAACTGACTTATGAGGGAGGGTGGAGTTGAAACGTTGAAGGATGGTTCTTAAAGTGACAGGCTTTAAATCAGAGCGTTTAAAGAATGCCAGGAAAAATAAAAAACAAATTTGCTTCAATAATTTAAAAAAAATTTACAGAAAATGTGAACAAAATATGTCACTGTAGACGTGGGGTTAATCATCTCAGACTGGATGCAGAGGGTAAACAGAGAAGGACAATAGCTATGGAGATGAGAGAGATTATGGTGAGGTAGCAGGAAGAAGGAGTTGGGGGAGAAGGGATGAATGTGTTGTGATGCGAGATGTCATGCAGATGTGAGATGGGCGGTTGATATAAAAGGAGAGCCCCTGGTGTACAGTGACATGCTTTTTCTGTGTATGACTTATGTAAGAGTGAATAAAGTCGTCTGCTGCATAAATCTGCCTCCGTCATTTACACTCGCCACACTGGTGACCCCTTGACGAATTATGGAACACGGGGCAAGAACCCCGGAGTCGGCCCGGACGGGAAGCCCCAGCAACACGGCAAGCATCCCAGAGACGGCCCGGACGGGAACCCTCAGCAACGCGTGCACTGTTTCAGTCAAACTACCGGACTTTTGGATGCATGACCTGCAGTCTTGGTTCCACCACACCGAGGCTCAGTTCGCCCTCCAGGGAGTAAAGGCAGATGACACCAGATATTACTATGTGGTTGCAGCGCTGGACGCTCGCACGTCTCAGCAAGTAGCGAGCCTCCTCCAACAGCCTCCAGCCCACGACAAAGGCTGCGCTGACCCGGTGCTACACGCTCTTGGACTGTGAGAGAGCAGAGAGGCTCCTGAGGGGCTCCGAGTTAGGAGATGGGTCGGCAGTCGAACTGATGGAGAAGATGTTATCGTTGATGGGCATGGACGACGGCCATTTTCTGTTTGCCCACCTTTTCCTCCCGAACCTCCCAACAGAGGCGAGAGCGGTTCTTGCCAATTCGCCGTTGCTGGCCGCGCGTGACTGCCGGGCGCTAGCCCAGGACGCAGATTGGATCATCCTCACCACCAGAACCCTCACAGTGAACGCGGCGGCGTCGGAACCCAGCGAGATGACCAGCGGAGGCGAGGAGCAACCGACGGTAGCAGCAGCAGGGGCCTGGAAGTGCCAGAGAGACACACTTTGCTTCTACCCCCGCCGCTTTGGAGAGAAAGCACGCAGATGTGTGCCACCATGCCAATTCAAGCGTTCAGGAAACGCCAAGGCCGGCAGTCAGTAGCAGCTGCGACAGCCGGTGAAGAAAACAAGCTGCTCTACGTGACGGACTCGCGCTCGGGGAGACGGTTTCTCGTAGACACCGGCTCCCAAAAGAGCCTTATCCTGCCGTCCTACGCCAACCGGCTAGCGGGAGCTAGCGGCCCCCAACTGGTAGCAGTAAACGGCTCGGACATTAAGACTTTTGGTAAGAGAACACTGACTTTATCCCTACACGGCCGTATGTATGAGTGGACTTTTGTCATAGCGGCATTGAGTTTCCCAATCCTGGGAGCTGATTATTTGTGTGCACACAGGTTGCTAGTCGATGTTGCTAACAGACGCATGGTTAATGCAATGTCTTTTGATTCTCTCCCCTGTACAGCTCGAGGGGCCGGGCCAATAACACAAGCCAACGTCACAGCTCCAGGCGGTAAGTTCCACACACTGCTCACTCAGTTCCCAGCACTCACAGTCCCGACGTTATCGGTGGCCAGCACTAAACACGGGGTGGAACACTTTATCACCACCACTGGGCCACCCGTTTTCGCACGACCTCGGTGCCTGGATGCAGCTAAACTGGCCATAGCGCGCGAGGAGTTTGCCAACTTGGAAAGGTTGGGCATCATCAGGCGTTCAAACAGCCCATGGGCATCCCTGCTACACATGGTCCCTAAGGCCGAGGGATTGTGGCGACCGTGTGGAGATTTCCGCAGGTTGAATAACGCCACAGCGCACAACCGCCACCCGATTCCTTACATTCAGGATTTTTCCATTCACCTCGCCGGGGCACGCATTTTTTCTAAAATAGACCTGGTCCGTGGTTACCACCAGGTCCCAGTGCGCGCGGAGGACATACCCAAAACAGCGGTAATAACTCCGTTTGGCTTGTTTGAGTTTTTACGCATGCCCTTCGGATTAAAAGGAGCAGCACAGACATTCCATCGCATGATGGATGCGGTGTTGCACGATCCGCCGTTTGTGTTCGTCTACCTGGATGACATCCTGGTGGCCAGCGCGTCCGAGGACGAACATGTAACCCACCTCAGGATGGTTTTCAGGAGGTTGGAGGAGCACGGGTTAATAATCAACCCGGCGAAATGCCAGTTCGGCATCACGGGGATTGATTTTTTGGGGCACCACGTCTCACCAGAGGGAGTGATACCCTTGCCCGAAAAAGTGCGCGCTGTGGCGAATTTTCCCCGGACTCAGACTGTCAGGGCACTGCAAGAGTTTTTGGGGATGGTTAACTTTTATAACCGGTTCTTCCCCAGCACAGCTCAGCTCATGCAGTCATTGTACGCCACGCTCAAGAAATGGAAACCCGCGGACAGAGTCGAATGGACTCCGGAGCGGGAGCAGGCATTCTCTGAGGTTAAAACAGCCCTGGCAAATGCCGCACTGTTGGCGCACCCGGACCCGGCGGCCCGGATAGCGCTCACTACCGACGCCTCGGACGTGGCCATAGGGGCCGTTGTGGAGCAACGTGTCGCCGGTTCTTGGCAGCCGCTCGCTTTTTTCAGCAGGGCTTTGCGCGACAGTGAGCGTAAATACAGTGCGTTCGACAGAGAGTTGCTGGCTCTCCACCTGGCCATACGCCACTTCCAGTTCTGGCTGGAAGGGCGCAGCTTCACCGCGTTCGTGGACCACAAGCCGCTAACATTCGCGATGGCCAAGGTTTCGGAACCATGGTCGGGCCAGCAGCAGAGACAGCTGGCCGTGATCTCGGAGTTTACGACCGATATTCAGCATTTGTCGGGTAAACTGAATGTGGTGGCGGACTGCCTCTCGCGCGCAGTAGTGGCCCCGGTCTGCGTAGGGATAGATTATACAGCCATGGCCACAGAGCAGATTGGCAATGCGGACGTTTGCGCGCTCCAGTCTGGACCAACAGGGTTAAGGCTGGAGAGCAGAGTACTGCAAGACGGCAGCCCCCCCAATCTGCGACGTCTCCATGGGACGCCCGCGCCCGGTGGTCCCAGTTGCTTGGCGCAGCCGAGTGTTTGAGTCAGTTCACGCTCTGGCGCACCCAGGAGTTCGCGCGTCAGTCAAAATGGTGGGAGTGAAGTTCGTGTGGCCAGGCCTGTTCAAACAAGTGAAAGAGTGGGCTGCAGCCTGCGTAGCGTGCCAATGACCACAGACACAGACACCTGAAGGCTCCTTTGGAGCCGTTTCGTATACCGGCTAAGAGGTTCAACCATGTTCACGTGGACCTCGTGGACCCCCTCCCACCATCACAGGGGTGCACGCACGACAGTGGTGGACTGCACCACACGCTGGCCAGAAGCAGTTCCGCTGGCGGCAACCACATCCGCAGACGTGGCGCGTGCTTTTTTGACAACATGGGTGGCACGTTTTGGCATCCCATCGGACATCACGTCCGATAGGGGCCCTCAGTTTGTTTCCGGACCCCCTCCCACCATCACAGGGGTGCACGCACGACAGTGGTGGACTGCACCACACGCTGGCCAGAAGCAGTTCCGCTGGCGGCAACCACATCCGCAGACGTGGCGCGTGCTTTTTTGACAACATGGGTGGCACGTTTTGGCATCCCATCGGACATCACGTCCGATAGGGGCCCTCAGTTTGTTTCCGACCTCTGGTCCATGATGGCCCATAGCCTGGGTGTTGCAATTCATCACACAACCGCGTACAACGCACAGGCCAATGGGTTATGCGAGCGTTTCCATAGGTCACTGAAAGCAGCACTCAGGGCTTCGCTGACGGATGCAAATTGGGTAGACCGGCTGCTGTGGGTTTTATTGGGGTTGCGTTCTGCACCAAAAGAGGATTTGGAGGCTTCCCCAGCAGAGCTTATTTTTTCTCAGCCACTGCGGCTGCCCGGGGAATTTTTGCCAGATAATCCCGCGCCGGACAACTATCCGTCTCAGCGTTTGCAGCATAGCGCAGACACAGGCACACTGCCCGACCGACCCACCACTGTTTTCCACCCGCTTTTGTGCCAAAAACTTTGAAGAACGCGGCGTTCGTGTTTGTCAGGCACGATGCCCACCGCCCTCCATTGTGCCCATCCTACGATGGCCCGTTCAGAGTGCTGGAAACAGGGGACAAACATTTTTTGTTAGACTTGGGGGGTCGTCGGGAGAAAATATGCATAGACAGACTTAAGCCCGCCTTTGTGGTGGCGGACGAGCAAGTGCTGTTGGCTCGGGCCCCTCGGCGTGGAAGACCCCCACTGAGAACTCCCCAGGTAAACGATTCATCAGAGCAGGCACATGGGCAAGTCAAAGGTTTCCCCCCCCCTCGCCATGGCCCACCTGCAGACAGATACACCCCCAGGAGTCCCCCGCCGGCACAGCAGTGCCGTGGAGGTGGAAAACCCCCGTTACAGCAGATATGGGAGGAGACTGAAGCCAAAAGTACGTGAGGACTGAAACTCAGTCTGAGATTCTCGGGGTGGGGGGGCGGTGTAGACGTGGGGTTAATCATCTCAGACTGGATGCAGAGGGTAAACAGAGAAGGACAATAGCTACGGAGATGATAGAGATTATGGTGAGGTAGCAGGAAGAAGGAGCTGGGGGAGAAGGGATGAATGTATTGTGATGCGAGATGTCATGCAGATGTGAGATGGGCGGTTAATATAAAAGGAGAGCCCCTGGTGTACAGTGACATGCTTTTTCTGTGTATGACTGATGTGAGAGTGAATAAAGTTGTCTGCTGCATAAATCTGCCTCCATCATTTACACTCTCCACATCACAAACATTTCATTAAGACATGGGTGAGCTATTAAAATGTGGAAAAAGTGCAGTCAGTGACTCCTTTTAGAGTATAAAGAGAGAGGAGGTGACACTTGAGAGCTCACACACAGTGAGTATAAGCACTGACAGTTGAAACAGAAAGGGAAGAAGAAACAAAGGCTAAGGGTGTGCTCACACTGTAGTGCCTGTTCTGTTTTGATCAAAGTTTGACCCCTAAATCGTAGAACACTTGATAAGTGTGATTGCTCCCTACTGTTCTGCAGAATGGAACATTTCCCCAGCTTTGGAATGAGTGGTATTCCCAGGAATGGAATGTATGCAATTGTTGTTGGGGTAAGGTGAAGAAGCTGCACTGCTATCATTAGGGATTCCTTAAGGAAGTCGGGGAACTGTACTAAAAACAATGTGAGTGCAAGCCAGTGAAAGCCCCCTGCTGACCAAGGAGCAGAGGGCCATGGGACTTTGCACAGAACAAATAACAAGGCACCAGTGAGAGCGCACCTTAAGTTTTGGGTGTGATGGCCTACGACCTGATGTCAGGGCTGGCGGTTTCCTGAGGAGTCTCAGATAAAATAATTAATAATTAACATAATTTGAGCCATATGTTAGGTGGACCTATTCTCTTTTATTCTCACACCATATGTGAAGCCTGAACTAATCAACATTTGTACAAACACTAATCCACTGACTGGCTTTCTTGGCTGGTTTGTCTTTTTAAAATGTGTCCACACACCCTAAGCGTGGGTGAAGGAGAGTGTGAGTGAGTGTGTGTGAGTGTGAGAGTGAGCATATGTGCTGGTCAGGGGGTGCTGGACTGATAGGGGTGGTACCTCCTGGCCACGTAGGCTCCCTCCGGCGGGCGGGTGAGCTGGCCTGGCCTTCCGTGGGGCTCCCCACTTCTTGCTGATGCCTTCCCAAGGCAGAGTGCCTGGTAGCCCCCAAGGTATGTGTCTGGGGTGATGGGGTGGGAGTGGGTCCGCTGTGTGTTTGGGGGGGAGGATGTCCGGGGGGCCCGCATGGGCCAGTCTCCAGCCCGTGTGTGTGTGTGTGTGGGGGGGGGCACTTCCTGCTCCTGGGGCTAGGGGCTGGTGTTGTGGGGACTAGCCAGCCTGAGGGTGGAGGTGCGCCACTTGGTGGCCCAGCCTCCTCCGGCTGGCCCTCCTGGGGCAGATGCCTAGATGTCGTGGGGCTTGGTGGCTTCAGGCCATTTGTACTTTGTGGGGGTTGCGGCTATGCCCCCGGGGGTTGCTGGCGCTGTCTTGCTTGCTCATGATTTCGGGGGGGGGGGGGGGTGCTGTGGCCTGCCACCTTCTTTGTATGTTTCCTGGCAAACCACTCAGACGCACACACTCATTTTCATGCACGCTGTCACACACACACACGCCTACACACACATGCTCAAACATGTGTATCTTTGTTCTCTTACAAGTGCAGTTATCAGGTTTGTGATGAGACCGTTTCAGTAGCAGAAACAGTCTGTTTGTTTGTTTGTTTCAGTTTTGATAGTCTGTGTTTTCTCTGTTTGTTCCTCTCTCTTTTCCCCCCTCCCCACCCCCTCACCTGCCTCCCCTTCCGTCCATCCATCCATCCATCTTCTTCCGCTTAATCCTTTTCGGGTCGCGGGGGGGCTGGAGCCTATCCCAGCATCTTTGGGCGAGAGGCAGGGTACACCCTGGACAGATCGCCAGTCCATCGCAGGGCCAACACAGAGAGACAGACAACCATTCACTCTCACAGTCATACCTAAAGACAATTTAGAATCCCCAGTTAATGCCGGTTAACCTAACTTGCATGTTTTTGGCATGTGGGAGGAAACCAGAGAAATCCCAGAGTAAACCCACGCAGACACGGGGAGAACATACAAACTCCACACAGATCACTGTTGGTCGGGGGCTGGGATTGAACCCAGGATCCCCCGGCCAAGGGTGAGTTGCTGTGCTGCCGCAGTGCTAACCACTCCGCCACCGCACTGCCCGCCTCCGACCACTTCAAATCTTCTCAATTCCCTCCCCCTGTCAGGTCCATCATAAGTAAAACAATTTAAACAAAGTACGGTATTAAAGTTATTACAAGAGGACTCTATAAATACTATTTATATACAGTACATATCAAATATGAGCAAACCTCCTTTTGGTAAAGTAAATTTGTTTGGCACAATAAGGGAAGCAGATATCTGTACTGCTTACTTAGCTGCTACATAGGACAGGGTAAAAAAAAAATGTGGCTATAGAACAGCAAAATTGCAGATTACTGGGCCATCCTGACAGCCAAAAGGATCAATCACCTAACTGCCAAACAATAATGGACTGACCTTTCCATGAAGTAAGACAAACCCAACATGTTAACTTAGAACATGCACGAACTCATGTGATTGTCTATTTTCAGTACAGTAAAATAAACAATACTATGTCACAGGTGCAGCTATTTATTTTTATGGAAGCCAAAGGCATGCACTCAAACAGGCTTATCAGGTCAAAGCACCAGAAATCCCCTGATGCATGTTTCAGTTTCAGGTGCACTTGTTCAGTCAATTGAAAAAGGATTCAGTAAGAGAAGCAATGTCAGGTATGTGTGCTCTTCTTATTTCATTAAAATAGGAATGGACAGAAGTTGACCTGAATAACTGAACTGGAATTTAACATAGATATGTCTGCTGTGGTAGATTGGTGCTAAGAAAGTAAAACAGAATGCACACTGGCTTCTCAAATATTTGGTCAAATAATCTTTTTGTGTATGAGACACTAAGCAGTGTTGTGCAGCAGTTGGAGCCGTCTTCTAGTGGCAGGGTTAGGTTTGTTTAAGGCCACATGATCAGATGGGCTGAAGACAGGACAGTCGTGGATGATATGTTGGGCTGTCTTTTGTGCTGCACTGCATGTGCAAGCTGGAGATAGGCATAGCCCCCCAGTGAAACATATCAGCACTGAAGTGGCCTACTCCAGAGTGTAGTTGGTTGAGAATGACCTACTCTGTCCTAGGTAGCTCTACTCCTGGTGGTAGCTTCATCTGAAGAGGCAATAAAATTGAGCTGGGCTGGGGGTGTGCTGCCAGGCTCTTCTCCATCTTTGCAGGACATAGAAACTGAGCCCCAATAGGGTGGCTGCTTGACGAGAAAAATGCCGGCAAGATGTTAACCTCTGTCGCCCAAGATGCTGTGACTCCTGAACAGTGTTGTGCAATGGGTGTCCAGTGTCCTGGAGAGCCTTGGTAACTCATTTGTATGTATGATGTTCCCTTCGCAGAACTGTGGGTGCAATACCAGACAGCACTGGCAGAAATTCTGTTGGAACAGCACGAAGGTAGCCAGTGACTAGCCTCATGGCTTAATCAATGATTGTGTCCAACTTCCTGGTGTGTGAGCTCCGACACCATGTTGGGGAGGCACATTCAGCAGCACTGTACAACAAGGCAAGGGAACTGATGTGTAGAGTGGCTGTAGATGCACCCCATGATGAGCCTGCCAGTCGACGTAGTAGGCTGTTCCTAGAAGAGACCTTGATACATCGAGATTCTACGTATGTGTTGCCTGTATTTCAGCTGCCTGTCAAGTTTGACACCAAGGTATGCTGGAGTTGGGTTTTAGAGCATTGGTATCTCATCAAGGCGGGAATTAAGCTGACGACACTTCTCCTTGGTATTGCGATGGAAGGCAGTTGATGTAGTTTTTGCCATGTTTAGGTTTAACCGCCAAAGTCTTGAGGTACTCTGCTATCGGTGCCATGTCCGCAGTCAGTGCAGCCTCTGTTTTTGCCCAGCTTTGGTCAGAAAAAAGCAGGGCAAGGTCATCAGCCTAGCCATACTGCTGAGATGTTGTTGATGGTAAGTTGTAATGTACAGGTTGAAAAGCATTGGGGCCAGTACTGAGCCCTAGCGGACTCCGTACCTAAGGTGACGTGGTCTGCTGGATTGTCTGTCGCTTGTCTTAAGGATAAAATTGCAGTAGGAGATGATGTTACTGATGAATTGGACAAATTGACAATCAGGGATGGTTCTTAGGAGCTTTAGGGTCAGGCCCTGGTGCCATACTGTGTCATAAGCTCCTGTTAGAGCCACAAGTACAACACCTGCCTTATGGCCACTCTTGAAAGAAACCTCTATTTCAATCGTCAGCCTCACAATCTGTTGGATGGTGCTATGACCATGGTGGAATCTAGCTTGTAACGACTGGCTCTAGTCGAGCAAGGAGAAGGTGCTCGAGGAGCTTGAAGGGGACGTAGAGGAGAGAGATGGAGCAATAGCTCTTTGGGTTGTCAACAGGCTTGTTTGGCATTGGTAAAGCAATGATGGTTGCCCTCCTCCAGATTTTAGGTATGACTTGGTTAGTGAGGCAACATGAGTAAAAATGCTGGAACCAGGCTTGGCAACTTGGTCCGCAATGTATCAGGAACTCTGGGGGAATGTTGTCCAGGCCCAGTCAAATAATATCATTTCTAAGAGGACACTTGACCTTTGGGATGAGCTATTTTCTTAACACTGTTGATACGAATCCTCTTTTACTTTCTCTTATTGCTGTAATGATAAACAATGTACAGTAACTTTACAGAGTCCTCACTTTATCATCCTGTTTCTATTTTAGTTCTTTTTAATTATTTAATTCAAACCTTTGAAACAGGTCTTGGTAGTACTGCTAACTCAGTAAGTGAGAAGCCTTACTTTAAAGGGGTTATTGACTGCACTTTTTCCATATTTTAATAGCTCACACGTCTTAAAGATGCACTCCGGAGGCTCTAAAACCACCTAAAACCACTTCAAAAAACAATGTGTATTGCTCAAAATAATATATTGTGGCTTTTTATACATAAAAAAAACTTTCATTGCCCGAGAATGACTTGGAAAGAGCTTTTAAATCTTTCATTTACTTAAGTATGCACAAATCTATGAATATTCTAATTAGCTCCACCCATACTCTTGCCCACTAGTAGCTGGAAGAAGAAGAGGACTCTGGGAGGGCAATCCAACTTGAGGAAGTAAAAGTTTCCATAGGTGAACCTGCGGAAGGATCATTCTTGGTGGAACAGAGAGTCACTGGAGCCAGCCCCACATGGAGGCTGGAGGGCTCTCTGCCAGTCTCTGGTTACCCACTCACCATGAATCACCTTGCTGGGGGCCAGCGAGCAGTTCGCCTCGGTCCAGTGCAACCGCCAACTGGCTCGCCTCCAAAAGCCTCCGCGCTTCGAGCTTCAAGCTACTCCGAGGAAAACTTGCTGGCGCCCAGCGAGGCGATCTACGGTGAGTGGATTACCAGAGACCACTCCTTCGGGTGGAGAGGGAGGAGCCGAGGAGCGCTCGGCTCTTTTGGAGCACTCTCCCCAGTTGAGCACTCCTCGGCTCCTCCCTCTTCTCCCAAAGTTGGGATCTCTGGTTACCCACTCACCGTGGATCACCTCGCTGGGGGCCGGCAAGAGCTCGCTCTCCCCAGCCTCCTTCGGAGCGAGCCAGAGCAAGTGCTTCGAAAGAAGCAAACCGGCTGGGGGGCACACCGGTGGGTACTCCCAGCAAGGCAAGGGGAGTCCTCCAGCCGAGCAGCAACTCTCCGCTCCCCCGAGAATGATTCTTTCGCAGGTTCACCTACAACGATACTCGCCCCGGCCGTTGCACCATGCACACCAGGCCTGTCTCCCCCGGCATGCAGGCTGCAAACATGTGTCCTCTCCGGTATTTTAGCAAGGACAATGAGGTTTTTCCAAATAAAATTAATCATTGCTGTCGTATTTTCATGTCTGTGGGTAAGACATGTAATTTAAAAGTAAGAGGATTTCTTGCTCACACAGGCAAAAACTGAGTATGTATAATCTGCTATCTTTCCCAACTTGTAAAAGCTCCTGCTACTCATTGGCTCTTTTTTTTGGGGGGGGGGGGGGGATTTTCAAAACCACCCTCTTCCCCCAAGGCAGTGAACAAAGGTCTGTATAGCCATGCCCAGTGCTTAGCCTGACTGGTTAATGTTATAAGCAATCAGGCTAAGAAGGAATACTTACATAGCTAGAAATACTCAGGGGGGCATAGCTAAAATGAAACTACAGCCAAAAAAAAAAAAAAAACAGAGATATGAGACATTTCAGTTATTTCCTCCTTGATATGTCTTGTAAGTCACAAAAAAGCACGTTACAGACATGTTAACAACAGAAAAAAACTTGATTTTTGACGGAATGTGACTTTAATGAAATGTTTGTGACATATTTTGTTCACATTTTCTTTAATTTTTTTAAATTACTGAAGCAAATTTGTTTTGTATTTTTCCTGGCTTTCTTGAAACATTCTGATTTAAAGCCTGTCACTTAAAGAACCATCCTTCACCTACTCAACTCCACCCTCCCTCTTATGTCAGTTAGCCATTAGCTGACTAGCTTTTAGCCTCCTAGCTCAGATGAGCAGCGCTCTGGTTCACTGATCCACAGTCGATGGTGTATCTCGCCTCAGTCTGGCCTATCTCCCAATAATTTTGCCTCGATTAATCAACAAATGGCTAGCACCGCATGCCAGATGCCCCCCTTCCCCCTCCGATCGCCGCAACCGAGATCTGGTCCATTACCCAAGGCTGCTGGCCGAGCTACAAAGCCAAGGGATCTCAAAGGGCAGTGTCTCACTCTGTGGGACTCTGCTCTGCTCCCATGACCAGCTGGGAGCTGGGGCAACTACGCTGCCCGCGAGAGCGGAACAGAGTGATGCAGAGCCCCGGAGGACGTGGGGGAGCTGACCGTAAGAGCCAGCAGCTTCCAGCCAGCAGCCCATCTCATAGTGATTTCATTGTGATTCTGTGGCAGATCACCCATACTAGCATTATGCCGAGAACTTCCCTGCCTGCCGAGTACTGCATCTGGGGGCGTTCTCAGCATAACACCGGTAAGTAGCCTCTGGTCCCAGGCCATTTTGATTGCAGTGATTGGTGTGCCGGTACAGGCGATCCGCCGCGGAATCATGATGAAACCACTGGGAGATGGGCCTGTTATGTCTGGGAATTAGGGATCAGTGGACATGCTGACTGTGCTGAACTGTGGCTTTATTAAAAGAGCTGGTAGCATATGTTATATACAAAACAAGCTAATACTAGCAGGGTACAGGCAGTGTGTTGGCACAGAGGCGGAGTGCCAAAGAGGTCGTCTCCTGCCATCAGTCCCCTAATATAGGCACGGCATGATGACATCATTCGTGCCTACACTATCAGGTCTGTGCTGTTCATTGTTAATATGGGAATATCTAACATTCACCTCTCCTCTGGGAAAGCCCAAAAACATTATTAACGTCAAGTCAGGCATATGAACTCACAACAATTTAAACCTGAACCTGGGCCACCGGGTGGACTGCCAATAGACCCTGCACAGCTGAGTGGGTTATTCTGCCACTGTAGTCAACATGCTCTGCCATTTTCTTACTGTCCAACCTCAGGGGCCTCAGGGGAGCCCAGCGGTGGTGACCTGGAGGTGCCGGCCATAGCGGACCTGGGTGCCATCTCGTTGGAATCATGGCTCGCTTGTCAGCAAAGTCCCAGTCTGGGTCCCACGCTGGCTGGGTCTGCTCCGGCATCGCAACTTGGTCTGGGGCAGCTGCACTTACCTTTCGCAGACAGCGTGCCATCGCGAACCATCGGCCATCTGGAATATGGCTTGCCCCACTTGCGCAATCATCTGCATCAGCGATAACAGGAGCATCTGCAGGTCCAGGTGTTCGGCTCGGCGGACCCAAACCCAATCAAGCACTGCGAGCAGTGATGAGTTTGGCTGCACTCAGCGCTGCTGCTCTCTCGTCCCGGATGCTAGTTGCTGTTGTGGTGGTGTGCCAGCAGCAGGACATGCTCCGGGTTGGCATTGCTCTGCTGGGTCCTGCTCAGCCATGAACTCTTTCTTCTACAGTGCTGCGGCGGCTCCCTGAGGATGATGCCAAGTGAGGATCTGAGACGAGTCCGGTTTCTGCCCTCTCTCTTCTGGTGCTGATTGTGGTCATGGCGATGTGTCACTGTCGCTGGTGAGGGGATGCGCACCGGGTTGTTGTCATTCACCAGGGTCCCTCTTGGCTACGAACTCCCTCTCCTGCAGCTCTGCAGCGGCTCTCTGAGGCTTATGCCAGGTGAGGATCAGATGCGAGTCCGGGTTGTGTTCTCTCTTCTGCGATGAGACAGTAGCTTGAGAACACTCATGCTGTGCAAAGATCAGCTCCAGGTCCCATGTGGTTGTGGTCTGGGGCTCCTGTGGCTGCTCCTGGTCTACTGGGTTCTGCTTGGTATGCAGTGCGAGGCAGGGAGTGGCTGTGTCCATGTCTGAGTGCAGCGGACTTGAGCCGTCGTTGGCCAAGCTGAGTTTACTGCTGGGTTAACCCGCTGTGGTGCCCTGCCATCCCACGGCATCTACCCCAGGGCCCTCCTGAGATGACGTGGGGTCAACAGGCTCAGCAACCGGGGCAACCTTCTGTACCAGTGGAGCTGACTGTGAGGAGTGCGGGCCGGGGCCCGTTAGCTGCGATGCTACCTAGGCCGTTGTCTGTAGCTGTGACGCTAATTCCATTGCCTCCATCTCTGACAGGATGCCCAGCACCATCAGCACAGACTCCCGTAGCATTTCCACCAAGTCTGCCATTGGCAGGTCGTCAGGCTCCATCTGCAGCAAGTCCCATATCATCAGATTTGTGGTGTACGTCTTCAACTGCTCTCCCACCAACCTGTCTTCCAAGTGGCCGAACTTGTACGTGTTAGCCGAACAGTGGAGGGTGGCTATGTACTGTAGGACCAACTCGTTTGGTCACTGTTGGCACTGATAAAACACAAATCTCTGGGCCATTATGCTCTGTGGAGCAGTGAAATGTCCGGTTAATAAGGCGACACATTCGCTGTAGGTGTCTGCAGGGCCCACTGCTCGAAACACATGCTGTCCCTTGCTGCCCAGGTTATGAATCAGCAATGCACATCGACGATGCTTGCTAACATTAGCTAGGTCCATAGCTGACACGTATGTCTGAAACGACTCAAACCAATAGGCCATGGGATGGGCAGCTCACCTGGGGTTGCGAGGAATAGTAGTGGTGGTGCTAGGAAAATAGTTAATTCTCCTCCAGAAGTACCAGTTTACCTCGTCACCAATGTTATGTCTGGGAATTAGGGACCAGTGGACACATTCACTGTACTGAACTGTGGCTTTACTAAAAGAGCTGGTAGCACGTGTTACATACAAAACAAACTAATACTAGCAGGGGAAAGGCAGTGCGTTGGCATAGAAGCAGAGCACCAAAAAGGCCATCTCCCGCCGTCAGTCCCCGAATATAGGCACGGTGTGATGATGTCATTCGTGCCTGCACCATCACGTCTGTGCTGATCATTGTTAAGATGGGAATATCTAACAGGGCTGTAGTGAACCAGGTGGTAACAGGCATGGTTATTAGGGTGACTACGATCTGAAGAAAATAACAATATAAGCCACGCTTACACTGGTCCTGGTACCAGTGCTAGCTCGTGGGCCAAAGGCTCATGTGCTAATAAGCTACCTTTAGCCTTTAGCTGGCCATGTGAGCTAGCAGACTCCAGTACAGGCGATCCGCTGTGGAATCATGATGAAACAACTGGGAGATGGGCCGGAGTGACGCAAGGCACACCAGCAAACCAAGTGACAACAGGGATGGCTATTAGGGTGACTAAGATCTGAAGAAAATAACAATATAAAATACCTCCAGGATTTCATGATGTTGTGATCGCATCAATTCACGCAAAATCAGCTAATCAGTGCAACTATTGTGCAACTTTATCCAATCACCGCAACTTTCCCGCAATTCTGGCCAATCTTCCTCAACTTCCACCAATTTCATCAATCAAATTTGTCCCTGAGTCACACTAAAATGCTCAGTCTAACCAATCAAATGTGTCGCTGCACCGTGTTCACCTACGTGTTTACAGTGAGTATTAATGCAACACATCAACAAAAACAGAGTGTGTGATTTATAAAAACACTCACCTGCAAGGTTTCCAACACTGTCCCTTCCTCCGTCTCCCCCAGCCTGCGGATGGACGTCTTGCCACATCTCCATGCTGACCGCATGTACGAAGTGACGGGTTTGTGTTGAAAAACGTCCGCCTGCCCCAAAAGCACCCATCACGGGAGCATGCGTGAGGAGAGATGCCGTAAAACCCAAAACAAAATGAGCAAATCTATCACTACAGCCAGTGCTTGATCATTTTGTACATCTTTAGAGGTAAAATCATTACTACATCTTGCCAATGACCTTTAAAGCCCCTTCTCTCTGGAACCAGTTACCACTTTGGGTCCGGGAGTCAGACTCGGTCTCTGTTTTTAAGAACAGGGTAAAATCCTTCCTTTTTAATATAGCTTTCGTTTAAGGAGGTGTTTTGTGTCTTTTAACCCCACTCTTGTTCTATTGTTATCTGATCCATACAGCTGGTTGACCTCCAATATTGTACTTGGCATCTTACTGCTATGTTCTTTATGTCTGTCCTTTCCATCCTCCCTATCCCCTCATCCCCAGCCAGTTGCAGCAGACGACTGCCCCTCCCTGAGCCTGATTCTGCTAGAGATTTCTTCCTTCCAAATGGCACTTTTTCCTCTCCACTGTCGCTTAGTGCTTGCTCATAGGGGATCATCTGATTGCTGGGTCTTTCTGTGACTGTGTGGGTTTTTTCTGCACTGTGGCGCCACGAGATGGCTTTTGTTGTGATGTGGCGCATTATAAATAAAGCTGAACTGAATTGAATAGAATTAAAGCTGTGAATATCTGGTCTGGACATGGACAAGCCCCCCCCCCCCCCAATAAATGAAAGATAACTGTCTGATGAGACAAGTGTGTGTGTCAGCACATGCAGCAGATGGACAGGTAGGAGTTAGATACAGAAAGAGAGAGAATATTGTCAATAATTATTTTTCAGAAAAACAGACTCCAATAGACAATACAGAGCAAGAGAATAAATTATTTCTTTTTTCCTCTCTGCTTGGTACCGAGTGGTTGGGAACTGTATAGGGAGTTTTCAAATGAAGGTGCTGCCAATAATTTCCAAATCTATGATCCTGAAGGACAAGCTGCTGTGCGCAGGGGTGGACCAGCACCTGTCATCATGGATCCTGGACTACCTCACTAACCGGCCTCAGTTTGTGAGAACCCGGGACTGTGTGTCCGACACGATCATCAGTAGCACGGGGGCCCCCCAGGGAACAGTTTTGGCTCCCTTCCTGTTCATCCTTTATACTGCCGACTTCTCACACAACACAACACACTGCCATCTACAGAAGTTCTCTGATGACTCTGCGATCGTTGGCCTCATCTCCAATGGAGATGAAGTTGAGTACAGAGGGCTTATCCAGGACTTCGTGGACTGGTGCCATCGGAACTGCCTCCAGATCAACGCAAGGAAAACTAAGGAGCCGGTGGTGTACTGCCGCAGGCAAGGACAACCCCTCACAGCACCAGTAAATATACAGGGAACAGACATCGAGATGGTGACATCCTATAAGTACCTGGGTGTTCATCTGAACAATAAACTAGACTGGTCACACAATACTGAAGCTCTCTACAGGAAGGGACAGCACAGGCTGTTCCTACTGAGGAGACTCAGGTCTTTTGGGGCGCTGCTGAAGACATTCTATGACACAGTGGTGGCATCAGCCATCACTTTTGGAGTGGTCTGCTGGGGCAGTGGCATTACGGCAGCCGATAGGAAGAGACTGAACAAACTGATCAAGAAAGCTAGCTCTGTCCTGGGGCAGTGCCTTGACCCAGTGGAGGAGATAGGAGAGAGAAGGACGGTGGCTAAACTGTCATCTCTGCTGGAGTCCGAGTCCCACCCTATGCAGGACATACTGAATGCACTGAGGAGCTCATTTAGCAGCAGACTACATCATCCTAGGTGCAAAACCGAGAGGTTTCACAGGTCCTTCCTACCAACGGCTGTCAGACTGTACAACCTAAGCAGGGCTGCTCGCAGAGATAGCAAAAAGATGTGACAACCTAATAGTTTTGAATGCAAAAGATGCGATAGACTTATACAATGGTCCCCTCCGGTATACAACTAGGAAAATACCAGTCGCTATGGAGGGTGAGAATATGTATGGGTACATAATCATACCATGTAGGATAACTAAGTAGACGGTTGTGCTGTTTCATTCCATCTAGCTGCAATGCTCCGCACTGTGTGTGTTTATATATTTACATATTTATTCCATCTAGCTACAATGCTCCGCACTGTGTGTGTTTATATATATATTTATATATTTACTCTATCTAGCAACAATGCTCCACACTGTGTGTGTTTATATATTTACATATTTATTCCATCTAGCTACAATGCTCCGCACTGTGTGTTTATATATTCATATATCTATTCCATCTAGCTACAATGCTCCGCACTGTGTTTATATATCTACATATTATTCCATCTAGCTACAATGCTCCGCACTGTGTGTGTTTATATATCTACATATTTATTCCATCTAGCTACAATGCTCCGCACTGTGTGTCTATATATATGTACATATGTATACTTGCTGCTCGTTTTTTTTTTTCTTGCCTTCTGATTGTTGCTCTGAGTGTTGCTATCCCTGTGCTGTTGCAATCCTGTAATTTCCCCATTGTGGGACTAATAAAGGCTTATCTTATCTTATCTATACTCTTTAACATGCATTCAATGCAATTTAGCTGTTGTAATGGATATTGTATTAAAGTCTGTATTTGTTATTGCACAAAAGAATTTTTCTGTATAGCAGAAGTTTTTGCTTAATTTACAAATCACTGTTTAATAGGAAATTTTTGGCAATCCAGTGCTTTTCTTGTATTGTTACGTAGAAGATCACTGCAGTAAATTGGAAAAAAAACATCTGCTTTAAGGGCGCATTCAGATGGCCACTCTTTGGTCCGGACCAAAGGACCAAAGAGTGTATTCCGCGGATAGTTTGGTTTGTTTGGTGCAGTCTGAACGCGCACTGGAACTCTGGTGCGCACCAAACAAGCCAAGTCTGGTCCCACTGAAAACGGGGGTCTTGGTTCGGTTACAAACAAAGTCTGGTGCGCTTTGCTTGCCGTGTGAGTCCAAATGGAGTATCCAGCGGACCAAAGGGTGGAAGTGTCCCTCTGCATTTGTGTAACCATAGCAACACGTAGTGAGAAGAGGAAGTGGCATTTACCGTAGAGCATTTTGGGTAGAAAATAACAATAAAAACAACCACGCGGATCCAAGAAATCTTTTTACCGGAGAAAGCCGAAGAGAAAAGTTAAAAAATGTCTCGTGGACAGACTTCGAGTACTGAGGAAATGCAGGCTCTGAAAGACATTTGGTCTAAGGACCAGATTTCTCAGCTGCTTGTGGCTACACACAAGAATACCAAGGTTTTTAAAACGTTTAGCAACATGATGGTGGCACGGGGGTTTATACGGACAGCAGAGTTTTTTATTTTTATTTGTGGCAGACAAACAACCTGGCTGAAGGGAACAGATTTCCATTTTCAGACCTGGCCAATCGATGAGACGGATTTTTCTTCTTCGCCAAGATTTTTTCTTCCTGGTCAGTGGTGGTTTTGGCTACAGCACCACAAACGAGCAGTTGTAACTGTGTGACGTTGTCCAGGCAGGTTGGTCTGCTTGAGTAAAGTGCTGTGTGAATGCAAACCAAACCAAACAAAGGTGTGAAAATTCTCGCCATTCCCTGCCAAATTGAACCAAGATCCCCGGACTATCCTGGTCTGAATGCAGCCTAAAATTTATAATTCTTCCCACAACTTTTAGTGCAAAAAAACCCTCTCAAAACATTGCAACTTTTATCGCAACTTTTTTAAAAATCTCCCACGAATTCAGGCTTTTTGGGCCGCAACAATCATAACAACATCCCACGAAATCCTGGAGGGACTGAAAATAAGCCACACTTAGTGCGAGGCTCCTAGTACCAGTGTTAGCTCAGGAGCTAATAGGCTACCTTTAGCCACTCCTTCTATCTAAATGACAGACAGCTAGGTGGGCCAATAATAGAGCAGTGGGTGGGTCTCAAAAATGGTGGTGGGCTGGCTTTTTTTAATCTTGATATATAGAGAGCCTAAGTCACACCCCCTCTACTTCCGCATATAGGAGCTTAAATCGGAAAAATTCTCCATTGAAATGAATGGCAAAAGCGAAAGATAATTTTCCACCTAAATAATGGTGTAGGTTGTTGTCTAACTGTTTAGTTATAATTATATGAAAATATGTAAATTGAAAGACTACAAACACAGAGGTACGTACCTGACATCACATGTTCAAAGCGCGCCCAGAGTGAAGTAACTAACAGTCTTCTGGATTAATTGCAGCTCTCAAAATACAAAACAATACCATTGTGTTCTCTTTGGATCCTTCTGTCATCGTTCAGGAAACAGGAACTTTTGTAATCTCCCACCATGATCGTGTTTGGTGATGTGGGATGATGGGTGATGTTGTCCACTAATCGTTTTCACAAAAACTAAGTATTATTCTGTTATTATATGACAACTGACAACTTTAATTATGTGGAAAATTATCTTCTAAATTGACAAACCTCATTTGTGTAACTTGTGGCAAAATTTGATTGGGATCAAAAGATAATTTTGCTCTTGCCATTCATTTCAGTGGAGAATTTTCCGATTTATGGTCCCATATGCGGAAGTAGAGGGGGCGTAGGTTCTCTATACAATTTAGACGGAAGAGTCAAAAATGTTTCTGGCGTTTCTTGGGAGAGAAAAATGAGATAAAGGCTGTGTGTTTTTTCAAGAGAACTGACTGTTTTGAAAAAATTTTGATCACATGACCAGTAGACTCATTTCAGACAGTTAAAATCTACCAACACCATTTTTCAGTCAATGGCCCTTTTAATTTTCCTTTTTTTTTTTGACTGAATGTGGATGATGATGAATAAATGATGTTATAAATGCTTTTTAGCTTTTTAAGCTATGATGTACGTATATAGGTTTTATAGTTGTGTTAGTTTTACTTTCCATGGGTAATCCCTTTGTCTGTCATGTGTGTGTTTCTGTTGTTTGGCTGTCTAATGTTATGCTGCTGTTATACTGTAATTTCCCAGTTTGGGATCAATAATGTACATCTATCTATCTATCTATCTATCTATCTATCTTAGCCCCACCCAGCGGCCATCCAGTGGCAATAACTATTGGGACAGTGTGGAGGTTTGATGTGAACCCATCACCACCCACACAGCTTCAACTACCAGGTGAGTGATCCTCTTTTTTTTTGTTTGTTTTGTTTTTTGACTCATGCAACCCTAACCAGATAAGTGGCCGAGAAAATGGATGGGTACAGAATAGTTTACATGGACCCCATTGCCTTCAGAACTGCCTTAATTCTTGATGGCACAGATTCAACAAGATGCTGGAAACATTCCCCAGAGACAGATATACTAGTATCATTCAGTTATTGCAGATTTGTTGGCTGCACATCCATAATGCTCCATGCTGACATCCATTCTTCCATGCTGTTTGCACCACTCACCTTTCCATCAGTGTGTTGCAGCAAAAAGTGAGACTCAGACCAGGGATTTTTTTTTTTTTTCAATTTTCTGTTATCTAATTTCAGTGGGGCTTTATGAATTGTAGCCTGTATGTCCTGTTCTATGCTGACAGGAGTGGCACTAGTTGAGGTCTTCTGCTATAGTCTCTCTGGTTCGAGGGTCAATCTGTTGTACCTTCAGAGAATTTTTTCTGTATCTTGGTTGTAATGAATATTTATAACTCTTCCACAACATTTGCCTTTCTGTCATCTCGAGTCCGTCTGACCATTCTTCTCTGACCTCTGGCATCACCAAGGGGAACTGTTGCTCACTGGATTGTTTTCTCCTTTTCCGACCATTCTCTGTAAACCTTAGAGATGATTATGCATAAAATTCCCAGTAAATCAGAACTTTTTGAAATACTCCGATAAGCCCATCTGTTAAGAACAACCATGCCACATTCAAAGTTACCTATCTTCCCCATTCTGATGCTCAGTTAGAACGCCAGTAGCTTTTCTACATACCAAAATGCATTTGGCTGCTGCCATGTGATTGGCTGATCAGATATTTGCATTAACAAACAGTTGAACAGATGTACCTGTTAAAGTGGCCAGTGAATGTTTTTTGTTCTTAGTTGAAGCGGTGATTGCATGGGTTGTCCTCGCTCTGGCGCGTGTCATCTTTGGTAAGTACAGATTGTCTTCATCATCATCATGCCGCATTGTCAACAATCAGCAGCACATTTGCTTACATCTCTGTCTGTTTACAGGTACGGTGTATTTCAGGGACTGCCCTCAGCAGCCTTATATCCCCATCTATCTGTTAGGCATGGCTTTGGGAGCCATGTGGAGGCTGGGATTAGTGACCTTCCCATCTGTGAGACATCGGCCACGTGAGCTCAGGGGGTTCAGAGCCTTTCTAACCTGTTTATTAGACCTGTATATCAGTATAATGTTCCTAGCAGGTATGGATGTTGAATCTGAGAGATATCATGTCTGCAGTCATGATATTTAAGAACTGTTAATCATCATCATTTTTTGTCTTTACATGTAGGTACCTGGTGGGTCTTCTCAGTCTACCAACCAAACTATGACCCCACAGCTGCTGATGGTCTTTACTGTAATAAGACCCTGTACACTTTTGCTTTCTGGAATGTCGTATTTGAGATTTTTGGGCTTGCAGTTGCTGTGGTCACAGTTTGCAAAGGAATGCTTTGTTATGTCATTATGACTCCTGCACCAGAAGATAGAGTCTATGGACAAGTCTGAGGCATCAATGGAGCAAAATTAGATGCTTAATAATTAGTATGACCTGGCGAAGTTTGTAGACTTATTCTAGTGTAAAAACAGCCTTCAGAACTCTAAATTAAAACATATGTACATGCATATAAACTTAAGGTCCACTGTTAAAAATCACTGTTTTACTGTCATATCCAAGAATCTATGAGATAACTGTATGGATACTTCAGAACTATGAATCACACTTAAAACACACATATAAATGTCAAATAATGCAAAATATGAAGAGATTTATTTATAATTGCTGTAAATATGTAATTAATTTGATGTGATTTCTGTTATAATGTAACTTGTACATTATAACTTGATTGGCTGTAACTTGTAATGTAACTTGTATTTTATGTACATACTGTACATAAAATAAAAGATGTAGATGAGATGCTGCTTTAGCCTAGACCATTTCTTTCTGTTAGCTGATTTAATCATGTGTTGATTTGTGGAGATTTTTTTCTAATAATTAAACCTTTTTTTATCAGAGTACACTGTTCATAATTACCCATTGCAGTGGTAAATTCATCATGGTGTAAAAGTTCCAATTTAGGTAATAACACTCACTGTGACGAAGTCCATGTTTTGCATTCAGACATGCAGTTTTCTGAAGAATTTTTTGAAAGCCTGACATCACAGATGCGTCCATCTGCTGGCCATTAGACAGACTACATGCTGGGAGACCACTGAAAGATCAGAAATTGAACTGATCTCGCAACGATCTCTGTGCTGTGCAAAGGGGCCCTGAACTGAGAAACTACGTATGTAGGTCCATGATTAAAACCTGAAAGGCACTGAGTTAAAGACTGAAAAGCCATCAAAAGCTATTTTCTTTAAACTTGCTTCTGTTAGGATGATCAGATCTCTATGGGTGTATTACATTTTGTCCAAAACCAGACTTCCATCTTGGTTTCATTTGGATTTAAAAAAAGAAACAGGTAGAACACATTTTGGGGGTAAATAAAAATACTATATAAAGGCAACTTTACATAGGTTCCTTCTTAGCTTAAATGTAAAATATTAGACCTAATACATTCAATAATAAAAGAAAAAGACAAAAAAATTATGGACCTGGAGCAACACGGGCGTCTTTTGGAGCAACGCGTCGAGGATCTTGAACAAGGTTCTTGCATTGATGACATAGTTATAAGTGGACTAGACATCAGATATCAGTCGTACGCCCATGCCGCAACAGGACTGAGTGGTGAACATGCTTCCATAAGTGAATCAATGTCCTTAGAAAACCAAGTGCTTCAGTTCCTTAATGATAAAGACATTAAGGTAGAAGCCAATGCGATCTCAGCCTGTTATGCTTTACCGAAGAAAGATAACAAAACAAAGAAATCAATTGTGATGCGCTTTGTGAACAGGAGGGTGAAAAATGACAAACTGAGGCAGGCCAAAAAACTAAAGGAAACTCAAGTTTACCTAAATGAACACCTGACAAAAAAAACCGCTGAATTAGCACGGCAGGCACGGATGCTAAAGAAACATAATAAGATACAGACAACCTGGACAAGAAATTGTAGAATTTGGATTAAACTAAATGGAAGACCTGAGCAAGCAAAAAGTATAATGATCAGAGATGCTACTGACTTAGATAAATACAGATGAACACTGACTATGAAACACAGAGTGAGGAAACTCAAACTCTAAAAATATGCCACTATGCTGAACATAAACCACAAGAGATGGAGAATGATATTGATCCTGATAACCACTTTTTCAATAATATTCATAACCACTGTGAATATTACACTGAAAAGCAATTCAAAAGTCAAGTGCAATTAGATGGTAAACTGTCAATAATACACTTCAATAGCAGAAGTCTTAACAAAAACTTCTCACAGATTCAGGACTATTTAAAACAGCTAAACAGAAAATTCACAGCTATAGCAGTCTCTGAAACCTGGCTTAATGAAGACCAGGCTCCCCTGATGGCAATAGAGGGATATCAGATGTTTAACATTAACAGATCTCAAAAAAAGGGTGGTGGTGTTGCACTGTATATTGATGACCTATATAGATGTAAGCTTGTAAATGAAATGTCCTCAGCACTACCAGGGATTCTGGAATGTGTTACTGTTGAGATTGACCTAGACAAAACAAAAAATCTAATCATAAGCTGCATATACAGAACGCCGGGAACTTGCATTGAGACATTCAGAGATAAATTAGTCGAGCTGTACAATAATATTACTAGTAAGAAAATGGTAGCAATTTGTGGAGATTTCAATATTGATCTACTTAATCCACATCAACAAAATGTAGTTACAGAGTTCACGAACTCTATGTACAGCATGAGTCTATATCCCACAATAACACATCCCAGTAGAATCACAGTCCACTCTGCTACACTTATTGACAACCTGTTTGTCAATGTTCTTGACAAGAAAATAGAAAGTGGATTATTGATAAATGATATAAGCGACCACTTGCCAATCTTTGCACTTATCCATGGCCACACGGGGCCCAACCCAGAAAAAATCTCAAAATCGTTCAGACACAAATCACCAAACGCAATCAGTTCTTTTAAAGAGGACTTGCTGAAGCAAGACTGGACAGAAGTCTATGTATCAGATGTAAATGAAGCCTATGACACATTTATAAACATTGTAACCACTCTTTATGAAAAAAACTGCCCATTAGTTAAAAAAAAGCTTAAACACAAATTTACTGACAAACCATGGCTAACCAAAGGACTACAAAAGGCGTGTAAAAAGAAAAATTTATTATATAAAGCTTTCATAAAGAAAAGGACAAAAGAAGCAGAGCAGCGGTATAAAACATACAAAAATAAGTTAACATATATAATAAGATGTAGTAAAAGAGACTATTACAGTAAAAAACTGGAAAAAAACAAAGACAATATTAAAAATACATGGACAATAATCAACAGTATCCTTGGAAATAAAAGCAGAAATACCAGCTACCCAACTAACATTCCAAAAAATAATAAATCGACTCCAAATGTGAATATAGCTTCACCTGCAGATGAATTTAATAATTTTTTTGTTAACATTGGACCTAAACTGGCCCGAGAAATACCCACTACGGTGCCAACAGGTGATTCAATATGCAATAACACTGCTGTAAAAGACACCATCTTCATAAAGAACACAGACGAAAGAGAGGTCATTGAAATTGTTAAATCGTTCAAAAGTAAAACATCTACTGACTGCGATGGTATTGATATGCTACTAGTCAAAACTGTTATCGAATGCATAGTGAAACCACTGACGTATATCTGTAACCTGTCTCTCCAATCAGGTATATTTCCCAATGCAATGAAAATAGCTAAAGTAATTCCGATTTACAAGACAGGCGACAGAGGGGAACTCTCCAACTACAGACCAATTTCACTATTACCGCAATTTTCCAAGATACTTGAAAAAAATATTCTATGAGAGAATTGACAACTTCATACTGAAGAATGATTTATTGTGTGAGCAGCAATATGGGTTCAGACACAAAAGGACAACAGCATATGCCTTAATGGAATTTACAGAAAAAATATCAACAGCCATTGAAAATAAAGAGTATTCAGTTGGAGTATTCCTGGATCTTAAAAAAGCATTTGATACAGTAGATCACAATCTATTATTAAAGAAACTACAAAATTGTGGTATTAGAGGGGTAGCACTGTCCTGGTTAAGAAGTTACTTAAAGAATAGATATCAGTTTGTATGTGTTAACAACAAAAACTCAGAGCTACTGAAGGTCACCTGTGGAGTCCCACAGGGTTCAGTTTTGGGACCATTATTATTCAATATGTATATAAATGATATATGTAAAGTTTCAGAAAAAATGGACTTAATATTGTTTGCTGATGACACTAATCTGCTATGCAGTGGAAACAATTTGGAACAACTTCTGGATACACTCGGAAAGGAATTAGGAAAGCTGAAACTGTGGTTTGATTCAAACAAATTAACGCTCAATTTAAGCAAGACAAAATTTATAGTCTTTAACAACCATCACAACTACCCAGTACCCAAACTCAGTGTAAATGGTGTAGAGATTGAAAGGGTATCCGAAACTAAATTCCTTGGAGTAATAATTGATAACAAACTGTGTTGGAAGCCACATATTAATTATATAAAAGGTAAAGTATCCAAATCAATTGCAATATTACACAGAGTGAAAAATTTGCTGAATCAACCCACACTATACACCTTGTATCATTCATTAATACTCCCATACATGACATATTGTAATGAAGTATGGGGAAATACATATAAAACAAACATATATCCACTCTTTATGCTTCAAAAGAGAGCTATTAGAATAATCAACAAAGCAGCTTACAGGGAACCAACAAACCCACTTTTTCTTAAACAAAAAACTCTCAAGTTGAAAGATCTGATCGACTTTAAAACCGCAATAATAATGTTCAAAGTGAAGAATCTATCACTGCCCGCAAATATCCAAAAGTTGTTCCAAACAAGGGAGAAACGATATCACTTCAGAGGAACATGTATATTTCAAAAGCCTACAGTGAGAACAACCACCAAGCAACACTGTATTTCAGTGCAAGGTGTCAGATTATGGAACGATTTTGGACCTGAATTAAAATCATGTACAAAGCTTGGACAATTTAAACAAAAACTAAAGGAAGAAATACTCCAAACATATTTACAAGACGACATGTAAACTCACATAAGGATTGACATTTCCAGCCTGTGTTGTGTTATAGCTTAGTTTTTCTTTTTTCTCTGTGACACTATGTCTTAGATTTGTTTTTGAATAGTAACCGCTTAACTTAGACTAGCTCAGTTTTCTTTTTCTCTCAGTCATATTTTGTCTTAGCCTTGTTTTAAATTGTAATCGCTCTTGTCTTGTTTTCTCTTTTTCTCCTTTGAATTCTTGGATGGAATATGGGTGGGCAATATAAGCTGCGGCTTCAGCCATCACCCATTTCGGATAACTCACGTGGAATTGTATAGTAGAAGGAGTCTTTGTCTAATTTGACCTTGTTGTTATATTATACAGTTTCTTTTAACCTGTAATGTACTATCCGAAATAAAATAAATTCATTCATTCAAATTCATTCATTCATTCATTCATTCATTCATTCAATCAATGTTTAAATTAGGATGCCTCTTTAGTCTGGTAGCTCTAGTTTTGACTCGTCTTCATTTACTCACATATTTTGCTGTGCATATGTTCTTGAGGGTTACTCACAATCAACACAGAGTCCAGAGAAAGGTCCAACGGTTTTTAATTCCTTTCCTTTCCGAGCAGGAATGAATAACACCTTTACACGTCAAAAATGTATCCAAAACAATGGTGACTCAACAAAACACCTTCACAAAATTCCAAAATTTCCAAAAGCTAGTTTAAACGGTCAAAAGGTCGTGCTGAACCACACCAGAAACTAAACAGGATGCCTCCTTCTTTCTCCAGCTGCTTATTACTACCCAAGACTAGTTTTCCAAAATCTGATACCAAGAATAAACACTAGGAGGTGCTGTAAACTACAACATTTACCAATAATTAAAACAGAAATATTTCACTACAGAAAAGTACAGATGTTGTGAATCAATATTTTGGCTCTTACGTGCTTTAAGAGTGTGATGTTGACCGAATGGCAGCAGTTACTGAACTAAATGAGAATAGGCCAAACTGCACAGGTCAACCTGCAGATATGTTCTCCAGAAGCTATCATGATGTCTTGATATTGCTCTGCCATCCTGTTTGCTGCAAAGACCACATTCCAAACACATCACTGTCTTCTTTATTCCTGTTGTAATATTCACCTGTTCACGCTAATTTACAAAACTACTCAATTAATCACCTTGCTATCTGTCTTAAGTGTTGCAACTGTAGCAGTGACACTACAATTATATGGATATGATTATTAATAATTAATAACTGAAATTAATAATTATTAATAATTATTGCTTTGCCTTGTTATAACACTAGATGGGGCACTACTCACGGTTTTAAGAGTAACTGAGAACTCTTAAGAAACAGCTTAAGAATTTTGCAATTAATAAGTCAAGTATTAATTAATAATTCAATTAATAATTATTTGATCAGTCTCATAGTCTGGGTGTCAGTTCTTGAGACTCTGCGATTCTGAAGTCTGGACAGAGAAAAGTACACCAGTGAACAGTTTACTAAGTTTAATATAAAAAACCGAAGTGACAACAGACATCTGTATAGAAACAGCAAGATTTACATATTTACAGGTCTTGTATATGTGAAATAAGGCTGGAATGTGATTGTGTGGTAGAATGGGGAATTAGTGAAATAATAATAATGACAAAAATTAAGTATAACACAAAACTAATGAAAAAGGAATCCTGTGGAAAAAGGAGCTTCTGTGCTTCCTCCCCGGTCATCTGAAGTTGGAGCTGGTGCCTCTCAGCTCAAGGACACCACACTCATTAAGAAAAGAGATTCTGGAGCACACTGTCCAATTTACAACCTTTAACAGTTCACAGACTGACGTTTTGACACTATCTGTGTCTTCTTCAGAGTCACATACAGCTGAACAAAATGGCTGCCATTAAATGGACATTAGACCATGTGTGAGAAACTCACTGGATGGTTAAAACCATAAAAGTTCAACTCCATTGGTTGATGGAGTGGGGTGGGTGTTGCCACACACTTGATCCACCCCAACCAATGATAGACACACACCTAGCAGAAAAAATAACATGACATCTATAAGACATTTTTAAATATTTTTTTTAAAATAGTATAAAAACTGATTCTCAAAAAATATCATAAATTTGAAAGTGTCAAAAAGTTTTTATCCAAACAGGATGCTTACACTTTACACAAACCTGCCAGAGTACATTTCCCTAGAAACAAATTTTTTGTCCCATAACTGTTAACCCAATTTCAAGCCGATCTATGCGATATGCAGGATTTAGCCAAATATAATGACGGATACAATTATTTATTAACAGTTGTAGATGTATTTTCCATGAAGGCGTATGTATGGGCTCTGAAGAGAAAGACGGCCGCTGAGGTGGTACAGACCCTTGAATCCATTTTTGAAGAAAGCCAAACACCCGTCAAACTACAAACCGATGCGGGAAAAGAGTTTTTCAACAAATGTTTTGAGGCTTTAATGGAAAAACATGGTATAAAACATTTTTTCACGGCCAGCGATCTCAAGGCCTCTGTGTTCGAAAAGTTTAATCATACGTTAAAAGGCAGAATGTGGAGGTATTTTACAGCCAACAACACATTGCGGTATCTCAACATCTTACAAGACTTGGTGATGGGCTACAATTGAGGTTATCACAGGAGTATTAAAATGGTACCTATGCAGGTGACTGCGGAGAACACAAGCCAAGTGTTTCAAAACCTGTACGGTACACCCCGAGCTCGACACAACGGTGAGTTAAAGATGAATTTTAAAAAGGGAGACTCTGTCAGGATATCAAAGTTGAGGGGAGAGTTTGATAAGAAACATGAACAGAGTATTATGGATGAAGTGTTTACGGTGTCTGCATGCATCCCCCGCGACCCCCCTGTCTACAAACTGAAAGGTTATGCCGGAGAACCAATTCAAGGTTCGTTTTATGAGGCGGAGTTGCAAAACATAATGCTGGGTAATGACAGAGTCTAGCGTGTGGAGAAGATTCTAAAACAGCATACCCTCAAAGGTGAAAAGAAGGTGCTAGTCCAGTGGAAAAATTGACCCAAGAAATTTAACAGTTGGGTCAAGGCCTCCGATTTAAAAAACATATACTGTAGACATTCGCACGCACAGCCGACCACAGTGCTTACAGTCATTCCATCATGTACAGATCTAAAGATGAGGGGTTTGTCATCACCCTACCTTCCAACACCAGTTTTGATGTTTTTAAAGACAACACAAGTTCCAGTTTTCACATGAATTTAGCGCAACATATCAATTTAGAAGGACGGTGAGAGGTTGCTTTGGCAGAAATTTCATACCCACACACTTGGTACAACCTACCTCAAAAAGATGCCTACTTTTATTGGAGAGCAAAACCCCAAGAACCAGAAACAGAGAGTAAAGTGCATTATCAAAGGATTACAGTTATTACAGCTATATAAGTCGGTTCGGGGGGAGCTGGCGGAGTTCTTTAGAAAAATTTATTCCGATATTTTTATGGTCTACGGTAACATTCAGAAAAGAAATGGGTGTCTAGAGCAGAGGTCAAACTCACGTACGCTTTGACGTCACAGCGGCTTACATGCTGGGTGTCGAACCGGAAGAATGGTTCAAGTTTGATCGGAAGTTGGTGCCCTATCCTGCCGATTTGAAGGTCGGATTTTATCACATGTACTGTTACAGCGACATGGTACGTCCACAGTTAGTGGGGGACTCTTATGCACTGCTCCTGAGAACGATCAATATTGAAGGAATGTACGGTGACCTTATCACAAAGCAGTTCAATCCACCTTAAAACAAATTTATGTAGGGGAAGACTATAGTGACGCTCCACTTTAGACCTAAACCTTGAATAAACAACGTATATAACTCAACCGTCCACACACATGCGCATCATTCAGCGGGTATCGATGTGTGATCGGACGCGCTAAGTTACAACACTACAACGTCGCAAAAAAAAAAAAAAAGACTATTGCAGGTCTGAGGGAGGATCCCCACTGTTTTGAACATTATGAGAATCAAATAGGGGGTGCTTCACCGGGGTTTTATGGAGCACCTGTCATGTATGGACGCGGTATCGGCTCGCTGTTTTCAAGACTGTTCCATTTTGTGGCCCCTCTGGTGAAGAAAGGCTTTACCATTGCAAAACCTCATCTTAAAACAGTGGCCAGCGGCATCGCATCGGACGTGTTTAACCAAGCGGTGGGAAAAATGATGAACAAAGACCCAACACAAGAGGGCTCGGGAGGTATTATGATCTTGTCACGCAGATCGAGAAAGCAACCCCCCGGCGAGCGGGTCTCATCATTCTCCCATAAACGCTCAGGTGCTAAAAAGAGAAAATCAGTTGGGAAAAGTAAGCAGGTGACAAGGAAGTCCGGAACTCGGAGCTCGGATATATTGTGACGTAGGCGAGGTTCACACAAAAAAGAGGAGCAGATAGTTGTGACGAACAGGCTTTATTCACACACACCCAACCCCAACAACCCTGAGCACAGACAGGAGGGGAGGTCATTCTCCCAGACCTCCATTTCAATCATGGTTATACAACACATAATACATCTTGCCCTCATCCTGCCTATAAACACTGCTGGGTCATTATAACGCAGTTATAATGACACAGCAGTATAATAACTCAGTAATAACACACACACAGTAACGTTTTCAGCTGGCAAAGCATGCTGGGAAATCCCTGCTCCCCTTAACATGGCCCCGACGTTACAATATTTTAAGCAAAGTTTTTTTTTTTTTTTAACAAACTAAACCAGAAAAATCACTATGCTGTTACATCAAAAATCTCCCGAATACACCCTGGCTGAGCTGGATTTATTTTCAGCGCCTATGACGCAGCTCTCTGTGGAGGATAAAATCTACACAGAAATTTCCCCCGTGTCGGCCATCACAGACCATCATCATAGGTCCTATAGAGTTTTTCATCCCTGGAGACGGGGAGAAGTACCTCGATATGAACAATACCCTGCTGCACCTCCGTGTGAAAATTACCAGTGTGGACAGTACAAACTTGGTAGACGACACTGCGGTGGGCCTCATCAATAACTCTCTAAATACAATTTTCAGTCAATGCGACGTGACCCTGGGAGAGAGATTGATTTTGCAATCCAGCGCCACACATCCCTACCGAGCCTTAATTGGGACGATACTGAACGATTCCGACGACTCTCTCAAGAGCCAATTAAGTGCCGGTGTCTTTTACAAAGATACGCCCGGAGCTGTAAACTCTATCGAGACCACGGATGGCCCTAATGCAGGGTTAAATAAAAGAGCCCGTTTCACCGCCAATTCTCGCGAAGTACAACTGCTCGGTCCTCTTCACGGGGACACATTTTTTTGCGAGAGGCTCTTGCTGAACTGTCGATTTGAGAATCAAACTAATCTGCACCAATGATGCTTTCTGTCTCACAGGAGCCCGCAATTCTACTTTCCATTTGAAAATATTGGGGGCCCCTCTATTTGTTAAAAAAGTGTCCGTGTCCCCCGCGGTCAGATTAGGCCACGCCGCAGTCCTAATGAAAAACAATACACTCTACCCCCTCTCACGCGTCAATGTAAAAACATGCTTCATCCCACAAAATTCTAGGATGTGCAACCAGGAGAATCTGTTTCTGGGGGCCATCCCCAAATACATGGTTCTGGGTATGGTGCATCATGAGACTTTCACAGGGAGAAGAGACCTGTCACCTTTCAATTTTATTCACAACGATGTGGAATATCTGGCTCTCTGTCAGGACGGTCGACCGATCCCCGCCAAGGCTTTCCAGCATCAGTTTAATAACCAACTGTCTGTTAGGGAATTTTACAACATGTTCCTGGCAATGGGGAGACATCTTAAAGATTTACCTCTCAGTATCGACAGAGAGGAATTTAATAATGGGTACACCCTGTTTGTGTTTAATCTCGTCCCAGGGGATGACAACGATGCCCTGTCCACTGTCTCAAATGATAATTTAAGACTGGAGATGAGATTTAGAACAGCCCTGCCCCACACCATGACGCTGACAGCCTATGCCTGTTACGATTCTATTCTGGAAATTAACTCTAAAAGAGAAGTGCTGGTGGACTATTACTAGGAACATGAATAATGTTCAACTGGAGATTCTTCTGCGTCGTCTGCTGGGGGATGTGTTTTGTGGGGTGTGGCCCTCTGACCAGCTGCCGTTGTTGACCCCCGCCTTTAGACTCCTTGCCTACTTTGTCATCAACACATCCCGCACACATGCCCGGAGAGCACTGGTTAGCTATCACCCTCGAAAAGGACAGTGAAGCCACCTTTTTTGATTCTTACAGGCTTCCGCCCAATTTTTTTTACTATCCCAACAATGTCTTAAAGTTCCTGGAGAAGCATTCACAAAACATCAAGTACCACAATGCCCAGTTACAACATCAACTATCAACGACTTGCGATCAACACTGCATCTATTAGCTGGTACATCGGACCTGTGGATTATCTTTTTTTTTTTTTTTTATTTAAGTTTTTGTAAAGGGTATACAGGTCGTTACAGCAATGCAGTGTTTACATTTTCATCACATGTTCCCTTATTTTCTGATATCTGACAACATTGGAAGATTAATTCTTACAACACCCCTTATTTTTTTTTTTTTTTAAAGTGAAAGAAAAAGTGAAATTAAAGAGAAAAAAAAAACAAAACAAAAAACAAAAAAAAACCAAACAAACCAGGAAAAAACAAACAAAAAGAAAAAGTAAGTAAATAAAGATAAAAGAGCATCTGAGTAGCATTGGAACAAAGAGCAGAACCATTATTGAAATGGTATTTGTCAAAGATTAGATCTAATGGAAGACACATATGCGGTCCAGGGTTGCCAAAAGTTCATGAACCCATCCATGTCCTGTCTCAGTGCGAATGTCAACTTTTCCATCGAGTAAATGTCTTGGATCACGTTAGTCCAATCTTCAGGTGTAGGACAGTCCTTCAACATCCATTTTTTAGTTAGAGCTTTTTTGCTTGCCAATATTAAAACATTGAATAAGTATTTTTCTCCTCGTCTTTCCAGTGAGTCCGGTAGTAAACCCAAATACAAAGTTACAAAAGAAAAGGGAACTGTAATTTTGAATATTTTCCCCAATATTGTCTGTACATTGGTCCAATATTGGTGGATAACTGGGCATGACCAAAACACATGAAAATGATTTGCAGTCTTTTCACCACACAAGCGCCAACAGTTCAATCCCTTATGGGTAAATTTGATTTGTGCAGGTGTTCTGAAAAATCTTGCCAAGTTTTTCCATCCAAATTCTCTCCACTGCAGGGATGAGGTACTTTTCCATTGCTGTTTATTTAGCTTTTCCCATATTTCCAGATGTAAAGTGAAATTCCCCTCTTTTTCCCATCTCTCTTTTATATAAGATGTGTTGTCTCCTTTTAAGTCTTGAAGACCTTGGTATATTTTAGAAATGTATCTGATCCCTGGGATCCCTTTATATGCCATTAAGAAGACCTTCAGAACACCTGACTGGGCCCTTTCCAAAACCTCCTTTTTAAGTATATTGTTTATGTGGTGTCTAAGCTGGAAGAACCTGTAAAGGTCTTGATTTATTAGGCCTTGTTTTTTCAAATCTTCAAAACTTCTTAAGATTTGCCCTTTAAAAAAATCGTAATATTTTATCAGCCCCTTCTCCTTCCACTTTTTAAATCTGGTGTCTGTTTTATTAGGAGTAAAGTCCTGATCATAGGCGATCCATTGCAGAAGTCGATAGGGCTCTTTAGTTTGATTCTCTCTGACTATCTTAAACCAAATTTTTAGCGGGGTCTCTATCCACGGGTTAGTGTTATTCAAAAGCTTAGGTAAGACATTGTTCCCTATTATCGCCTGTAGGGGGATGTCACTTGTTATTTGGCATTCGATCTCCTTCCATTGTGCAGAGTAGACTGGGTTACATATCTCTACTAAAGTTTTAATTTGTGCGGCTTTAAAGTAGTCCCTGATATTTGGCAGCGCGAGCCCACCTTTGTCTTTGTTTAGCTGTAGGGTTCTATATCTGATTCTAGGTCTCTTGCCCTGCCATATGAATCTTGAGATCCTTCTGTCCAGCTCCTGCCATGTTTTTTTGGGAGGTTCTACCGGTATTGTTTGGAAAAGGTATAGAAGACGTGGAAGTATATTCATTTTGACTGCTTCAATTCTTTGTGCAATACCCAAGAATGGTATCATATTCCATCTTGCTAGGTCAGATTTTATTTTTGTCACCAGTGGATCATAGTTTAGTGATATAATTTTGTTGAGTTGTTTCGGGATATTGACCCCCAGATATTTCATAGATTCCGACTCCCAGTTAGTTTTGAGTTTGCTTAGTGAATAATGATTTGGGTCATAGTTGAATGTTAAAACTTGGGTTTTATGCATATTTAATTTGTACCCCGATAAATCTCCATACTCTGAAAAAACTGAGGTTAGTTCTGGTAAAGAAGTGTCCGGCTGCCCTAGGTATATTAAAATGTCATCAGCAAAGAGTGCTATTTTATGTTCCTTCTGACCAAGTGTAATACCTTGAATTTTTTGGTTTTGTCTTATCCATTGGCTCAGAGGTTCTATGAAGATTGCAAAGAGCAGTGGAGACAGGGGGCAGCCCTGACGACATCCTCTTTCCAGTTCAAAAGATGATGATAAATTACCGTTAATCCTTATTTTAGCTGTTGGTTTTTTATATAATGCCTGTATAGTTCTAATGAAGTTGTTATGAAAATTGAAACTGGATAAGATTCTGTATAGAAAAGACCAGTCAACCGAATCGAATGCTTTTTCAGCATCTAATCCTAATATGACTGCATTTAAGTTATATTTTTTTATATGATGAATTATGTGTAAAGTGCGTCGAATGTTGTCTTGTGTCTGTCTTTGTCTTATAAAACCTGTTTGGTCTAAATGAATTAGGTCTGTCAGTATATTCTCTAACCTTTTGGCAAGGATAATGGTAAAAAGCTTATAGTCCTGATTTAGTACACTGATTGGTCTGTAGTTGGAGCACTCTAGTTTATCCTTTTCAGGTTTAGGTATAACTGCAATGACCCCTTCTCTCCAGGAGGGGGGGATTTCCCCTGTGTGGAGGACATAATTAAATGTTTTCAGGAGGAGAGGAGATAGTTGCTGTTTAAAGGTTTTGTACCACTCTGCTGTATAGCCATCAGCTCCTGGGGATTTGTTAGCTTTAAGTTTCATAATTGCTTTTTCCAATTCTTTAGGATGTATTTCTGACAGTAGTGTTTTATTTTGTGACTCCGTAAGTTGGGGAAGGTTTAATGTGTTTAGGAATGCCTCGGATGCGTTTTTATGTTTTTTGTGGGAGTATAAGTTCTTATAGTAATTCTCGAAGTTTTTAAGAATATCCTGAATTCTGAATTTTATTTCCTTTGATACTGGGTCTCTGATTTTGTAGATTGCTCTTTCTGTTTGATGTTTCCTCAATTTATAGGCTAGCAATTTTGCCGATTTACTGCCTGCTTCATAGTATTTTTGTTTCAGAAATGTAAGTTTCTTCTGGATTTCTATTGTGTAGATCTCATTTATTTGGTTTTTAATTTCCTTAATCTTGAGCGAGTCAGTAGAATGAGTGTTGCCTTTGTGTTCTTTTTCTAGGTTCCTAAGTTCTGACTCTAATGTGGATAGTTTTTCTTGTCTTAGTTTCTTTTGGGTTGCCAGTTTTGCAATAATCTTTCCTCTTATTACAGCTTTACATGCATCCCACAGTATTAAAGGGGATACTTCTCCATTATCGTTATCTTCCAAATATCTGAGAATATCTGACTCCAATTCATCTTTCAATGGTCCTTTCAGGACATTTGAATTTAACCTCCAAGAAAATGTATTATTTGTGTATTTTTGGATATTTAAGTCCATGTAGATCGGACTGTGGTCGGAGAGATCCATCAGTCCTATTTTACATGTTTTTACTCTACCAATGTCTCTATTAAACATAAAAAAATAGTCAATCCTTGAGTAAGATGAATGTGGAGTTGAGTAAAATGTATAGTCTTTTACACTGGGGTTGAGTTCCCTCCACACATCACAGATTCCCATTTCTTTTAGTAGCATCCGAGTCTTCCTGTTTTGGGTGTTATTTTGATGTGGGGAATTACCAGAAGCATCCCAGTATGGATTCAGTCTAAGATTGAAGTCCCCACCACATATCACTAAACCTTGAGCTTTAGTTATCATTAGGTCGAATACATTTTTATAAAATTTCCAGTTAGCCCCTGGGGGAGCATACACATTCAGCAGGGTGATATCTTCTCCCTCTAGCCGCCCAGTTACCAAACTGTATCTCCCTTCTTTATCTTTGTGTTCTGATTTTTTTTCAAATGTAATTTTGGTTGATATCAATGTCGCTACTCCCCTCCTCCTCCCTGATTTATATGAAGATGAAGAGATCATTTTAAACCCTTGTCTACTGAGTTTATTGTGTTCCACGTCTGTTAGGTGGGTTTCTTGTAAAAGTATTATTCCTGCTTTGTCTTTTTTCATTTTGCCTAGAATCTTGGATCTTTTAACTGGATTCAGGATCCCTTTTACATTATATGAAATTATTTTGGTTACACCCTGTTTCTCCATTGTGTTGTTTTGTTTAGTATAACTGTGTGGTGGCCCTCTTTTGTGCTACTCAGAAACTGAAAGAACATTAAAAACAAGAAAAACATTAAGAACATAGTGTAAAAAACTTTAAAACAAAAAACTGTCAAAAGAACTTCCTGAGCTGAGGTCTTTTTAAAGACCCTGTAAGAGCCTTGATGGAGTGAAGGCTCTGAGGGAAATTCCTCAAACTCTGTTACGTGTTGAGGGCCCTCTCGTACCACTGAAAGTAGTCCCATGCTTTTAACGTGAGTTTCAGAACCCAATCCAAACTTGTAATGATTTTTTTTTTTTTTTCCTTTTATGCCTAAACCCTGTGAAATTGTGTGCACCCTCCCACCCCCATCACATCAAACATTCACGCAAAAACAGTATTTGTTAGTATGAGCAGAACATGTGGATTATTGTCACATTTCTATTTTAACAAGTTTTTTTTTTTTTTATTACAAAGACTTATTTGTTTCAAATAATATGATTGTTCCATGAAATGTTTTACCACATGCTGAATATGCATCTCCTTTAATGTTTGTTACCTTGTATGAGGGGGGTTGGATGTGCGGATTGATTCAAGAGAAAGGAAAAAAAAAAAAAAAAAAAAAAAAAAAGGTCGCTATTCCAACCTGAAAACGGATAGTTTATCCGCGACGCTCTGGTGCTGGGTTTCCCGCTGCTGGTCCGTGGATTTTGAGGGTCTTTGTGTTGTCCATGTTTGCGCTTTGATCTTCTCACTCGGGTCTGCTGCGGGTTTAAACACCGTTACCGGGAGCCCTCTTCTCGCCATGTCAGCTGTTGCTTCTTCCGCCGAATTATAGAGACACGTTTCATCGCCGTAGAAGACCCTTAACTTCGCAGGAAATGGTGTCTGAAAGCGCAATTTCTTCTCTCTTAACACCTTTTTCGCGTCATTGTATTCCCTGCGCTTTTTAAGGACCTCCGGGGCGTAATCGTGTTCCACGTAGACTTTTCTCTCCTGGTGCATAAATCCTTTTTTCTGCCAGGCCAGTCTTACAACCTCTTGTTTTATTTTGAAATTGGAAAATCTTACCAACACCGAACGTGGGGGCGCTTCCGCCGCCGGCCTAGCGGCTAATGAACGATGTGCCTTTTCTATCTTCAAGTCGGTGGTTTGTGGAATATCCAATTTCTCTCTTAGTAAGGATTCCACGCATTCTGCCATTGAGTTAAAACCATTTTCGGTTCCTTCTATCAGACCATGAATTCTTATGTTGTCTCTTCTTTGTTTTCTTTCTTGGTCGGTTAGCTTAGCCTCTATAGCTGCTTGTCTTTTGCGTAGGTCCAGCACAGAATCTTCGAGCACTTTTATTCGATCCTCTGTTTCCAAGATTCGGTTCTCGGCCTGGTCCACTCTGCTGTTTGTCCTTTTCAATTCTTCTCTGAATTCCCGAAATTCGGCCGTAACATCTCGGCGAAATCGTCGTAGTTCCTCAAATAGTGATTTCAGGCTAACCCTTTTGTTAGCTATCACCAGCTCCTCGTCTTCTGAACGGGGATCTTCCAGTTCAGATTCTCCGGCCGATACGCGTCCTAGCCTGGAGAATTTCAGTTTCTTCTGTTTTCCTTTAGACATGATGATTTTGTCTTTTGATTTTCACTCCTCCAAAAATCCGTTAAGTTTGATTTTCAAGGTGTTATCCTGGATTGAGTCTGAGAGCTTCAGTGTTAAGCTGCAGTCGCCATGGCGTCCAGACCGGAAGTCCTGGATTATCTTTTGAACATGTACTGTCATTGTACAACGAAGATGTGATGAAAAATGACCTGATGGTGTACAATTTTTTGAGAAAATATCAAGATTGCACCAAAAATAAAATCGGTGCACCCCATAAACAGAGGCGTTGTTCTTTACAACTGTTTAAAAACTGTCTTGTGTAGAAACTTAGGATAAAGAGTGTATGATATACACTCTTTGATGATATAGAGTCTATGTTTAACAACTATGTTACTAATACCGTGAATAATTACCCTTTTTGTATTTTTATATGAAAGAAAAAAGACTGTACACTTGAAAAGTATGCATTTTTATTATTAAATGACAGAAAAGATGTGTGGTTTACAATTATATCTAATCTCAAACTTCTCTTCTTAAGGTGTGGTCCATCGAGGGGAGAGTTCCTTTTGTCTGCTATTCCTCCACGTTCTAGTCTCAAATTCAGACTCTTCTTTCTGACGGGGCATGATTCAGGTTGGGGATAGCAGAAGTTTCTTTTTTTTCCTGTCTGGTACAGTGTACGTCTCGAGGTTTTTCAAAACCCACATCGGCGGTGTTGCTCACATTCGTCTTAAGAAGTCGATACTCATCACGCGCTTGTGGGTTGCTCACAGCCAATAAAGGTATATTGAGTTCTGACAGCATGTTTAAAAATTTCGACCACCCCACAGGCACTGAGGGTTGGTGTTTTTAATAAGGGAGTGAGAGGTGTTTGAATACATCAATCATATTGTCATGGTCTGCTCTGCTCATCATCCTCAGCTGCGCACACACCTGGTCCTCATCATGCCCAGCCTATTTCTACCACGCTGCCCATATCGGCAGTGCGGAGATGTCTCACTGTGCTTCAGAAGAGCTTCATCCCCAACTTCTTCCCGCTACCAAAGCCACAGCCCGAGCCAGACTTCACCGTTGCCGGAGAATCCCTCCAGCCTCTCACGTAAGCTCAACTAGCTACTCACCATTGTCTGCTAACCCCTGTGCACAGGCAGCGGACTTCCTTCCTCTTCTCTTCCAGGCGGCGGACTTTGCCAGTTCCTTCTCCACATCAACTCACCACAGACATTCACCTGCCGGAGCCACGCCATCTCCAGAAGAGCACTGTCTCCCTGGCCACAGCTGTCACGCTGAACCGGAGCTTCACACCATCTGTTCCCACAGTCAGCTACAGTGTAACTGTATAACTCCAGCTGTGACGCTCATTAATTCCATTCCTCTGTGTGTTCCTAGGGTTGCCAGGTCGTACGGTGTCTCGCTTTGTTCCCGGCAGTTCCAGATTACATTTACACTCACACACCCTGTTCTGGTTGTTAATAAACTTAATTGTATCAATTTGGAGTCCGTGTGTTGTCACTGGATCACTGAACCATGTCAGTACATTTCCACCAGAACAACCCAGCTGACAGCGCTTCGGTGCGCTGTGTCAACCGCATGGAGATCTGAATTGACCAGTTAGTTTATCAGCAGCAGACTATCCTGAACCAGTTAGCTCGAGTCACAGATCAGTTAGACCAGCTAGCTAACTCTCAGCCCTTTCCCCAGGTCTTACCCGTCTCCAGCAGCTCCTCGGCTCCTGCTAGCTTACCAGCTAACCAGCCTAGGCAGACCCCTCCAGCCCAGCTCACTCCCGTTCCTACTCCCAATCACTTTAGCGGTAAACTGGTTGAAGCCAGAGGGTTCGTCATGCAATATGAGGTGGTTTTTCAGTGGGTACCGGAGGACTTCCCATCCGACCACAGTAAGATCGGTTATGTTACTAACCTGTTGGAGGGAAGAGCACTAGCTTGGGCATATGCGGTGATGGCTAGGGTTAACTATGCTAGTCTATCATTTGACCAGTTCATTAGTGAATTCAATGAGGTATTTGATCATTCTGATCGGGACAGTGTTCTTACCTCTCGGTTACTGAATTTGAGACAAGGATCTAAGGTTGTGGCTGATTACGCTGTAGACTTCCGGGTGGTCACTACTCAAGTGAGATGGGAGGATGCGTCCCTTTGTAGTATCTTTATTAGGAGTCTCAGTCCTAGCCTTCAAGATGAGTTAGCTCCTTTAGAGAAGCTGACTAGGTTGTCTGAGCTTATTTCACTAGCCATTAGCCTAGATAATAGATTGAGGGAACGAGCAGCAGAACGTAGGACTTATGGGCGGTCAGGGGAACCGTCTTGCCACTTCCCTCAACCCTCACTATTGGCCTTGCCCATCTTCTGACCCCTCGGTAACCTCGGAGCCCATGATGGTAGGACATTCTAAGTTGTCTGCAGCGGAGAAACAGCGCCGCCGCAAGCTAGGGTTGTGCCTCTATTGCAGGAGCGAGGAGCATGAGGTCACGTCTTGTCAGCTTCGGCCAAAAGGGGGAGTCCGTGCATTGCAGAAGAGGGACTCACGGACTCACCTCAGCCTAATCCCCTATCTAGTCTACTTCTGCCCATTCGGTTCACACACAAACATACAGAAATTCCTACACAGGCCTTAGTTGACTCCGGGGCAGAGCAAAGCTTTATTTCTAGGGACCTGGCAACCCGGTTGGGGCTTCACTGTCCCTCCCTAAGTTTCTGCTGTGGCTGATTGCATTGTCTAACGCCCCCATGGCCACAGTGTCCCAACAGACTGCTCCAGTTTCTGTCATTGTGTCTGGTAGTCATCGAGAGAAGCTGCAGTTTTTGTGTTACCCATCTCAACGTCTTCGGTCATCCTGGGTTACCCCTGGTTACAACTCCATAACCCGATGATTGAGTAGCGCTCGGGAAGTATTAAATCATGGAGTTCATTCTGCCTCAGCACCTGTCTCCAATCAGCTGCGTGCTCACCCTCGTTGACCCAAGGGGTTCCCACCGCTCCCCCTCCCAACCTGTCTAAGGTGCCCCCTGACTATCATGACCTTGGAGCCGTGTTTAGCAAGTCCCAGGCCCCCACCCCCCCATCGGCTGTATGATTGCGCCATAAACCTCTGCCTGGGGGCTCCACTCCCATCTAGCTGGCTGTATAGCCTGTCCCTGCCGGAGCGGGCTGCCATGGACGCTTACATCAAGGAGTCCCTGAGTTCAGGCATAATCCATCCGTCCTCTTCGGCGGTGGGGGCGGGGTTCTTCTTTGTGGGGAAAAAAGATGGTTCATTGAGGCCATGCATCGATTTAAGGGAGTTAATAATATTACTGTCAAGGATAAGTACACCCTCCCCTTGCTTAATTCTGCCTTTGACTCTCTCCAGGGGGCGTCCTGGTTTACTAAGCTGGATCTATGCAACACCTACCATCTGGTGCGGATCCGCGAGGGAGACGAATGGAAGACAGGTTTCGGTACCCCTAGTGGTCACTTTGAGTACCTTGTTATGCCCTTTGGCCTGATCAATGCGGCTGCTGTTTTTCAGCGACTCATCAATGACGTTCTGAGCGATTTTCTGGGATGTATTCATGTTTGTATACCTGGATGATATCCTGATCTTCTCCCGTTCTCTAGAGGAACACCAGGTCCACGTCAGACGAGTTTTACAGCAGCTGTTAGAGAATCAATTATTCGTCAAAGCGGAGAAATGTGAGTTCCATTCCTCCAAGATGTCTTTTTTGGGCTTTATTATCTTGCATAAGGAGATTCTCCCGGACCCAGGCAATATCAAGGCGGTATGGAGTGGCCGGTCCCGTCCTCCAGGAAACAGCTCCAGCAGTTCCTGGGGTTTGCTAACTTCTACCGCCGATTTATCAGGAACTACAACAGTCTGGCCCTTCCCCTGACGCACCTTACATCCATGAAGGTCCCCTTTCTGTGGTCAGAGGAGGCAGCTACTGCCTTTGCGACGCTCAAGAAGCAATTCTCTGAATCACCCATTCTGGTGCAGGTGGATCCCAATCTGCAGTGTCTCATGGAGGTGGACGCCTCGGATTCTAGGGTGGGGGCTGTCCTTTCTCAGCGTTCCCCCGCGGATGGTAAGGTCCAGCCATGTGCCTTCATCTCCCGATGGCTGTCCCCGGCGGAACGCAATTACAGCATCAGTGACAGGGAATTGCTGGCTGTTAAACTGGCTCTGGAGGAATGGCGCCACTGGCTGGAGGGGTCTTCGCAGCCGTTTGTTGTTTGGATGAATCACTGGAACTTGGAGTACCTCAGGACGGCCAAGCGCTTGAATGCCCGCCAGGCCTGCTGGTCCCTGTTTTTTGGTCGGTTTGACTTTACCATCACATACCGTTCGGGGTCCAAAAATACCAAGCCAGATGCCCTCTCAAGGCAATTCACCACGGAGGCCTTGGAACCTGAAGACCATCCCGTCCTCCCTGCCTCCTGTGTCATTGGCACCCTCTCGTGGGGGATTAAGGAGAAGGTTCTGAAGGCCCAAGAGATGGAAAGGGACCCAGAAGGGGGGTCAGCAGGGAAGTTGTTTGTTCCATCAGCCTTCCGGGGGGATGTCATTCACTGGGCCCACTCCTCCAAGTTTGCCTGCCATCCTGGTAGACAACGTACGGAGGAGTTGTTGCAACGCTCGTTCTGGTGGTCCTCTCTTCAAAAGGACGTCGGGGAGTATATCCGTTCCTGTCCCCAGTGTGCCACTGGGAAGTCCCCATCATCCCCGCCGGGATTGCTCCACCCTCTCCTGGTCCCTGATAGGCCCTGGTCCCATGTGGCATTGGATTTCGTCACCGGCCTCCCTCCTTCCAACAATCACACCGTGGTTCTCACCTTAGTGGACAGATTCTCCAAGGCAGCCCATTTTGTCCCCCTTCCAGGTCTGCCTACAGCTAAGGAGACAGCTGACCTATTGGTCCAACATGTGATGAGACTTCACGGGATCCCCTTGGGCATCGTCTCTGACCGGGGGCCCCAATTCATTTCCCAAGTGTGGAGGTCATTTTGTAACGCCCTTGGGGCCAGAGTGAGCCTGTCATCTGGGTACCATCTGCAGTCCAATGGCCAGTGCAAACGAGCCAATCAGGAGCTGGAGGCAGTGCTGCAATGTGTGGCCTCTTCCAGTTCAACCGCTTGGAGCTCCTTTCTACCATGGATCGAGCATGCCCACAACTCGACGGTGTCTTCGGCCATAGGTATGTCCCCTTTTCAAGCTTCTCTTGGGTATTCTCCTCCTTTGTTTCCCGAGGAAGAGGGCGACATCACTGTACCATCAGTCCGGGCGCACCTGAGACACTGTCGACGTCTGTGGAGGGCAACCAGGGCCGCGCTACATCGCACAGCTGAACGCAACACCATGGTGGCCAACCGTCATAGGACCCGCAACTCCGTTGTACCAAGTGGGCCCTGCAGATTTGGCTATCTACTTAAAATATTAATCTGAAGGCTGAGCGCAGGAAGATGCAGCAGCGTTTTATTGGTCCCTTCGCTATCTCTCGCATCATCAATCTTGTGTCTGTCCTGCTTGATCTCCCCCCCTCCCTCCGCATATGTCCCACCTTCCATGTCTCGCAGATCAAACCTGTGTCTTCCAACCCCCTGTGTCCCCCCCTTAGGTCCCCACCTCCCTCAAGGATGATCGACGGCAGTCCGGCGTGGGGTGTGACTGCTATTCTGGATGTCCGTCGCCGGGGCCGTGGACTGCAATATCTGGTGGACTGGGAGGGCTATGGCCCGGAGGCCAGGTCCTGGGTGCGTCCTGCCTGCGTGCTTGATAAAGATCTCATCAGGGAGTTCCATCAGACGCATCCAGGTAGGCTGGAACAACCGCCAAGAGGCACTCATTAGGAGGGGAGTACTGTCATGGTCCACTCTGCTCATCATCCTCAGCTGCGCACACACCTGGTCCTCATCATGCCCAGCCTATTTCTACCGTGCTGCCTGTATCGGCAGTGCGGAGATGTCTCACTGTGCTCCACAAGAGCTTCATTGCCTACTTCTTCCTGCTTCCAAAGCCGCAGCCCGAGCCAGCCTTCACCGTCACCGGAGAATCCCTCCAGCCTCTCACGTAAGCTCAACTAGCTACTCACCATTGTCTGCTAACCCCTGTGCACAGGCAGAGTCTGCGGCGGCGGAATCCTTCCTCCTTTCTTTCAGGCAGCGGACTTTGCCAGCTCCTTCTCCACATCAGCTCACCACAGACATTCACCTGCCGGAGCCACGCCATCTCCAGAAGAGCACTGTCTCCCTGGCCACAGCCGTCACGCTGAACTGGAGCGTCACACCATCTGTTCCCACAGTCAGCTACAGTGTAACTGTATAACTCCAGATGTGACGCTCATTAATTCAATTCCTCTGTCTGTTCCTAGGGTTGCCAGGCCGTACGGTGTCTCGCTTTGTTCCCAGCAGTTCCAGATTACATTTACACTCACACACCCTGTTCTGGTTGTTAATAAACTTAATTGTATCAATTTGGATTCCGTGTGTTGTCACTGGGTCACTGAACCACGTCACATATGAGATCCTTTCAACGCCTTACCCTTGTAAACAAATTCTCCCTTTGAATTCCACTCCCATAACTCTGGGGCAATTTTCTGAGGATGTATTCAGCGTTGTTACGGTCATGCCTGGGGAAGGTTTTGCAGAACCTCTTCAACCGTAATGTCAAAATCTAAACTGTCACGCATGCTGTGGGGTGATGCGGGAGCACCCGTGGAGGATAATGTGCAGGTACCCTGGGGAGATGAGACTCAAGCATGCTTGCTCTCACCAGCCCCGCGGATACCTGATAGGGATTGGTGGTCAGGCTCCCGCTGCAGTCAGCATTACCTGCTGTTGCTCGTTATGATCCTGTTTCACAAGCGTGAGGTATCTCTCCAGTAAAGCTTCATACTTTTAATTTTTTCATAAGTACTCAATCCCGGTTCGTTTAATACAGCTCTCATTCTGGAGTCCAAATCATCCTCTGCATTTTCTCTGACAGTTGTTGGCTCAGTCAAACAGTTTAACTTTTGGGGTGTGAGCAGAAACATCTTCTGTGCCTTCTTCAAAGTCATCTTTTTTTAAAATTTCTTCTCACCAGTCCACCGATAAGATCCCCGATCATGGGCACCACAGCGGACAGCAGCGGCAATAGAAAACCGCCCGACTGTTTTTTACAGAACCTGGTGTTTGTGTTTTAACCTCTTGCACTCCGGTGTACCGCGGGTGGGCGTGTCTCTGCATCCTAGAGCGCACGAGGGCGCTGCGTCCTAGAGCGCACTGAAAAAAAAAGCTGCATTTCCGTTCTTCCACTACAGACAAAGCCGCGAACAGATTAGATATGATTGACCTCTCATTCGACTAATAAGAGCCTTGAATTGGGTTTCTGAAACCTTGAAGAACCAATGACTGAAAACCTAGCAAGAAGGACCCGCCTACCAACGGCTGCAAATGCAGCGAGCCAATTGAAGCACAGAAGTTCGAAAGCTGTTTTGTGTAAGGCTGGGTGAAGAGAGACTGACTGCTGCAGCAGATGAAAAAAGGACCCGCAGGAAGAACCGCCACAGACCCAGCAGCACGGAGACCACCCACAAGTGCGACCTGTGTGACAGGGACTGCCATTCGCGCATCGGCCTGTTCAGCCACAGGCGGTGCTGTCCCAGCAGAGTAGACATTTAGGATTCTCTTCCATGGTCATCATATACCGTCCACATGCTGATGTGAGCAGGTAAGTGTTATAAGCTAAATTATTCTTTATCCCTGAAAATTGTAATCAAAAATGACTTTTGACCGATCAGTAAATTACAACTGTGCGGCGCACGAAGTCCGAAGTCCATGCGCCGTGGCACACGGTTCGTGCGCCGCGTCCGGACCGTGAACTACTACTACCCCCCCCCCCCCGCTACTCTTCTGTAGCGAGGGGGGGGGGGGCGTGGTGACCGCGGGGACTGTGCACCGCGGTCGCCACATCGCCACATGACTATTCCGTCATGTAGCGATGGCCAATGTCCGTCCTCTGTAGCGGGGGGGTGGGAGGGGTGGCAGTTGTTATCTTCTACATTACAAATATTTTAGAATAATTTTTAGTGCACTGTAGGTTATTTTTTCTTGTAAAAAAAAGCCACACATTTTTTACGTGGCATGCTTCTTTGTGTGTGGGGGCTTGTTTGTTCATTCATGAATGAATGAATGAATGAATAAACAACCCCCACACACACACACAGCCCTGAGTGTCACTTTTCATTAGAGCCCAAGATGAAGCTTCTATATTGAATCATTCAAAAGTTACAGACGTTTTTCCAAACTGTGCCATTTGGCACAATTTGGCACAGTTCAAAAACGCCTGGGAACTACCTGAGAACAAAGCTGTGTAATATATTCATTTTTTGTGGTATTGTTACAAAATTTTGACCTCAGCTTGATAACACTTGGTTCTACATTTCTGTTGTATTTTCCAGCCCAGATCTGAAGCTGTGTGTTATTTGCAAGCATTTGTATCCAAAAAAACACCCAGGCGAAATTTATTTTCTTCAAGTTCAGTATGTTTAGATGACTGTTACTCAGTGGCAGGAGCACTTAGAGAGATTATGACTGTTTTGCCAAAAAATTCAAAGTGTTTTCTTTCAAATGAGACCAACCCCATGAAGATGCTGCAAAGGGTTGAAGAACAGCTTTTGATTTACTTTGGGCATGTTATTTTTTGGCGTTTTTTAGGGAAATTGACCAGAGTGCAAGGGGTTAAACTAGTTTTCTTATCAGCCAACAGTCTGATCATTTTTTCCGCCTTTTTAGTTTCTTGAACTGGCAATCGGACAACGGAATGTTCCCTTTTAAAAGATTCAGAGCAATCTTGCACAATGTCTGAATAAAGTCCGGAGAGCTGTGAATGAGAATATCCCTGCACTTTTTGAGCGAGGTGTGGTACAGCACCGTGAGTAAGATTGTGTTCCTCTTCAAACGTGCAGACATGATAAACTAGGCGGATGTTTTGGGTACATAGATGGTCACCCCCTCGTGAGAAAGTATACCCGTCCTCACCCTGTATTGTTCTGAGCAGGAGGGTGTGAGGTCTACTATTAAATAGCCATGGGGCTCTCTGGTGGCGTCTTCAAAACACTCTAGGAAGAAGGCCTTTTGTGATGGAAAGATTTGATGAGCTAATATATCTATTTATAGTTTATCTCATGGGTTTTTAAACATCACCAGGTAATTGCTGTCCAGACTAATGGTGCGACTGTATTTACCCTGGTGGAAAACATTTTGAGTCAACATCATGATGCTCATGTTTCTATGATGCCGATACTGAGTAAAAATTCTTACTACTTCAGGATGATCAGAGGTTTGAAAAATAACATCATCCAGAATAATCAAGTGTTTCTGATCAGGAGGGAACAGGTTTTCATCTTCAAAAGAATCAGGGAGTCCTTCAACAAATTTTATTCTTTTATTTATCTTCTGCAGTTTGCTGTACATAGGTTGATGACACATATAAATCCATACAATGTTTTCAGGTACAATGTTTACAATATGTTCACAGTCTTCCAGTACCTTTGAAACAAAGTAAGTCTTGTCACAACTGCTTGGTCCCACCACCAAACATGAAAATGGAAAGGTGAACCTAGGGTCAAAATCAATCTCCTCCATCCGGGTAAGATGTGACATTTTTTTTCCCTCAAAAAATCTAATAACCAAAAGGTAGAGTGGGCCCGTCCCTAAAGAAGCGTCTTTTATCATACACAACTCTGATCTTTTTCTGAAATGACAAGTTTTTCAATACAAACCCCCTTTTATCACGTCCTACGCTGTATTGCGGCAGCTCAATCACTCTCTCTCCTGAAGTTGTCAAGTAATCCTCCACCAAATCTCTGACGCTGTCAAAACTGACATGCTTGCAGCATGATTGGGTTTGTGTGATACCTTTGACCGTCACGACAATCTTTTTTTTGTTCCTTGTTTGGTAGGCGTAACTCTTGGGATCTGCGGATACATATTCTTGAATGGTATTGCCATCCAACTCATCTGTCAAATCCCCCAGATAATTGCCCAACTCCAGAGGCGTCTCACCGTTCTTTACCACGTAAATTCAAATATCCATGTTGATGTAAAGAACCCTCTCTTGCAGTTTCTCCAGATAACCGTACAGCTTCAGAAGCACATGGGCTGTGGTAAAGGCAGCTGTAAAGATGTTATTAGTTTTACCAGGGGGTTGGATGCAGTGATCATTATATTTCCACCTAAGCAGAGCTTTGTCGTCGTCCAGAACATTAAAGTGTTCCACCTTGTATTTACCCCGAAAACAAGTAAGTGAAAAACTCTTCAAGTTCTGAGATCACAGTGGTCTGAACCAGATTATCTCTCTGTGCAAATTTCCCCCAAAGCGAGTTCAAAGTCAGTTTTGAGATGCGGCGACGGAGTGAATTCTCTTGTATTTTATCGGCGTCTAACAGAATACCCTGATGACAGTGACAGTCCCTGATGTATCCATCCATCCATCCATCCATCCATCCATCTTCTACCGCTTTTCCGGAGGTCCGGGTCGCGGAGGCAGCAGTTCAAGCAGAGAAGCCCAGACTTCCCTCTCCCCAGCCACCTGCTCCAGCTCTTCAGAGGGGATACCAAGGCGTTCCCAGACTAGCTGGGAGACATAGTCTCTCCACCGAGTCCTGGGTCTGCCCCGGGGTCTCCTCCCAGTGGGACGTGCCTGAAACACCTCAAGTGGGAGGCGTCCAGGAGGCATCCTAATCAGATGCCCATACCACCTCAACTGACTCCTTTCAATGTGGAGGAGCAGCGGTTCTACTCTGAGCCTCTCCCGGATGACTGAGCTCCTCACCCTATCTCTGAGGGTGAGTCCAGCAATCCTACGGAGAAAGCTCATTTCAGCCGCTTGTATCCGCGATCTCATTCTTTCGGTCATTACCCAAAGCTCGTGACCATAGGTGAGAGTAGGAACGTAGATTGACTGGTAAATCGACAGCTTTGCCTTAGAACTAAGCTCCCTCTTCACCACAACAGACCGGTACAACGTCCGCATCACTGCAGATGCTGCTCCAATCCGTCTGTCGATCTCTCGCTCCATTTTCCCCTCACTCGTGAACAAGACCCCAAGATACTTAAACTCCTCCACTTGGGGCAGGAGCCTGTCCCCAACCCGGAGAGGACAATCCACCTTTTTCCGGCTGAGGACCATGGACTCGGACTTGGAGGTGCTGATTCTCATCCCAGCCGCTTCACACTCAGCGGCAAACCGTCCCAGCAAGAGCTGTAGGTCATTGCTGGATGAAGCCAACAGGACAACATCATCTGCAAACAACAGAGATGAGATCCTGTGGTCACCAAGCATGACACCCTCCATTCCCTGGCTGTGCCTAGAAATCCTGTCCATAAAAATTATGAACAGGACCGGTGACAAAGGGCAGCCCTGGCGGAGTCCAACTCTCACTGGGAATGACTCCGACCGAGTGTTGGCAATGCGAACTAAACTCTCACAACGGTCGTACAGAGACCGAATAGCTCGTAACAACAAGCCCGATACCCCATACTCCCGAAGCACCCCCCACAAAAATCCACGAGGGACGCGGTCAAATGCCTTCTCCAAGTCCACAAAACACATGTAAACTGGTTGGGCAAACTCCCACGAACCCTCAAGAATTCTCGAGAGGGTAAAGAGCTGGTCCGATGTGCCACGGCCAGGACGAAAACCACATTGCTCCTCCTGAATCCGAGGTTCGACCAACGGCCGGACTCTCCTCTCCAGTACCTTGGCATAGACCTTCCCAGGGAGGCTGAGGAGTGTGATCCCTCTAAAGTTGGAGCACACCCTCCGGTCCCCTTTTTTGAAGAGAGGAACCACCACCCCGGTTTGCCATGCCAAAGGCACTGCCCCCGACCTCCACGCAATGTTGCAGAGGCGTGTCAACCATGACAACCCAACAACATCCAGGGCCTTGAGGTACTCGGGGCGAATCTCGTCCACCCCCGGGGCCCGGCCACCAAGGAGATTTTTAACCACCTTGGCGACCTCAGCCCCTGTGATAGGCGAGTCATCCCCCTCGTCCCCAAACCCTGCTTCCTCTGTGGAAGGCGTATCAGTGGGATTGAGGAGATCCTCGAAGTATTCCTTCCACCGCCCGACGATATCCCCAGTTGAAGTCAACAGTGTCCCATCCGCACCATACACAGTGTGGACGGGGAGCTGCTTTCCCCTCCTGAGCCGCCGAACAGTTTGCCAGAATCTCTTTGAAGCCGACCGAAAGTCTTGTTCCATGGCCTCACCGAACTCCTCCCATACCCGGGTTTTTGCTTCAGCAACCACCCGAGCTGCACTCCGCTTGGCCTGCCGGTACACCTCAGCTGCTTCGGGAGTCCCACAAGCCAACCAAGCTTGATAGGACTCCTTCTTCAGCTTAATGGCCCCCCTCACCACTGGTGTCCACCACTTGGTTCGGGGGTTGCCACCACGAGATGCACCGACCACCTTGCGGCCGCAGCTCTGGGCTGCCGCTTCAACAACAGAGGTGGAGAACATGGCCCATTACTCCATGTCTCCAGACTCCCTCGGAATGTGGTTGAAGTTCTTCCGGAGGTGGGAGTTGAAGACCTCCCGGACAGGGGCCTCAGCCAGACGCTCCCAGCACACCCTCACTATACGTTTGGGTCTACCAGGTCTGAATGGCTTCCTCCCCTGCCATCGGATCCAACTCACCACCAGGTGGTGATCAGTTGACAGCTCTGCACCTCTCTTTACTCGGGTGTCCAAGACATACGGTCGCAGGTCTGATGATACGATAACAAAATCGATCATCGACCTGCGGCCTAGGGTGTCCTGGTGCCAGGTGCACATATGGACACCCTTATGCTTGAACATGGTGTTCGTTATAGACAGACTGTGGTTAGCACAGAAGTCCAATAACTGAACACCACTCGGGTTCAGATCGGGCAGGCCGTTCCTCCCAATCACCCCCCTCCAGGTTTCACTGTCGTTGCCCACGTGCGCATTGAAGTCCCCCAGTAGGACAATGGAGTCTCCAGGAGGAGCACCCTCCAGCACCCCAGTCACAGACTCCAAAAAGGGTGGGTACTCTGAAACATCATTTGGTGCATAGGCACAAATGATGGTCAGGACCCGTTTCCCAACCCGAAGGCGCAGGGAAGCAACCCTTTCGTCCACCGGGGAAAACTCCAATATAGAGGCAGCAAGGTGGGGCGATACAAGAATACCTACCCCTGCTCGTCGCCTCTCGCCCGGGGCAACTCCAGAAAAGGCCAAGCTCCAGCCCCTCTCCAGGAGACTGGTTCCGGAACCGGAGCTGTGTGTTGAGGTGAGGCCGACTATATCTAGCCGGTATCGCTCAATCTCGTACACCAGCTCAGGCTCCTTCCCCACCAGAGAGGTGACATTCCACGTACCAAAAGCCAGTTTAGAAAGCTTGGGATCAGTCCGCCAAGGTCTCCGCCTTTGACTGCCACCTAATCCACATAGCACCGGACCTCCATGATCCCTCCTGCAGGTGGTGAACCTACTGGAGGGCGGACCCATGTAACTCCTTCGGGCTGAGCCCGGCCGGGTCCCATGGGTGGAAACCCGGCCACCAGACGCTAGCCTTCGAGCCCCTCCCCCAGGCCTGGCTCCAGGGTGGGGCCCCGGTAACCCCATACCGGGCGGGGTACACTGAATCCTTGATATACAATTTATCATGAGAGTCTGTTGGATCGTTCTTCGTCTGGCCCTTCACCCAGGACCAGTTTGTCTTGGGAGACCCTATCAGAGGCAAATTGCCCCGGACAACATAGCTCCTGGGATCACTGGGGCACGCAAACCCCCCCACCACGATAAGGTGACGATCCATGAGGGGGTCCCTGATGTATGTGAAAATTTATTTTTTGGGACAGTGAGCAGAATCTTTTCAGTTAACCAACCAGTAATCACAGAAGAAATACTATTTCTCAGCTTAACTTTATTGGAACACCCAAGAGTCAACATGGCCACGGATCCCCCCAGCTGTTTATTGGGGAGGACTCCGAACACAGGAAGTCCCTCCTATATAAAGGCTCGCCATTCGTGGGTGTTACTTTCCCACAATACATGTCCATTGTTTCAAACTGTCCACTTGGCATCCTTCCTCTCAGTGGCTCCAGATGTCTTCCCTTTATGGCTTTATGGCTCCTTTTAGTCCATCTTTAGCCCTACACATGCCCATATATGGAAACAAGAACAGAGACTTTTCCTGTGAAGCTATTATGTGCGTGTGCATGTGTGTGTGCGTGTGTGTGTGTGTGTGTGTGTGTGTGTGTGTGTGTGTGTGTGTGTGTGTGTGTGTGTGTAAGCAACTGGTGTTTATGTGTGAATGTCGAATGTGTGGATCTAAAAGATATGTGTATGCAAACACTTTGTGTAATATCTAATTAACTAATCTCCACTGACTTCCGGTTATGGCGGCCACGTGAGGGGGACACGTCTCGCTCTGCTCTGCTCCTGGAGACGAAAAAACGGCAAATAACTCTCTCATTTGGGACAGAACCTATCCCAGCGTTTGGACGAGGATATGTCGGTGAAGCCTAAGGCTGGAAAACCAGGTAGAGGAAAAAGCGAGCCGCCGAAACAGTCTAAATTAACGGACTTTCACGTCTGTGACGCAGCAGATAAAGAAGCTCCATATATGGCGGAGGAAGCGAGCAGCGGTGCGGTGAATGTGGGAAACGGCACAGGTGCGGTGCTTAACGCCATTAGTTCAATGAGAGTGGACTTTTCCGCTAAGTTTGATGGGATTATGGCAGCGTTGGAAGGAATGAGAAAAGAACTGGGTGACTGTGTAGAACGAATGGCGCAGGTAGAGCTTCGTGTCGCTAGTGCTGAAGATGACGTCACCTGTCTTCAATTAAAGGTGCGCACTTCGGAAAAAAAAAATAAAAGTCTGGAAAATAATGTCTTGGACTTGGAATCCCGGTCGAGACGGAACAACTTGAGGCTGGTGGGTCTACCGGAGGAATCCGAAAGTCGGGACACATGTTCCTTTTTGGAAAAGTGGATTCCGAAGGCGCTGGGCAGCGCGGAGCTGCAATCAGCAGTTGTTCTGGAAAGTGCATATCGTATCGGCCCACGGAGAGATAAGGGACCACCGAGGACGATTATTATGAAGTTTATCAGCAACAGAGACAGGATGAAGATCTTCAACGCTGCGCGAACTAAAGGCCAGATTAAACACCAGGACCAGCAGGTGCGGTTCTACCCAGATTTGGCCACAGGAATCCAACAATTGAGGAAGCAGTTTGATCCCGTACGTAAAGAGCTGCGCAACCTTGGGATTCGTCATGGTGTAATTTATCCTGCGAGACTGTTGACCACGTATGAGGGCAGAACCCACATCTTCAAGACCCCAGAGGAGGCGCAGGAGTTCATCAAGAAGATCCAAGAAGAGACTGGTGGGAGCTAAGCATGAACAAAATATAAGGTAGAATATTTAAGCATTTGCACAGGCATCTGACTGACTTGAAGCAAATAGCAAGTTTACAAAATATACGTCAAACAGGTTCATTTTGTCTTCTTTCAATTATTTATCCTTTTTTTTTTTTTTTTTTTTTTTTTTTTCCTTTGAAAGACAAAAGTAAAATAGAAAGATGTCTTTACCTTCTTTACATGTTTCAACTGCACTGCAGCCTTCATCAGAAGAGTCAGCTGATTGCTGCCAGGTGACATTTATCAGCTGATTTTCGTAGGCGAAACACAAAAAATTAAGACAGTTATTAGTACACCCCAAGGACAGAATAGAACAAGACAATAAATGCAATGTATTATATGAAATATCATGCAGATCATGTAACAAAACCTACATTGGAGAAACCGGAAGATTATTCACCACAAGAAAAAAAGAACACCAAAAGGAATGTGAGAAGGAAACGCAAGGACGACTCACAAGATCACAAAAAGAAAAAGCAGAACAAGAAACATTAAAATCAGCTATATCGGACCACTGCAAAAGAAATAATCACATCATGGACTGGGACAACACAAAAATTATTGGATCGGAGAGCAACAGACACAAACGTTGGATCAAGGAGGCAATAGAGATCAGAAAGCGGGGAAAAGACACCATGAACCGAGATGAGGGGGCCTTTATGCTTTCTCACACCTGGGACCACATTTTCCAGAGACCATCTGACGGCGGGAGGCGGGGCAGGCTCGGCGGATCTGACAGATCTGCTGAGCTGGCCCCGCCTACGAAAATCAGCTGATAAATGTCACCTGGCAGCAATCAGCTGACTCTTCTGATGAAGGCTGCAGTGCAGTTGAAACATGTAAAGAAGGTAAAGACATCTTTCTATTTTACTTTTGTCTTTCAAAGGAAAAAAAAAAAAAAAGGATAAATTTACAAAATATAGATTGTATTATATATTAAAAAAAACAACAAAAAAAACTATGATGTACAAAGTTGCTAAAAATTTTGGAGTTAAGTTGGAAAACTACAGAAGAGAGTTAATGTTATGTCATTAAAAGCAGCAGAGTTAGGGTGATTGGGAGGATGAAGAAGGAGTGGCTTTGGCTGATCCTCGTGGGTGTGGAACGGTCGATGGCTATATCGGGAGACGGAATTTTTTTTTTGATTTTGGGGGGATTACCACAAATGTGGGAAGGGGGAATTTGTTTGTGTGTAGTTTGTAGGATGAATGTTCAACCACTCATGTCTTTGCTTCTCTGTATGAGCATGTTTATACTGCAAGGTAATCCTAAACTCCCTATTGATCATAAACCAAAGCGTTAATCTTAATTTAACTTCATGGAATTGCAGAGGTCTACAAAAATTAAAAAAACTTAAACAAGTTATGAATAAAATAAAAGATATGGGTTCAAAAATTGTGTTTTTACAAGAAACTCATCTAATAGAGGAGGATGTAAAAAGAATTAGGAGTAGATGGCAAGGAAGTGTTTTAACCTCATCATTTTCATCCCGAGCCAGGGGAGTTATGACTCTCATACATAAATCAGTCCCATTTCAAGTGAAAAATGTAATTGGAGACAATTGGAGACAAATTTGGAAGATATTTAATCATTCAAGGATCTTTGTTATTAGAAAATATAAATTTGGTAAACCTATATGGTCCCAATATAGATGATCAAAAGTTCTTTGCTAATTTATTTCTTATCTTATCATCACTTACAGGGCAACATATAATAGCAGGGGATTTTAATTGTACATTGAATCCTGGTATAGATAGATCAACAGGACTGGACTGTACGCACAATGGATGTAGGATGACCATTATTCATTTTATGAAAGAATTGAGAGTGCTAGATATATGGAGAGAAATGAATCCACAAGTTAAAGCCTACTCTTGTTATTCCAATACCTACAAGACTTTCTTACGTATTGATTATTTTTTGATCTCCGTAGAATTAAGGTCCAAGATTCAAAACTGCTTTTATGATAACATCGTGATCTCTGATCATGCACCCTGCTGTCTAATATATGTAGATAAGAAATTGACAAAGGAACCAGGTAGATGGCAATTTCAGCATAAATGGCTTCAGGATGAGGAATTTGTTAAGTACATAGAAAAACAGATAGATGAGTTCTTTGATATCAATACTACACAAACATCAGCATGTGTAAAGTGGGAGGCTTTCAAAGCTTTTATTAGGGGACATATTATTAGTTATACAGGTTCAAAATCTAAGAAGACTCGAGAAGAGAGAGTTCAATTGGAACATAAAATAAAAATTCTTCAAGAAAAAGTATATGCAGGAAGTGATCCAAGGTTGGAGAACGAATTACTGATTTTGAGAGCTGAATATGACAAAAAATCAGCGAATAGAGCTGCCTCGAGTCTTCTAAGATTGAAACAATCTTTTTATGAACAAGGTGAAAAATCAGGAAAATTATTGGCATGGCAGATTAAACAATTAGAATTTAAAACACCAATTACCAATATTATAAGTAACGGACAGGTAGTTATAGATCCTTTAGAAATTAATAGAGCCTTTAGAGATTACTATGAAAAATTATATGATACCAAAAATGAATCTGACTTAACAAAACTAAATGGGTTTTTGAACGAACTATCTATACCGTGTATTCCAAATGAAAACAGGGAGATACTGGAGTCTAAAATTAGTCAAGAAGAAGTTGGGCTAGCCATTGATAATATGAAATCAGGAAAAAGTGCAGGACCAGATGGTCTTCCAGTTGACCTTTATAAAAAATTTAAGAATAAATTAATAAAACCTTTTTTGGAAATGGTTTTAGAAGCATTTCAAAATAGTAATTTACCATCATACATGAATAATGCCTTAATTATACTGTTGCCAAAACCAGGTAAACCCTCTAATAAATGTGAAAATATGAGACCAATAAGCCTATTAAATGCCGACCTTAAGATAATCTGTAAAATTTTAGCAAGACGAATACAAGAAATTTTACCAAATATTTTTAATCGAGATCAGAATGGCTTTATAAAGGGAAGACAAGGCTTCCATAATGTAAGAAGACTATTTAATATTATTTATTCTAATAAAGAAGCACCGGATACAGCTGTCCTATCACTGGACGCCGAAAAGGCCTTTGATAGAGTCGAATGGCCCTTTCTTTTTGAAGTCTTACAAAGGTTTGGACTTGGAAATAATTTCATAAAATGGGTTCAGATAATATATAATAATGCTACAGCAGAAATCCTAACAAATAACAATATTTCAAAATCAATAAAAATCAATAGAGGATGTCGACAAGGCTGTCCACTTTCACCTTTACTGTTTACTATGGCAATTGAACCTTTAGCGATGGCGATACGTCTACAGTCACAAATATATGGAATTAAAGTTGGACCAACAGAACATAAAATCTCCCTGTATGCCAATGACATAATTTTGTTTATGTCGAACCTTAAAAAATCAATTCCGACCTTGTTGAATTTAATAAAGAATTTTGGGGAAATATCAGGATATAAAATAAATAAAACTAAATCTTCAATATTAATGCTAAATGAGACCCAGAGAAATTACCCAGCCCCTGAGGTAAATCAATTCAATGTTGTAAATCAGTTTAAATATTTAGGAATCCAAATTGTGCCTAAGCTAGAATCAGTCGCCAGTGTCAATTATGAAGCCTTAATGACAGATATTAATGAGTTACTTCAGAGATGGATGTCACTACCAATGTCGATGATCGGGAGAATCAATATACTTAAAAGTAATATCTTACCTAAAATACTTTATTTATTTCAATACATTCCCTTACCACCACCTTTAGATTTATTCTCAAGAATTAAAAAAAAGTTAGTGGAATTTATATGGAACAACAGGAGGGCTAGATTACGTTTGTCTTTATTATATTTACCATTTGATCGTGGAGGTCTGAAATGTCCAAATTTTATGTTGTATTATTGGTCGGCACAACTGAGGTCTATGACATATTATTTTTCATCAAATGATCTCCCTCACTGGACTGAAATGGAATCATACAATTTGCCTTTACCTCTTCCCATATTCATATATTCAGACTCGGCAAAAAAATTACAGAAACAAGTTAAAAACCCATTTGTAAAACATACGATTAAAATATGGTGTGAAACTAAAAAATATTTAAAAGAACCACACTTACTGTCACAATTTAGTCCAATATGGGGTAATCAATATTTTAAACCAGGGAGAGCGGATGCTGTGTTTAAAGTATGGAGTTTAAAAGGGATCCAAAAAATTCAAGGTTTATATTTGTCATGTTCAGATAACATAATGTCTTTTGAAGAGCTGAGGATCAAATTTAATCTTAATAGAACACATTTTTTTAAATATCTTCAACTTAGGAACTTTATTCGATCAAACCAAAATAATGCTCTCACTCGACCTATTTATTCATCCTTGGAAAAAATGTTGATGAAAGATAGTAAAAGAAAGGGTATTATTTCAGAGTTTTATAACTCATTGACACTATCCTCAAGTGAAAACTCACAGAAAAGATTAAACTACTGGAAAGAAGATCTGCAAACTGAAATTTCAGAGGAACAATGGGAATTGGCTTGTACAGAAGCTCAAACCAAATCAATAAATGTACGTCTTAAATTGATACATTTTAAATGGTTAATGCGGATGTATGTTACACCGGTGGAGTTAAATAGATATAGCAAAAACATACCAGATACATGCACAAAATGCATGGAAAGTAAAGGAACCCTATTTCATTGTTTATGGGAATGTAGAATAATTAGAATGTTTTGGGAAGAGGTGAGGGTAACAATTGAAAAAATAATTTCAAAACAAATCATATTGAATCCTAAACTGTTTTTGTTGGGTCTGTACCCAAAAAAGCATAACTTTAATACAAGTGAAAGAACATTCATAGACCTCAGTTTGCTTAATGCCAAAAAATGTATTGCATTACTGTGGAAAAAGACTCATAGACCAGATGTGACTCAGTGGTTAAGACAGATGTTAACAAACCTTCCATTAGAAAGAATAACATATATACTGAAATCAAAGGAAAGTGTGTTTGAGAATATATGGAGACCTTTTATTGATTATGTAAAAAATTTAAACATAACTCTTGAAGAAGAAGGTGAATGATGTGTGTGGACCTTGTAAATTCCAAACTGGTGAACATAATATGTATACTTATGTAATGGATTGTCTAGACTAAACAGAGGAGCATTGTTGAAGACTTGGTTTTGTTGGTGGTTGTAGGTGTTTTTAGTGCATTTTTTTGTAGTACTTTAGTGTTAGTGTTTGATTGTTTGTGTTATGTTTGTTAAAAAAAAAAAGGTTCAATAAAGATATTGTGGAAAAACTAATCTCCACTATTTATTTATTATAACAATTTTCCTCTCTTGACTCCATTTTATGGAGCCAACCCTGGGCAACATGGCTGTCACATGTGAGAGTCATGTTGTTCTCAAGAGGGTAAAGAGCTGGTCCGATGTGCCATGGCCAGGACGAAAACCACATTGCTCCTCCTGAATCCGAGGTTCGACCAACGACCGGACTCTCCTCTCCAGTACCTTGGCATAGACCTTCCCAGGGAGGCTGAGGAGTGTGATCCTTCTAAAGTTGGAGCACATCCTCCAGTCCCCTTTTTTGAAGCGAGGAACCATCACCCCAGTTTGCCATGCCAAAGGCACTGCCCCCGACCTCCACGTAATGTTGCAGTGGTGTGTCAACCATGACAGCTCTACAACATCCAGGGCCTTGAGGTACTGCGAATCTTGTCCACCCCCGAGGCCCGGTCACCAAATAGATTTTTAACCAACTTGGTGACCTCAGCCCCTGTGATAGGCGAGTCGTCCCCCTCATCCAAAAGCCCTGCTTCCTCTGTAGAAGGTGTATCAGTGGGATTGAGGAGATCCTCAAAGTATTCCTTCCACCGCCCAACAATATCCCCATTCGAAGTCAACAGCGCCCCATCCACACCATACACAAGGGATGGGGAACAATGGAGGTGGAGAACATGGCCCATTCAGACTCCATGTCTCCAAACTCTCTCGGAATGTGGTTGAAGTTCTTCCGGAGGTGGGAGTTGAAGACCTCCCGGACAGGGGCCTCAGCCAGACGTTCCCAGCACACCCTCACTATACGTTTGGGAAAAGGTCAGGTACCAGGTCTGAATGGCATCCTCCCCTGCCACCAGACTCAACTCACCACCAGGTGGTGATTAGTTGACAGCTCTGCACCTCTCTTTGCCCGAGTGTCCAAGACATACGGTCGCAGGTCTGATGACACAACAACAAAATCGATCGTCAACCTTCAACCTAGGGTGTCCTGGTGCCAGGTGTACATATGGACACCCTTATGCTTGAACATGGTGTTCGTTATGGACAAACTGGTTAGCACAGAAGTCCAATAACTGAACACCACTTGGGTTCAGACCGGGCAGGCCGTTCCTCCAAATCACCCCCTTCCAGGTTTCACTGTAGTTGCCCACGTGTGCATTGAAGTCCCCCAGTAGGACAATGGAGTCTCCAAGAGGAGCACTCTCCAGCACCCCAGTCAGAGACTCCAAAAAGGGTGGGTACTCTGAACCATCACTTGGTGCATAGGCACAAATGATGGTCAGGACCCATTTCCCAACCCGAAGGCGCAGGGAAACAACCCTTTCATCCACCGGGAAAAACTCCAATATAGAGGTAGCAAGGTGGGGGGATACAAGAATACCCACCCCTGCTCATCGCCTCTCACCAGAGGCAACTCCAGAGCAGGCCAAGCTCCAACCCCTCTCCAGGAGACTGGTTCTGGAACCGGAGCTGTGTGTTGAGGTGAGGCCAACTATATCTAGCCGGTATCTCTCAACCTCATGCACAAGCTCAGGCTCCTTCCCCGCCAGAGAGGTGACGTTCCACGTCCCAAGAGCCAGTTTAGGAAGCCTGAGATCAGACCGCCAAGGTCTCAGCCTTTGACCGTCACCTGATCCACATAGCACCAGACCCCCATGATCCCTCCTGCAGGTGGTGAGCCCACTGGAGGGTGGACCCATGTAATTCCTTCGGGTTGAGCCCGGCTGGGTCCCATGGGCAGATGTCCGGGGCTGCACACGTGTCACACTGAGTGGATCAGTGTGTGTCTACCCTTTGCCGAGAGGTGTGGGTAACCCGTTGAACCCCACTTGTGACAGGGATTGGGGGTTGCAACTATTTCCCATGAACGAGGAATTCCCAGTAAGTGCTTTGCCTTAGAGCTCAGCTCCCTCTTCACCACAACAGACCGGTACAACGTCCACATCACTGCAGATGCTGTTCCAATCCATCTGTCAATCTCTCACTCCATTCTCCCCTCACTTGTGAATAAGACCCCGAGATACTTCAACTCCTCCACTAGGGGCAGGAGCTTGTCCCCAACCCGGAGAGGACAATCCACCTTTTTCTGACTGAGGACCATGGACTCGGACTTGGGGGTGCTGATTCTCATCCTAGCCGCTTCACACTTAGCGGCAAACCATCCCAGTAAGACCTGTAGGTCATTGCTGGATGAAGTCAACAGGACAACATCATCTACAAACAACAGAGATGAGATCCTGTGGTCACCAAGCATGACACCCTCCGTTCCCTGGCTGCACCTAGAAATCCTGTCCATAAAAATTATGAACATGATCGGTGACAAAGGGCAGCCCTGGCAGAGTCCAGCTCTCACTGGGAATGAGACCAAGTGTTGGCAATATGAACCAAACTCTCACAACGGTCATATAGAGACCGGATAGCTCATAACAACAAGCCCAATACCCCATACTCCCGAAGCACCCCCCCCAAAAAACCACGAGGGACATGGTCAAATGCCTTCTCCAAGTCCACAAAACGCATGTAAACTGGTTGGTCAAACTCCCACGAACACTTGAGGATTCTCAAGAGGGTAAAGAGTTGGTCCAATGTGCCATGGCCAGGACGAAAACCACATTCCTCCTCTTGAATCCGCGGTTCGACCAACGACCGGACTCTCCTGTCCAGTACCATGGTATAGACCTTCCCAGGGAGGCTGAGGAGTGTGATCCCTCTGAAGTTGGAGCACACCCTCCAGTCCCCACACTCTTCCACGGAGGAAGACTTCCACCCTTCCACAGAGGAAGCAGGGCTTGTGGATGAGGGGAATGATTTGCCCATCACAGGGGCTGAGGTTGCCAAGGTGGTTAAAAAGCTCCTTGGTGGCCAGGCCGCTGGGGTGGACGAGATTCGCCCTGAGTACCTCAAAGCCCTGGATGTTGTAGGGCTGTCATGGTTGACACGCCTCTGCAACATTGTGTGGAAGTCGGGGACAGTGCCTTTGGCATGGCAAACAGGGATAGTGGTTCCTCTCTTCAACAGTTTCTCAAAGTAAGAATTCTATTTCAGATATCCAGAATGTTCATTCTAGACAGCAAGAATGTAATTGCAGATATCTGGAAGTGAAAACCCAATACACATGAATGGGGAAAAGTGATGTCATTTCTCCTAGGAAGAATGATGTCATAGATATCTGAAAAGATCATTATAGAGAGGAAGAATTTCATTGTGGATATCTGAAATGTTCACTTTTACTGGGAAAAATTGAATTATTGATATCTGCAATGCATATCCTGTCTTGCTATTAAATATTAAAATGGCCACTTAAACTTTTTAAAGCTTTTCAGACATCATGTTATTAGTTTTGAATAGCACCAGCTACATTTTAGATCTTAAAATATAATTTTTACTCGCATGAATGTTATTATGGATATCTGTATTTACAATTGTAACCAGTAAGAATTTAATTTTGAATAGGAGGAAGGCAATTATAGATATCTAAAAGTTCATTGTAAATAGGAAAGTAGTTTGTTTTAATGTTAAAACGGCTTGCCATATCAAGTGGGCGGTGTGGTCTATATTAATCATATATTCCATAACCAACATATGTTTAAGCATGTGAGTGTTTGGTGATTACATATGTAAAGCGACTTCACACCTCAGAACAGGACAAAGAGTCTCAACCGCCAGTGAAGATTAAAGAGCATCCAAGGCACTGCGGTGGAGACCGGATGGGTTGCCCTGACCCCCCAGGGCCAGGGGGAGGAGTATGAGGACAATGGGGGGATTAAGATAATGAGGGATGTCAGCTTTTGATATGCATGTCTTTTGTTATGTGCGAGTATAAGTTTGTAGAGCCGAAGGTGTTCGCTCTCTTACTTCTTCTGCTGCTGCACCTAGATGAGACTTGTTAGAGGAGCTGATAATAAACTTTGGTTTATGAATCACATCGCCTCGTTATTTCAAGCTCCTCTACACTGGTGACCCTGATGCGAGAATGGACCAGAGGCGTTCCCCCGCGATCGACTCATCTGTGGCGACCCAGGCAGACGCCAGCGCCCATGCAGACAGGGGAACAGATGGACGACGTTCCCCCACGGCAGAAGTGATAGAGAGGGCTCAACCGAGCACCAGCGCCGCTGAGAGAGCCGAAGCAAGGCACTCTCACCCTGCGGACACATCAGTGACGGTCCACACAAACGCCGTCACCGTCAACCTGCCAGACTTCTGGCAGGAAGACCCCGCCTCGTGGTTTCAGCAAGCTGAAGCCCAGTTTGCACTTGCGGGCATCACGGCTGACGATACAAAGTTCTATCACATCGTCGCCAAACTCAACGCCGCCACTTCGAGATGTGCGCGGAGCATAATCCAACGGCCGCCGGCCCAAGACAAATATAAAGAACTGAAAGCGACCATCGTGGCAAATTACGTCCCCTCAGCCGAGGAGAGAGCCGAGAGGATCCTGTCGGTCTACGGTCACAGAGGAGGCAGACCCAATGCCCTCATGGAGGACTTGCTGCAACTTAAAGAAGAGGACAATGACAACTTCCTCTTCCATTTCATATTCCTCAGTACGCTGCCGCCACACATGAGAGGGACGCTGGCCAACATGCGATGCAGCACCCAGCAAGACTTCCGCACGCTGGCTCACGAAGCCCAACGGCTCGTCAACGCCTGCAAGGAGCAGACACCCACAGCAGCACCCGCAGACCTCAACGCTGATGTCCGGAGCCACGAGGAGCCACAAATCACCGAGCAGAATCAGCCCGCTGTGACAGCGACACGGCCAGGACGCAACAGACGGAGCGACGTTTATTATTACCACCACCGCTTCGCCGAGAAGGCTTACAAATGCGTTCCCCCCTACAAATTCACGATTTCGGGAAAACGCCGAAGCTGAGAGCCGTTAACAGCGGCGGTTCTCGGCGAAAAAAGCAAGCTTTTATATGTGACGGACGGACACACCGGCAAGCGGTTCCTTATCGACACGGGAGCTCAACTAAGTTTTGTCATGCCCTCCCAAGCAGACCGGGCCATGGGCCCCCGGGGCAATGGAGCGGTGGCAGCCAACGGCTCCATCATCGACACTTTTGGCGAAAAGAGCCTGCACCTCTGCATCCACGGCCGCAACTACAGATGGACATTTGTTGTAGCGGCGGTGAGTTTTAACTTGTTGGGCGCAGATTTTTTGTGTGCACATGGGTTATTAGTTGATCTAGCAAACAGACGCTTGGTTAATACACTGTCCTTTGCTTCTATTCCCTGCTCAGCTCGACTTTCTCCACCACCCGTGCAGGCTAGCGTCACCACAGCAGGAGGTAAGTTTGATCAACTCCTCACCCAACTTCCAGCACTCACAATTCCCAAATTCTCAGCCACAGTGGCTAAACACGGGGTTGAACACTTTATTCCCACAACGGGCCCACCCGTATTTGCCAAAGCTCGGCGCTTAGACGCGACCAAGCTCGCCATAGCTCGGGACGAGTTCACCACCCTTGAAAAATTAGGCATTATCAGACGCTCAAAAAGCCCCTGGGCGTCACCACTTCACATGGTCCCGAAATCCGACGGTTCTTGGAGGCCGTGCGGCGATTACCACAGATTAAACAATGCGACAGCGCATGACCGCTACCCAATTCCTCACATTCAAGATTTTTCACTACATCTGGCGGGTGCGCGCATTTTTTCAAAAATAGACCTGGTCCGCGGTTATCATCAAGTCCCAGTTCGAGCAGAGGACATTCCTAAAACAGCTGTAATAACCCCCTTCGGTCTTTTTGAATTTTTGTGGATGCCTTTCGGCCTCAAAGGCGCTGCTCAAACCTTTCAGCGGATGATGGATGCAGTATTACGCGACCTTCCTTTCGTGTTCGTCTACCTCGACGATATGCTGGTAGCCAGCTCGTCTGAGGAAGAACACGAGCGGCATCTCACTATGGTTTTTCAGAGACTAGAAGAGCACGGGTTAATAATCAATCCAGCCAAATGCAAATTCGGCGTGTCACAAATTGATTTTTTAGGACACAGAGTTTCTCCGAAGGGGGCAGTCCCACTTCCAGACAAAGTTCACGCAGTAAAAAGTTTCCCACGGCCACAAACGGTCAAATCGCTGCAGGAATTTTTGGGCCTGGTTAATTTTTACAACCGCTTCCTCCCCCACGCAGCTCAGCTCATGCAGCCCCTATATGACGCGCTCAGAAAACAAAAACCTTCCAACGCGGTCGAATGGACCCCGGAGCGCGAACGCGCCTTCGCGGAAGTAAAAAGCGCCCTAGCTAATGCCACATTGTTGGTTCACCCCGATCCCTCGGCCCGCATTGCGCTAACCACAGACGCTTCAGACCTGGCCATAGGGGCAGTTGTAGAACAACACGTCGGCGGAATCTGGCAACCTTTGGCATTCTTCAGCAAATCGCTAAACCAAACTGAGCGTAAATACAGCACTTTTGACAGAGAGCTACTAGTGCTCCATTTATCCATCCGCCACTTCCAGTTTTGGTTAGAGGGACGGTGTTTTACGGCTTTTGTAGACCACAAACCGCTCACCTTTGCTATGGCTAAAATTTCCGAACCGTGGTCAGGCAGGCAACAAAGACAGCTAGCTGCGATTTCAGAGTTCACCACAGACATTCGACATGTGGCAGGCAAACTTAACGTGGTAGCAGACTGCCTCTCTCGCGCTGTGACATCGCCAGAGCGCGAGGAGACAGATTATACTACCTCAGCCGCGGAACTCTTCACCAACGCGGACACATACGCGGCCCCAATCCATGCAGGGATAGATTATGCAGCCATGGCAGAGGAACAAAGTAGTGACGCGGACGTGCGCGCACTCCTGTCTGGACCAACAGGGTTAAGGCTGGAGAAAAGGGGTCTACGCGACGGTGTGCCTCCCCTAATATGCAACATCTCAACCGGCCGACCTCGCCCGTTAGTTCCAGCTGCATGGCGCCGCCGTATTTTCGACTCGATTCACTCCCTCGCGCACCCAGGTGTGCGCGCTTCAGTTAAAATGGTCACTGAAAAGTTTGTGTGGCCTGGCCTGCGCAAAAACGTAAAAGAATGGGCAAAGACTTGCATTTCTTGTCAGCGCGCCAAAGTACACAAACACACAAAAGCCCCTCTGGAGCCTTTTCGAATCCTTGCTAGAAGGTTCAACCACGTTCATGTCGACCTCGTGGGGCCACTACCTTCCTCCCAAGGTTTCACACACCTGTTAACAATGATAGACCGCACCACGCGCTGGCCAGAGGCAGTCCCTCTGGCGTCAACCACAGCGGAGGAAGTCGCTCGCGTTTTTTTGACAAACTGGGTGGCACGTTTCGGCGTCCCATCGGACATCACGTCCAATAGGGGGCCTCAATTTGTCTCGGAGCTTTGGTCAGCCATGTCCAGCAGCTTAGGGGCAACAATTCACCGCACCACCGCTTATCACCCTCAGGCTAATGGGTTATGCGAGCGTTTTCACAGATCTTTAAAGGCCGCCCTCAGAGCCTCACTAACGGATACAAATTGGGTAAATAAACTTCCCTGGGTTTTATTGGGGTTGTGTGCTGCGCCCAAAGAGGATCTAGACGCCTCTCCAGCAGAATTAGTTTTTGCACAACCTCTCAGGCTCCCAGGTGAATTTTTACCAGAGAACCCAGAGCCAGGGCATCTTCCAGCCCCGAGGTTTTTAGGCAGCAACAGACCGGACTCTCTCCCCGGGCCGGCACATCACTCTTTTCCACGGGTTTTTGTCCCCCAAGCTTTAAAAAACGCTGAATTGGTTTTTGTTAGGCATGAAGCTTTAAAACCAACTTTCCGCCCACCATACGATGGGCCATTCAGAGTGCTGGAACCTGGTGATAAGCATTTTGTGCTTGATTTTGGGGATAGAAAAGAAACAGTCAGCATTGACAGACTTAAATCTGCCTTCTTGTTGAGAGACGAGCCTGCACGGTTGGCGAGAGCACCTCAGCGGGGTAGACCCCCCAAGAGAAAAGACTCAGCCCCCCTGCAGGGAACCAATAATCACTCTCCTTCCCAAGCTGCAGATTCCTTACAGGAAGGTCCCAGCAGGACGCCCAAGCGGACCCACAGCAGATTCGGGAGAAGATTAAAACCCAGACGGCACAGAGACTGAAGCAAACTACTCAACAGTTGTTCACTAATTGTGCTGTAACAGTTTAGGACTGCCTTGTGATTTTACTGTGCTGTTATGATTACCACTGAACTCTCTTAGGAGCATGGCTGCTGGAATGTTTCTTCTGTGGCAAGAGGTGTAGCAGTTAGTATGTCATAATAATTATCTTAAACTGTGAATTTTTCTATTGTCCTTTTCTTAGTCGTTTGGGGGGGGGGGGCTGTGGTCTATATTAATCATATATTCCATAACCTACATATGTTTAAGCATGTGAGAGTGTTTGGTGATTACATATGTAAAGCGACTTCACACCTCAGAACAGGACAAAGAGTCTCAACCGCCAGTGAAGATTAAAGAGCATCCAAGGCACTGCGGTGGAGACCGGATGGGTTGCCCTGACCCCCCAGGGCCAGGCGGAGGAGTACGAAGACAATGGGGGGATTAAGATAATGAGGGATGTCAGCTTTTGATATGCATGTCTTTTGTTATGTGTGAGTATAAGTTCGTAGAGCCGAAGGTGTTCGCTCTCTTACTTCTTCTGCTGCTGCACCTAGATGAGACTTGTTAGAGGAGCTGATAATAAACTTTGGTTTATGAATCACATCGCCTCGTTATTTCAAGCTCCTCTACAGGCAGTGTCGAAAGTAACATCATTACTAGTGATGTTCGATACCACTGATTTCCTTTCCGATCCGATACTGAGTAAAATTCAGGCTGGTATCGGCGATACCGATACCGATATTTTTTGCAACTACACCTAATATGTCTTTTAAATCTAAAAAAACGCATGACGCACTTACCCAGGCGGAAGAAAAAGTAGTCCCACCAACCGCGTGTCACTTAAACAACATCTCAATAGTTTAGTTACTTTTCACCGTGTTTCTGTTAAGGATATATATACTGTATATATATATATATATATATATATATATATATATATATATATACTGTATATATATATATATATATATATATATACTGTATATATATATATATATATATATATACTGTATATATACTGTATATATATATATATATATATATGTGTATACAGTACTCGCTGCTCTTGTTTTTCTCTTGCCTTCTGATTGTTGCTCTGAGTGTTGCTATCCCTGTGCTGTTGCAATCCTGGAATTTCCCCATTGTGGGACTAATAAAGGCTTATCTTATCTTATCTTATCTTATCTTATACCTTACCTCAAATGACTTAAGTATCAAAAGTATCGATATTTTGATTTGAGTACCGATTTTAGAGCATAAAGATCCGGTATTGGAGGTATCGATATTTCAGGATCGATCCGCACATCACTAATCATTACATGAAACCAGCTCGTCTCGTTCCTGTCGGACAGTCAGGAGGAAAGCAGCTTGCCTGAATCCTTAGTTAGTTAGTTAATCCCTTCACACCTGAAGGTGTATATGGGCGGCGCCTATCTCCGTTTCTCTGACCCTAGGCCACACAGCTACTGTAAGTAGTGAAAGCTACAGTGGGGGGTCAGTCCTCTGGTAGCTCTGTGTGTAACTTTACTTTCCCCATTCCATTATGCGGAGCACCACGCTAGAAGGCAGAAAGCACCATTTTTATATGGTCTTTGGTATGACCCGGCCGGGATTTGAACCCCTGCCTCCCGGGTGTGGGGCGGATGCTCTACCAACTGAGCCACCACTCCGGTGCCTGAATCCTTAACACTTTTAAAATAGCAGAACTGTGCCCAGTCTTCATCATCAATGACAGGTGAGCCAACAACTACAGCTGACATATTATCTAGCTCATTATAAATGTTCAGTATTTATGTTTACCCTAACACAGAAATGTTTTGTATTTGAAGCAGACAGAGTGAAGGAGCTCGTTTCAAAGTGCCTGCAGGCCCGCAATATGGCGTACTGTCCCTACAGCAGGTTCCCTGTCGGTGCCGCCATATTAACAGCAGATGGCGCCATAATCACAGGTCACGGTCAACGGGTGTTTTTTTTTTTTTCATCTAAATAAACAAACCTCCCAGGAAAAAGTTGCAAATTTTTTGAGAAAAAGATGCACATTTGCAAGAAAAAAAATGAGAAAAGATTCAAATTTTTAAGAGAAATCCACATTTTACAAGGAAATAAAATTCTAACAACTTTTTTTTTGGGGGGGGAATGGTTTAAATTTCTGGAGAAAGCTGTTTATCCACCTTATTCCTGAGGATGTTGCTGGAGAAACGATGATGGACGCAACTTCCAGTTTCAGCTGAAGTAGTGTTAAATCAGTCAGTAAGAGTGGAGTAGTGGGGCATTTAAAATAGCGTTTTTAAAAGTTTGTCAAAGTCATTTTAATGTATAGTCTGTTATGTCCATAACAAAGACTTCAATAATGAGGCTGGGGGTGCAGTAGAACGTGTCTTTATTATACAGCTCACGGTGTGCCAGAGGCACTCCCGTCAAGGCAGAGGTGAGGTCGGAAAACAGACCGTCCCTCTTCCGCATCAGCCTTTTATACTGTGGGTGGTGGCAGAACCTGAAAGGTGGAGCCACCACCCATAACACACACCAATATAATTTTAACAGAATTATATACAGAACATCACATTTTACCCCCCCTTCAAAAAAGTCCAAAACGCACACACACCAATTAGACCCACCTATGGGTGACCCCCACAACAGACTGGGACAAGCAGAGCGCTCAGCTGGGGCAATTAGCAGAGCAATGAGAGATGTGTATTGAGATCCATAGGCAGCCGCTCTTTGTCTAGTTTCTTCCGCCAGTTCTGCTGTTGACATGTATGACTCAAATGCAAACGTTCATGCTTCCTGCTCTGACTGTGATGCAAATGTCCCATGCCTTTCATGTATTGTCTGTAGTAGGGTATAAAAACTGCATATGCTCTGTAACTATCTCTCTCTCTGACCACTGCTTCTGACGACACGCATTCTGTGTCTCCTCACGAGAGCCTGAGGACCCGCTCCAGCCCGCCTGCACAGGGCTGGAGTGAGTTCTGTGATGGCGGGATGAATGATTAATAAACTCCCTCAAAAACTCTCAGTTCGCCGCTTATTATTTCATGCCGCCACATTGGTGACCCCGAGAAAGAACACGCTGAAGCCAACAAACGCAGCACCCGGCGGTGACTCCCAACGACAAGTGAACGCAGCAGCCTGACGCAAATAGACTGCCCTCCCTTCTGCTACAGGGAGATCTCGACGCAGAGCCACCACCAGGCGAACTCTCCGGAGCTCATCCATGACCGGGAAAGCTGCAGAAAGCTTCATGGTGAGATCTGCACGCCTGAGATCTGCACATCCACGCTGGGACCGGCCGCTCTCACAGCTCCTCCACACGAGAGCGCACGCACCTCGTCCTCTCTCCACAACGGCGACCTCCAGGGCCGACGGAGAACGCAGCGCGTGGACCTGAACGCACCATGACCCGACACAGCGAACTACACCAACAGCTTCAACAGGGATGACCATCGGCGCCGACAGTGCTGATCTCCAGCAAGCTCCCTGACCCTGACTCGCCTCTACAGCGGACCTGCCATGCTCCGAACCCCCGCGCGCACACCGGGGGGTTACGAGGACGGCGCACCACGCACGGGACAATAACGGCTCCACAGACCGCCATTGTCCTTCGCCGCTGCACACAGAACCTTCAGGGCTGCTCACACACCTGAAGCACGCACGCAGCTCGCTCACAGGATTTTGTACGGGTCTCAGCCACGGTGCACAAAGGGAATTCAGCCGTCAGCTGTCCCTGAGGGCTTTAGGGCTGCACGCACGCACCTAAAGCCAACACGCCAAGTCCCTCACACAGCTGCAGCTCCTTTTTTCTCACAGCCGCTACGTAGCCTTGCAGCTCCTTTTTTTCTTCATGACCGCGAGAGGAGTCAGAGACTAATTTTTCTTCTTACAGCTGCTGTAGACCTCCGCACGTTCAACGGGACAGCCCCTCAACATCGCGGATCCACAGGCAATTTTTGCGCGGCCCAGACAATTTCGCCGTCCCGGGCCGGCACTTTCTACCCCCACCCACCTCCCTCCACTGCCGCCTGCAGCGAGCTTCCCCCACAGCTCGCTCCCAAAGCCGGACTATCGAGGCCTCAGCTTCCCGCTGAGCCCTCTGGGGGGGGGAGTGTATGGGTGACCCCCACAACAGATTGGGACAAGCAGAGCGCTCAGCTGGGGCAATTAGCAGAGCAATGAGAGATGTGTATTGAGATCAATAGGCAGCCGCTCTTTGTCTAGCTTCTTCCACCAGTTCCGCTGTTGATATGTATGATTCAAATGCAAACGTTCATGCTTCCTGCTCTGACTGTGAAGCAAATGTCCCATGCCTTTCATGTATTGTCTGTAGTGGGGTATAAAAACTGCATATGCTCTGTAACTATCTCTCCCTCTGACCACTGCTTCTGACGACACGCATTCTGTGTCTCCTCATGAGAGCCTGAGGACCCGCTCCAGCCCGCCTGCACAGGGCTGGAGTGAGTTCTATGATGGCGGGATGAATGATTAATAAACTCCCTCAAAAACTGTCAGTTCGCCGCTTATTATTTCATGCCGCCACACCACCCAAATTTATAGCCCGAATCACACACTAACAATAAACAGAAGGATTAGGGCCTATCCATGCACACACAAATAACTAAAGCTAGAGGGGGACAGGTGGACGACTGTCCCACCCCCACATGGCAGACGGATTATTCTGCCGTCTTTGTTATTATATATATTGTCCATAAAATAAAGAAAAGCTTCCGTGTTTCTAATATAAAATACAAAACAACCCCATAAACATATATACAAACAGGATAAAAGTCAATTCAATAAACAAACCAATCAATACGTACATCCACGCTATGCTATGAACACCCCCAAACACAAACACCCCATAATCCGGGCAAACCACACACAAACCATACGTATTAATCACATTAATACAATCATCGTTTGGTTCCTTTTTTTTTTAAACATGGGTACTTCACATAGCAACTACATGTGTGAAGCATATTGACTATGTGGCTAAGGCAATTCACACCTCAGGATTCAACTCATACATTGATATAAACACTATGTATCATGAATGATTCGCATATCAACAGTTTAACATAAACACATTGCCCCCCTACCACCATACAGTTTTGATGGAGAAACCACCCCCCAGAGACCCATCCGGCGGGTCTCGTCCAGAGCTTCTTCTTCGCTTCGCCCCTGGAGATGAACCACGTTAGAGCCCTAACACCTCCTTCTCCTCGTTGGCTCGCCACAGCTCATTGGGGTGTTTCCATAAGTCATCGGACAGCTGAAGGTATCCGTCCTCCCGAACAGTCACCACCTGCAGCCGCCCCTGGTCCTCCCATCACTTCCGCTTGCCATGGATCCCTCTCAACCGAGCCTCCTCTCTGGGTCAAATTATGTCAGCGACTCCCAGAGGAGCTTGACTCAGCTTCCAATATCCACGATGTCTAAACCGGGCCTTCTCGCTGGGTTGAACCACACCAGTGACCCCTCGAGGGGCCCGACTCGGCCTCCAATGTTCCTGTGTGGCACGTCGTTTCACCGTTCCAGCTGGTCCTGCCCCTCTATCTTTCATTTGTAACGCCGGCGAAGCCATTGTAGCCCCTTGCTTCTCAGTGCCTCCCAGCTGAACTCCGGAAGCAGAGGGAGCCATCTTCTCGGCTCCACTCGCCGTCACGGGTGTTCCACCGTGCCGCCCAGTTCCCACATCCAGGGTAACTTGGGCCCTGGCACCAGAACCCTCCTGAGATGGCTCTGGGTGGGATTGGTCCTGTCTATCGCCCGGGATGCTAGGCTAAGATTCGTCCCATACCACATCGTCCAACACGCTCGGAACTGGCCGGTCCCACAAACCGCAGCCCAACCACTTCTCTCCGATGCCACTGGTGATTGTAAAGCCCAGTCTGTAGGAAAAAGTCGCAGCCCATCACATTTGACCCACTGACGGTCACCACGAACTGTATGTTGGACACCACCGCTGACTTGTACCTCGCCGTTAACTCCAGCGAACCCATGATGGCTAGTCTGTTACCTCCATATCCACAAAATGGCATCGACAGACCTCTCACACGATAATGCGGGAACAAACTCCTCACAGTAGGCCAATTCAATACGGACACCGCTGCGCCCATGTCAACCAGCAACAGCACTTCCATGCCATCCAGTACCACCGTACAGTATATGTGGCCATCTGTGCTCGGGGAGACGGTGTGAATAACTGTAGGAGTCTTGGTGGGGGAGTCCACTTCATGTCGCCGTTCCCCTTGGTCAAATTTTCTGCAGGCCCTGGCGAAATGATGTAGGAGTCCACACTTGCCACAGCATTTGCCCCTTGCCGGACACTCTCTTGCCTTGTAACCTTTCTGTGTGGAGTTTGCATGTTCTCCCTGTGCTGCGTGGGTTTACTCCGGGGGCTCCGGTTTCCTCCCACAATCCAAAGACATGCATGTTAGGTTAATTGGCTGTTCTAAATTGTCCCTAGATATCCGTTTCCTATAGGCCCTTAGAATAGAGGGTTAGAAATTAGTGAAAGCGCTTTGAGTGGTCTTTGTGACTAGAAAAGCGCTATATAAGTGCAGGTTAGTTAGTAGTTAGTTAGTTGTACCGGTGCTTGGTGGACCCGCAGCCCAAACATCTGGGCGATCCCGGGGCGGACCTTATTTTAACAGCTGTAGCGTATTCTTCTTTGTCTTCTGCGCTATTGTCGCTGCCCGGGTCCACAGCCTGTATCGCTGACTGTGAGTCAGACTGCCTCAACATAATTCTCTCACCGAGGTCCTTTGATAGTTTGTCTGCTGCTTTGTACTGCTGAGCTATATCCACAGCCATGGTTAACGTCAGTTCACCGGAGTGCGTGAGGAGTCTTGACCGTGCTGTAGAACATAGCGTGTGCTCCGCCAACTGATCGCGGACCATTTCTTCCTTCAAAGCTCCAAATTGACAGTCTCCAGCCAGCTGACGCAGATCCACAACGTACCGTTACACAGATTCTCCCGGCCGCTGGTGGCGCTGTCGGAACTGGATCATCCGAACAATGACGTTCTCAGGAGCGCGAAAGTAGCGCACCATTAGCTCAACAATGTCCTCAAAACTATCACTCTCACCCAATGTGCTGAGAATACATTGCCCCTCCATGCCGAGATTATGGACCAGTATGCACGCAGTTTCTCCAATTCGCCGAGGTTCAGTACCACCAAATAATTTTTGAATGCAGCAAACCACCTCACCCAGGGAACCGGTGGCTCGCCAGGTAGCTCCTAAAACATTGGAATACTAGAAACTCCTTTATCCATAGCTTTATCCTCATCACCAAATGTTATGTCTATAACCAAGACTTCAATAATGAGGCCGGAGGTACAATAGAACGTGTCTTTATTATACAACTTATGGTGTGCCAAAGGCACTCCCGTCTAGACAGAGGTGAGGTCGGAAAAGAGACCGTCCCTCTTCCGCATCAGCTTTTTACATGTGGATGGGGGTGGAACAAGAAAGGTGGAGCCACCACCCATAACACACACAAATATAATATTAACAGAATTGTATACATCACATAGTCCACATACATGTTTTGCACTCAAGTGGCAGCTAATTTCAGCACTTGTAGTTTTTATATTTTTTGAATGTTTTGGCATAGTTCTGGTACTTGTTGCTGGTGTTCATGGTTGTACCATAGACTGTATAAATGGAGGCTTCTCACTGGCAACACGTAGATCATGCACTGAAAACTAAGATGGACTGTTGGTGTGATCAGTGTTACAGACGCAAGAGCACCAGGCATGTTTTCACTTGTATGAATGTCACAGATCTGACGTTTATGTGTCATATACTGTATGTCACCAGATGCAAGGCTGCACGAAGTAAAATAATAAATGAAAAATAGTAACAGTTTGCTTCCTAAGGCTTAATTATTTGAGAAAGCTATCAAATAGTTTTTTGGTTTTTTTTTAATTCGTTGCACTGCCTTGGAACGATATAGGCTTGATATTATCAGCTTCAGCATGCATTAATTTTTAAATTATCCCAAAATATAGATCAATAAAATTTTGAACAATTGTCACAAAATGTCTGTACATGTCAAGTTAAATAACAAGCATTCATGGCATGACAGCAGCATGAGCATTTTAATGTCAGGGTAAAACAAACAGCTGCAGCTGTCTGTATTTACCATGACAGCCAAGCACAGTGTGATTCTACATCTGCTCTGAGGTAAATTTGATTATATCCAACATCTTTTAACAAAATGCATCCAATAAATTGCGGTGGAGACATTGATATATCTTAGAGCTTTTATTTGTTTACAGCGTTGTTTACATCGTTACCATCTTAGCAGCGGCACTAACTAACGGAGCCACTGTCTGCGAGGCCACTTTTTAAGGTTATCTTCTCATCCCTCCATAGTCGTGGGAAGTGGTATGGTTATATTACTGTTTTTGAGGTGCAAAAGGCCGTGTTCCCACATTTTTGATGCCGAAGTCATTGTTTTTTAACAAGGAAAAGTGTCCCGTTTCAGGGACAACCATACGTTTTAAACTAGTACCGGAAGTTGCTACCATAATTCACACAAGGCATCATGGGGTTTAGGAATAAGGTGGATATATGTAAAAAAAAAAAAATAAAAAAAAAAAAGTCACTTCTTTATTAACGTTGCTAAATTACTAGAAGAAGTTGGGGAAAAAATCATGAAGTGAAATTTGCATGTTCATAAGGAAAAAGTGAGCAATTTATTATGACAATAGTTTCCTGTTTAAGTAGAAAAACTCTACTATTACTCATATTAGGGATGGGAATTACCAAAGGCCACACAATATATGATATTATTACAATACTTGATCTGCAATATGATGTCACAATATTGCGATACACTGAGTATTGCAATATCATGTATTGTGATTTCCCATCCTGATCTTTGTCTTGTTCAACTCCCAGCTAGACCTCAGCAGTCACTCCTTTGCTGCACTGGCCTAACCAGACAGTCACCATGTAGTACCATCTAGTGGACTGAAAAGTGAGTTAGTGTTTATTTTGGTACCTACATAGGTAAGTTTATATTTGCAGCATCCATCCATCCATCTATCTTCTACTGCTTAATTCTTTTCGGGTCGCAGGGCGGCTGGAGCCTATCCCAGCGTCTTTGGCTGAGAGGCAGGGTACACCCTGAATAGATCGCCAGTATATCGCAGGGCTATTTGCAGCATTTATTAACAATTTTTAATAAAGTATCACAACACTGGTGTCTCTGAATCGATACAATATCACCACCACAAAGTATTTAAATATTACGCTGTATCGATTTTTTTCCCCCCACCCCTATTTTATATACAGGCCAGTTCATTGTAATCCCACCCAGTTTACTAGAACTTTAAAGGTAGAATATGCAGTATTTTCTACTTTCAAATATTCCTGAAATTCCATCCAGCCATCCAGCCATCCATTTTCTACCACTTGTTCGGAGATGCGGGTCATGGAGGCAGCAGCCCAAGCAGAGAAGCCCAGAATTCCCTCTCCCCAGCCACCTCCTCCAGCTCTTCAGAGGGGAGACCAAGGCATTCCCATGCCAGCTGGGACCAGTAGTCTCTCCAGTGTGTCCTGGGTCTGTCCCAGGGTCTCCTCCCAATGGGATGAGCCCGAAACACCTCAAGTGGGAGGTGTCCAGGAGGCATCCCAATTAGATCCCCAAACCACCTCAACTGGCTCCTTTCGATGTGGAGGAGCAGCGGTTCTACTCTGAGCCTCTCACAGTTGACTGAGCTCATCACCCCATCTCTAAGGGTGAGTGCAGCAACCCTACAGAGAAAGCTCATTTCATCCGCTTGTATCCGTGATCTCGTTGTTTTGGTTGTTACTCAAAGTTCATGACCATAGGGGAGGGTGGGAACGTAGATTGAGTGGTAATTTTTTTCTTTTGTATTTTGTATACTTTATTGATCCCCAGAGGGGTTCCACCTGAATGGATGAGGCAGTCACGGTACGGCGCCAATCCCTTCACCCTTCACACACACATTCACACCTAGGGCCACTTTAGAGTCTCCACTTAACCTAACTTGCATGTTTTTGGCCTGTGGGAGGAAACCGGAGTACTCAGAGTAAACCCACGCAGACACAGCGAGAACAAGCAAACTCGACACAGAAGGGTCACTGATGGTCAGGGGGGTGGGATCAAACCCACAATGGTCAGGGTTGGAATTGATCCTGTGGCCTTCTTACTGTGCTGCCACTGTGCTAACGACTGTCCCCCGAGCTGCCCCAAGCTGCTGTAAATTGACAGCTGTGATTTAGAGCTCAGCTCCCTCTTCACCACAACAGACTGGTACAACGTCCACATCACTGCAGATGCTGCTCTGATTCGTCTGTCAATCTCCTGCTCCATTCTCCGCTCACTTGTGAAAAAGAAGATACTTGAACTCCTCCACTTGGGGCAGGACCTCGTCCCAAACCTGGAGATGAAAATCCACCCTTTTCTGGCTGAGCACCATGAACTCGGACTTGGAAGTACTGATTCTCATCCCGGCCAGTTCACAGTCAGTAGCGAACCATCATTGCTTGATGACGCCAATAGGACAACATCATCTACAAACAGCAAAGATGAGATCTGGTGGTCAACAAACATTCACACCCTCCGTTCTTAGGCAGCACCTAGATATCCTGTCCATAAATATTATGAACAGGATCGGTAACAAAGGGCAGCCCTGGCGGAGTCCAACTCTCACTGGGAATGAGATCAACTGATTGTTGACAATTTGAACCAAACGCAATGGTCATACAGAGACCGGATAGCTCATAGCAACGAGCCTAATATCCCATAGTCCCAAAGCACCCCCCACAAGAAATCTCGAGGAACGTGGTCGAATGCTTTCTCCAAGTCCAACAAAACACATGTAGACTGGTTGGGAAAACTCACACAAACCTTCAAGGATCCTTGAGAGGGTGAAGAGTTGGTGTGATGTGCTGCGACCAGGATGAAAACACATTGTGCCCCCTGAATCCAAGGTTCAACCAACGACCAGACTCTCCTTTTCAGAACCTTGGCATAGACCTTCCCGGGGAGGCTGAGGAGTGTGATGGCCTAAAATTGGAACACATCTGCTTGTCCCCCTTCTTGAAGAGGGGAACCATCACCCCAGTTTTCCATGTCAAAGGTACTGCCCCCAACTTCCATGCGATGTTGCAGAGGCATGTCAACCAAGACAGCTCCACAACATCCAGAGCCTTCAGGTAATTGGGAGCTCATCCACCCCCAGGGCCCTTCCACTGAAGAGTGTTTTTTAACCACTTTGGCAGCTCTATATTTGCACCATACACGGTGTGGACAGGGAGCTGCTTCCCCCTTCTGAGTTGCCGGACAGTTTGCTAGCATCTCTTTTGAGGCCAACTGAAAGTCTTTCTCCATGGGCTCACCAAACTCCTTCTACATCCAAGTTTTAGCTTCAGCAATGAGCTCGAGCTGCATTCTGCTTGGCTTGCCAGTACAACTCAGCTGCTTCAGTCGTTTCACAAGGCAACCAAGCTCAGTAGGACTCTTCAGCTTGATTGCCTCCCTCACCTCTGGCATCCACCATTGGGTTCGGGGTTTGCCACCTCAAGAATCACTGACAACCTTGTGGCTACAGCTCTGAGCATCTGCTTCAGCAGTGGAGGTGGATAACATGGCCCATTCAGGTTCCATGTTTCCAGTCTCCTTCAGGATGTGGTTGAAGTTCTTCTGGAAGTGGGAGTTGAAGACCACTCAGATAGGGTCCTCAGCCAGATGTTCCCAGCACACCGTCACTATACATTTGGGCCTGCCAGATCTGAGTGGCATCCTCCCCTGCTATTGGATCTAACTTACCACCAGATGGCGATCAGTTGACAGCTCTGCATTTCTCTTCACCTGAGTGTCCAAGATATATGGTCGCAGGTCTGATGACACAATAACAAAATTGATCATCGACCTGCGACCTAGAGTATCCTGGTGCCAGGTGAAGATATAGACACTTTTTTGCTTGAACATGATGTTTGTTATGGACAAACTGTGGTTAGCACAGAAGTCAAACAACTGAACGCCACTCATATTCAGATTGGGGAGGGCGTTCCTCCCAATCGCACCCTTTCATGTGCATTGAAGTCCCCCAGTAAGACAATGGAGTCTCCAAGAGGAGCACTTTCCAATACACCAGTCAGAGACTCCAAAAAGGGTGGGTACTCTGGAACATCATTTAGTGCATCGGCATAAATGATGGTCAGGACCAGTTTCCCAAGCCAAAGGCACAGGAAAACAACCCTTTTGTCCACTGAGGAGAACCCTAACATGGAGGAGGCCTGACAGGGGGATACAAGAATACTTATTCCTGCACAACGCCTCTCACCCAGGACAACTCCAGAAAAGGCCAAGGTCCAACCCCTCTCCAAGAGACTGGTTCCAGAAACCAAGCTGTGCATCGAGGTGAGCCCGACTATATCTAGCCGGTATTTCTCAACCTTGTGCACAAGCTCAAGCTCCAGAGAGGTGACATTCCAAAATCCAGTTTAGTAAGCCTGGGATTGGACTGCCAAGGCCTCTGCGTTCGACTGCTGCCTAATCCACATAGCACCCGATCCCCATGATCCCTCCTGTAGGTGGTGAGCCCATTGGAGGGTGGACCCATGTGGCTTGTTTGGGCTGAGCCCGGTCGGGTCCCGTTGGCAGAAACCTGGGCACCAGGTGCTTGCTGTTAAGGTCCTCCCCCAGGCCTAGCTCCAGGGCGGGGCCCAGGTAACCTCATCCCAGGTGGGGTACACTGAATCCTTGATTGAACATTCATCATGAGAGTATATTGGATCACTCTTTGTCTTGCTCTTCACCCAGGATCCGTTTGTCTTGGGAGACCCTACCAGGGGTGAATTGCAGCTGACAACGTAGCTCCTGGGATCAAAAGGGCTTGCAATCCCCCCACACCATGATAAGGTGGTGATCCATGAGGGAGTATTCCAGAAATACCTAAAAAATATAAATAGTGTAAAGAAACATCACTTCTGCTGTCATGCAAAAATTATAATTTATGATATTGCAGAGCTATGAATTCATTTATGATGTCTGGCGGGCTGATAAAGTGATAAATACTACATTACACCAGCAGGGTGAGTATAAGCAAGTTTTCAGCTCAGAGTCAAAAATCCTGTCAGATATTGCTCAAAACAGTTTTTTCTATAGTCAAAGCTGGTGACCCACTGTGTTAAATATTACTGATAAAACTAGAAATTATAATATAACAAATATAATGCAACGATGTAATCGATGAATAGCAAGTCATCGTCACTAAAGTGCTGTTATGTTACTTGAATTTTTATGCTACCTAATAATACACCCATTTTCTACATGAGATTTTTTTTCACCAGTATTATTATTGTTTGCCTCTTAAGTTTTACTTGGAAAAACACAAATTACTACATTCAGCAGCTCTGGCAATAAATAAATGCTTCTTGTATCATTTTTGCAACAATAAAAAATTGCACTCATAATAGCCAATAATCAACATAAGAGGTTGTGCTGCAATAATAATTGATAATTCCCCTGCCTGAAAATTTCATTTTAGTACTCTTTTAAATGTGGCTTTTCTGTGAGAGTTTCTGTCTTAATGTTGGTGTTTGCCTTTCTCAGTAAACTGTAGCTTTTCTTCCTCTGCTGCTGCAGTAACACTTTCATCATTCTTGTCAGGTCAATAAAAATTTATCTTATCCTCTTATCATAAGCTGAAGCTCACGTCATCATAACTATCTGCAGCAGTGTCTTAGTTGTAATACAAAATTATAAAACGCTAGCATAACTTTGGTTGGAGCAAATCTGTTTTTATTAATCATATGATACTTTTCAAGCCAGAATTTGCCCAATATCTAATGAGGGTCAGAGTGGAAGATAAAAATAAAATGTGTATGATTATTATATTTTTATGGTGCCTTTTTAGGGTGTAATGTGGAGAATGCCTCCTATGGACTGACAGTGTGTGCCGAGCAGACGGCCATCCAGAGAGCAGTAGCGGAAGGACACAGACAGTTTACCGCCATCGCCATCACATGGTAGAAATTTCACTTTTGTGGCACAATAATAGTTTCATTCAGTAACATTTTCTTAAGCCTTCATCCTCCCCTTTCTCTCCTCTGTGAAGCGATATCAAAGACAGTTTTGTTGGACCGTGTGGAGCATGCCGACAAGTTCTTATGGAGGTGAGATAATTTCGTTTATGACCAGCAGGGATGAGTTCATTCTTCAAGAAGGTTCCAGCCCAGTCTTTTTGTGACTAAATATGTTTACAAATAGATGACTAAATAAAAGATTATTTGGAGTACAAGACTTCAGCTCATTGTGGCTTAAAAAAAATGTTTTAGTGATATTGCAGGCGGTTTCTGTGTCTATGAAGTGCTGAACTTTGCAGGCTTGTTAAACATTGATGCTAACAACCCAGAACAGTAAAGTTGTGACAGCTTCTCTACAGAGAAGGCCACTTTCACTCAGGAAATAAACTGCCTTTTGGTGTCACATGTAATTGATGAATATTATTTTCTTGTGTCTTCCTACAGTCATAATACACTAACCAATGTTAGTAATACCCAATGATGAAACAAATTGATCTTTAACTTTGTTTATTGCAGGGTTTTTTGTTTTTTTTGGGGGGGGGGTTGGCAATACTGTATAACTATTTTAAAAAATATGCACTCAGGCCATCGATGATGGAGTAGTTCTGATGAAACCACTGTCAGTCCGCCGAAATCTTCTGACCATTGACCTTGACCTCAACCTGGATGCAGACTCATCTAAGGATAACTGTATGTGAGTGTGCTGAACACTGAGGCAATTGCCTAGGAGGAATAGCTTTTTTTTGTGTGGGTATATGAAACTGGACCGACGGATGGACAGACGTAGCACCATTGCGTTAGCTTTTTGGATTCACCGGAATGACCTAGAGTTACAGCTACTCTAAATGGATTCTGAGAAGACAGCCAGATAGCTGACGCATAATATATCATTAACTGGAGTGGTGGTCTAGAGGTAGAGCATCTTCCCTACAGCCAGGGGGTTGTGGTTTCAAGCCCCAGCCAGGCCATACCAAAGACCATAAAATGGTACTTTCTGCCTTCTAGCTTGGTGCTCAGCATAAATAGGAACAAAGGAAGGAAAGTTGGTTACCCAACCACAGGGGGAAGCACAAAGCCGGTGTACTCCTTGTGCTGGTCCCAAGTTAAAGCAAAATGGGGTGGGGTGTCACGAAGAGCATCCAGCATGAATGTAAGTGTTGTTTGCTGCTGTGATGCCAAGTTGATAATGCCTGATGAAGGTCTCTTAGACCAAAATGTTGCTTTGCTACAATAGTTTTTTCACAGTGTGCAAATTCTTCTCTTTTTTTGTCCATCCAGTGTAAAAACGCTTGCCAAATCAAATATGCAGACCCATGATCCACTGTGGTGACCCCAAATGGGGAGAAGCCAAAAGGTGTTTGTGTATACCATTAACACAATGTCAATTATCTTTTTTGCTGTTTAAATTACAGTATTACTCATACAGCATCATCTATGCTGGTACAGTATATTGTAACATCCCATCCATCCATCTATCATTCATCCATCCATCCACCGTTTATCTGGAGGTCCAGGTTGCAGGGGCAACAGTCTAAGCAAAGTAGCACCAACATAGCACCATGATCCCCATGATCCCTTTTGCAGGTGGTGAGTCCACTGGAGGGCAGACTCAGGTGGTTCCTTTGGGTACACTGGGTCTTTCTTTTAACTTTTTTTCATGGATCTATTGGTCTGCTCTTAGTCTGGTCCTTTACCCAGGACCACTTTGCCTTGGGAGACCCTTACAAGGGCAAGTTGCCCCGACAACATAACTCCTGGGATCATTAGGGCACGCAAACCCCTCCGCCACGATAAGGTGGTGATCCATGGAGGGGTGGAACCCCTCATTTCAGTATTTATGTATCCAAGTTTAATCATCCAAATACCAGCAATATTTTTGCACTTGAGTTACATGTGTGATCATATTTAAAAATCACATCTTCCTCATGTGCATTGTTTTGTTGAATTTTATCATATTGTCAAAAGACTCAAGGAATTTTCTGCATGTAATTAATTCATTTAATTTTCTTAGGTTTTAGTATTGCTTGAGAAATTTTAAAAGTCTTTTTGGTTTTGGTTTTATTTTCGTCGTTCATTCATGTTCTAAACCGCTTAATTCTTTTTCGGTCACATGGGGGCTGGAGCCTACTTCAGCATCTTTGGGCAAAAGGCGGGGTGCACCCAAGGCAGATCGCCAGTCCATTGCAGGGCCAACTAAAACATTTTTTTACCCCTAGTTTTGGTTTTTAATTTACTATGACCTTGATGTAAGCATTGCATATTGATGTAGTCTCCCCCACCTTTAAGTTCCTCTACTGTTCTCTCTCCTTTCTCTCTCGCTACAGTTTGGGTCAGACTGGACTGTGTACTTAACCAAACCTGATGGGTCTTACAAAGAAACAAGCCTCAGTGAACTGCTGCCTTTGGCTTTTTCCCCAGCACACCTTGCAAAGAACTGATTCATGCTGAGCTGTATCCTTAGTGGACCACAGAATCACTGATACTACAGTGCCCATGATAAAAAAGAATGAAAATGCAATTACATTTGTTCTGTGATATTTTTTTTAAAGAAATTAACAATGAAAATCTGCTGTCAAACTTCCCGTAAATGAAGTTTTTCAATGTTATTTTTATTTTTTCTATAATTTTATTATTAACTAGACCAGGGTAAACCTGCTGCTCTTAAGCCCATAAGGAGTGCAAGAGGGAAAAAAAGTTAAGTTAGAGGGAATGAAGAAGACAAGGAGACTTGTTGGTGGAATGAGGAGGTACGTTAAAGTATTCAACGGATGAGGTTGGAAAAGAAAAATGGGATAGTAAGGGAGATGAAAAAAGTGGACAGGAGTACTATCGGCGTATGGCAAAGAGAGGTTGCAAAGGAAAAGGCATATAGTGAGTTGTATAAGAGACTGGGTACTAAAGGAGAAAAAGACTTGTATTGATTGGCTAGACAGATCGAGCTGGAAAGAATGTGCAGCAAATTAGGTTGATTAAGGACAGAAAAGTACATCTGTGTACATAAATGAAGACTTTTCTGAACGGTTGAGAAAAAAACGAGGTGAACTTTTCCCTGTCATGAAGGAAGCCAGAGCAAAGGGTAATTTTGCCATAACCAGTTATGACCAACTCATCATAAAACCAAGAAGAAACCTAGATGAGGTCTCCGAGATTGAATGTTGAATGGTTTTGGTGCAAGAAATTGTATTAAAGACCTTTGTCATAAATTATTAAATGCCCTTAAAATTACCAAAGAAAGGACTTAGAATTGCTCATCTTAATATTTGTAGTTTAAGAAACAAGGTAGATGAATTGAATACTGTATTGACAGAAAATTTGTTACATATTATGGGTATTTCTGAGACACATCTAGATACTACCGTAGAAGATGAAGAAGTGGCAATTTATGGGTATAACATGTATAGACAGGATAGAAATAAATATGGAGGAGGTGTGGCATTCTACATTCAAGAACACATACCAGTAAAAATAAGACAAAATTTAAATGTCCCAGGTGTAGAGGTGCTGTGGCTGCAAGTCCATTTACCTCATCTGAAGCCAGTGCTAGTTGGGTGTTGTTATAGGCTTCCAAATTCTAAAATGGAGTACCTTGAAGCAATATGTGTAATGTTACAGACAGTGACCGATATGAACAGAGAAGTTTTTTTTGTTGGCGATTTTAATATTGATTGGTTCTCTGATACTTGTGTAATGAAGAAAAAGTTGAGTGATATGGCTGTTGTATGTAATTTATTTCAGATAATGCATGCACCAACAAGGATTAATATGTGTAGCTCAGGAACGTAATCCTCAACCTGTATAGATCTTATTTTTACCAGCTGTGTGGATTTATGTTCAAGGGGTATCTCTGTACATTCTGGATTTAGTGACCATAATATCATTGCATTTGTGAGGAAAACAAAGTTCCTAAAATTGGACCAAAAGTGATATACAAAAGAACTTATAAAAAGTTTTGCAATAAAGAATTTATGGAAGACATGAATAAGGTGAGATGGAATAATGTGGAGAAATTAACTAACACTGAAGATGCTTTACAATTGTTTATGAAATTGTTCCCCCTTATTTGTGATAAGCACGCCCCAGTTAGAAAGCTAACAGTTAGATGTAAAAAAGCTTCTTGGATCGATATGGAGTTACGCAGCAGTATGACGAAGAGAGATCAACTTAAAAAAGCTGCCATCTCATCTGGAAATTTGGCTGATTGGCAAAGCCGACCGTTCACTGAGAAATAAAGTTACAAAAATGAATAGACAAAAGAAAAAACAATACTACCAAACTATGTTTGATATAAACATGGGTGATAGTAAAAAAAATTATGGAAAGTAATTAATGAGTTAATGGGCAAAGATAAAATAAGGAAAACTCCATCCTTTATTGAATTGGATTGTGGATTCATTACTAAAGCTCAAGATATTGCTAATTATTTTAATAACTATTTTTTGGATAAAGTGAATTTATTAAGAAATCAGATGTTATCAGTGAACGGTAAGCTGTCTGATACATTAATTAAACAACATATCATGAAGGGAAAAACGTGTGAATTTGAATATAATAATATAAATGTTCAAGAAATGGAAAAGCTTCTTCTTTCTCTGAAATGTGATAAACCTTGTGGTTATGATAATATGGATAGTAAATTATTACAGATGTCAGCCAAGATTGTAGTAAAACCTTTGTGCCATATTTTTAGTCTATGTTTAAATGAAGGCGTTTTTCCCCAAATATGGAAAATAGCAAGAGTAGCTCCATTACCAAAAAATACCAAAGCATCATTTACAGGACCAAATAGTCGACCCATTAGTATTTTGCCTGTTCTGAGCAAACTTATGGAGAGTGTTGTTTTTAAACAGATTCAGTGCTATTTTTCTGAGAACAACATCAACTCTGAATTCCAACATGCATTTAGAGTCAGCCATTCAACATGTACAGCTTTGGCACAATTAAATGATGACTGGTTAAAACAAATTGATAAAAAATTAATTATTGGCACTATATTGCTTGACTTTAGTGCTGCTTTTGATCTTATAGATAATAAGCATTTGTTAATTAAATTAGCTGCTTATGGTTTTAAAACATCAGCCATTGAATGGATGAGAAGTTACTTAACTAATAGAAAACAATGTGTTCTGTTTAATGGTGCCTTCAGGTTCAGGTTCAGGTTCAGGTTACTTTATTTGTACCCGTAGGTAGATTTGTTTTGCAGTTGGTGACATCCATATTTACAAGCCACTAATTACATTCAACATAGACACAAACACAGGCACACATCTTACAAAATAGGTAAATATAAAATATGTACAATATAATTTTTATAGCTTGTTCAACTCTTTGACAGCAGCAGGGACAAAGCTGTTTTTGTAGCGCTGGGTTCTACTTTTTGGGACAGCAAACCTCCGTCTGGAGGGAAGAAGCTGAAAGTTGCAGTGCAAAGGGTGGGAGTCATCATTTAAAATCGAGTCGGCCATCCTCTGTACTTGTCTGGTGTACAGGGATGTCAGGCTCAGCTGTGACTCACCAAGCAAACGACTGGACCATCTGACTACCTGATCCAAGGATTTCCTCTGTTTCAGTTTTATCTGACCAAACCATGACATTAAAGAAAAGGATAAAACAGATTCAATAAAAGCCCGATAGAACATAGTCATTATGGTTCGGTCAATTTGGAAGCGTGCAAGTTTCCTCAAACAATGCAAATTTTGCTGACCCTTTTTGCACACCCTTTCACAGTTCACCTCAAAGTTCAATCCACTATCAATAATTGTCCCAAGATATTTGTACGATTGTACACATTCGGTGGTCTGGCCTTTTAGTATGGTGACTTTGTGCCTGGGAGTTTTCCTCCTAAAGTCAATAATCATATCTTTCGTTTTTGTTGTATTCAGCTGCAGGTAGGAATCCTCACACCAGTGAACAAAGTCATCAACTACTGGGCCGTGGCCACTCTCACCATCCTGGAGGAGACTGACAATGACTGAGTCATCAGCATACTTTATAATGTGTCTGTTGTCATGTCTGCTCCGACACATGTTTGTGTACAGGATGAAGAGTAGTGGTGACAACACACACCCCTGAGGAGAGCCAGCAGAAGAGCACTTTAGGTCAGACAATGTACCATTGACCCTTACTCTCTGCGTCCTGTTGGTTAAGAAATCCAGAATCCAACCCACCAGATTATTGCTTAAATCAAATTGTTACAGGAGCCTTTCAACTAAAATATGAGGTTGGATTGTATTAAAGGCAGAAGAAAAGTCCACAAATAAAAGCCTGGCGTGTGTCCCATTAAAATCCAGATGTTTAAAAAGCATGTCAAACAGAGTGACAGTGGCATCCTCCACTCCTCTGTGAGGCCTATAGGCAAACTGCAGAGGATCCAATGCATGTTCAGTCTGCCTTAGGACCTCACATCTGACCAGTTTTTCAAAAATTTTCATTAAAATTGAAGTCAAAGCAACTGGTCTAAAGTCGTTTACCGTTTTAGGACAGCTGGATTTTGGAACGGGAACAACCACGGCATCTTTCCAGATCTTAGGCACATGTTGTGTCTGTAAGGACTTATTGAAAATATAATGAAATATAGGACTCAGTTCATGTGCACAGGACTTTACCAGGCGTCCACATATATTATCAGGGCCCTGACTTTTGTTCACTTTTACAGCGCGGAACTCCCTTTTAACATCCTGCATCTCAATATTAAAGTGCTGATTGTCTTTGAGTTTCTGTTTCAAATCTTGGATTTCTGTGCTAAAATCAAAGGAGTCAAAACGACCATAAAAACAATTAAGAGCATTAGCCAGCTCTGTGTCTGAACTAAAACCATCTAAAAACACACGATTACTGCGCTCTGTGCTCTGAAGGCCTGCAATAGTTTTCATACTGGCCCAGGCCGAACCAAGTTTATTTGCTGCCATCTTGCTTTCCAATTCTGATTTATAATTCTGTTTTGCTCTTAAAATTTCGGCCTTCAGCTCCTTGGTGGCAACCTGTAGCGCAGAAACAGACCCTTGTTTAAAGGCAAGAGCTTTCCTCTGTAAGCAGGATTTAACTGATTTAGTAACCCATGGTTTGTTGTTGGGGTATATTTTGACACGTTTACGTGGAACAAACTTATTTTGACAGTGAGCCATGTATGAGCATGTGAGCTCAGCCAGAGAGTCCAAATCATCCCCGCAGGCCATTATGAACATCTCCCAGTCTGTACAGTCAAAGCATTCCTGGAGGCTGTGCTCTGAATCTTCTGTCCACACATCAATGTCTCTGGTCTCCACCTTGCCTCTTCTGAGAGCAGTTTTATATGTGGGCAGCAAATGAACACAGTTGTGATCTGATGATCCTAAAGGAGGAAGGGGGAGGGATTTATAGGCCCTCTCTATGGATCCATAGCACAGGTCCAATGTCTTTTTTCGCCTGGTTGAGCAGGAGACATACTGATGAAAGTTTTTAAGTGTCTTCTTTAAAGAAACATGGTTAAAATCCCCAAGAATGAAGTTTGGCGCCTCTGGAGAAATTGACTGCAGCCGCTGCACCACATCAGAGATGGTGCTGGAGGCGGAGTCAGCGTCTGCCCTCGGATGAATGTACACAACTGTGATGAAAAGTTGGGGAAACTCTCGAGGCAAATAAAAGGGGCGAAGCGACACAGACAGCAGCTCCACATGGGGTGTACAGATGCGCTCTCTGACCGTGACAGATGTGCAGTACTGCTTATTAATGTATAAACATACACCACCCCCCTGACGCTTCCCAGTTACCTCTTCCTGCCGATCTGAGCGCAGCGGAGCTCCAAAGCCGTCAATCCACAGGTCTGCATCTCGATCATGCGCAGTAAGCCAAGATTCAGTGAAAGCCATGACGCAGCAGTTCTTAAAATCCTTCTGGTAACGTACATTGCCTTGAATTTCCTCCACCTTGTTTCTCACAGACTGTGCATTCCCAAAAATAATCGAAGGAAGAGGAATGTTACCAAACTGACGTCTCCTAAGGCGCAATTTCACACCTCCACGTCTTCCACGCTTCCTCCTGCCGCTTCTTTTTTCATCGCTGTGACCGTCTCTCAAAATAAAGTCCGGCAGATGAAATTTGGGCGCAATCAGAGACTCTGCACCAGCTGTGTTAAAGCGCAGCAACACGTCCCTGGAATATTGTATTCTGCCCGCTATTCTGCTCGCCATGGAGCCGAACGCGTTTACCTCAGAGACAAAGAGCCAGAACACAGAAAGCAGCAGTGCGAGAGAGGAGAGGAAATCCATGTTGCAGATACTAGGGAGCTGTTCGCCATATATTCCACCAACGCTCCAGAGCAGAAACGACACAGAGGATTTTCTAAAAACGTAAAAAAGTACAAAAAACACACACACGCACACATGCACTATATCACCAAGCTGCTGGTCGCTGCGTGCGCATGCGCCTTGTCAGATATTAAAACTCTACAGTGTGGTATACCACAGGGTAGTTGTTTGGGGGCCCTTATTATATTTTATATTTACAAATGATTTACCATGTATGTTAAAAAGCTCATCCATTGTTATCTATGCAGATGATACTACTATTTACATACCTGCAAGCAATATTGAAGAAATGCAAAAAATGCTACAGGAAGAGCTGATATTGATCTCTCATTGGGTTGTTGAGAACAAACTAAAACTGAATTTGGAAAAAACTAAAACCCTCTTGCTTGGTTCCAGGTATGCCCTTAGAGCAGATGAGGAACTGTGTATTTCCTTAGAAGGTGTACCTATTAAACAAATTAAAGAAATTAAATTGCTAGGAGTTACAGTTGATGGAGCATTGTCATGGTCAACCCATATTAATAACACTGTTGCTAAAATGAGTAGAGGGATTTCTTTAATTAGGCGATGTGCTACCCTGTTTACAGAAAGAACAATAAAACAAGTATTACAGTCTTTGGTCCTTTCCTATCATGACTATTGTTCAGCTATTTGGTCTAATGCCACAAGACAAGATCTTAATAAAATCCAGCTCACTCAAAACAGAGCTGCTCGCCTAGCACTCAGATGGTCATTACGAGATAGTGTTAAGGAAATGCATGCTAGACTATTATGGTTGACTGTGGATGAAAGGTTGACATATAGTTTGGTTCAGTTCCTAAGAAATATTGTTAACTTTAGAAGACCTTTATATTTGTATTCACAGTTGGTGTATACAAATGATAGACATAATCATAATACCAGACAATGTGTAATGCGACAATTTACTTTACCACTACCAAAAACAAATGCTTTGAAGAAAACTGTGATGTATAGGGCTGTATCACTTTGGAACAAACTTCCATCCTGTTTAATTCAGAACAGGAATGGGAAAAGTTTCATAAAGAAACTAAGAATGTTGCTTATGAGGAAAGAATTATGATGTGAATTGTTTATGGGTCATGTCTATTGGAATTGTTAATTTTATGGTTTGGTATAGAACTTAATTAGTCTGTAATGTTATAATTTTTTTTTTTTTTGCTGTAAATTGTAAACAGCGCTATTGTATCAATGTATTAACGTATGTGTGATTTTACTGTTTTTAAATTTTTGTGTGTGGACCCCAGGAAGAATAGCTGCTACTACGGTAGCTACTAATGGGGATCTGAATAAACGAAACGAAACAGAGACGGTAGTGTACTAACAGATGAGGAAAGTGTGTTGAGAAGGTGGAAGGGGTACTTTGAGGAGTGGATGGATGAAGGAAAGATGGTGAACCAGGAAGTTCAGAGGATTAGCAAGGTGGAAGTGAGGACAGCAATGAAGAAGGTGGTTGCTCCAGATCACATACCTGTGGAGGTATGGAGATGTTTAGGAGAGATGTCAGTGGAGTTTCTAACACAAGCTCAGGTTGAGCAGTTTGGAGACGAAGAGAAGTAAGGCAGAGATGATTTGGAGATGTGCAGAGGAGGGATATTGGATATATTGGACAAAGGATGTTGAAGATGGAGCTACCAGGCAGGAGGAAAACAGGAAGGCCACAGAGAAGATTGGATGTAGTGAACATGGATGTAGTAAACAAAGACAGGGAGAGGGCTGGTGCAACAGAGAAAGATGCAACAGATAGGGTGACATGGAGGTAGATGATCTACTGTGGCAAAGGGTGCAGCCAAAAGGAGAAAAGGAGAACCCATACAGCATCTCCATAAAGCTTGTCAGCAGAGGGAAGGATGAAGTGATCTAAAATTTCTTGGTAGACGACTGTGCTGACTTTGGACTTGATCAAACACAGTGGACCAACACCAGCAGATGACATGGCTCCCCAAATCATCACTGACTGTGGAAACTTCACACTGAACCTCAAGCAACTTGGATTCTGTGCCTCTCTATTATTACATGTATAGTTTATTTCTCTTATCTTATCATGTTTAATGTTGCAGCATTGTACCGAGACAAATTCCTAGTTTGTGTACTACATGAACAATGGCAATAAACCTGATTCTGATTCTGATTCTGATTCTGATTCTCTACTCCTCCTCCAGACTCCGGGACCTTGATTTCCAAACGAAATGCAAAATTTATTTTAATCTGAAAAGAAGTCATCTGCTGGAGTTGGTCCACTGTGTGTCATCAAGTCCAAAGTCAGTGCAGTCATCTATCAGAAAATTTTTAGAGCACTTCATGCTTCCCTCTGCTGACAAGCTTTATGGAGATACTGATTTCATTTTGCAGCAGGACTCAGCACCTGCCCACACTGCCAAAAGTACCAAAACCTCATTTAATGCCCATGGTATTACTGTGCTTGGTTGGCCAGCAAACTCTCCTGACCTAAACCCCATAGAGGATCTATGGAGTATTGTCAAGAGGAAGATGAGAGACAGCAGACCCAACAATGCAGACAAGCTGAAGACCCCAATCAAAGGAACCTGGGCCTTCCTAACACCTCAGCAGTGCCACAGGCTGATCACCTTCATGATACGCTACACTGATGCAGTAACTCATGCAAAAGGACCCCTGACCAAGTATTGAGTGTGTATGTGAACAAACTTTTCATTCGGCCAACATTTCTATTAAAAATCCATTTTTACCTCCGCCAAGGAGGTTATGTTTTTGCCAGCGTTTGTCTGTCTGTTTGTCTGTTTGTTTGTTATTAACATAATTACCTCCGCCAAGGAGGTTATGTTTTCATCGGCGTTGGTTTGTCTGTCTGTCTGTTTGTTTGTTTGTTTGATTGTTAGCAAGATAACTCAAAAAGTTATGGACGGATTTTCATGAAATTTTCACAGATTGTCAGAAATGGGGTATCCTACAGATGATAGATTTTGGTGGTGATCCGGATCACCATCCAGAAGAAAACCACCATTACGGAAAATGCAATTTTCGTCAATAACTACTGAACCACTAATCCTATCATTGTCAATCCAATTGCTAGTCATATGTTTTCATGGTCAAGGAATCTGAAAACGTACACACAAACACTGTATGGGGGGGAACTGTGGTGCTTGGCGGAGGTCTGCACTCTCCGAGTGCTTTTCTAGTTCAAAAAGTTATGGATGGATTTTGATGACATTTTCAGGAAAGGTGTATCATGGCATGGGGAACAGATGATTAGACTTTAGTGATGATCTGAGAGTGCACACCTCCACCAAGGGCTTTGTGCAGCAGGATTACACAAAAACTACTGAATGGATTTAGATGAAATTTTCACCAGAGTTGGTTCGTGGGCTAGAGGGGAAGCCATTACATTTTCCGAGATGATCTGAGAATGCATACCTCCACCAAGGCTCTTATATCCTCACAGACTGTTAGCAACAATACTCCAAAACTACTGGATGGATTTGGATGAAATTTTCACCAGAAGTGGTTCTTGGCCTACACACGAAAACATTCCATTTTGGGGGTGAACCATGACTGCATACCTCTGCCAAGGCTCAATCTTCTTGCAGTGGTTTAGTAGGACTATGTAAACACTACTGGATGAATTTTGCTCAAATTTTAACCAGAGATGATCCTTGGCCTGCAGACGAACCCATTACATTTTGGAGCTGCTCTGTGAGCGCGTACCTCTACCAAGGTCCAATCTTGCAATGTATGGTGGGATGGAGGCGGGGAGATACAAACAGATGGACAAACTGAGAGAAGGAAAGAGCCATGGCGGAGGTATGAACTCTGTGAGTGCTTTTCTAGTTAAAATTAATTTTATATAATATTCTAATTTTTTTAGAAACTGAATTTGGTGATTTCACTAGCTGTAAGCCAAAACCATCAAATCAAAAGGAAGAAACACTTGAAATACAACACTCTGGGTGTAGTGAATATATATAATATAGTAGTTTAATTTTTTAAATTGAATTACTGAAATAGATCAACTTTCCGATGACATTCTAATTTATTGAGCTGCACCTGTATATGGGAGGTGGGGGGGGGGATCACATTCATGAGGTAAGATTGCAAATTTGAAGGGAATTAAAGTAAATTTACAAGGGAAAATTTTCCACTTTATTGGAAAAGCCACATATTCACAAAAGAGTGCAAAGTAACAAGAAACAATAGAAAATATTCTTATTCTTCTTTTAGATTTGATTGGCGGTTGGCAACCAGCCTACAGGTGCATTACGGCCACTGACTTGATTATCATCACTCTACATCCCTGTATAAGGAGTTCTGAACAACTCCCCATGTGTGAAACTCCGCTTCGGAGGTCTGCGCATTATCATCTGAGCATTATCATCATAGTTACAATAATAGGTATCATCATCATCATCATCATCATCATCATAGTTATTGCAACAATAATAGGTATCATCATCATCATAGTAACAAATAATAGTTATCAACATCATCATCATCATAGTCATCATATCATCATCATGATGATGATGATACCTATTATTGTAGTTACGATGATGATCATGATACCTATTATTGCTACAATAAAGAATCCTCGGTTTTCTTGTGGACGGTGATCCGGATCACCACCAAAATCTAATCATCTGTAGGATACCCCATTTCTGACAATCTGTGAAAATTTCATGAAAATTCTTCCATAACTTTTTGAGTTATCTTGCTAACAAACAGACAAACAAACAGACAAACCAACGCCGATGATCACATAACCTCCCCCTTTGGCGGAGGTAAAAATGATCCATCCTTGGACTACAAATAATCACTCTATAAATTCAAGAAATCTCTGTCTGTCTGTGTGTCTGTCTGTCTGTCACGCTCATAGGACTCGCTAAAATGATCGCAGGACCACCTATGATGTTCCTATGATCTCTTCATGATGTTCTATGATGTTCCTATATATAAGGAGTTCTGAACAACTCCTTATGTGTGAAAAAATTATCCATCCTTGGACTGCATCACTCATAATCATAGGACTCACTATGACATCATCAAAGATCAAAGGCAGGCATGACTCACGCTCACTCATGATCATAGGACATCAAAGGCAGGCATCACTCACGATCATAAGACTTGCTATGACATCATCAACAATCATAGGATTCACTATGACATCACCAAAGATCATAGGACTCAGTAACTTTCTATGGGCATGCAGAAATTCTTGCTTACACTTGGTTTCTACGGGCATGCACGGGTTTCTAAGGGCATAAACGGGTATGCACTAGTAAAAAGAAAGGAAAAAAGTTGAATGTTTATGGAAAAAAATGTAAATTTACAAGAAGCCAAATATTTATTAAGGAATGGGAGTGTTATGTCTGGAAATGCCTTGTAATGACAAGGCCAGGTGCACAGTCAAACTTAGTTTTATTGAAGGGGTTGGTAACACACAACATACAGCCACCAGGCAGGGGCATCGGCAAAGAGGCCAAACCCTGATGCCCACTGCCATTTATAGGGGTGCGGTGTAGTGGCGGAAAAGGAAGTGGGCGCCACTACACCGCACTTCACAAATAAGAGCATTCCCATAACAGCATAGCCATATAACATCCCCCCCCCCTTTAGAAAAGTCCCAAAAAACACAATCAAGACCCTCCCCAATTTAGGACCCAAATCACGCAGTAATAAAACTAAAACTGGAAACATTAAAGGGCCTATCACATTCATACAACAAAACCTAAAATTAGGGAGGACGGGATGGACTACCGTCCTACCCCACACGGCAAGGTGAGTTATTCTTCCACCTATAGAGTAAATAAATAAAGTCCATACATAAACTAAAAATGCTGCCGTGTCCCTAAACTAAATAAAATACAAAATAATCCCAGAACAATATACAACCGTACGAACATTAGAACTCATTTTTTTCACACGTGCACAAACATACGAACACTGAAACTTTTTTCGCTATTATAATTTTCCTCTAAACACCTACAAAGAACCACACTATTAGAACTCGTTTTCTCTGTATTGTATACATAAGCTCACACTCCACTTGACGAGATAGCGGTGGAACCGCAGCTGATCGTACAGACGATGATGCGCCTCGTCTTCTCCGCTGTCAGCCACTCCTCTCATCCAGACCCGCCATCCGAAACCTCCTCCCGGGCACGCCGCAGCTCATTGGCGTGCCTCCACGAACCATCCGACAGTTGAAAGTAGGCTGCGCCCCATTTAGCCATGATGTGCAGTCGTCCCTGGTGATTCTCAAGCTGTCGTTTGGCCCGTATTCGCTGTGGGTGTCCCTCCCCACAAACCCAGTCAGTAACTCTCAGGGGAGCTTTTCTCGGCCTGCAGTGTTGCTGATCAACACTCTGTCCAGTGCCTGTCGGTCTGGCCCCAACTCCTTGTAAAGCTGCTGCAGCAGTCGCCGTTGAAGCGCCAGATTCTCCGGCCCACTGGGGCCGAGTGCCGGAGAAAACTGAGGCTCGCTCATTGGCGTCACTCATCGACACAGGTGCCTCGCCGTCACCCTCAGTACCTTCATCCAAGGAATCCTGAGCGCCGGTGCTGAGACACTCCTGTGTCGAACCTGAGTGAGGCTGGTCCTGCTTGGCTGCTGTGGTGCAAGACAAATCCTTCCCCCACACCATGTCGTCCTTCGCTACTGGAACCGGACAGTTCCACCAGCCACAACCAGTCCACTTCTTCCCAGCGTCGTCGCTAATGGTGAACCCCAGTCCATTAAACAGGTCACAACCCATAATATTGTCACCACAGCCCGTCATATGGAACTTGCAGTTAAGCATCACCGCCGACTTGTACCGAGCCGTCAGCTCCAGCATTCCAACCGTGCGCAGTCTGCCACCTCCATAACCATACAGCGGCGCTGGGTCATTTCTTATTCTGTAGTAAGGGAAAAATTTCCTCACAGTGGCGCAATTCAATAATGATCTCTCTGCCCCCACATCACTCAGCAGCGGCACCTCCTCGTCATCCAACGTCACCATACAAGTACTTGAACCCATTGGTATCGGGGACACCACAGACAGTTACCGGGGCAGGTGCAGATGTTATCCTCCGTGGGCTCTCTGGCTTGGACACACTACACACCCTGGCAAAATGGTTCAAACGTCCACACATGCCACAGCGCTTCCATCTAGCTGGGCATTCTCTAGCCTTGTATCGGTGCTTCTGTGAAGGGGGTACGGAGGTTACCCAATTAGTGAAACAGAATTAACTCTCTTATTAACCTCCAATAAAACAAATCCCTTTTAGGTTCCTACTATGAGGGTGAGCAGTACATAGTAACCATCAGACACTGACATAATGCACGGCTCAGGAGACACACACGCAGGTTCAGAGTAGCTCAAATAGCTTTATTAGCAACAAGTGTGTATGGATGTGTGTCTGCGAGATGTGGATGTATTGGTGGTGGCATCTGCGTCGGGCATGGAGGCAGGAGACTGTACAGCCGGACAACCCTATGGGAGAAGCACAAGGAGAAGGGTGACGGGCACACACCAACACAGGAGATGATAAAATAGAGATGAGCTTACTTGGAGTTAGCAGGTGGCTGGCACAGCAAGGACCGAGTCCGGTAGACAGCGACCTGGAGAGCCCGGTGCAGCAACGAGGGAGTGGAGACGGAGAGGAATGGTCCGCCGCCGGGAAATCCACCTGTGCACAGGGGAGCAGACTTGAAGAGGAAAAGGTAAGGGCTTCTTACCGATATATTTGCTGAAGTGGTAGAGGTTACTCACAGCAGTAGTGACGAGCGAAGTCTGACGGCTTCAGGCCGAAGCCCAGGGCGAGGCGGCTTAAATCCCTCGCCGCTGATGATGTGCAGGTGAGCGTGCAGCTGGCGCCGCAGATGAGCGGCGAGGCGTGACAGTACTCCCCCCTCTAGCAGCGCCTCCTGGCGATGGTTTCTCCGGGTGCGCTCGGTGGAACTCAGTAATGAGGGATGGGTCCAACACAAACGACGAGGGTACCCACTGCTGATGTTCAGGCCCATAACCCTCCCAGTCCACCAAGTACTGCAACCCACGACCCCGGCGCCGGGAGTCCAGGATGGAGAAGACAGGCCAGGCCGGATGGCCATCAATCATCCGGGGCACGGGTTGCGCAGCAGGAGGAGGGCAAAGGGGGTCGGAGACTGCCAGCTTCACCTTGGATACGTGGAAGGTGGGATGGATGCGGAGGGAGGGGGGAATAGCTACACGCACAGCCACCGGGTTGATAATCCTGGTGATGGGGTATGGGCCCATAAAACGCTGTGCCAGCTTCCTCCTCTCGCCCTTTAAAATTACGTCCTGGGTTGACACATAGACATGCTGACCCACCTGGTACGCTGGGGCAGGTCTTCTGTGCCGGTCCGCCGTGGTTCTGTTGCGCTCCGCCGTGCGTAAAAGCGCACTGCGCGCTGACGCCCAGATGGAGCGGAACTGTCTGAGGTGCGCCCGAACTGAGGGGACCGTTACCTCACTCTCCTGCGCTGGAAAAAGAGGGGGGTCGTAACCCAGGGACGCCTTAAAGGGGGACATCCCTGTAGCAGAAGACCGGGCGGTGTTGTGGGCGTACTCAACCCAGGCGAGATGGTTACTCCAGGACGTAGGTTTGGACGCAGTGACGCAGCAGAGCGCAGCCTCTAGCTCCTGGTTGGTCCGCTCGCACTGCCCGTTGGTTTGGGGGTGATGGCCGGAGGAGAGGCTCACCTTGGCTCTCAGGGCATTGCAGAATGACCTCCAACCCTCAGAGGAAAATTGGGGCCCCCGGTCCGAGACCACGTCCACCGGAATCCCGTGCAGCCTGACCACGTGTTGGACTAGGAGGTTCGCCGTCTCCAGGGCGGACGGAAGACCCCGTAGCGGGATGAAGTGTGCCGCCTTGGAGAAGCGGTCCACGATGGTCAGGACGGTGTCGAAGGTGTTTGAGACTGGGAGTCCGGTGATGAAATCCAGGGCGATATGCGACCAGGGCCTGCCAGGGACGGGCAGAGGCTGGAGCAAACCCGCTGGAGGGGCATTACCTGATTTGCTGGTGGCACATACTGGGCAGGGCCGGGCGTAGCGGGCAGCGTCCCTCCGCAGGCCCGGCCACCAGAAGGACCGTTGAAGGAGGTCGATCATCCGGGAGGAACCAGGGTGGCAGGTGAGCTTGGACGTATGCAACCAGTGGATGACCTCCCCCCGAACCGTGGATGGCACGAACAGCCTCCCCTCCGGTCCGCCGCCAGGGTCAGGTTCCACTTCCTGCGCCTCCCGGATCTTGCTTTCTATGTCCCAGGTGACGGCTCCCACGATGCACGACCTGGGTAGGATGGTGTGGACCGTGTCCTCAGACTCCTCAGGGGCAAATTGCCTAGAGAGGGCGTTGGGCAGACCATTCTTGGAGCCAGGCCTGAAGGTGATGTTAAAGCGGAACCTGGCAAAGAACAAGGACCAGCGCGCCTGGCGGGCATTCAGACGCTTGGCAGATCTCAGGTACTCCAAGTTCTTGTGGTCCGTCAGGACCACGAACGGCAGGTCCGCCCCCTCTAGCCAGTGACGCCACTCCTGCAGCGTGAGCTTGATGGCGAGGAGCTCTCTGTCCCCCACGTCGTAATTCCGCTCCACCGGGGACAAGCAGCGAGAGAAGAAGGTGCAGGGCCGTTTGACTCCATCACCTGGCGACCGCTGGGATAGAACCACTCCCACTCCTGTGTCCGAAGCGTCCACCTCCACGATGCACTGCAGCGCCGGGCTGACTTGGCTAAGGACCCGGGAGGAGGAGAACTCCGCCTTCAGCACCTGAAAAGCAGCCGCGGCCTCTTCGGTCCACCGGAACGGGACCTTAAGAGACGTGAGGCGGGTCAGCGGGCCGACGATGGTGCCAAAATTAGGGACGAAGCGGGGGTAGAAATTTGCAAACCCGATGAATTGTTGCACCTGTTTTCTCGATGCAGGTGTAGGCCATTCGACCACCGCCTTCACCTTCACTGGGTCCGGAAGCACCTGGTCGTGGGAGATGATGAACCCGAGGAAGGATGTTGTCTTAGCGTAGAATTCGCATTTTTCGGCCTTCACGTACAACCGGTTCTCCAGCAGTCTTTGGAGGACCCGCCTCACATGGACCCGGTGCTCGTCCCTGGATTTGGAGAAGATGAGGATGTCATCCAGGTAGACGAACACAAAAAGGCCAATGAAATCCCGGAGGACGTCATTAATTAGGCGCTGAAAGACGGCTGGAGCGTTGGTCAACCCGAACGGCATCACCAGGTACTCAAAGTGGCCATTCGGGGTACGGAAGGCTGTCTTCCACTCATCTCCCTCCCGGATCCGGACGAGGTGGTATGCGCTGCGTAGATCCAGCTTGGTGAACCAAGTCGCCCCCTGGAGGGAGTGGAAGGCGGTGTCCATGAGGGGCAGGGTGTAGCGATCCTTCTCCGTGATATCATTTAGGGCGCGATAGTCGATGCAAGGATGGAGGGAACCGTCCTTCTTGCCCACGAAGAAGAATCCTGCCCCCAATGGTGATGACGAGGGATGGATAATTCCAGCACTCAGCGATTCCTTGAGATAGGCATTCATGGTCTCCTTCTCCGGCGCCGACAGGCTGTAGAGTCGCCCAGAGGGTAAGGGTGCCCCCTGGCGGATGTTTATTGCACAGTCATAGGGTCTGTGTGGAGGAAGAGACATCGCCTTGGACTTGCTGAATACCATACCCAGGTCGTGAAATTCCGATGGCACCAGGGAGAGGTCCGGGGGCGCAGCGTCCGTAGGTGTTGGGGAAGAGGACGGAGAGCAGGCAGCGGACTGTAAGCAGGTGCTCATACAGAATGTGCTCCATGCCGACACCCTGGCAGACTTCCAATCCAAGACGGGGTTGTGGAGGCATAGCCAGGGGTATCCCAGGATGACGGCCGACACAGAGTTGGTGAGGATGTAGAAGGTTATTTCCTCCCGGTGGTTCCCAGAGATGATAACAGGAACAGGGATGGTCTGATGTGTTACTCTCCCCAGGGAGACACGGGAGAGGTTGACCAGGGAGAGAGGAGTTTTTACTGCTTGGCAGCGGATGCCCAATCGGGTTGCCAGGCTTTGTGAAATAAAACTGCCCTCCGCGCCCGAATCCACCAGTGCATGAGTGAGATGCCCAGTGGAGTTGTGACAAAATCGGAGGGGCAGCTTCAATTGGGTGAGGGGACTTAATCGATTGATGTCCGCGAGGCCCTCTACAGTGACTCGCAGACCCCGCCGTTTGGCTTCTGTGGGCAAAGCTCCACCGTGTGTTGGCTGTCTCCGCAATACATGCAGAGATTCAACTCACGGCGGCGTTGTCTCTCCGCCGGGGGGAGCTTTGTCCAGCCCGTCACCATCGGCTCCGACTCCTCGGGGCGCGATGGTGGCGGCGTCGCCAGGGGGCGAGCTTGGAACGGGCGCGACGAGGCTCCACGAGGGCGAGAAGAAGACGACTTCCGCCCCGAGGAGCGCTCGCGCAGCCTGTTATCCAAACTGATTGCTAGGGACGTTAGCTCCGCTAAAGTCTCCGGGATGTCCCGCCCAGCCAGTTCATCCTTCAGATCATCATTGAGACTGCGGAGGAAAAGGCCGCAGAATGAACGTTCATCCCAGCCCAATTCCTCCGCCGCTACCCGGAAGTCGATCGCATAGTCCGCTGCCGACCGGCTTCCCTGCTGGAGACTGAGAAGCCGATCGACCTGGACTGTCTCGGTACGAGAATGATCAAAGACCTCCAGGAATTGTCTCACGAATTGGTCATAGGTGAGGGTGGCGTAACTGGGCCTCGCCATTATGGCGTAAGCCCAAGTTAGTGCTCGCCCCTCTAGGAGATTCCCAATATAACCAATTCGGCTATGATCTGAAGGAAAGTCTCCGGGCACACGGTGAAACACGGACTCACACTGCATTATGAACCCCCGCGCACCGCCGAGCTTACCGCTAAAGCGGGCGGGGGTCGGAATGGGCGTGAGCCGAGCCGGTGCTACCGGAGCCGGCTGGACGGCCGCTGGAGCAGCAGGAGCCGCGCCACCCTGACGAGCCGGGGGGAACGGCTGTTGGGGGTCCAAGCGGTCCAATCGGTTAGTAATAATGATCAATTGGTTAAAAATCACCTGTTGCTGGTGAGCTATTTGGTCCACTCGAGCCTCGAGAGTGGTAAGTCGGCGTGTGAGCCCGCCGTCTGCCGAGCCACTCTGCTGAAGCCGTACTGACATAATGCACGGCTCAGGAGACACACACGCAGGTTCAGAGTAGCTCAAATAGCTTTATTAGCAACAAGTGTGTATGGATGTGTGTCTGCGAGATGTGGATGTACTGGTGGTGGCGTCTGCGTCGGGCACGGAGGCAGGAGACCGTACAGCCGGACACCCCTATGGGAGAAGCACAAGGAGAAGGGTGACGGGCACACACCAACACAGGAGATGATAAAATAGAGATGAGCTTACTTGGAGTTAGCAGGTGGCTGGCACAGCAAGGACCGAGTCCGGTAGACAGCGACCTGGAGAGCCCGGTGCAGCAGCGAGGGAGTGGAGACAGAGAGGAATGGTCCGCCGACGGGAAATCCACCTGTGCACAGGGGAGCAGACTTGAAGAGGAAAAGGTAAGGGCTTCTTACCGATATATTTGCTGAAGTGGTAGAGGTTACTCACAGCAGTAGTGACGAGCGAAGTCTGACGGCTTCAGGCCGAAGCCCAGGGCGAGGCGGCTTAAATCCCTCGCCGCTGATGATGTGCAGGTGTGCGTGCAGCTGGCGCCGCAGATGAGCGGCGAGGCGTGACAGACACCAAGGTTGCAAGCACAAACATTTATTACACAAGGCAAAATAAAATAAAAAAAAATCACAAATATTGCCAATGTAACCTTAAAAATGAGGCAGCCTTTACAAAGGCAAAAGTCATTAAAACGTTCTTATCAGTCCCAGAGGCTCGCTGTCACACTCCAGGCCTTGCCCTTCAACACCCTCGACTGAGCACACCAAACAGGCCCACACATCCAGGAGTCTTCCTCACCCACACCTAGAAGAGAGGAAAGTGGCCAGCAGTCTATTCTTCACTCAGAGGGGTCAGCTCTACTCAAACCTCCAACAACAATTAGTGTATTGGATTAAAAAAAACTCACAGCTTTGGGCAGAAGCTTCCCCCCCCCACCCCCACCCCACACCCAAGGCCTCCAATACACTTCTGACCATCACACTGGAACTGCCTGGAAGCTGCTGCAGACTCTCCAGCTGCCTTGGAAGATCGTGGACCTCAGTCCAGGAGAAGAAGGACTCTCTCTATGCAGGTCTCTCTCTGCTTATATAGGAAATGGGAAAACTCGCCCCTGTATTCCAATTGGGCCATGTGGGCAGCCTGTAGCAGTCAATTGGCTGGTTCAGGCTGTCAGTCAAAGCCTGAGTTTCCCACTTATTGTGTCCAGCTGTGTTCAATCATTCAAAAGCATGCATATAAAAAGAAACAAAAAAACACTACTTCTTCTTCTTTTATATTTGATTGGCGGTTGGCAACAAGCCTACAGGTGCATTACTGCCACTGACTTGATTATCATCACTCTATATCTTTGTATAAGGAGTTCTGAACAACTCCCTATGTGTGAAAAAATTATCCGTCCTCAGACTGTGTCCAAGGGGCGGCTGAGTGTAACATGTGCTCCTTCTTCCTCTTCTTCTATTAGATTTGATTGGCAGTTGGCAACCAGCCTATAGGTGCATTACCGCCACTGACTTGATTATCATCACTCTATATCTTTCTATAAGGAGTTTTGAACAACTCCCTATGTGTGAAAAAATTTTCCGTCCTCGGACTGTGTCCGAGGTGCAGCTGAGTGTAACGTGCTCCTTCTTCTTCTATTAGATTTGATTGGCGGTTGGCAACCAGCCTATAGGTGCATTACTGCCACTGACTTGATTATCATCACTCTATATCTTTCTATAAGGAGTTCTGAACAACTCTTTTTGTGTGAAAAAATTATCCGTCCTTACTCGGCGGCGGCGTCTAAGTTATCAGCAAGTCTGCTTAAAAATGTCCTACTGCCACCAACTATTCTAAAACTCGTGCTCTGACAGAGATTCAAGATTCTTCTTCTTCTTCTTCTTTTAGATTTGATTGGCGGTTGGCAACCAGCTTACAGGTGCATTACTGCCACGTACTTCACTCTATATCATCACTCTATCTGGTCAGGAGCTGTAGTCTTCACCGCCCCATACTTCACTCAATAAACATCACTCTATACTGTATATCGAAAGTCAGAATTCTTCTCGGTTGGCAACCTCTTCTTCTTCTTCTTCTTCTTCTTCACTCTATATCTTTGTATAAGGAGGTCTTATAAGGAGTTCTGAACAATCTTCTTCTTCTTCTTTTAGACTTAATTGGCTGCTAGCAACCAGCCCAGGTGCATCACCAACATGCACCTCACACCACATCATCACTCCAGTATCTGCATCTCATCTCATTATTATTATTATTCTTTTAGATTTGATTGGCGGCTGATCCACCAGCCCATGATGTCTGTGAACTTAAAGATCCCCCACTTAACAAGTCCTCAACTGCTTCCCAATGCAGCCCCTTGATGCCAAGATATTTTTCTGCTGCTTTCACAATGATTTTGATTTTTTCTGTTTTCTTGGAAGTCTGCGCAGTGCAGTTTATCACATCTACCACAAATAAGACAAATTATTTTCCTTCAAAACCAGAATATCTTCCTTAATTCTACTGCATGCACTGCAAGCCTGCACATTTTCCCTGTTAGAGTCCACTGCCACTTTTTTAGCTGGCACCTTTTTCACAGCTTCTGCATATGTTAATCCCCGGAAGACTTTTATCTGCTGAATTTCTGCTGCTCTTTTGCTGGCTTCACAGCCTCAATATGCAGAGCTACGTTCACCACCGCAGTTACAGCACTTTAATTTGGCTCCTCTTTCACACTTTCCACATTCATGTTCACCAGAGCGTCTGGCACATCGTTGTCTACCTTTGCATATCGCTGCTACATGGCCAAACTTTTGACATTTGAAACATCTGAGTGGAGGAGTAACGTAAAGTCTGACTTCATAGCTCATGTAGCCAATATACACCTTACTTGGCAGTCTTGTTTCATCAAATTTTAACATTACTGACAGACTATCACATTTTTCACCATTTCTATTAGTTTTCAATCTTTGTACCTCTGTCACTTTTGCTCCAGTTAAGTTTTTCATTATTTCATCAGTTGAGACAGCCGTTGGAATGCCCGATATCACTCCTCTCATTGCCTTATTTCCTTCCAATACTGAACACTGCACATTTTCCCCTCCATCTTATTGACTCTGATTGCTTTTCCTTGTTGAACACTATCTTTACATGTAACTAGTAACGAACCACTATGAAGAATTCTTCCATTTAAAACTTCTCCAAGTAACCCATTAACTGCATTTGTGAGCTTAATTGGGTTCCACTCACGAAATGATACTCCTTCCTGAGTAAGTTTAATGATTACTTTACACTCCTTCTGTTTATTCTGGGATAGTTCATCTTCTGATTCATCAGCACTTGATAATGTTCTTGATTGAACCTCTTTATGTCTATGTTTGCTTCCTTTAGGTTTCCACCCAACTCCAAACATCCTCCCTCGTGCTTCCCACCTCTATTCCTTCTTTTTCTTTTAGATTTGATTCGTCAATTCCGCCACGTTTGTCAATTCCGCCACGTTTAGAGAGTTGCGCTATATCTCGGCGGTATCAACCGGCTCTTGTAACATGCGCTCCTTCTTCTTCTTCTTCTTCTTCTTTTAGATTTGAGTGGCGATTGGCAACCAACTTACAGGTGCATTACCGCCACATACTTCACTCTATATCATCACTCTATCTGGTCAGGAGCTGTAGTTCTTCTATCATCACTGCTGTGTCCAATTGAACCTCAACTCTATCTTCAGACATCACTCTACTTTGTCTCCTCGTACTTCACTCTATATCATCACTCTATCTGGTCAGGAGCTGTAGTCCTTCTATCATCATTGCTGTGTCCAATCGAACCTCATCTCTATCTTTAGACATCACTCTTCTTCGTCTCCTTGTACTTTACTCTATATCATCACTTCACTCTGTATCATCACTCTACACATCTTGAGATGTTCTTGTTCTTCTTTTAGATTTGAATGGCGGTTGGCAACCAGCTTACAGGTGCATTACCGCCACGTACTTCACTCTATATTATCACTCTATCTGGTCCGGAGCTGTAGTCTTCCACAGCCAAGATGTCCCCTAATCACTCTCAACATGCACTCCACTCCAAATTACTCTATTTGTAATTCAAGAAATCTCTGTGTGTCTGTCACGACCATAGGACTCGCTAAAAGATCATACAATCGCCTATATAATGTTCCTATGATCTTTACATGATGTCTTTCTAACGTCATATAATTCAATTCAATTCATCCATCCATCCATCTTCTACCGCTTTTCCGGAGATCCGGGTCGCGAAGGCAGCAGTTCAAGCAGAGAAGCCCAGACTTCCCTCTCCCCAGCCACCTGCTCCAGCTCTTCAGAGAGGATACCAAGGCGTTCCCAGACCAGCTGGGAGACATAGTCTCTCCACCGAGTCCTGGGTCTGCCCCGGGGTCTCCTCCCAGTGGGACGTGTCTGAAACACCTCAAGTGGGAGGCGTCCAGGAGGCATCCTAATTAGATGCCCATACCACCTCAACTGACTCCTTTCAATGTGGAGGAGCAGCGGTTCTACTCTGAGCCTCTCCGGGATGACTGAGCTCCTCACCCTGTCTCTGAGGGTGAGTCCAGCAATGCTACGGAGAAAGCTCATCTCAGCCGCTTGTATCCGCGATCTTGTTCTTTTGGTCATTACCCAAAGCTCGTGACCATAGGTGAGAGTAGGAACGTAGATTGACTGGTAAATCGACAGCTTTGCTTTAGAACTAAGCTCCCTCTTCACCACAACAGACCGGTACAACGTCCACATCACTGTAGATGCTGCTCCAATCCGTCTGTCAATCTCTCGCTCTATTTTCCCCTCACTCGTGAGCAAGACCCCAAGATACTTGAACTTCTCCACTTGGGGCAGGAGCCTGTCCCCAACCCAGAGAGGACAATCCACCTTTTTCCGGCTGAGGACCAGGGACTCGGACTTGGAGGTGCTGATTCTCATCCCAGCCGCTTCACACTCAGCGGCAAACCATCCCAGCAAGAGCTGTAGGTCATTGCTGGATGAAGCCAACAGGACAATATCATCTGCAAACAACAGAGATGAGATCCTGTGGTCACCAAGCATGACACCCTCCATTCCCTGGCTGCGCCTAGAAATCCTGTCCATAAAAATTATGAACAGGATCGGTGACAAAGGGCAGCCCTGGCGGAGTCCAACTCTCACTGGGAATGACTCCGACCGAGTGTTGGCAATACGAACCAAACTCTCACAACAGTCGTACAGAGACCGAATAGCTCGTAACAACAAGCCCGATACCCCATACTCCCGAAGCATCCCCCACAAAAAACCACGAGGGACACGGTTGAATGCCTTCTCCAAGTCCACAAAACACATGTAAACTCATTGGGCAAACTCCCACGAACCCTCAAGAATTCTCGAGAGGGTAAAGAGCTGGTCCGATGTGCCACGGCCAGGATGAAAACCACATTGCTCCTCCTGAATCCGAGGTTTGACCAACGGCCGCACTCTCCTCTCCAGTACCTTGGCATAGACCTTCCCAGGGAGGCTGAGGAGTGTGATCCCTCTAAAGTTGGAGCACACCCTCCGGTCCCCTTTTCTGAAGAGGAACCACCACCCCGGTTTGCCATGCCAAAGGCACTGCCCCCAACCTCCACATAATGTTGCAGAGGCGTGTCAACCATGACAGCCCAACAACATCCAGGGCCTTGAGGTACTCAGGGCGAATCTTGTCCACCCCCGGGGCCCGGCCACCAAGGAGATTTTTAACCACCTTGGCAACCTCAGCCCCTGTGATAGGCGAGTCATCCCCCTGGTCCACAAACCCTGCTTCCTCTGTGGAAGGTGTATCAGTGGGATTGAGGAGATCCTTGAAGTATTCCTTCCACCGCCCGACGATATCCCCAGTCGAAGTCAACAGTGTCCCATCCGCACTATACACAGTGTGGACAGGGAGCTGCTTTCCCCTCCTGAGCCGCCGGACAGTTTGCCAGAATCTCTTCAAGGCCAACCGAAAGTCTTGTTCCATGGCCTCACCGAACTCCTCCCATACCCGGGTTTTTGCTTCAGCAACCACCCGAGCTGCACTCCACTTGGCCTGCCGGTACACCTCAGCTGCTTCGGGAGTCCCACAAGCCAACCAAGCTTGATAGGACTCCTTCTTCAGCTTAATGGCCCCCCTCACCACTGGTGTCCACCACTTGGTTCAGGGGTTGCCACCACGAGATGCACTGACCACCTTGCGGCCGCAACTCTGGGCCACCGCTTCAACAACAGAGGTGGAGAACATGGCCCATTCAGACTCCATGTCTCCAGAACTCCATCGGAATGCGGTTAAGTTCTTCCGGAGGTGGGAGTTGAAGACCTCCCGGACAGGGGCCTCAGCCAGACGTTCCCAGCACACCCTCACTATATGTTTGGGTCTACCAGGTCTGAATGGCTTCCTCCCCTGCCATCGGATCCAACTCACCACCAGGTGGTGATCAGTTGACAGCTCTGCACCTCTCTTTACCCGGGTGTCCAAGACATATGGTCGCAGGTCTAATGACACGATAACAAAATCGATCATCGACCTGTGACCTAGGGTGTCCTGGTGCCAGGTGCACATATGGACACCCTTATGCTTGAACATGGTATTCGTTATGGACAAACTGTGGTTAGTGTGGCGTAACCCCCACAACAGACTGGGTCAGGCACAGCGCTCGGCTAGAGCAATTAACAGAACAGTGAAATGTGTGTATTAATGTCTACAGGCAGCCCCGCTTCTTCTGGCTTTTTCCGGCTCAGTACTGTGATGTTAATGTGCCATTCATACATTGTTCATGCTTCCTGCCCTTACTGTGATCCAATGACTGATAACAATATGTAGATGTGCCTTGTAACCTTTTTTGTCCTACAGTTCCGGAGCTGAGGTGAATTACGGCCAGCAATCTCTTTATTGTTATGTGTGTCTCTCAAATGCAAATGCCCATACCTAATGCTGTGAATGCCTTTCATGTATTGTCTGTAGTTGGGTATATAAGCTGCATTATTCTGTAACCCTCTCTCCCCACTCTCATTTTCTGCTACTGCTCATCTGCACACTTTGCTGGAGAGCCTCCGGGCTCGCTCATAGAGCGAGCCCCGTGACGGCGGTATGATAATAAACCTATTTAAAACCTTCACTTCGCTGCCTTATTTTTCATGCCGCCGCACTGGTGACCCCGAGGAAGCACACGTTTTGTGCGACGCAACCTTCTGGTCTGGACAGTTACGCTGGTGACCCCGAGAATGCACATGCCTTGTGCGACGCAACCTTCTGGTCTGGACAGCTACACTGGTGACCCGATGCTAAAAAGAACATGCTGCCGGCGAACGCAGCACCCGGCGGTGATGCTCCGATGACAAGCGAACGCAGCAGCTCCCTTCTGCTTCAGGGAACTCTCCGGACATCACCCACGACCGGGAAAGCCGCAGCAAACTTCATGGTGGGATCTGCACGCCTAGATCGGCACATCCACGCTGGACCGGCCGCTCTCAGCTTCTCTCCATACGAGAGCGCACGCACCTTGTCCTCTCTCCACGACGGCGACCTCCATGGCCGACGGAGAATGCAGCGCGTGGACCTGAACGCACCATGGCCGAGCGAGTGACAAAGATCGTCTCCTCCCTCTCACCACTCCAACGCATCTACATGAGCTCGAGGGACAAAGATCGTCTATTCCCTTTCACCACTCCGACACAATGAACAGGGATGATTAAGCTCCCTGACCCTGGTTCTCCTCTCCAGCTGGCCCACCCACGCACAGAGCCCCGGCACACGCACCGGGGAGTTACGAGGACGGCGCACCACGCACGGGACGCATACGGCTCTACAGACCCCCATCCTCCTTCGCCGCTGCACACAGGCCCTTCAGGGTTGCTCGTACACCTGAGGCACGCACGCAGCTTGATCACTGGATCTTCTTATGGTCTTAGCCATGGCGCACAACAGGAATTCAGCAGTCTGCGGTCCCCGAAGGCTTTAAGGTTGTGCCCGCACCTAAAGTCAACACGCCAAGTCCCTTTGCTTTTGTTTTTTTCTTACAGCCGCCCTTGTTTTTCTTCATGGCCACTGTTAATCCTCGCCGCTTCCTTTTTCTTCACGGCCACTATTAATCCTTGCAGGACTTAATCGCGAGAGGAGTCAGTGACTAATTTTTCTTCTTGTGGATCTCCACACGTTCAATGGTACAGCCCCTCAACATCGCGGATCCACAAGCAATTTTTGCACGGCCCAGACGATTTTGCCGTCCAGGGCCGGCATTTTCTACCCCCCACCCCCCTCCACCTCCGCCTGCACAGAGCTTTCCCTGCTCGCTGCTGAAGCCGGACTATCGAGGCCTCGGCCGCCTGCCGAGCCCTCTGGGGGGGAGCGTGTGGCGTAACCCCCACAACAGACTGGGTCAGGCACAGCACTCGGCTAGAGCAATTAACAGAACAGTGAAATGTGTGTATTAATGTCTACAGGCAGCCCCGCTTCTTCTGGCTTTTTCCGGCTCAGTACTGTGATGTTAATGTGCCATTCATGCATTGTTCATGCTTCCTGCCCTTACTGTGATCCAATGACTGATAACAATATGTAGATGTGCCTTGTAACCTCTTTTGTCCTACAGTTCCAGAGCTGAGGCGAATTACGGCCAGCAATCTCCTTATTGTTATGTGTGTCTCTCAAATGCAAATGCCCATACCTACTGCTGTGAATGCCTTTCATGTATTGTCTGTAGTTGGGTATATAAGCTGCATTATTCTGTAACCCTCTCTCCCCACTCTCATTTTCTGCTACTGCTCATCTGCACACTTTGTTGGAGAGCCTCCGGGCTCGCAGAGCGAGCCCCGTGACGGCGGTATGATAATAAACCTATTTAAAACCTTCACTTCGCTGTCTTATTTTTCATGCCGCCGTAGTTAGCACAGAAGTCCAATAACTGAACACCACTCGGGTTCAGATCGGGCAGGCCGTTCCTCCCAATCACCCCCCTCCAGGTTTCACTGTCGTTGCCCACGTGCACATTGAAGTCCCCCAGTAGGACAATGGAGTCTCCAAGAGGAGCACCCTCCAGCACCCCAGTCACAGACTCCAAAAAGGGTGGGTACTCTGATACATCATTTTGAAACATCATTTGGTGCACAGGCACAAATGATGGTCAGGACCCGTTTCCCAACCCGAAGGCGCAGGGAAGCAACCCTTTCGTCAACCAGGGAAAACTCCAATATAGAGGCAGCAAGGTGAGGGGATACAAGAATACCCACCCCTGCTCGTCGCCTCTCGCCCGGGGAAACTCCAGAAAAGGCCAAGCTCCAGCCCCTCTCCAGGAGACTGGTTCCGGAACCGGAGCTGTGTGTTGAGGTGAGGCCGACTATAACTAGCCAGTATCTCTCAACCTCGTACACCAGCTCAGGCTCCTTCCCCACCAGAGAGGTGACATTCCACGTACCAAAAGCCAGTTTAGAAAGCTTGGGATCAGTCTGCCAAGGTCTCCGCCTTTGACCGCCACCTAATCCACATAGCACCGGACCCCCATGATCCCTCCTGCAGGTGGTGAGCCCACTGGAGGGCGGACCCATGTAACTTCTTCGGGCTGAGCCCGGCCAGGTCCCATGGGTGGAAACCCGGCCACCAGACGCTAGCCTACAAGCCCCTCCCCCAGGCCTGGCTCCAGGGTGGGGCCCCGGTAACCCCATACCGGGCGGGGTACACTGAATCCTTGATATAGAATTTATCATGAGAGTCTGTTGGATCGTTCTTAGTCTGGCCCTTCACCCAGGACCAGTTTGTCTTGGGTGACCCTATCAGAGGCAAATTGCCCCGGACAACATTGCTCCTGGGATCACTGGGGCACGCAACCCCCCCCACCACCACCACGATAAGGTGACAATCCATGAGGGAGATGTTTCAATTCAATTCAATTCAACTTTATTTATATAGCACCATTTCACAACAACAGTCATCTCATAGCACTTTCAACTGTAGGGGAAACCCCCACAGTTGCAGAAAGACCCCAACAATCAGGCAATCCGCTGTGAGCAAGTGCTTGGCAATGGTGGAGAGGAAAAACTCCTTTTTAACAGGAAGAAACCTTCAGCAGAACCAGGCTCAGGGAGGGGCAGTCATCTGCTGTGACCGGCTGGGGGGTGAGGGGATAGAAAAGACGAAAAGAACAGACCTGTAGAGAGCAAACAGCATGATGGGGACTCAATCTATGGGAAAGAACAAACAGATGTTAATGACCAGCAAAAATATTTCATTGAGAGTGAAGAAAGGAGTGAAACCCAGTGCATTACTGGAGGTCCCCCGGCTGTCTAAACCTATTAGCAGCATAACTAAGGGAGGGTTCAGAGGCACATGGTCCCTCCCTAATTATAGGCTATATCAAAAAGGAAGGTTTTAACCCTATTCTTAAAAACAGATATTGAGTCTGACTCCCAAATCCAGATTGGCAGCTGGTTCCACGGGAGAAGAGTTTGATAACTGAAGGCTCTGCCTCCCATTGTACTTTTTGAGATTCTAGGTATTACAAGTAATCCTGCATTTTGGGAGCATAGTGCTCTGTTAGGATAATTGGGTAGTATCAGATCTTTTAAATAAAAAGGGGCCTGATTATTTAGAGCTTTGTAAGTGAGAAGAACGATTTTAAACTTAATTCTAAACTCTATGGGAAACCAGTGAAGGGAGGCCAGAACCGGAGAGATATGATCTCTCTTTCTAGTATCTGTTAAAACTCTTGCTGCAGCATTTTGGATCAGCTGAAGACTTTTTAAAGATGTTTTAGGACAACCTGATAATAAAGAGTTACAATAATCTAATCTAGAGCTAACAAAAGCATGGATCAGTTTCTCAGCATCACTCTGAGACAAGATGCTCCTAATCTTGGCAATATTACGCAAATGATAGAAGGCAGTCTTAGAAACAAATTTAATATTCAATTCAATTCAATTCAACTTTATTTATATAGTGCCATTTCACAACAACAGTCATCTCATAGCACTATCAACTGTAGGGGGAACCCCCACAGTTGCAGAAAGACCCCAGCAATCAGGCGATCCCCTGTGAGCAAGCACTTGGTGACGGTGGAGAGGAAAAACTCCCTTTTAACAGGAAGAAACCTCCAGCATATTATCAATATGTGAATTGAAAAACAGATCTTGATCAAAAATAGCTCCAAGGTTCCTCACAGAACTATTTAGAGAAAGAGTAACCACATCCAAACTAAGAGTTTGATTTGGAAAGGTATTTCTAAGGTTTTTTGGACCAAATAGAATGACTTCAGTCTTATCTGAATTTAATACCAGGAAATCACAAGTCATCCATGCTTTGATTTCCTTAAGACAGGCCTCTAACTTGGCTAATTGATTACTATCATCTGGCTTCATTGACAGGTACAGTATACTGTAATTGTGTGTCATCTGCATAACAATGAAAATGTATACAGTGCTTTGTAATAATGTTGCCTAATGGAAGCATATATAAATTAAAAAGAATAGGGCCTAGCACAGATCCCTGTGGAGCTCCATGACTGAGCTTTGAGTTGGAAGAAAACTCATTATTGACATGAACAAACTGGAACCTATCAGATAAATAAGATCTAAACCACTGCAATGAAGTTCCATTAAGTCCAACATAGTGTTCTAATCTATCAAGTAGAATATTATGATCTATAGTATCAAAAGCTGCGCTAAGGTCTGAAAGAACAAGTACAGAAACAAGTCCATTATCAGATGCAATAAGGAGGTCATTAGTGACCTTCACTAAGGCTGTTTCAGTACTATGATGGATTCTAAACCCAGACAAAAACTCTTCAAATAAACCATTTCTCTGCAAGTGGTCAAATAATTGCATAGCAGCAACTCTTTCTAAGATTTTTGAAATGAAAGGCAGATTAGAGATTGGTCTATAGTTAGCTAAAACTCCTGGATCCAGCGTTGGCTTTTTGAGTAAGGGTTTAATTACAGCAGTACCGCAGTACATGGCCTAATGTTAATGAAGAATTGATTATTTGAAGAGTAGAGCTACCAATAAATGGGAAGGCTTCTTTAAATACTGTAACCTCGTAGGAATAGGGTCTAAAAGACAAGCTGAAGGCTTGGACGAGGGAATTATTTTATCTAACTCTAAAAGGTCAATTGGAGTAAACTCATCCAAACAGATATCAATTGAAGGAGTTGTAGTAGTTACTGTATTTAAGTTAACGGTTGGAAGAATCTGACTGATTTTATCTCTGATAGATGAAATTTTATGATTTAAAAAAAATTCATAAAGTCCTGACTAGTAAGCTCTAAGGGAATGCTAGGATTGACAGAGTCTTGACTCTTTGTCAGCCTGGCTACAGTGCTGAAAAGAAGCCTGGGATTATTCTTGTTCTCTTCTATTAATGCAGAATAATAACTTGTTCTAGCTTTTCTAAGACATTTTTTACAAATTAAAAAAATGATTTTTCCAAGCTTAATAGATTTAATCTAATTTAGTGGAGCGCCATTTTCTTTCTAATTGAAGAGTCTTCTGTTTTAAGCTATGAGTTTTTGTGTTGAACCAAGGAGTTAAAAATCTCTTAGACTTTTTCTTTTTTAAAGGGGCCACCATGTCTAGAGTCTGATGCAGAGAAGCCGTAACACTATCTACCATGCTATCAATTACAGAAGGAGCAAGCTCTCCATAGCTTATTTCTGTTGTGTTGACACATGGCATAGAGGAAACAATCTGCATAAATTTGGTAACAACATCATCTGAGAGGCATCTACTGTAGTAATATTTTTCTTTAGGAGCCAAATAGTCAGAAATAGTAAAATCAAAGGTTAACAGACAATGGTCTGACAGTACAGGGTTATGAGGAGACACTACCGGATTTTCTGTTTCTATGCCATATGTCAGAACAAGGTCCAACGTGTGGTGAAGATAATGGGTAGAAATTCCTACTTTCTGAGAAAACCCCATCAAGTCTAATATTAAATTAAATGCTATATTAAGGCAATCACTATCTACATCTACATGTATATTAAAGTCCCTACTATAATTATTCTATACGATTTAACCGGAGTGGTGGCTCAGTTGGTAGAGCATCCGCCCCACACCCGGGAGGCAGGGGTTCAAATCCCGGCCGGGTCATGCCGAAGACCATATAAAAGTGGAACTTCCTGCCGTCCAGCTTGGTGCTCAGCAATAATGGAATGGAGGAGGGAAATTTGTGGCGGCGCCTTGCATGGCAGCGGCCCTCTGATTCTACACTTGGGGTGTGTGTGATTAACACTGTAGATAGGTAAAACACAATCTCGTTCTACTGTACATGATTGGTTGTACAGTTGAATGACAATAAGGGTGATTTAATTTTTAATTTTTTAATTTTAATTTAGGCACTAAATCAGCTAAAAATTTGGCAAATTTGGATAAAAACTCTGAGTAGGCTGAGGGAGGACGATAAACTATGGCAAATAAAATTGGGTTTAACCTAAAATTGCTAAAATGCCCAATACTGAGGACCACACCCTCAAAGGAAATATAACATATTTTTTGCTTTACTGTACATTAACTAATAATTTGGAATGGTAAATTGTTGCTACTCCTCCTCCATGACCAGAACTTCTGGGACCAGAGGGAGTTGATTCATTTAAACCAACATATAATCCTCTTGCCCTCACCAAGTCTCTGTAAGGGATATTAAATCAATCTGATGATCAATTAACAGATCATGAACTAGCAGAGACTTGGGAGTTAAAGACCTAATATTTAACAAACCGCACTTAACTTTTAAATTATGAGGAGGAACAGAGGCTAAATCATTAAATTTAGAGGCTTCATGTTTAATTTGAGTTTTACCAACTTTTTGTTTTATCACTTTGGGATGCTTATACATTATATTTTTATTTACTTTGGAGGGAGCAGACAATGATTCTCTGATGGGGAAGACAGGAGCTAAGTTGAGGGGTGGCGGATGAAGAGCAGCTGCAGAGAGGTGTGCAAGACTGCGACTGCTTCCTGGTCCCAACTTTGAGTTGTCAAGTGTCATTTAAGGTACTTTTCCATTTGGAACTCAAAGGCCTCTTTTGGCCTGGAACGGAACAGTACAGTTCGGCACCCATGTTTTTCCACAGCACTAGGCTCACTTTAGTATGGGTGGGAGAAGGAGGGAGTCGAAGGCGGGATTTGGAGGGAGTTGGAGGCGGTGCTACGCTCCCCATGAGGCGGAGCCATATTCCTGTTCAGTAAAATCAACATCAAAACATGTAGCAATACATCTCCAAAAATAATGCAAAAGTTAAATATTTTTGGACACTCATGTCAGAAAGTGAGACCCATATATTATACAGAATCATTAATCAGACAGTGAAGTATTGTTAGATTTTAATCATTTATTGGCTCACAGCACATGAATATCAAAAATTACTTTTCTCGACAAATAGATGGTTAGGTAAAAATACATGATCTATGTCAAAATCATGGAGAGACTGTTGAGACGTCATGGAATTTATCTGCTCCAGCCAGTGGTGTCGTGGCAAAACATGGATCAGGTGCCATATGAGCCGTTAAATATATATTTCAACAGGTAAACAGTACTGAGTTAGGCATAAGATATATTTAGCAATTATGATGCCTTTTAAGCCAAAACAAATGGATCTAGGATTAGAAGTAATTAAAATAAAGCAGTCCCAAGGTTACATGGAGAAATACGTGGATTAACTGGAAATATATCGTATTGAGTATTGCTGACTACATGTAGATACTGTATAAATATACGTATTTTTTTTTTTTTTTTTTTCTTGCCTTCTGATTGTTGCTCTGAGTGTTGCTATCCCTGTGCTGTTGCAATCCTGGAATTTCCCCGTTGTGGGACTAATAAAGGCTTATCTTATCTTATCTTATCTTATATTCTCTGCATCAACAGTGAACTATACTTGTATTCATGTAGTATTGCCCTGGGAATTTTGACAATAAACCTTTGTACTTTTGCAGATGTCTCTATTTTGTTTTACAGTCTTCAGCAAATAATTGTGTTGGTTACTTTTCTTAAAATGAGCCATTATTTTCAAAGTCACTGATAAATGGTTCGTACTGTTGACTCTTTTCCCACTGGTGTCTGAAGAGACAAAATAGAAAATCATGATGCAAACACATAAATCACTAAATTGTTTATTCCAATCAGCAGCAAATTACAGATTATTTAGAATGTGCAAAATTCAAACTGTAAAAAAAAAAAAAAAGAAACAGACAAAACGTGACAAAAAATAAGCAACAGCACAACACAGACTGGATATGATAATCCTTGTGTGATTTTACATGTCGTTTTGTATATACAGCCGTGGACAAAATTGTTGGTACCCCTCTGTTAATCGAAGAAAAACCCACAATGGTCACAGAAATAACTTGAATCTGACAAAAGTGATAATAAATAAAAATTCTATGAAAATTAACCAATGAAAATCAGACAATGCTTTTGAATTGTGGTTCAACAGAATTACTTTAAAAAACAAACTCATGAAACAGGCCTGGACAAAAATGATGGTACCCCTAGAAAAGATTGAAAATAGGCCATAGGGACATGAACATGATCATAGGGACATGTTCAACCAAGATCTGTCCTCTAATTAACATCACAGGTGTCTACAAACTTGTAATCAATCGGCCTATTTAAAGGGTGACAAGTAGTCACTGTGCTGTGACCATTGTGGGTTTTTCTTTCATTAACAGAGGGGTACCAACAATTTTGTCCACGTGTGTGTGTTTGGAGTATTTATTCCTTTAGTTTTTGTTTAAATTGTCCAAGCTTTGTACATGATTTTAATTCAGGCCCAAAAGCGTTCCACAGTCTGACTCCTTGCACTGAAACACAGTGTTGCTTGGTGGTAGTGCTCAGACCCCAGGGCAGACCCAGAACTCACTGGAGAGACAACTTCTCCCAGTTGGTCTGGGAACACCTTGGTATCCTCTCTGAAGATCTGGAGCAGGTGGCTGAGGAGAGGGAAGTCTGGGCTTCTCTGCTTGAACTGCTGCCTCTGCGACCCGGACCTCTGGAAAAGTGGTAGAAGATGGATGGATGGATGTCATGTATGGGAGCATTAATGAATGATACAAAGTCTATAGTGTGGGTTGATTCAGCAAATATTTCACTCTGCGCAGTATTGTGACTGATTTGCATATTTTAGCTTTAATATAATTAATATGTGACTTCCAACACAGTTTATTATCAATTATTACACCAAGGATTTTAATTTTTGATACCCTTTCAATCTCTACACCATTTATACTGAGTTTAAATACTGAGTTGTTGTGATGGTGTGAAATAACGTTATCAATAAAATTTAGCCCCCGCTGTGTCGCCCTGGTTTCAAGTGTGGCTGGTGTTTTGTGCTTGTATTGCTAAAATATAAAAGGAAGCACTACAATGGGTCTCAAATATTTGTAATGTGTTCTATTACTGAATGAGTTTAAAGATGAAATACTATACACATATAAACTAAATTCTAATGGTGACTGAACATCTCCCATTCCCCAAGGTGCAAGACACACTATTATGACTAGAACTCATAAAGGATCACAGAAGTGATCTGACAAAAATAAATAAACAAGCGGTTTATTTTATGGTGGCTATTATTGGATGTGCCATTCATTTTCAATTACTCTGTAATTAATATTCACACAAATAAATCTCAATTCAGTCCCTTTCATATTAAGTGGAAATTGTGCTCCTTTAAATTTGGCACTTAGTCAGAACCGGGAAAAAAAAATGCTTTTTTTGCGTGCATGGAAAGAAAATCCTACAGACACATATAGCACATATAGCGCGATTGTCTGCAAGTGTGAATGACCTCTTCCATGAGCAAATGTACGTTTTTTGGTCCGTGGCTGTTTAAATTGAATTCTTTCCTCCCGAAAATATCATTTTTGAATATTAATTACAGCTAAATGGGAGCAGTTTCGATGCCGACATTTCACATCCTAATATACGTGTTCTATACACCATCGGCTTTTGCGTATCCGACTACCTCGCTTTAAAAAGCAAAAGATTTGACTATAAATATGATGTGTTGTTTACCTGTCAAAATACATTGGTGTCAAAACGTCACCATTCTGAGCAGATCCTGTTTGGACTCTACAATGAAATACACACAGATTAAGTACATGCACAGCACGAAAGTGCAACATGTAAAAAAAATAAATAAATAAATAAAATAAACTTTTTAACCAGGATTACAACTAGCTTATTTCATCAGATATTATTTATTTATTTTCTACTCGTTTTAGTTCTGCATTTAATATGAACCCTGAGTTTGAAATAAACGTTTGAATTTGAATTTGAATTTGAATTGTCAACACAAAAAAACAACATACAAGGACGGCCACAGCATTAAGCTAGGTCATCGTTTAAACACGATTAAGTTTTTGTCTGTCCTAAGTGAACTTTCCACTGTTGGAAAAAAATAACAAAGCATGAATATGACATCACTCACCATCCTGTATATCACAATATCACGGCTTCAACTGCTGAAGTTGGGTGCGTCGCGGCTGTACATTCAATTCAATTCAGGTGGCTGGGTCTAATTCCCGGTGCGTCTCTGTGTAATTTCTGGTGCGTCTGCTTGTGCGCACCACTGCAAGCTCAGTCTGCTTCCCTCTGCATTCTCTCATCAGCCGAAATGCACAGGAAACTCTGCTGGACTGCGGTGTTAGATTTCTGCTGATTTCTGTTAAGCCATTCTATCGTTGTGGTTTATAATATCACTTGTTCGCAGGCTCACTGACGAAAAATTGCAAATGGCGACCAGCAAGCGATTCTCGAAAGTCAGCGTAACGCCCACTCTGATGACGCTACGCACAGACCAATGAATGGCCAGCAGTGGCGTGATGAAACGGTGCCGGTACCCTTCGGACCTGCTTTTAACGGTGCCGAAAATAGTGTCGATAAAACTGGAACAGTTCCGAAAAAGCGAACTGTTACGCCATTGGGTTCCAAAAGGAAAAGCGGACAATGGAGCCGGAACCGTTCTAAAGGAGGCCTTTGAGGTCCAAATGGAAAAGTGCCTATAGACACTGTCTCAAAGGCAGGCATCTCACGATCATAGGACTCACTATGACATCATCTAAGATCAAAGGCAGGCATCACTCATGCTCACTCATGATCATAGGACATCAAAGAACAAACGCAGGCATCACTCACAATCATAGGACTCGCTATGACATCATCAAAGATCATAGGACTCACTATGACATCATCAAAGATCAAATGCAGGCATCATAGGACTCGCTATGTCATCAGCCTATGGTGTCTATATGATGACATCATCAAAGATCATAGAACTCATTATGACATCTTCAAAGATCAAAGACAGGCATCACTCATGGTCATAGCGAGTGCTATGACATCATCAAAGATCACAGGGCTCGCTATGGCATCATCAAAGATCATAGGACTCCCTATGGCATCATCAAAGATCAAAGGCAGGCATTACTGAACGAGGGGTGACGTGCTTGCTTACACCTGCTTTCTACGGGCATGCAGAAATACTTGCTTATACTTGGTTTCTACGGGCATGGATGGGTATGCACAGGCATGCACAGGTATGCACTAGTAATCATAACTATCAACAACAACCAAAGTATAAACATGCAAAAGTATAACAATCAACATACAAATAAGATTAAACAATATGTCCAAAACACAGCATGATACTCAGCATGACATTTCATGGACCCACAGCCCACGCAAACGGGCTTTCTCAGGGCAGACCTCAGGTTGATGCCGTAGGATTCCACGCTGTCGTCAGCCGTGCTATCCTCGCTGTCAGGGTCCACGACTAATGCTGCGGTGGCAGGTCCCAGCTGTCGTTGTGATTAGCGCCACTTAAGCTTTGAAGCTAGCTCGTCCACGTTCTCCACCTCGAGAGCTAGCTTGACAGCCTTGGCTAGTGTCAGTTCACTCGGCGCTGAAAGCAGCCTAGCTCACAAAGCATTGCTGGTTGTGTGTTCCGCCAGCTGGTCACGTACCATTCCCTCCCCCAATGTCCTGAAACAACACTCGCTAGCCAGCTGCTGAAGGTCAGCGACAAACTTGCTGACAGGCTCACCCACACGCTGGTGTCATCGTCGGAACTGAATTCTCGGGAAGGTGACATTGTCTGGGGTGTGGAAATGACGCACCACCAACTCCACCACATCCTTATACGAGTTGGTAGCTCCGAGTGTACGCAGGATGCGCTGGCCCTCGAACCCCAGATTATATATCAGAAGCACACGTGCCCTCTGCCTGTCTAGCTCACCCAGGTCAAGCACCGCAATGTAGTTCTGAAAGGTGGCAAACCATCTTCGCCAAGGCACAGGTGGCTCGCCCGGTAGCTCCAGGAAGGTGAAACACACGCCTCCATTTTTATTCTCGTCGCCAAAATGTTATGTCTGGAAATACCTTGTAATGACGAGGCCAGGTGCACAGTCAAACTTAGTTTTATTGAAGGGGTTGGCAACACACAACATACAGCCACCAGGCAGGGGCATCGGCAAAGAGGCCGAACCCTGATGCCAGCTGCTATTTATAGGGGTGCTGCAGTGGCAGATAAGGAAGTGGGCGCCACTACACCGCACTTCACAAATAAGAGCATCCTCATGACAACATAACCATATAACAGGGGGTTAAATTTATTAAGGAAAATTTGACAAATTTACAATAAAAGCTGCAAAATGACAAGGAAAATTTTGAATTTACATGAAAAGGGATGCAGATTTAAAATAAAAAAGATGTAAGCTTATAGGGGGGGGAAATTCAAAACTTCTGAAAAAATAATTTAAATACACAAGAAAAAATTAGCAATTTTAGAAGGCAAAATGTTCATTATTTTTGGATGAAAAAGCTGTAGTCCTTACCGCCACGTACTTCACTCAGTAAACATTACTCTATGTATCAAAAGTCAGAATTCTTCTCAGTTGGCAACCTCTTCTTCGTCTTCTTCACTCTATATCTTTGTATAAGGACTTCTTCTAAGGAGTTCTGAACAATCTTCTTCTTCTTCTTCAAACAGTGAGACTTCCATGTCTACATGATGTCTATAACACTCTATCTGGTCCCACTCTATATTCTTCAGGTCATCACTCTTCTCTGTCTTCTTCTTCTTCTTTTAGATTTGATTGGCGGTTGGCAGCCAGCTTACAGATGCATCACAGCCATGTACTTCACTTTATATCCCTCTTCTTCTTCTCAGGAGCATTACCACCACGCATTGCTGCCACATTCTAGATCTGACTGCCGGCTGGCAACCAGCTGTTTTTTCCACTCTTCTCTGTCTGTCTCCTCGCACACTTTGAACAGGACAGATCTAAAGATGACGTCGCCCTGACGGATCACGTGACCAGAGTGGGCGGGGCCTGCCAACCGCCAATCAAATCTAAAAGACGAACAAAGTCAGTTTCCGGAAACATGGAGGCTATAGTGAGTGAGGTGGTGGCTCCGGAGGATCTTATAGTAAGTTTTTACATTAATAAACCTTCTCTCGCTTAAACACACCTTATAGGGCATATTATGACTGTTTTTGTTGAACTATATTCTCTGCTTAGTTTATAAATGGTAAAAACTTGTGAATATGACATGTCGGACCGTATTTTATAGCGCGTCACGTCGCTAGCTCAAGCTAATGGTCGTGCTTCTGTTTAAATAACGCACGTTATTTGTTATTTTTTCCTTTATTTTTTATCAGATCAGCAGCGTATTTGCATGGGGTCATATTTGATTTTGTTTTTATTTGTTGTTTTTTATTTGTGTGATTGGTAGTGAACTGCTGCTATCCTAAACACAGTGAAAGTAATCATCAGTTGGGTCTGTGATGTCTATGACATCATATAGGATGCCTAGGACGCCATGTAGCCTATGGCTCATTTCCTGTGATTTACGGGCTATCAAAGGGGCATCTTAGGACATCATATAGCCTATGGATCCTCCCAGGCTTGATCAACCTGTGCTGGGCCTGCCTCAGTGGAGGGTGTCTAGTGATAAATGGCCGAAACACCCTGTGATGCTGAGGTACACATCAGTAGCCATCCCTCAAGAACTCCCCACGGAGAGATGGCGTAGGCTTGCTGAGAGCGGTGATATAGAGTGAAGAACGTGGCCGTAATGCACCTGTAAGCTGGTTGCCAACCGCCAATCAAATCTACAAGAAGGAGGAGAAGACCTCCCCACGGACTCAGAAGCGGCGCAAACATCAGGGACTGTAACAGCTAGTCCTTTCGTTGAACCAGTTGAATCACTCGGTGCCTGCTTCCATAATGTCATCATGCCATGACGCTGTGGGCTTTCAACTTCACTGGCATGCCCATGTCAACAAACAATCCAGAGAATCTCATGTTAAAGTCTCTGATCACCTCCTATAAGAAATTTCTTGTTTTTTTTTTTCAATCTCAGAAATTTGAAAAGAAATACAACAGTGAGCTGCTGAAGGGAGCCGTCTCCAAAGAAACCAAGTTTGAATATGCGTGGTGTTTGATCAGGAGCAAATATTCAGACGACATCAAGAAGGGCATTGTGCTCCTGGATGGTAAGTGGGTGTGGGGGTTGTGTAATCATTTAAATAGTGTGTTTGAGAATCAATCAAATCTAAAAGAAGAAGAAGAAGAATACCTATTAGTTGAAACCCAGCTGGTATAGCATTTCTGAAGCTGATATTGAAGTTAGTGTCTCAGTTAAATAACCAACAGCAGGCTTTAATGGGTGAGTAACAGGACCTGAAATGGTTGTTGTAATAAGAATAAGAATATTACTAAACAATGCAGGATTTACCCTTACATATTCAGGGTCAGAGTGTGTTTAAAAATACCACACAATACACACAAGATCAACTAGTTGCATGGTTTGCAGACCACACTTAAGTCTTTTTGTAGTGTTGATAGGATAGTGCAGGCAGGGGTCTGCAACATGTGGCTCTGTGGCCAATATTCAGTGGCTCTCTATGGTTTTGAAAAAGTCTAAATTTTACAGGAAAAACTCACAAATTTACAACAGAATAAATTCACTAGTGTGGAAGAAAAAGCTGCAAATTAAATAAGAAAAACTGTAATGAGAAAACTGACAAAAATTTACAAGAATATGTTGCTTAATTATAAGAACAAAATTGTGACTTTACAAGAAAAAAGTTCCAAAATAAAGAGGAGAAAATGCAAGTTTACATGAAGAGTTGTAAATTTAAAAAATAAGAGAAAAAGCTACACATTTAAAAGAAGAAAAGCCCCAGATTTATGAAAAAAGATTGCATTTTTTAAGTCACAGATTTATGTGGGGAAAAATGCTGCACATTTACAGTGAGAAGCTACAAATTAAAGACGACAAGATCACAAATTTGAGAGTGAAAATGATGCACATTTATAAGAAAAAAGTTGCAAATTAGTGAGGAAAAACTTAGAGATTTTTTTTGGAAAATAAGTTGTATATTTTAAAGAAAACAGCTGCAAATTTACGAGGGAAAAAAACCCACAAATTTAGAAGAAAAAGTTGAAAATTTTACATGGAAAAAAATTGTAAGTTTTCAGGAAACAAGTTTCAAATTTATTTCATATTTGGGAGAAATAAAACAGAAGTTCAGAGGAAAAAAGCCTCCAATTTAGGAGATAAGTTATATAGCAAATTTATCTTTAAAAAGTTGTAAATTAATTAAAAAAAGGGGTGCAAATTTACAAAAAAAAAAAAGCAAAAAGCTGTTTATCACAGAGCAACGTTGCAATTCTGTTTGGTTCTTTTACTTCTTTTCTTTAGGGCTCAAATAGGTTTTGTGGCTCCATGCAAATTTTTTGGACAAAAATTTCTCAAAATGGCTTTTTTCACAGTAGAGGTGACCCCTGGTATAGTGCAATCTATACCATGGTGCACAGTCACACTGATGATGACTATAAAACCGCTATACTGCCATCCCTAATCTGGATCATACAGTGGTTGTTACAGCACCAAGGGCTTAAGTGCACATTGTGGTGGTCAGCGTGTCTTCGTTAAAGCAGCACAGCAGAGGTTAGTCAGTTAGTTAAACTAGGCTGAGCCCATCTGTGCAGTTTGTGTCTTCTTCCTGTACTTTCGTGGATACTCCTTCTGTGGTTATTTCCTCCCACAATTCAGAGACACGACTTATTGCCATGAGAGCAGCCACTCCAGTTAAGGATGTTGATAACCATTGACGCTTGGGGTGAAATGTATGTTTGTTATGCTGTGGAGGCCTGAATTTTAAACAAAATGACAGTAGATCAGGGATAGTAAAAACCTGGCCACTGGAATACATTTCCCAAGGACAAAGCAGTAGCACAGGGGTGTCCAACCATGTGCCATGGAGAGCCAAGACCCTGCAGGTTTTACCTCCAACCAGTGTCTTCAACAGCAGATTTCAGTGAACTTCTTCCCACTGATTGCTGATAAGTGAAAACACCTGCTGAAGAGACTGGGTAGAAGAGAAAACCTGCAGGGTCTTGGCTCTCCATGGCACATGGTTGGACACCCCTGCAGTAGCAGAAAATGTGGATTATTTTAAACAGCTTTTTGTACATACAGGTTCACGTGTTGGTTTTACATATATCTGTTTGAACTGTTTGTTTTATATCTTTTTTTTTTTTTTTGCAGTTTTGATTTTCACAGGTAAAAAAATTAACTTGTTACATAGGTCATGTAGTGGAATTTGGGCTGATTTTTATGTAAAGAAATGTTATTGGTGAACTGCAAGAGCTCATTAACTTCAGTTTTCATGGTTGTAATTACTAAATATATTTTTACTATCTGTTGTAGAACTCATCCAGAAAGCATCGAAAGATGACTCCCGGGACTTTTTGTTCTACCTTGCAGTGGCCAACTACAGGCTGAAAGTGAGTGGTTGAAGTCAGGTGGATTATCTTCTGTCTCATGACAGTGGAAACAAAGTAATCGCGTCTGGGTGAATGAACACACAGACCAACAGAAGTTAATGATTGCATTCTTTAGATAACACGGAGTACAAAATACAAATTCTAAAATTTGATCTAATCTAATCTCTAATCTCTAGTCCACAGGTGTCAAACTCATTCCATGGAGGGCCAAGACCCCGCAGGTTTTACTTCCACCCAGTGTCTTCAACAGGTGATTTCTCTGAATTTCTTCCTACTGATTGCTGATTAGTGAAAACACCTGCCGAAGAGACTGGGTGGAAGTAAAACCTGCAGGGTCTTGGCCCTCCATGGAATGAGTTTGACACCCCTGCTCTAGTCAGTCTGTATGATGAACGTTCTCACCTACATTCTCCTACCATTACATGCTTGTCTCTAGTCTCTCACTGTGCTTCTTTGATAAGTAATCAGGACTTTTAAGGTCTGGAGGTCAGCATAATCTCTTTCTCGTCTTTATCACTCTCCTATAACTGATATAAACACAAAAATGAATCAGTTTAGGGTGAGTGTCAGCAGCCTGTACTGTGGACAGAACCGTTGACAGCAATTCTTGGCCAAAAGAAAAACATATTTGAGCCCTAAAATGAAGGTAGAACAGCTGAATTATAAATACAAACTGGTTTGTTAACATTACCAATAGGTGAGAGTCTTTTGCCCTTAAAAATGTATCCCCCCCCCAATTCTCTTTATCAATTATCTGGTTGTTTTGTTTGTTATATTGGTATAGATATTTGCTTTCCCCCCCCCCCCAAAAAAACTGTTTGATTTAAGGTCACAGATTTCCATGAATAATTTTCCAAATATACAAGAAAAAAGAATCAAATTTATGGGGGAAAGAATTGCAAATTTGTGAGAAGAAAGTCTTGAAATTTACAAGAAAAGCCACAAAATTGAGCAGAAAAAAATGTACAATTTATAAAAAAAAATTGCATTAGTTATAATAAAAAAAATACATTTACAGGGACAAAATATCTCAGATTTATTGAAACTAGTGCCTACCTGTGCATGCCCGTAGAAAGCGGGTGTAAGCAAGGGTGTAAGCAAGCACGTCAGCACTCATTCAGTGAGCGTGAGTGATGCCTGCCTTTGGTCTTTGATGATGTCATAGCGAGTCCTATGATCGTGAGTGATGCAGTCCAAGGACAGATCATTTTTTCACACATAAGGAGTCGTTCTTCTTCTTTTAGATTTGATTGGCGGTTGGCAACCAGCTTACAGGTGCATTACTGCCTCATACTTCACTCTGTATCATCACTCTATTGCTGTGTCCAATCAAACCTCAGCTCTATCGTCAGACATCACTCCTTTTCGTCTCCTCGCACCCCACTCCACATCATCACTCCATCCGGTCAGGAGCTGCAGCCCCGCCACCATCACTGCTGTGTCCAATCGAACCCCAACTTCATCCCCAGACATCACTCCTCCTCTTCTCCTCGCACTTCATTCCACATCATCACCCCACTCTGTAGCATCACTCTACACATCTTGGCCGTGGCAAGATTACCGCCAGGGTCGTTATACATAGGAACATCATAGGACATCATGCAGACATCATAGGAACATCATACGCGATCCTATGATCTTTGGTTGTGACACACAGCGATTTCTTGAATTTATAGAGTGATGATGCACATTTATGAAAACAAAGTTGCAATGTTAAGTGAAAAAGGTCCAGAATTTACAAGAAAATTCAGCATATAGAGTGGAGTGATGTTGGTGGCAGTTGCCACAGCCAAGATATATAGAGTGATGATATACAGTAGAGTGGGACCAGATAGTGTTATAGACGTCATGTAGACATGGAAATCTCACTGTCTGAAGAAGAAGAAGAAGAAGATTGTTCAGAACTCCTTATAAGATCTTACTCCTTATAGAGTAATGGCCAGATAGTGTTATAGACATCACTTCATCACTTCACTCTATACATAATTCAGGAAATCTTGTCTGTGTGTCTGTCATGATCATATGACTTTGTGTTGCCATGGTAACCATGTCAACCATCAAAGGCAGGCATCACTCACGATCATAGGACTCGCGATGACATCATCAAAGATCAAAGGCAGGCATCACTGAACGAGTGGTGATGTCAAAGATCAAAGGCAGGTTTCACCAGGGTTACTGTTGCCATGGTAACCATGTCAAAGCTCAAAGGCAGGCATCACCATGGTTACTGTTGCCAAGGTGACCATGTCAAAGATCAAATGCAGGAATACAGAAATACTTGCTTATACTTGGTTTCTACGGGCATGCACAGGTATGCACTAGTCATGTAGACATGGAAATCTCACTGTTTGAAGAAGAAGATTGTTCAGAACTCCTTATACAAAGATATAGAGTGAAGAAGATGAAGAAGAGGTTGCCAACCGAGAAGAATTCTGACTTTTGAAACACAGAGTGATGTTTACTGAGTGAAGTACGTGGCGGTAAAGACTGCTTCATGCTACACCTCTTGCTGTCCGCGTACGTGTAACTGGAAACCTCGTGTGACGAAATTTACGTTATCGTCTCCACTCCGCTAGTGTCCGGAGTGCTCGACCGCGTGCAGCCCAAATTTTGTGTCCGCGCCGCCTGCCCACAACCTGAACGCGTTGAAAAGTGCATGCGCAAGACTGAACGTCCCATTCACGAGGTGGCGATATCAGCATCAGTAGACGAAGAAGACAAGGAGGCAGAAAACAAGAATAAAAACATACTTGAATCATACATATATACTTACTTTCACAGCGGCAGCAGCATCTTCGTGGAAAAGGAGTGAAAACTGGGAAGTCAAACAGCAGAAATGGACTCAATATTTGAAGAGAAACTTTGTGAAGACGTCTGCCGTTTCTCCATTGGTGAAAATCCTGGTGCATCAGCCCCTTGGCGCTACCTATGGGGCGGGAGTGAAATTACAAATGATGGTTGTGCACATGCGTCAACCATTTGGCCTGGGTAGATGAAAAAAGTGAACATGTACAGCGCTGCGCGCGTGCCAAGCTCGTCCAAAGCGCATGCAGACCAAGGCGAACTAGAGGAGAAATACAGCATGAAGCAGGCTTAAGGACTACAGCTCCTGACCAGATAGAGTGAAGTATGTGGCGGTAATGCACCTGTAAGCTGCTTGCCAACCACCAATCAAATCTGAAAGAAGAAGAAGAAAAGTCTGCTTTGGAATGCTCCTGAATATTGCTGTTTGAGGCAGCCTTGTTTTACTCTTATAAATCTGAAACTTTTCTTGTGAATTCACACTTTTTTTTTGTATGTGCAGGATGTGTTTTTGTTTTTTGTTTTTTTTGGTCAAATTTGAGGGATATTTTTAAAGCTCATTATGGCAAAGCTTGTAGATGGGTCTGCACTAGGGCTGTGCGATATGACAATATATATCGGATGACGATATAAAAATGTCTTATCGTTTCATAGAATACTCTATCATTTATATCGTTATTTAAAATGCACATACTTCCGTTTCTTGAGCAAAGCTCCTCACACTCTACTTGTCAGCGCCCCGCCTCTCCTCCGCAATGCGTGCAGCGGAACAGGTGTGTGGTGGGTGCCTAGGCTCTACAGTGGTTGCTAACTCTGAACTTCCGGTTTGGTCAAATAGCCACTAGGCCGCTACTCCTGTTTGCCAGAGATGTAGGACTGTTTTCCATCGTGCTGTGTCAGAGAGGATAGTCTGCTAACCTCATTTTAATAGGAGGTAAGTAATGTTAACACCATGTCTAATTATAAAACGGCAAATGCTAAATGACGGTGCTAAGTTGTGCTAATTGGAAACATTTTAGTGGATCAGACCATCGTTTCTTTGGTTTAAATTACTGCTGAGTTTCTTAGTTTTGTCTGAAAAAAATTTATTAAAGCTGAAAAAGTGCATGATGGTGGCACATACACACAAAGTAAATAATAAATAAATTAGCAGGTCGTCGGAGCAAGTTGGCTCTTAATGTAATTTATTTGATTTCTAGTAATTTTAATTAGTCAATGAATAAAGTTAAGTCATCACATGTTTTTATTGCATTACCTTTTGTATCTTTGATTTTCAAATCATGACCAATCTGAAATATTTTTACAAGGACGCAAACAGGTTAAATCAGGCCAGAATGGCAGTCATCAGGCTGTGGATCTACATTTAAATTTTCATTGATTTAAACAGCTAATTTATATCTGTAGATGGCAGCGATGGGTAATTTTCTCATTTTCAGACATTTTTTTGTTTGTTTGTTTTGCTATTCTCTGGCTCAGGAAATATTTAACTTCTTGATGTTTACTTTTTATTCATACATGATTTAGAAGAAAAAGTTGAAATTCATGAGGATCAAGTCTCAAATGCACATTAAACTATTTTATAACAACACTGCAAAGTTATGAGGGGAAAAAAGGTGCACGTAAAAAAAAAAAAAAAAAAAAGTCCAAAAAAGAGATGGTCCTTTTTATGTGATTATTTCAACTGTAGAATTTACAGAAAATGTATATCGTGATATAAGATGACTTATATTGTGATATGAAATTTTTTGTCATATCGCACAGCCCTAGTCTGCACCCAGGTTGTCTCATCTGTTGTGTACAAATGTGCTACTCTGTGACTGTCGGTCCGATCTCGTAAATTTGACTTTTTTTATTTACAAGTTTACCTTCCATGTTACAGATCTGTGGCCTCAACAGCCAAACAGAAAATAGACACGGGTGTTTCTATTTTAGTGAATAATTCTGCACCTATATAGAACAGAGCTTTAATTATTGTTATCAGTAAGGCTGTGTCTGCCCTGCTTTCTGTCTAAATGATGGTTATGGAACAGGCCGGTTCATTATGTGACCATTAGCACAACAGTAATTATGAGTCTTTCAACAGTTTTGTCTACATAAATAAAAATAAGAGGAAAACAATGTTACCCAAACACTATTTGTAAGTGATAAAAAAAAATGTCTACCATAGGAGTCAGCTCTGTCCATTTATTTTTAACTGGTGTAATCTTTCTTGAAATAAATACTAAGTTCTTGACAATGGGTTTGTTACATTTTTGGTCCAATGTGAAATTTACATCAACAGTGATGCTGCAGTTGTTTAAGGCGATAGACTCGGAATAACACACGCTTTGGATTTCACTTTACAGTCCTTGTGTGGTCAGAAAAGCTCACAGTTAAAACATCTGTTTTATGATGAAATTGTTCCTTATAAAACGTGTGAGCAGAATGGTTGTGGTTATATAAAGACTAAAAAAAAAAAAAATCAGCTTGTGTGTTGGGCAGTTTTATAAAAAGTTAAGTTGGCACTTTATTAATGAGAAACGTGTGAATTCATCTTTGTTTGAGCCAACATTTAATATAAATAAGAGTTTGGTTTGGTGAAAGCCAGGTTTGCACTTTATTCCCAGTAGAGATTTTATATGGGAGGGGGGATTATTTGAAATGTATTAATTCAAATCGAAAAGCAAATGTGATATGAAAAAAATTAGGGATTTTATTTTTAGGCTATATCCTGTCTTGGTGTCACCAATGGGTGGCACCAAGAATGTCATAATTTAAGCGTGCTCAGTCATGATGGGTTAATAGGTAACTGAATAACGTAAACCACAAACTGTCCCACACAAAGAATCTCAGTCACTGGTTACAGATTCTTCTGATTTTCTGCACGCTCCGATTTAATTCTTTGCTAGCTCTGGGAATACCTTAAATTCATGATTACACTCTGTTCACTCTGCTTTAGTTTATTTGCCATATTGTCGTCTGTTTTTCTCAACCGGCTGCCTTATGACATTTTTTTAGACCACTTAGTTGTGTTACTCAGTGAGTTCTTTTATAACATTTTCTTTTAATTCTTTAAATTTTCCTTTAATTCTACATCTTCTGTCATTTGACTTGATTGTCATGATTAAGAGTCTTTTATAGCTTATGGAAACATTCCCAAACATGGACACAGATGGTGAATGTAATCATTAGCTGGTGTTACAATCCCACGATTGTCCTGCAGGATGGATTTTATATCTTTTTTTTTTTCCCCACACTGCTTTAATTATCATCGTTCAGAACTCGAAAAGAATTCCAACATATTTGACAAAAAAATGCACCTAGAACAAATTGTGCACATGCCTGACATTATTCCTGTGTCCTCTCGTTTGATAAAAGTGTCTTTTTTTCTACTCCCCTGTTCTTTCTCCAGGAATACGAGAAAGCCCTCAAGTACATCCGGATCCTTTTAAGGAACGAGCCGGGGAACAAGCAGGCTCTGGAACTGGAGAAACTCATCGACAAGGCGTTAAAGAAAGGTACGTTGTCATAGCAACTTCACAGGACCAATGTAAGGTCTTCTGTGTTGATGTACTATTTATGGTTAAAATCAGCATGAATTAATCTTCATCTTTTGTCGTTAGATGGCTTGGTCGGGATGGCGATTGTTGGAGGAATCGGTCTGGGCGTTGCCGGTTTAGCAGGCCTCATCGGCTTGGCAGTGTCAAAGGGAGCGGCTAAATCCTAACCTGGTGTGAGATGCCGCACTGTCATTTTTGCTGGACTTATATACACTCACCTATATTAAATAAAAGCTTTCAGAGGCTTGATGGATAATTTTGGTTTGAACACAAATATTTTTCCAGCCTATTAGTTTGGAATGACGCCCAAGATTAACTTGTTTTCATACTTTAATGGGATTAAAATCACCTTTCATATGATAGTAATGATTATTACGGATTTGTACAAATGTGCTTCATGTCATTTCAACTTAATCTTACTTTATTTATGCCTTGTAAAAATGTCATTTTGAAAGAACGTATAATAATAATGCATCAGATTTATATAGCGCTTTATCATAGACTCAAAGACACTTTCATTCAATCCAGACTACAATGGTAGTGGTAAGCTACTACTGTAGCCACAGCTGCCCTGGGGCAGGCTGACGGAAACATGGCTGCCAATCTGCGCCAACGGCCTTTCCGGCCACCACCAAACATTTATACACATTCATACCCAGTGTTATGGTGGGTGAAGTGTCTTTCCCAGGGACACAACGGCAGGATATCTGGGGAGAGCGGGATTTGAACCGCCAGCCATCCGGTTATTAGACGACCTGCTCTACCTCCTGAGCCACTGCCGCCCCTCATATGCCACATATGATTCAGTTTTTGCTTGTTTGATTTTTTTTTTAAATATAATTGAAAGCGTTACTGGTGCAGTATAAAGTGAGGCTTGTAATACAAACTGGAGTCAGTGGTGTGTCAGTGGTTTTGCAGCAACTCAACTTCTGATGGAATGCTACATCCAGCTGCTGTTGTGAAGGAAATGAATGGAAGATGCTAGTTTTTTTGTTTTTTTTAACAAAAAGGATTCAATGATTTTACTGAAATTAAATGATCTTTTGTTGTGTATAAAGCACTTCCTAACATAAATGGTGTGTTCCTTTTCTGTCCAAGATCGGAAGCCATAACCACAACCCAGTGGTGACCCTCAGGGCCAGCAAAGCCTTCTCTGCTGCCCTAAACACTATCAGAATTACATTTACAACCTACATTCTTATATTTGTTCCATGAGGATGTATTATTCCCAATAGTCTATTCTCTTCATTTTGTAGCTTTTCTCTTGGTTGCACTCCTTCCAGTAGTGTACTGCATGGTAGAGTTTTTTTGTCCAATCATATTTCAGCCATCTGTGTTGCCAGGGTCAAGCAAATCTGCCATGGGCCTTCAGGAATTAACAGTGCGGCTCTGTAGGTTGAATTAACTGTTAAACTTATCCTGTTGCTTTAACCAATCAGATGTCTTCTGTACGTCCACAGGTACGCATGTTGCATCTAAAATGCTTTCATCCCCAGTTCTTTTATACGAAGGCCAAATAACCAGACTGAGATGAAATATATTTTCACTTATTTTACTGAAAATGAGGTATGGTACAGGCAGCGCTGGAACCCAGCTCTTAAAACATTTTTTTAAGAGTGAGCTCCAGAATTCTGGAACTTGCAGCTTTTATAAGACCTCACTGCACCCTAAGCTCACCCCCTCTTTCACACAAAGAGGAAGGTTTTGTCCCTCATTGTATCTGTATTCTTTCATCTATGTGTTTGGGTCAGCTCGCAGCTGTTCCTTTCTATTTGATTTCAGCAAATGTCATGTAGTGTGTGCATGAATGTGTGACCTCAAAGGTGTAGCATGCAAAGCAAGCAGTAAAAAGAGTGTGAAAGGCAATAAAGGAAACAAGCAATAAAGGAAGTGTGATAACATTTGCACAGAAACAGACATCCTAAGAAAGACAGATGCAGTTAAAGATTTTAACCGACACATAGAAGGCATCCGAGAATGTTGGCATTTTCACATCTTTTGATTGGATGGTTAGACTCCTTCACCCACACTGCAGAGGATCCTAGCTAGCAAAACACTGGTGCAAGGACTTACTTAGCAGCTACAATATACTGTATCTGTTTAAATATAATAGCTATTTTTCCACCCACAATGGCTGACAGGGGAGAAGAAAATGATTTGGTCGCTGATATTTTTAAAAAAATCAATTTTCCAGATGGACTTTTCAAGAAAAACTGTGTCATTGTGAAGAGAGGTGAATGAATGAATGAATTATCTTTATTTCGGATTGGTTAGATTAAAAGAAAGGAACAGAATAATATAACAAAGGGGAAAAAAATCCAACAAGGTCAAATTACACAATAACTCCTCGGATTATAAAATTCAACATAAGTTATCCGAAATGGGTGATGGCTGAAGCCGCAGTTTATATTAAGATAAGATAAGCCTTTATTAGTCCCACAATGGGGAAATTCCAGGATTGCAACAGCACAGGGATAGCAACAATCAGAGCAACAATCAGAAGGAAAGAGGAAAAAAAAAAAAGAAACAAGAGCAGCAAGTATACATATGTACATATAAACATATGCCCACCCATGTTCCATCTAAGAATTCAAAATAAAATAAGACCAACCCTGAAACTAGCAGGCCTGTTTCAGCCTGGGAAAGGATTTGTCCGTCACTTCCAGATTAACAACGAGCAGTATCCTTGGATTACAGGCTCCGAGGAGTGCTGCAAATTATCTTGCTGGGGATGCCTTTTGCTTGCAACTGATCGGGTAGATACTTGGAGCCAGACAGGGTTTGCAAACTTCAGCTGTCTACTGTCACACCATGACAATTTAGGCAGTGTTTGCCAAACTTATAAAAATTGGTCTAAAACGCTGGCATACGCCGAAATTTTCACTTTTGGCTGTATGCATCACATATCCATAACGACTTAGGCATAGACAGAACGTATTAGTAACTTATATAGAATATTTCCATAAGAAACTTAAACCAATTAATGCTTAGCATGTTGCTGACATTCACAACTTATGCGCAACAGTAGTCTAACTTCTGCATAGCGCAGTCATGCCAAACTGCCGTTGCCTCCCGATCCGATGAATCCTAGGTGTGCAAGAGATCATCTCTGTTCAACCAAGATGATTCTCCCCTCCAAACACCACGGTGGGGGGTGTGACTGACCTGGCAGAGCTGTCAAATCTGTCTGGTCAGTTGCGTCTAACAACAGCTGATGTGACACATCAGGAACATCAGATAACAGTTGTCACAACCTGGCTCAAAGGCACGCGAACTAATGGCGATAAAGTTTTATTTTCAATAAAGTGGAAAAAAAAACAAGATAATGCATGGAGTGTGCTTTTGCTGGGAGATGCAGCCAACTGCAAAGTGCGATTTTTCATGGAAAACGGCTGCGCTCTGCGCTTCTGCTGATCAACTGATTGGATCCTCCTCCGGTGTTCTGACATTTTGGCATATCTTATCAGAACGGCACCGGACAGCTGATGGTACACACTTCAGTCAAATAGGAAAACCCCGACAGGTCCCATTATACAAACAAATACAGTGGTGTGAAAAAGTGTTTGCCCCCTTCCTGATTTCTCATCTTTTTGTATGTTTGTCACACTTAAATGTTTCAGATCTTCAAACAAATTTAAATATTGGACAAAGATAACACAAGTAAACACGAAATGCAGTTTTTAAATGAAGGTGTTTATTGTTAAGGGTAAAAAAAATCCAAACCTACATGGCCCTGTGTGAAAAAGTCATTGCACCCTAAACCTAATAACTAGTTGGGCCACCCTTAGCAGCAACAACTGCAGTCAAGCGTCAGGACGGGAGCAAGCACTTTTTCACACCACCACTGTGTGTGTGTGCGTGTGTGCGCGCGCACGCTGCAGGCAGACAGCTCTGTACAGGTTTTTCCTGTGAATCAACACTGCAAATATGCCATTTGCGCTACGGATGTGGGACATATCAGCCATACGCTGGATATGTCGGAAAATGTTCAGCATGCAGAAAATTAATTTTCAGAGGAGCTTGGCGAACTACGCCGTAGTGTGCTTCAGCATTCTTCAGCATGTTCTTAACTTAGACAAAACTTAGCCATAATTGATTTGACACACGCCACCATATTCTCCAAATTTTTCATATATTTTGGCGGCTAAATCATCTAGGTGTGACAGGGCCTTAACCAAGGCAACAGCCAGACACCAACACAACTGCCAGCTGGACACTTACAAGCTACAGTACATTTAAACCTTTGGGGAAACGAGTGGATCTGCAGCTCAATGAACAAGTGCACAGGAAAATGCAGCTCTACAACGAAAAGGTAAAGATTTTTAAAACTATAATTTTATAGTTAAAGTTATCTTTAACATGCTTTGTGTGGACAGCCCTATAGGCTGTTTTTATGATGTTTGGTATGAATGGTACTTACAGTAAATCGGGTAGATCACCACTGAAGGCCTAGTTGTAAAATACAGGGTCCAACACTGCCCAAAACCATGTAACAGTTATTTCCAATTGTTCTGTTTTTATTTCAGAAATGAAATGTTGAAAGAACAAGGACTGTACAGAAAAAAACTTAACGTCTTTTATCTTATTCTGGTGAAGCCAAAAGGAGCTAATGCAATGACACGGTGTCCGTCCGTCTGTCCATCCGCCCATATTTCATGGGAATCACTGCTCCTCCTAGGCATTTGCCCTGATGCTCAACAAACTCACTCACAATTAACCTTAGGTGGGTCTGCGTCCCAGTTGTGCTCAAGGTCAAAGGTCAGGAGATCTGGGCACCTGTGTGATTTCAGAAAAATCACTACTCATAGGAAATTGTGGTGATGCTCGCAAAACTCAGTAGTCCTCAGGTACTAGGTCTGTATACCAGTTAGGATCAAGGTCAAAGGTCAGGAGATTTGGACACTTAGAGGATTTCAGAAAAAGTGCTACTCCTCCAAGGAAATTGCCTGGATCCTTGCCAAACTTACATACAATGACCTTCATGTAGGTCTGCATTACGATTGTGGTCAAGGTCATTGACAAAGGTCAGAAGATCGGGGCATTTGTGATTTCACAAAAGTCATTACATCTCTTAGGCCACTGACCTTGACTTTAAGCACATCCGAGATGGGTCTGTTTCTAGACTGGGCTTAAGGTCCAGGTCACCGGTCAGGACATCTGAGCACTCCTAGGGTAATTTCATCAGGCCAGAATGCGCTACTCGGTCACTGACGGTCTGGTTTTACAGTGTTAATGCATGTACAATAAATCCCTGTCATCTCAATACGTAAAACTCCCCATCAGAACATCCCATAGATGTTCTGCATCAGCGTGTACGCAGTCGGGATCCTGCACCAAGAAATCATGCTGAGCTTAAGGCAGTGCTGCTCGCTCAAGACCACATTCCACAGCATCAAACTGACAACTTGGTGGTGTCAGTCCTGCACAGAATTGAGGCTTTGCTGGCAGCAAATGGAGGTCACACACACACACACACACACACTATTAATGGATGATAAAACCAAGAGATGTGATTAATTATTAAGTTTTGATACACATCTGTACATCCAGACAAACTGAATTTGTGCCCTAATAACCATTAGCTAACAGACATCATGAAGTGTACATATCTTCAGTGAGTTTTATTCAGCTGGCACTACTGTCTGAAGCTGATTTGTTTTTTAATGCTTGTCAGTATATATCTGGGTCACATATATGTCACAACATCCAGAAGCAAATAAAAGTAATACTAGGTGTTTTTTCAGACAAGAATGTCTTCATGTGTGTTAATTTTTCTGTAATGAATATCAAATTGAAATATTACCACATATTAAGAGAAAAATTTGAAACCAACAAACTTCAAAAATGAAATAAAAAACAGTTTGAAATCCAAATCAAACAAAATTGACAAACTTATAAACATTCTGGTTCCAGTTTTTCTTTAAGGAATGCAGCAAGTGTACAATTCAATAGCTAATTTTCTAATAGAAATCACCACTAGGGGTCACATACCCATTCTTATACTATTTTATAAACTGACTGGGACTAGAGGCTCAGATCACATCCAACCCGGGATGTGATCGTTTGTATCATGGGGAAAAGGAGAAAAAGTGAATAACTGTACCAAAGTTTCTCTTCTCCCTGGAGTCCTGATGTCGCTGCTCCTTAGAAGAAGCATGTAAGTGCTCCTTTGTATTATCTATGATACCCCGAATTGTTATTATTTTTTAACTTTTGCTTTTATCAAGCTAACTGTAAGACAGGTCTGTTAAATGTGTCAAATGTAAATATAAAGATGAAAACAGTCTGCCAATAATGAACAGATATTCCTTTATTGAATAAATTAGGCAGGTGGTGAATGGTTGTAATATTCTGAATGTGGATTTTTCCTAATATTTAGAAAGAAAGAAAGCCATCTTCACTTTAATGCCTATTAATTGCAAACCTAGTAAACTCAAGTTTGTCCCATTCATTTAAAATATTTAAAAACAAAAGCAATGGGTATCGAGCAAAGTTATAATACAACCAATAGCTCATTAAGACAATTTAAAAAAGCACGTGACAAATTACACAATATAAAACAATTTTGTTACTGAATTTATGTCATTTCCTTTTTTGCTTTTGGCACAAAAGTCTAGAAAATGGCCATTAATCAAAGCCCATAATGATTATATAACTGTATCTTGAATATGTTTTGGTAAACAGCTAAAATAACAAAACTTGTGTCAGTGTCCAAATATATATGGACCTAACTGTATGTCAGCCATTTGAAAAATCATGTTATAGTAGCCTGATTATCTTTCACATTTTCCCTAATGTGTCATTAATCTCAGGTTTAAGTGCACAAACCAACTGTAAGACTAAGAGTCATCTAAAAACAAAATTTGGTTTTGAAATGAAAAATTGTGAGGAGAAAAAAAAATCCCTTTACCAGAGAAAAATTCAAACTTACGAATTCCTAAAAGCATAGAGGACTCTTAATATGATTGTAGCAAGCAAAACTCACCAAAAAGTCAAATGACCCTGGTTATATGGTCACAATAAACCAATTACTGGGAATAAACCAATAATGCAATAATCCATTTTCTCCTGTTTAAATGCACTGAATAAACAGATTATTGGAGGGTAAACCACATGAGTTAATGACCCCAGTTACATGGCCTTTGTTGGATTATTCTGTTTACATACAATTGAATAATCATCTCCAGAAATCCAATCATAATCAGTTTATTCGTGCACATGTAAACATGGTCAGTGTTTCCATGGTCTTGCTGTTTGAACGACATGGCTGACTCTGTATCATCAGTGCTGTAAATAATGTTCTGCGTCCTTCTACTCCAGTTGCTGCATACAGATGTTTACGTGGTCTTTGGTAAGGGCCCCTTTACACTGCACAGAGATCGCTGAGAGACTGGGCCAGTCTGATCTTTGGGATTGTTTGGGACTGTGTTTTAGACTGAGTCAAAACTTTGAGGAGACCGTAGCAACTGTGGAGATCATTGATAGATCAAAAATTGGCCAGATCTCTCAACAATTTCTCGATGATCACCCCTCTGTAAAGGGGGTATAAGTCTTCTCTGGATGAATCTTGATCAAAGCTTTTGGACTACTTAAAGAAAAAACAAAGATAATGCAATACCTAATAGACTGAATGTATCCATCCATCCATCTTCTTCCGCTTAATCCTTTTCGGGTCCCGGGGGGGCTGGAGCCTACCCCAGCATCTTTTGGGCGAGAGGCAGGGTACACCCTGGACAGATCGCCAGTCCATCACAGGGCCAACACAGAGAGACAGACAACCATTCACTCTCACAGTCATACCTAAGAACAATTTAGAATCCCCAGTTGATGCCAGTTAACCTAATTGGCATGTTTTTGGCATGTGGGAGGAAACCGGAGAAATCCCGGAGTAAACCCAATGTGACTGAATTAGTGGTTTCTTGTGGGTCTTCCTCTTAAACTAATATGTGACAGAGTGGTGAATGCTGATGAACATTGCAATTTTTGGATTCACCAACTTTTGAATATGCCATTAGTGGCAATTGGTGACATTCACACAAATGTTTGTGCAAGCATTTGTAAAAAACAGTTGGCAAACATTAGCGACTTCAGCAAATGTTAATGACAGTGTTACATTACCGATGATTAGGAACCACTTGCCACTGTCTGGGAATGTTTAGGATCTTTTGCCAACTCCAGGTAAAATATCTAGCGAATGTCAGGTGAACCTTGGACCCAACTGTTAAGTAGTAATATAGCAGCCAGGGCAACCAGGGTATAGTGAGGGATGATGGCCCGCCTTTCCAGTGGTGGCGTCACCCGGGGTGTAAAGGGCACGGGCGAAAGAGGCCAGTTCTCTTTTGTCATTGACCCTCGGCTTATAAGGAGTGTTCTGGTGTGTTGGTTCTGGCAACAATAAAGTACGTAACTATATCCTCAATCTTCTCATTGTTTCCCTCAAGATATGGACATAACATTTGGCGACGAGGTGAACACAGGTATGGAACGAGCTGTAGCCTCTTTTCGGCCATTTTTGGAGGTACCGGACGAGCCGCCTGTGCCATGGGCAAGATGGTATGCAGCGTTTCAAAATTATTTGATGGCCCTTAACCTCGGGGAGCTCAGCAAAGCACGTGCTAGAGCGATATTAGTCCATAATCTTGGGATGAAGGGTCAGAGAATCCTTGGCACGTTGGGAGAGACTGATAGTTCTGAGGATGTGGTAGAGCTGATGGCGTGCCATTTTCGCACCACTGATAACGTCATAGTCCAGCGGATAAAGTTCCGGCAGTGACGCCAGGGGACGGGGAAGTCGAGGCAGCGCTTCGTTGCAGACCTACGTCAGCTGGCGGGGGAATGCCACTTTTGAACCCTGGAAGAAGAAATGGTCTGTGATCAGTTAGCGGTGCATGTTCTTTGTTCTGCAGTGAGGTCAAGGCTCCTGATGTATCCGGGTGTACTGATGGCCACGGCTGTGAATATTGCAAAGCAATGTGAGGCAGTGGACAGGCTGTCTGAAGAACTCCGTGAGAAAAACACATTGAGGCGCAGAGAACCAGATTGGAGGACACTGGCCATGGGGTCAGACAGTGAGGACAGCACGAGTGAAGAGGCTGCCGCTGCTGTGAGGATTAGGTCCGCCCCAGATACGTCAAAATTTTATGGCTGCGGGTCCACAAGGCACCGGTATAAGTTGAGAGAGTGTCCTGCGAAGGGCAAGCAGTGTGGAAAATGCACTCTTCTGCATCACTTCACCAGAACATGCAAGAACATCGAGCGGGAGGACTGAAGATATGGAGCGGATTCCCCCACCAAGGCTCCTACGGTTATTCATACCGTCTCCCGACCACTAGTGGATACATCTATTGCAACGTGTTGCTGGACGGTGTGGAGGTGCCGTTGTTGGTGGACACAGGAGCGGTGGCTTCAGCGCTGAATTGGACTACTGTGAGGAGCCTGTTCCCACACTATCGTATGAGAGCATTGTCGGCGTTGTACTGCGGCTATGGAGGAGACAAATTAGCCATTGTGCGCTCGATGGTGTTAACAGCCCAGTACAAGTCGGCAGTGATGGCGAATGTTCGGTTGGTGGTGACGGCCAGAGGAGAGAATATCATGGGGTGTGATTTATTCTATGACCTGGGCTTTAAAATCACCAGTGGCATTGGGGAAGAGTGGTTGGGCGATGACCTGTGGGACCGACCAGTGACGCAAGTGGAGGATGATGATGCAGTTTGGGACATGGACTGGCCTGGCATGTTGGGAGGTGATGAAAACTAGTACCGTGACGACTCAGCACGGGAGGGTCCCGATGCCAGTGTCCACGTTGCCCTTGGTGTGGAAACTGGGCGGCACAGCAAGACCCCCAGGAGGACGGCTGCTGAGACCAAGAGAAAAGAGAGAGGGGCAGGACCAACTGACGCGGTTCTCATCACGGGTGGAGTTCAGACCGGGTCGGCGGGACGGCACGACCCAGGAAGGAGGTCCAGTCGTGGCGTGAGAGACACAGGAGGTTGGGTCAGGTTCTCCTGCAGGTCGGTGACGAGGTCCAGCCCAGGGATGAGGTTCGAGCCAGAGGAGTGTATGAGAGGCGAAGACGGCGTGACATGCAGGGGCGGCTTTGAGTGGTGGCCACCCGGGAAGATGGCTATTTGGGTTTGTCGGATACATCATGGAGACACACAAATGAGCTGTGGAGAGTGGGGGAGAAGAAACGCCGGCGCAGTGTGTCTCCGGAGACCAGGAAGCGGAGGCGCTCTGGGCGGGATCCACCGGACGGTGACACGGAGGGTGGCCCTTGTCAGCGGGCTGGTATGATGACTGAGGGTAATGAGTAATGTGGTGTATGATTATGGCCTCAAGTTATTTGTTTAATACATTTTTCTTCTTGTGCTGATATACAGTAGGGCAAAAAAGTATTTAGTCAGCCACCAATTGTGCACGTTCTCCCACTTAAAAGATGAGAGAGGTCTCCAATTTTCATCACAGGTACTGTATACTTCAACTATCAGAGACAAAATGAGGAGAAAAAAAACAGAAAATCACATTGTCTGATTTTTAAAGAATTTATTTGCAAATTATGGTGGAAAATAAGTATTTGGTCTCCTACAAACAAGCAAGATTTCTGGCTCTCACAGACCTGTAACTTCTTCTTTAAGAGGCTCCTCTGTCCTCCGCTCGTTACCTGTATTAATGGCACCTGTTTGAACTTGTTATCAGTATAAAAGACACCTGTCCACAACCTCAAACAGTCAGACTCCAAACTCCACTATGGCCAAGACCAAAGAGCTGTCAAAGGACACCAGAAACAAAATTGTAGACCTGCACCAGGCTGGGAAGACTGAATCTGCAATAGGTAAGCAACTTGGTGTGAAGAAATCAACTGTGGGAGCAATTATTAGAAAATGGAAGACATACAAGACCACTGATAATCTCCCTCGATCTGGGGCCCCACACAAGATCTCACCCAGTGGGGTCAAAATGATCACGAGAACGGTGAGCAAAAATCCCAGAACCACACGGGGGGACCTAGTGAATGACCTGCAGAGAGCTGGGACCAAAGTAACAAAGGCTACCATCAGTAACACACTACGCCACCAGGGACTCAAATCCTACAGTGCCAGACGTGTCCCCCTGCTTAAGCCAGTACATGTCCAGGCCTGTCTGAAATTTGCTAGAGATCATTTGGATGATCCAGAAGAGGATTGGGAGAATGTCATATGGTCAGATGAAACCAAAATAGAACTTTTTGGTAAAAACTCAACTTATCGTGTTTGGAGGAGAAAGAACACCATACCTACTATGAAGCATGGGGGTGGAAACATCATGCTTTGGGGCTGTTTTTCTGCAAAGGGACCAGGACGACTGATCCGTGTAAAGGAAAGAATGAATGGGGCCATGTATCGTGAGATTTTGAGTGAAAACCTCCTTCCACCAGCAAGGGCATTGAAGATGAAACGTGGCTGGGTCTTTCAGCATGACAATGATCCCAAACTCACCGCCCGGGCAGTGGTGGCGTCACCCGGGGTATAAAGGGCATGGGTGGAAGAAGCCAGTTCTCTTTCGTTGTTGACCTTCAGCTTATAAGGAGTGTTCTGGTGTGTTGGTTCTGGCAACAATGAAGTATGTAACTATATCCTCAGTCTCCTCATTGTTTCCCTCAAGATATGGACATAACACCAACCATATGAAATGGGCGCGCAAACCCTCCCCTGCATTTATATTTCAAGGGTTCGTAAAGGTTCTGTAAGCATGTTGCTGACAAAAAAAAAAATAATTGCTAATGTAAAAACTGTTGTGCAACCTTTTACAAACCCTTATGAAACCCCAACAACTGCAGTGTTCATGAACGTTAATCAGCGTTCGCCCCTTGTGACATACTACCCTTAGCAACATGTGTCATAACCGTTTGCAAATGCTTACAACTATTTTGCAAATGTTTGCAAACTGATTTGTAACATTTTATGAACCCTGACAAAACCAAAAATCACAACGTTCATCAGCATTCACCACTCCCTGGGATACTAGCTTTAAAAGGCCAGAACATGATCAATCCAATTCTTTCTGTGGATGAGATGGATAATGAATTGGCCTTGGCATACCTATAAGGAAGCTTAGATATCGTCATATCATTTACATACTGGATTAAAAGTTATATTATGTTTATCTTTTGCTATGGACTGTTCTGAAAGAAAGGAAAACCAGGAAGCAGGAAGCTGTAATTTTCCATATAACAGAACCTTCTCCTGATTTGTACATCTGTCCTGTTCATAAGAATTTACAAATAAAGGAGTCCAGTCTAAAATCCCACTCCTCTCACACAGGCACTTATTGAGTTTCTCAAAGAGACAATGGGGCTCTGGTGGACCCTTGTAAACACCATCTGAATGTTTGAGGATCTGGCACAAAGATCGCTGAAGGAGAGCGTGTCTTGTCTAGTTTACTTACTCTCAATCATCTTCATATCTTGGCCCCCAGCGAGATTTAAGCCACCGCCATGGTTTTACAATAGGAAGGCTTGTGGAGGCTATCAGTTGGTGCGGCGTTATCATCACAGTGTCATGTTACACATTAGCCCTGCTGAAAAGCATCGAAACTACCCAGGGACGGATCAGAGAGAATGATCATTTCCTCAGGTGTGAAAGAGGTGATAGTTTAAACAGAAAAACACATTTTCTGAAGGTACATATATGAAGACAGAAACAGAGCTTGAATTTAGTCTTTAGACACTTGAGTTGATCAATGATTTGTCAAAGTTGGTGTAATTCAGATTAGCTTCAGTGAGTGTGAATTAGGGCCCAGGTTCAATGAGTATTAGCACATGACCAGCAGATATTAATGTGCAATCACTGCAAATAAACAGACCACAGCAGGGAACATGGTGTAATGGCTGTTAGCCCATGTATCTATGTCAACACACCATCATTTAAGGTTATTGTATAATCCAGTAAAAGCTGTTTATTGTCTGCCATTCCACTTGATTGGAGGTAAGTGAAAGGCAGTAAAATCTGATTTTTGTCACAATTTCATGTGCAGTTCATTATAATATTTACAGGTTAAAAGCAGACTACTTATGCTGTTTTTTTATATCTGTCTGCAGACAGAGTTTATTAACTCAATGACATAGACGAGGGGGGACTGAAAAGTTCATAGGCTGAAATGTTCATAGTGGTCAAATTTGACCAAGTGTGGTTTATTTTTCAACACAGTCTCCCCTTCGGTCCACACATTTCTTCCATTGGTGTTGCAACGCTTGGATCCCCACGGTTGAAAAATCAGCCTTATTTGGTAAAAGTTGACCACTATGAACTTTTCAGCCTATGACGTTTTCAGCACCCTCCTCCCCCCCCCCCCGTATAATAAAGCCACAAAACTTTACAGTCATGTACTGTACATCAAAAGGAAGGTCTGGTTTATACTGTAGATGCTGACCCCTGAGTAATGAGAAGATACTGGAAGAAAAGGGATTAACAAGGCCATTCATTATTACCTTACTGTATGAACCAGGTTCACATTTGTCTGACAGGCTTTAGAAGTTTTACCTTATAAAATGTTTATTTAATCAGCTGATATCCTTCCTATTAGCCTAACTCATAAAACGTGCATTTTCACTTTAAATGACCAACAGTTTCTGCAAGTCATTTTGCAACCCAACGGCAACACTTTCATCATCATATTTAAGTAATATTCCATGAGAAGGAGTACGGTATTAATGAATATAGTAACTGCAGGTGTGATACATCTAATGGCATTAGAGTATCACACCCGTAGTTAGCATATTCATGATGCCGTAACAACCTTGAGTGTTATACAACAGTTCCGGCAAGTACAATCTATTAAATGACAGCAATACTGGCCAAAATATAGTGATTTGCTTGTTTAACCAATTATTTTGCGCAGCTGAGAAAAATAGCCCCTTCTAAATGTAGCCAGTAACTGTTGATAAATATTTTGATCAGCATGAAGATGTTTATTGTCATTTCACACAAATGTAAACAAATTAAATATTGTCAAGTGCAAAAGTAAGTTTACATACCAGTCACCTGTTGAGTCAGTATGGCAGAAGAACTGAGATCAAGATGGCGGTATCTGGCCAGTGGCTAGTAGTTAGCATGCTAGTGATCGCATGCTTCACTCACTTTTCCTTGGCACTTTCAGATGAATTAAAAAGTCCATCACCACAAAGGTATTGTGGTTTGTTAATCGAGACAATAAATCCAACTCTAGCACTGCCTGTTTTTTTTTAAACAGACGTGAAATAACCTAAGAAGAAGAAGCCATCCCTGTTGTCATTCAGTCCATACAGCCAATCACGTACAGTTGAATGAAATTACGTTTCTCCTATCTACAATGTTAATCACATGTAGAATCAGAGGCGTCACTGCCATGCAAGGCTCCACCACTAACAACTTCTCCTTCCCCCATTCTATTATGCTGAGCACCAAGCTAGAAGGCAGGAAGTACCATCTTTTATATGGTCTTTGGTATGACCCAGCTGGGACTTGAACTCCCAACCTCCCAGTTGTGGGGTGGATGCTCTATCAACTAGGCCACCACTCCAGTTAAAGATGTCGGCAGCTAGCCAGTGGCTAGTAGTTAGCATGCTAGTGATCACATGCTTCGCTCGCTTTTAACAACATTTGTAGAAGGACAGAAGTTGTAAACAAAGGAGGTTTTTTTTCCAAAAGGGTGGGACTTCCGGGTCACGGATGTATAATTTTTTTGTCAATCAGCACATCACTGTGGAATTTAAGGTATCCACAACAGTACTGCAGTTCTTGCTGAGAGTTGAAAGTAAATTACTGTTAGTAATTAACGGTTACATGAACACCTTTTAAGTGGAACAATACATATCCAGTGAAACGTTGGAGTGCAGTTATTGTGGATTTTAGTAACTCCTAGAATCCCTATTGTCCAATCAAATTGCTCAGTCGGAACTAACTGTTGTTGATGCCTTCTGTTTTGTTCCATTGCCAACACCACATTTATATCATAAGACAGATTTTTTTTTTAATCCTGATGGAAATTATTGTGTCAGAGAAAGTTTAAAGGGCAAAAGAAAAAAAAATCCACAATGACCAACAAGAAGATCATGGATATAAGGCAGATCTACAAAATATAACAAATCATAAGATGTGGTTAGATCTGAAAACCTGAAAAGGGTTATTGACTGGAAAATGGTGTGGTTTTAGGTTTTAACCTCCTGAAATGCATCTATTGGTCATGTGATTATGGAAAAAATATAAAAATATTCACTTCTCTTAAAAAACCTACAACCTTTATATTGTTTCTCTCTAAAAAGCTGTTTTGACTCTTCCGGGTTTGCCTTGGGATCTCATAAAAAGGTAAACCCAGCCCTGTGCCATCCTTGATACCCACCAGCTGCTTTATACAGAGCTTAAGTCACGCCCTCTCTTCTTCTGCATATGGGACCTTAAATAGGAAAAAAAAAAAATCTCCATTGAAATGAATGGCAAGAGAGAAATTATCTTTTGATCCCGATCAAAATTTTGCCACAAGTTACACATATGTTTGTCATTTTAAAAGATAATTTTCCATGTAAACAACGGTGTAGGTTGTTTAACTGTTAAGGTATAAGGTTGTCAGGTTGACAGGATTTCTAGGCACAGCCAGGGAATGGAGAGTGTCATGCTTGGTGACCACAGGATCTCATCTCTGCTGTTTGCAGATGATGTTGTCCTGTTGGCTTCATCCAGCAATGACCTGCAGGTCTTACTGGGATGGTTTGCTGCTGATGTGAAATGGCTGGGATGAGAATCAGTACCTCCAAGTTCAAGTCCATGGTCCTCAGCCAGAAAAAGGTGGATTGTCCTCTCCGGGTTGGGGACAAGCTTCTGCCCCAAGTGGAGGAGTTTAAGTATCTCAGGGTCTTATTCATAACAAGTGAGGGGAGAATGGCACGAGAGATTGACAGATGGATCGGAGCAGCATCTGCAGTGATGCGGACGTTGTACCGGTCTGTCGTGGTGAAGAGGGAGCTGAGCTCTAAGGCAAAGCTGTCGATTTACCGGTCAATCTACGTTCCTACCCTCACCTATGGTCATAAGCTTTGGGTAATGGCCGAAAGAATGAGATCATGGATACAAGCGGCTGAAATGAGCTTTCTCCATAGGATTACTGGACTCACCCTTAGGGACAGAGTGAGGGGCTAAGTCATCCAGGAGAGGCTCAGAGTAGAACTGCTGCTCCTCCACGTTGAAAGGAGCCAGTTGAGGTGGTTTGGGTATCTGATCAGGATGCCTCCTGGACTCCTCCCACTTGTAACGGTGATTTCCCAATACTGTTCTCCCGCTCTGGAATATTTATTCATTAACTGCAAGCCTTTTTATTCCCCGCGGGAGTTCGCTTCATTCATCCTGGCCGCTGTTTACGTCCCGCCTGACGCGGACGTGCGCGAGGCTCAGCGCTCGCTCGCAGATCACATTCAACAAACGGAGCGCACTTTCCCGGACTCTCTGGTTATTGTGGTTGGCGACTTTAACCAGAGCAACCTGTGCCACGATGTCCCCCGATACAAACAGTTTATTAAATGCCCCACCAGAGGAAAGAACACGCTGGATCACTGTTACACTACAGTGAAGGACGCGTATCGCGCTGTTCCCCGCGCTGCGCTCGGACTATCTGATCACGTGATGGTCCACCTCATTCCCACATACAGACAGAGACTGAAGCTCACTAAACCTGTTGTGAGCACTACGAGAAAATTGACCAGTGAAGCTGGGGAGAAGCTGAGCACGTGCATGGAAATAACTGACTGGGGCATGTTTAAAGGAGCCACGCATGATCTGGATGAGTATATGGACACTGTGAACTCATATATCCGCTTTTGTGAGGAGAGCATTCTTCCATCGCGCACAAGGGTGAGGTACTCAAATGACAAGCCCTGGTTCACTGCTAAGCTCAGACAGATCAGGAAGGAGAAGGAAGCAGCGTTGAAAAGTGGAGACAGGGACTGCTACAGAGAGGTCAAATATCGGTTTAGCAGAGAGCTGAGGAGAGCTAAATCTGTGTATTCTGAGAGACTCCAGCAACAGTTCTCTGCTAACGACTCTGCTTCTGTGTGGAGAGGACTGAGGCAAATCACCAACTATCGGCCTCAGGCTTCTAAAGGTCAGGATGACAAAGCCCTTTGTCAAAGACTGTCCCAACATTATGCCCGTTTTGACACCTCGTCAGCTGTGTCCATCTCCCCCCCTCCCCCCAGTGCCACTGCCTTCACGGTCCCCACTTCATCAAAGGCCCCCCCCTCCTCCCCCCCTGCCCTTGTCATCAGTGAGCAGGACGTGCACAGACAGTTCTCCAGACTGAACCCGCGCAAGGCCCCCGGTCGGGATGGCGTGTCTCCCTCCACCCTGAGACACTGTGCGGATGAGCTGACTCCTGTCTTCACAGACATTTTTAACACCTCCCTGAAGTTATGCCACGTGCCGACCTGCCTCAAAACCTCCACCATCATCCCTGTGCCCAAGAAGTCACGGATCACTGGACTTAACGACTACAGACCTGTAGCGCTCACCTCTGTAGTCATGAAGTCCTTTGAGCGCCTGGTCCTGCCCCACCTCAAGTCCATCACCACTCCCCTCCTGGACCCGCTGCAGTTTGCCTACCGAGCCAACAGGTCTGTGGATGATGCAGTCAACCTGGCCCTCCACTCCATCCTGCAGCACCTGGACTCCCCGGGAACCTACGCCAGGATCCTGTTTGTGGACTTCAGCTCTGCATTCAACACTATCCGCCCCGCTCTGCTCCGGGACAAGCTGTCCCTGCTCAACGTGCCTGACTCCCTCTACAGGTGGATCACCGACTTCCTGACGGACCGGAGTCAGCATGTGCGGCTGGGAAAGACTGTCTCTGACTCTGTTAGCATCAGCACCGGATCACCCCAGGGCTGTGTACTTTCCCCCCTACTCTTCTCCCTTTATACCAACTCCTGCACCTCCAGCCACCAGTCTGTCAAGCTGATCAAGTTTGCGGACGACACCACCCTCATCCGGCTCATCTCCAACGGCGACGAGTCCTTCTACAGGAAAGAGGTGGCCCAGCTGGCATCCTGGTGCAGCCACAACAACCTGCAGCTGAACGCTCTGAAGACAGTGGAGATGATCGTGGACTTCAGGAAAGTCACAACCCCTCTGCCCCCCCTCACCCTCACAGGCTCTCCCATCACCACTGCAGATTCCTTCCGCTTCCTGGGCACCACCATCACCCGGGACCTCAAGTGGGAGCCGACCATCAGCTCCCTCATCAAAAAGGCCCAGCAGAGGATGTTCTTCCTGCGGCAGCTGAGGAAGCTCAAGCTACCCACCAAGATGTTGGTGCAGTTCTACACGGCCATCATCGAGTCCATCCTCACCACCTCCATAACCGTGTGGTATGCAGGAGCCACTGCCAGGGACAGACTAAGGCTGCAGCGCGTCGTGCTCGCTGCTGAGAAGGTGATCGGCTGCAAGCTCCCATCCCTCCAGGATCTGTACATCTCCAGGACCCGGAGGCGTGCAGGCCGGATCATAGCCGATCCTTCACACCCTGGTCACGTACTGTTTGCCCCCCTCCCCTCAGGTAGAAGACTTCGGTCCATTCAGACTAAAACCTCCCGTCACATGAACAGCTTCTTCCCCTCTGCCATCAGACTGCTGAACACTAAGTGACTTATTAGACTCTCGTGCACTATGTACAGCAGCTCAACCAGACTCATGTCAATCATCACTGTTTTCTTTTTGCATTACCGACTGCACTATGGGGTACTCCACAATATCTGCTGCTCGCTAATATATTTAAAAATTGCTTTGTCTAGTATTACTCATTCATATTCTACATTTTATTGCATGTATAGTTTTTTAATTCTATCTTTTATTTTTATCATGTTTAATGTTGCAGCATTGCACCGAGACAAATTCCTAGTTTGTGTACTACATGAACAATGGCAATAAATCTGATTCTGATTCTGATTCTGATTCTGAGGTGTTTCGGGCACATCCCACTGGGAGAAGACCCTGGGGCAGACCCAGGACTCGCTGGAGAGACTATTGATCTTCACTGGCGGTTGAGACCCTTTGTCCTGTTCTGAGGTGTGAAGTCGCTTTACATATGTAATCACTAAACACTCTCACATGCTTAAACATATGTAGGTTATGGGATCTATGATTAATATAGCCCACACCGGTAAGCCATTTCACAAAAACTAAATATTGGTCTGTATGACAACTGACAGCTTTAATTATGTAGAAAATTATCTTTTAAATTGACAAACATCATATGTGTAACTTGTGGCAAAATTCAGTCAGGATCTAAAGGTAATTTTTGCTATCTTGCCATTCACTTCAATGGAGATTTTTTTTTTTTTTTTTAAATAAAGTCCCAATGCAGAAGTAAAGGGGGCATGACTTAGGCTCTCTATTATTGGCCAGCATAGCTGTCTGTCATGTAGATTGATGGGGAGCTAAAAGTGTTAGCTTCTGAGCTAACAGTGGTACTAGCAAGCATGCTTTATATTGTTACTTTCTGTAGATTTTAGTCATTCTAACAGACATCCCTGCTTCCACCTGGTTCACTAATCCACAGTTAAAGTGTCATTCTGTCTTTTTTTAATATATATGTATATTTTTGCCATGATTCTGAAATGAACTGTTAGTACTTGCATGCTAGAGACAGTCCACTGACGATCACTGTAACCGGGACGCAGCTCGCCTCAGCAGGGAGAAGGTGACGGACAGGCCACCTGGATCAGGCTGATTTTGATTGCAATTTTTCAAATTCTTTTTAGCTCCACTAGAATCCCTGTTCAGTGAACAACGCTTGACCATATGTTTCGTTCTTCGACGTTATTTTAGCTTAATGAAAATTTTATTTTCAGAAATGGAATAAAAGGCAGCTAGCTGAAGCTAGCAGTTTAGCCATTTATTCATATATGTTTCTGTGCTTATGTACTCCAGGTACCAGTTATATCCTATCAACTACAGAAACCACACACCCCTGCCTACCGGTCATGCTTTATTTCATTCATTAGTTGGCTCTAAGCTAGACAGCTATGGGAAACTGATGTTAGCAATAGTGATGTAAGAGGGAGGGCGGAGTTGAATGCTGTCTCAAAGATTTAAAGCAACAACTAGAGGTTGGCGTATCGGCAAAATTATCGATAATATTGACATCAGTGCTGTCATCAGTATCATATCAAACTAGCACAACTTTATTGATACTTTAGTTTCAGTTTCCAACCTCTATGTTCATAACACTGCTGCCATTTCATTTAAAAGTAGACATGTCCGTATAAACCCTTCTGCTCCACTAGTGTTGTGTTGTCATGTAACTCAGCCTGACCACCAGTAGCTGCATGGGTGAGAGCATGGCAGTGAGAAAGAACAGGGGGGAAAAAAATTAAGTATTAAACACTTGTTAATAATTTTGTCCACTTTGTTGATTTTAAAAAAAAAAAGCCAGAGAGGTGCAAGGAAAGGGGGATGTATGTTTTGTCATTTTATAATGAACCTCAGACTGAAGGAAAGAAAAAATGTAACTGTTAGATTATTTTTCAGCATAATCATTCTGAGTAAAAAAAACCAGGCAGAATATTTAAATGTAAGTAGATTTATTTTCTTCATGGCCGATGAGGGAGAAATACAGAGGCAGAGTACTAAGTCTGACCATCCATACTCCCAAATCAAACATGCATTGCTCAAAGATTTTAAAGCTGTTATCAATGGGAAAACGGAAGTTTAATGTCCAGCAAGATGTACAGTCTTGTCCTTGAGAGTCCACGAAGATCATAGTCCTTATCAAATGTCCACGAAGCACACAGTCCTTATCTTCTTTTACTCACAGGAAACAGGAAGATAAATACACTCTCAGTCACACAGAACTGAACATGACGAATTGAAAACAGCTGTGTCTTAACGAATATCTGAACACCATACTCACTCATAGACTGGACATCCATTAACAGCTATGTGATTTATAATTGCTAACTCACGCATTCTTATACACAGAATGAAGCTGCCCCAAAGCCATATATAAAATGCACATATGAGAATCTGAAAAACATGGAATAATATAAGAATAATATGGAATTTTTCTATCATATTCCCCCTTGATGTTTAATAAAGCATCAAAATTAAAAGAAAAATATATATGTGTAAGGATGTACTGTACATGTTGTAATGTGTCTTTGCAGACTAGCAGCAATTTTATGTTGTAGTTTAAACTTAAACAAGGCTATGATAACATGTGTAGCAATAAGAGTGAATATGTCATTAAAAGTGAATATGTGTAGTGATAAGTGTGAATATAATCAAAATCAATTTAAACTGTCAAATAAGAACATAGCGACTAATGATATGATAACAATAAGTGTAATGTGATAGAAATAGTAATGTGAAAATGATATGGAAAAACTCAAAATAGATTTAAACAATATTGCAAATTTCACACCCCTTAGGCTAGTATCACTCTTTTTACCATCCTCATCATCTGCAGCAATTGTATGAAGACATATCACTCAGTTTACATGAACCAGCCTCATCATCATATCACGGACACAAGGACTCACACAGGAAAAGACCAAAATTATCACTATAAAAATGACTAACAAGTTCATGATGAGACTTCTCCATAAAGAGAACCACTAGTTTAATCAATTTTGTGCATCAGTGACATTATACAAGGCAGTAAGGTTGTGTGTGGCTGAAATAATAATATGGATATTTGCATTATTTTCAGGGATGAAAGTATAACAATAACCTCCTAAAACAGGGCACACACCCTTATGGGTGGCAATTATTTGATCAAGAACCATTCTATTTTGTGTTGTAAATTTTACAAATGATTGTAGCCTATAATTAAGTGTTTCAATCCATAAGTTGTTCTTGCCCACTCTCACTCAAGGAAACAGTGAATGAAGGACCCTCACTCCTGTGCTTTCCATCTGAAATTGCTCTGGTACATCCGTGCCCCAAATGGCATCATGTAACAAAAAGGGTAGCATCCTGTTGTAAGAAAGCATCTCTCTACACCCTGTCCACCTGGTCTGCCGACATAATGAGGGTACGATCAGTCGCCAAAACGGGGTACACAACCCTGCCCAGTTCCTGGCCAGGTGTGGGTATGCCCAACGACCACCATTCCCCTGTATTGACGATGTAGATCTTCAGGATAACACTTGCCTGCTTCATTGGTCAAGCAGGTAGCAGTACAGGGGAGAGATGCACTGTAAGCCGTTGCACACTTAGAGAGTGTTAAGCTGCCCGAAGGGGCATCACCGCTTCAGAAAGGAGGAATTCCCTGATGAAATTAACCTTGCCTTCGCAGAGTAATGAGTGTCATCATGTTTCCGATCAGTGGAGTGATGAGTGTTGTGACAGGTGTTATTCAAAGTGATGTTTGCTGTATAATTCCTGTATATAGCCTCTCTTAAGAAACAAACAGCCTGTGGTGGCTGTATTATTTTAGCAGTAGCAGATAATTTGTCCAGCTGATAGTGGCATTAAGGAACAAACATAACAATTCTCTACTGTGTATAGTACGGTGTATAGGCAGTGGAACAACTTAAAAATAACCAAAACAAAATTGTTACTACGAGGATGATGAAGATGAAAAGGCAACAACACCAACCGCCTTCAGTTGCCAACCTTCTTTCCCTTGCATTTTTGCCCCTCCATGATAAACAAACAGTTGCTTTGCTATATGAAGCCGTTACTGGACGCCAGGGGGCGCTGTCAGCCGACACTTGCATAGAGAAACAGTTAAACAGTCAATTGTTGAGTTTTTTTTTTTTTTAGTGAGTTCGTAATGTGTATTAAACAGTCTCTTGCTGAGGGTTCCAAGTGGGGTAAAATGTTAGATGCACCCAAGAGTCACGTCCTTCGCCTTTCACAGCTGTTGGTGTCGCCAGGATAACCTTTGTGTTGTCCTTGTCAGGGAGTATTTGGTCCAGTTTTCTTTGATGACCAGATCCCCTGGTTTGGCCAAAAGATGGGTGCACCTCCCATGGTTCCTTCGTCACATGGTCCCTCCTGGGAAGGGCAGTATGGAAAACATCTCTGTCAGTTGTCATTCTTTGCGTGTAATCAACCATAAACCCTTCCTCATCACCTAAGTTAAATTGCTTTAATACTAGGGTTTGCCATTCATAATTTTCCTATTTTTCTTTGTCACTATTTTCCTAATCCATCTTTCATAATCCTATTTGTGCATTATGCTAATCCTGTAGATTGTTGATGGTAAGCTAAATGGTTTCCTAGGTAAATGTTGAGTACTGTACCTAAATGTGATATGATTTGATTTACAAAGTGTTTTCTATTAAATGTATTCCATTATCTAAGTGAATCATTTCAGCTATTTTAAATCTTGATATTGTTTCAGTTAAGGGCTTCAGTGTTACCATAGCAGTAGTTGGATTAGTGCAAGGGAAGGCCTTTGTCTATTTAGTAAGTATGTCAATAATTACTGAACAACATCTTTGCCTTCACATTTATTTAACTCAATGAGATCCATGCAAAGGTTTTGAAAAGAATAAGTTTATACAAGGAAGGTCAAATTATTTTGCTTTGAGCTCCCTTAAGCATTGTTTTCTTCTTACATAGTTGAGTAAAAGTCTGTTTTGTCTTTGTAGCGAATTTTATATTGAGTCCCACAGTAAGCTTCACCAGCATAAACTGGACTTTCCTTAGACACTTGAAACTCTTCCCATAAATTTGCATGGTTTTTCTATTTCCTTATTAATTGACTTTATTTCTTATAAACATGATGTATTCCTTTTCTTTTCTTTTCTTTTTCTCTTCTTAATTTTACTGTATTTCTTATAGTCTTGGGATCTTTTTTCACAATAATCTGCAAATATTTTTCAGCACATAATTTTCTTAAATACCTGCAAATTTATTTGATGTAAATTTAACTTCTCCTATTGAATGCTGTGATTCCATTACCAAGCTGTTTCACCTATATTTTTTCTTCCCTACATTATTAATCATTTATTGATAATTTTTATTCATTATCTATTTTTCTGATGATTTTTCTGATTAATTATTGTGGTAACCCCCCCCCCCCCCCACCCACCAAATGGCGGCTTACTTGAACAGTGTGATAGTTTTTCCTTGTTCTAGTGTTTTCCTTAGAGATACAGTCTGCACCGTTAATATTTGTGGTACATTTACATATGGTTAATTTAGATGAAATTTTGTGAGTAGTATAACACCCTTAGACTGCTCCTTGCTCATCTCCGCCCCCTGGTGGAACCAGCGATGGATCCACTCCAGTTCGCCTACCAGCATGGCATTGGGGTGGAGGATGCGGTGATCTTCCTCCTTCACCGTTCTCTGTCCCACCTGGAGAAGCCCGGGAATATGGTGAGGATCATGTTCTTTGACTTCTCCAGTGCTTTCAACACCATCCAACTGATGATCCTGAAGGACAAGCTGCTGCGCGCAGGGGTGGACCAGCACCTGTCATCATGGATCCTGGACTACCTCACGAACCGGCCTCAGTTTGTGAGAACCCGGGACTGTGTTTCTGACACGATCATCAGTAGCACGGGGGCCCCCCAGGGAACGGTGCTGGCTCCCTTCCTGTTCACTCTTTATACTGCGGTCTTCTCACACAACACAACACATTGCCATCTACAGAAGTTCTCTGATGACTCTGCGATCGTTGGTCTCATCTCCAACGGAGATGAAGCTGAGTACAGAGGGCTTATCCAGGACTTTGTGGACTGGTGCCATCGGAACTGCCTCCAGATCAACGCGAGGAAAACTAAGGAGCTGGTGGTGGACTGCCGCAGGCATGGGCAGCCCCTCACAGCACCAGTAAATATACAGGGAACAGACATCGAGATGGTGACATCCTATAAGTACCTGGGTATTCATCTGAACAATAAACTAGACTGGTCACACAATACTGACGCACTCTACAAGAAGGGACAGCGCAGGCTGTTCCTGCTGAGGAGACTCAGGTCTTTTGGTGTACAAGGGGTGCTGCTGAAGTCATTCTATGACACGGTGGTGGCATCAGCCATCACTTTTGGAGTGGTCTGCTGGGGCAGTGGCATTACTGCAGCCGATAGGAAGAGACTGAACAAACTGATTAAGAAAGCTAGCTCTGTCCTGGGGCAGCGCCTTGATCCGATGGAGGAGATAGGAGAGAGAAGGACGGTGGCTAAACTGTCATCTCTGCTGGAGTCCGAGTTCCACCCTATGCAGGACATACTGGATGCACTGAGGAGCTCATTTAGCAGCAGACTACATCATCCCAGGTGCACAACCGAGAGGTTTCGTAGGTCCTTCCTACCAACGGCTGTCAGACTGTACAACCTAAGCAGGGCTGCTCGCAGAGATAGCAAAAAGACGTAACAAACTAATAGTTTTTTTGAATGCAAAAGATGCAATAGACTTACACAATGGTCCTCTCCGGCATACAACTAGGAACATACCGGTCGCTATGGAGGATGAGAATATGTATGGGCACATAATCATACCATGTAGGATAACTAAATAAACGGTTATGCGGTTTCATCCCACCTAGCAACAATGCTCTGCACTGTGTGTGTTTATATATTTACATATTTATTCCATCTAGCTACAATGCTCAGCACTGGGTGTGTTTATATTTATATATCTATATATTTATTCCATCTAGCTACAATGCTCCGCACTGTGTTTTTATATATCTACATATTATTCCATCTAGCTACATTGCTCCGCACTGTGTGTGTTTATATACTTGCATATTTATTCCACCTAGCTGCAATGCTCCGTACTGTGGGTGTTTATATATTTACATATTTATTCCATCTAGCTACAATGCTCTGCACTGTGTGTTCATATATTCATATATTTATTCCATCCAGCTACAATGCTCTGCACTGTGTGTCTGTGTGTGTGTATATATATATATTTTACAGTAATATGTACATATGTATATTAGCTGCTCTTGCTTGCTTGTTTTTTTTCTTGCCTTCTGATTGTTGCTCTGAGTGTTGCTATCCCTGTGCTGTTGCAATCCTGGAATTTCCTCGTTGTGGGACTAATAAAGGCTTATCTTATCTTATCTTATCTTATCTTAAAATGAGGTTTTTGTAATCATGCCTCTTTTTGTGAGTTTCTTCCCTTGGCCTAATCTACAAATTTCAGTTCCACAATTAACCCAGCTGTCTATGCAGATTTAATGTGATTTAGCATTTATTGTAACCAAATTTGAATTAGTCATTAAGGCCACATCTGCCTGTCCTGTTGACCACAGACAGTTTGAATTTGTGTTAGTGCATGTTTGTGAAACGGTATGTTCCACTCCCTCTGTTAATGGAAGGGTGGAAATATTGCTTAATTTGACATTGGCTTCATTCTGCACAAGGAACGCTTTATTTCCTATGTTTCTTCCTAAATTTTGATCTGGCCTGCAGTCATCGGGCCTGACTCGGCCAAAAGCCAGGCACAGTGAACACAGTCCACTTCCTAAGCACACCAAAGTCATACAACACAATTATTCCTTATTCCTGTCACATTTCTGAAATGTGATACTGTCATACCATTATCTGGTGAGAGGCGTTATTGCAATGTGTCAGACCTGCAATGTCATTTTAGGTAAACACTGCATTTTCAAAGTCAAAGTCAGGTAATTGATATGCGTTATGTCATTGTCAATGTCATTTGTTTTACTTAGCTTCAAGTCTGTTTGTCGCATGTTGTGGTCCAACTGTGAGGTCCTCCTCCCCCACTCCGCCGCTGTCCCCAGCCAATGATCCTGATGTTCAGGTTGATGACAAACGTTGTGTTCCCCTTGCCGCAGCCAGCCTGCCCCACACCTCTCTCTGTCCTCCTGTCCACCACAAGCGTTTAAAGTCGGTGCTATTTATAAAAAATAAAATCGGGGGAAGCTGTAGGCCTCCCCCCCAACCCCCCGCGTCAGAAATCATATAAACAGGAGTTCAAATTTGTCTTCTCATAACTGTTGTGTGTTACTCTTGTATTCGTTCAAAGGTCTGATGACACATTTTTGACTTCATCTAATTTTTCAGCACATGCAGTAATACAATATGATGAAATAGGTTGGTCTGTGCAGTTCTAAGTCAAACAGGCATTTTTTCACGTGAATATCCGATGTTTTCATGAGCGCCACGTCACCAATTGCGTCAGTGGCTGGAAAACCCCCCCGGCCATGTTGCAGCGTCATCGACAGAATACAACGCTTGGCTGCCCATTGTACACACAGGATGGAAGTGGTAGAAAACATTGACGATGGTTCCAGCACATGTAGTCTGGAATTGGTTTGCGTTGTCCAATCTTCAGACTATTATAGTTCCAAAGAATGGGATGACAATGAAGAATCTGGGGGCATCAGACTGTATAGGTTTGAGCCGTGCCAAGCGGGCATCGTGCCAAGTGAGTCAGACTCCTAGTGACAGTGGAGAGGCACACATGCCCACCGCAGCAGCAGCAACAAACACACGGCAGGGGAACACCGAGTGTTATGCTTTTGTTACAGATATTGCAACAAATTATTTGTTCATAAATATAATTTATTTAAACCCGATTTTCAATAAAATCATAGCAGTGTATTCTCTGTGGCTCAGGCATTGGGTTTATTATGTATTATATTTTGAGTTCTTGTTGTTTTTGTTTTGTATATGTATTTTATGTGCGTTTTGACCCACTTTCAGGTGGGCACTGTCCAAGATTCACCGGGCCAACCATGCGCCCTCTGTCTTTGATAGTCAGCTGTTCATGCTTTGTGTGCATCATCTGTCGTGTTGTCAGCCAGCCAGTATTGCCAACACTATCACAACGTGTTAGCTGCTCCACACAGCCGTGGTTCTGTTGCGCTCCTTGAAGCAATGTTGGCCCTGGGGCACAACCGTGGTTAACACGTCTCCTCCCCATGTTTGCTGGGCAATGTCAACCCCAAACGCCAACTGTAAGTGTTTCTGTTTATTTTTGTAAGTCTTCACCTTTTTGGGAACTGTTGTCATCATTTTTATGTTCAATACATGTGCTGTGGTGAATTCTGCGCGTAAATCCATTCATCATGACTCTCCGTGCGCTCTTACGCAGGGCGAGGAGAGGGAGGATGAAATAACGAGGATTTACGTGAAGGGTTCACCACAACACATTTAATACAGAAAGACAGACAATTCCCAAAAAGGTGAAGACGTACAAAAAACACAACACACTTACTGATGGCGTTCAGGGGCTGGCATCGCCCAGCAAACAAACGAGAGAAGACGTGTTAGCTACAGGTGCACCCCAGAGCTGACATCGCTTCAAGGACCCATGAGAACCACAGCGAACATGGAGTGACTAACGGCACAGATAACAATACTATGGACCAGCAGTGCGTGACTGGCAAACGGCCGCTAAGTACATGCACTGCTGGTGATGGTGTGATGAGAAGCACCTGGGCGAGGACCGGGAAACATGATCAGCGGGAGTTTGAATCAGCTGGTGATAATGAGAGAAGGGACATGGCCGGACCGGCGAGCGTTAGCATGTGATCACAGAAAGTAGGTCAAAACTGCCCGTAAATCCATTAATCCTTCCCCTCCTCATGTACTCCTCCTGCTTAAAAGTGCACGAGGATCGCACAAGGAGGCTTATGACAGTTGGAGCTGAAGCGTGTGACATGGTCTTTCACGGCCTGCTGTTTATCTAAGCCTGCGACACAACGCGAAGACATAGCCGTAAAATTAAAACAAGAAACCAGAGAAACTGTGAGCTACAAAGCTGCAGTCATTCCAGTCAACAACACTGGTGTCCGTTCTGTCGCTTATGTCATGGTGGTGCTGCCCTTCATTCAGTGGGTGGCACCACAGTCCAGTTAGCGGCTGTGGTTTTTTGATGATAGCTAGTTTATGCAGGCGCAGTTGTAAATATTATATTGATCATCAACAATGACTTTTGAGTTTACACATGCTAAAAAATGTCAAAATTGTGTCATCAGACCTTTAAGTTTTTCCTTGTAATTTGCTTTTGTAACAGTGCTTATTTTAATGCTGATAAAATTTGTACTCTAACTAATGGTTCACTTTTCGTTTTTGCCCGTACATTTAGAAAAATGACCCAAGCTTATTCTGTAATGTTTTGCTGGAGTGGGAGAGATCTTTTCTTCCCACATGTTAAATCTTTTGAACTTTTCCCAATTATCTGCGGGAGAGGTCATAGTGATAAGTCAGCCGGGCAGCAGTCCGTCTTCTCTGCTTAGACTGCTGTCCCTGTGACTGGATAAGTAGTAAAGGACTGATTGATGGAATTCACATGCTTAAATTCCACAAGGTGTTTCCCACCTTGTACCGAGCCCTTAAGCGTATTCCATTTCATTAAAGGGAAAAATTTCACAGACTATATATTGTTTAAGTGGGAAACTCAGACTGGAACCATCTGAGTCCCTTTTCTAGGTAAAAGTTTATTGCATGGCCAGTGCGGTGGCGCAATGGTTAGCACTGCACCAGCACAGCAACTCACCCTTGGCCATGGGATCCCTGGTTCGATCCCAGCCCCTGACCAACAGTGATCTGTGTGGAGTTTGCATGTTCTCCCCAAATCTGCGTGGGTTTACTCCGGGATTTCTCTGGTTTCCTCCCACAGGCCAAAAACATGCAGGTTAGGTTAATTGGAGACTCTAAAGTGGCCCTAGGTGTGAATGTGTGTGTGAATGGTTAAGGGATAGCACCATACCGTGGCTGCTTCATCCATCTAGGTGGATGCCCTCAATTTCTCCTCTGGGGATCAATGAAGTATACAAAATCAAATCAAAATTATAGTGTTTTTTTTAAATTATTATTAAGGAGTAACACAAACTTATTTTCTTTACATTACTTAATCCAAAAACTCATCAAAAGCAACATCTTTGTGTTCTTTGATATTTTAGTCATTTCCTCTAAGTAAATACCATAAATGATATTTTTATTTTGAATTTTGGTGATTCATTTTCAGTAGGTTAGAGAAAAAATAAAATGGTTCCTTTTATTCAAGCACACCCATAGCAAAACAGGAAAAGTTGATGATTTTAAAGTGTCCCAGTAGTGATTTACATAGCTGCCTGTCCTCATAAAGTCCCTTAAGTGATACTCTGCATATTACAATGTCAACTTTCACACAATCTGTCATTTCTTTAAATTGACAAGACAGTAAACCAACCAACTGGTCTTTTCTTTTTTTTTTTAATGTCAACAGAATCAGATCTAATCAGAGAGCCCAGTATTGGGACTTTTTCCTCTGTTTTTTTCTAAATCCTATAATCCTTCAGAGCTTTGCTGTTTTGTCATGAACAGTAAAAGGATTAAAACTTTAATAATCACCTAGTCATTCATTAAGACTGACTTTTCTATTTCCAAAAGAACAATAATATGGCAAAGAAACATTAAAGCCTCTGTTCGATAATCAACAGCCTCAGGTAAATCATATGCATAAACATTGTCATTATCACCTTGTCTGTGCTTTGAATCATGTCATATAAGCTAGATTTAAAGCTTTTAATCATTGGGTATTATTTAGTGACAGCATTATTCCATAATCTTCAGTTTAATTTATCATACTGATGATGGTCGCAGTGATTAATATGCGTGTACTTTTACTTAACTTATTGGCTATCCGGCATGGCTTGGTTGTCGACAGGAGGGGTGCGGTGAGCAGAGGTGAGGTGACGTCTTTCGCTGGGCTCCTGGGGCAGGGCCATGGCTAAGCAACAGAAGAGCGAGGAGCAGCGGAAGGGAGGGACCAAGGTGTGGCCCTCATTGTCATGTCAGACCGTTAGTCCATCGCCCTTTTTCCCTGTAAAGTTCACTGTTGTCCCTGTGAGTTGAGAAATTACACTGACACTTCAAAAATTGAATAAAATAGCCCAAAATTGAATAATATAGCCCAATGCTGTTTATCTGCCCTCCGGCATCCCAAAGGATAAAAGTAAAAATCCAAATGTCTTTCTGCCCTGCTAGCAGGCAATTTAACCCAAAATAAGGAAAAAAAATCTGGCAATTGAAAATGTTGGCTTCAAAAATATGAGAATATTTACCAATTGTGCAACATTACATTGGCCACCAAAAACCCACACCAAAAATTAGTCAAAAAACTCCCTTGAAATAAAGGTAAGCTTTTTTTTTTTTTTTGTTACTTATTTGTACCCGTAGGTAGACTTGGTTTGCAGTCTGGTGACAAGCCACCAGCTGCTGGTCGCTGCGTGCGCGAGCGCCCTAAACCTACATGTTTTTGGTATGCGGGAGGAAACCGGAGAAATCCCGGAGTAAACCCACGCAACACGGGGAGAACATGCAAACTCCACACAGCTCACTGTTGGTCGGGGGCTGGGATCGAACCCACGACCTCATGATCCCCGCGATCCCCCGGCCGAGGGTAAAACTGTGCTGCCACAGTGCTAAACCACTGCGCCACCGTGCAGCCAAGCTTTGCAAAAATACATATATATATATATATATATATATATATATATATATATATACAGTATATGTCATATATATATACAGTATATATATATATATTTTATATATATAAAATATATATACTGTATATATATATATATATATATATATATAATATAATATATATATATATATATTATATTTATAATATATATATGTATTTATATATATTATAAATATATATATTATATATATATTTATAATATATATATTATAAATATAATAATATAATATATATATTATATATATATTTATAATATATTTATAATATATATATAATATTTATATATACAGTATAATATATATATAATTTATATATATATTATATATATATTATATATTTATATATAATATATAATATATATTTTATTATATATATACAGTATATATATATATATATATATATATATATATATATATATAAAACCACCGGAGTGGTGGCTCAGTTGGTAGAGCATCCGCCCCACACCCGGGAGGCAGGGGTTCAAATCCCGGCCGGGTCATGCCGAAGACCATATAAAAGTGGAACTTCCTGCCGTCCAGCTTGGTGCTCAGCAATAATGGAATGGAGGAGGGAAATTTGTGGCGGCGCCTTACATGGCAGCGGCCCTCTGATTCTACACTTGGGGTGTGTGTGATTGACACAGTAGATAGGTAAAACACAATCTCATTCTACTGTACATGATTGGTTGTACAGTTGAATGACAATAAAGGGTGATTTAATTTAATTTAATAAGCTTGAAATGGCAACCTCAGCAGAGAAAGGGTGGATTTGGCAACCTCACACTGTAACATGAACCCTTCTTGTTTTTCTCTTTACCGCTGTGAGAAGACAATTCGCTTTCTCACTATTATTTCCTGCAAACTCCCAATTTAATCCCACTTTCTTCACAATTTTTAGCATTACCCCATGAGACAATAATCACATACGTAACCATCCCTTTACACTTTACAATAACCAGAAAAACAATGGACAACCACGGCTTCAACGGTCACTGCACTTGTACTTCCGCCTCTGCGGTCTCGCCAGGACAAACCATATAAGACAGAACAACCAGACAAACAAACAAACAAACTGCAGTAATTTTATTCAAACCAGCGCTATTATGTAAAGGTTAACCCTTCTTCTACCGGTCCACTTTAATCAGTGCTCACTGCAATGTTATTGGAGATTCTTACACCAATTCCATCAACGCTCACTACGATCTTATTGGAGCCTCTTACGTCAATGGTTCCGCGCGTTAACAACACCACTGAGCTTCCTCCTCATTGAACCCAAACTGCTCCAGACCGAACCGAACTAAACCAACGGCTACAGCGAGCAGAAACGTACACCAGACTTTGCGGTGTCAAACGCTCAGCTTAACAAACACAACATTTACCCACAGGGACTCTCATCTCAGGATACCCTTGGGGACTCCCATCCCAGGGTCAATCAATAAATAAATGTACTTACACTCAAGCTGCCTGTAGGGTTCTTGGACCCGTCAACCAGTCCGTTTCAGTGCCTTGTTCCGAATGCCTTCACTGCAGTAACACTGAGCCTGTTGGGTTCAGCCTGGGAAGGTCTTTCATCAGCTGTGCACTTGCTGAAATTGGGCGGAGGTGCTGGAAGCAGGACAGAGTTATCTGGGTCCCTTTTTCGAAGCGCCAAATGTTAGATTATTTTTCAGCATAATCATTCTGAGTCAAAAAATCAGGCAGAATATTTAAATGTAAGTAGATTTATTTTCCTCATGGCCGATGAGGGAGAAATACAGAGGCAGAGTACTAAGTCTGACCATCCATACTCCTGAATCAAACATGCATTGCTCAAAGTTTTTAAAGCTGTTGTTATCAATGGGAAAATGGAAGATTAATGTCCAGCAAGATGTTCAGTCTTGTCCTTGAGAGTCCACGAAGCGCATACTCCTTATCAAATGTCTATGAAGCACACAGTCCTTATCTTCTTTTACTCACAGGAAACAGGGGGATAAATACACTCTCATTCACACAGAACTGAACATGACAAATTGAAAACAGCTGTGTCTTAACGAATATCTGAACACCACACTCACTCATAGACTGGACATCCATTAAAAGCTACAGTTAGGCCCAAAAATATTTGGACAGTGACTCAAGTTTTGGTATTTTAGCCGTTTACGAAAACATATTCAGGATACAATTATATAATCAATATGGGCTTAAAGTGCAGACTCTCAGCTGTAATTTGAGAGTATTTACATCCAAATTGGAGCAAGGGTTTAGGAATTACAGCTCTTTAATATGTAGCCGCCTCTTTTTCAAGGGATCAAAAGTAATTGGACAGTTGACTCAGAAGGCTGCAAAAAAAAAAAAAAATAACAAGGCTGCATGGGCTCTTCCCTCATTAACCTGTCATCAATTAAGCAGTTAAAAGGTCTGGAGTTGATTCCAGGTGTGGTGTTTGCATTTGGAAGCTGTTGCTGTGAACACACAACATGCGGTCAAAGGAGCTCTCAATGGAGGTGAAACAGACCATCCTGAGGCTGAAAAAAAGAAGAAGAAATCCATCAGGTGGATTGTCCTCTCCGGGTTGGGGACAGGCTCCTGCCCCAAGTGGAGTAGTTTAAGTATCTTGGGGTCTTGTTCACGAGTGAGGGGAAAATGGAGCGAGAGATCGACAGACGGATTGGAGCAGCATCTGCAGTGTTTCGGACGTTGTACCGGTCTGTTGTGGTGAAGAGGGAGCTTAGTTCTAAGGCAAAGCTGTCGATTTACCAGTCAATCTACGTTCTTACTCTCACCTATGGTCACGAGCTTTGGGTAATGACCGAAAGAACGAGATCGCGGATACAAGCGGCTGAAATGAGCTTTCTCCGTAGGATTGCTGGACTCACCCTCAGAGATAGGGTGAGGAGCTCAGTCATCCGCGAGAGGCTCAGAGTAGAACCGCTGCTCCTCCACATTGAAAGGAGTCAGTTGAGGTGGTATGGGCATCTGATTAGGATGCCTCCTGGACACCTCCCACTTGAGGTGTTTCAGGCACGTCCCACTGGGAGGAGACCCCGGGGCAGACCCAGGACTCTGTGGAGAGACTATGTCTCCCAGCTGGTCTGGGAACGCCTTGGTATTCTTTCTGAAGAGCTGGAGCAGGTGGCTGGGGAGAGGGAAGTCTGGGCTTCTCTGCCTGAACTGCTGCCTCCGCGACCCGGACCTCCGGAAAAGCGGTAGAAGATGGATGGATGGAAATCCATCAGAGAGACAGCAGAAATGTTAGGAGTGGCCAAATCAACAGTTTGGTACATTCTGAGAAAAAAAGAGTGCATTGGTGAGCTTGGGAACTCAAAAAGGCCTGGACGTCCATGGAAGACAACAGTGGTGGATGATCACAGAATCCTTTCCATGGTGAAGAACAACCCCTTCAAAACATCCACTCAAGTGAAGAACACTCTCCAGGAAGTAGGTGTATCAGTATCTAAGTCTACCATAAAGAGAAGACTTCATGAGAGTAAATACAAAGGATTCACCACAAGGTGCAAACTATGAATCAGCCTCAAAAATAGAAAGGCCAGAATTGACTTTGCCAAAAAACACCTGAAGAAGCCAGCCCAGTTCTGGAACAGCATTCTTTGGACAGATGAGACTAAGATCAACCTGTACCAGAATGATGGGAAGAAGAAAGTTTGGAGAAGAATTGGAACAGCTCATGATCCAAAGCACTACATCTTCTGTAAAACATGGTGGAGGCAGTGTGATGGCATGGGCATGCATGGCTTCCAATGGCACTGGGTCACTTGTGTTTATTGATGATGTGACAAAAGACAGAAGCAGCCAGATGAATTCTGAAGTGTATAGGGATATATTTTTTGCTCAGATTCAGCCAAATGCAGCAAAGTTGATTGGACGGCGCTTCACCAATGATCCAAAACATACTGCAAAAGCAACCCAGGAGTTTTTTTAAAGCAACGAAGTGGAATATTCTGCAATGGCCGAGTCAATCACCAGATCTCAACCCAATCAAGCACGCATTTCACTTGCTCAAGACAAAACTTGTTCCAAAACGATCACAATCAACGTACATCGGCCGGGATCATGGGTCCCAAGAAAGCTCAGCAGACTGAGGAGGTGGACGACATTAAAAGAGCGCTGGACTTCTTGGCGGAAGAGATTTCTGCTGTTAAGCTGCAGCAAAGAAACATCCTGGACCTGGTTGAGGAGGTGAAAGCGCTGCGGATCCAGAATGCCGAGAAGGACAAGAGGCTGGTGTATTTGGAGAGCAGAGTGTCGGAACTGGAGCAGAACACCCGGGTGAACGACGTGATCATCACGGGGCTCCACATTAAACCACGATCGTACGCGCGAGCGGTGGCCGCCGACAGCGGAGGGAGGCTCGGTGAGCTGGAAGATGAATCCACGGAGCAACAAGTGGCGGCCTTCATGCAGTCCAAAGGAATCCAGCTGGACTGTAACACCATAGAGACCTGCCACCCTCTGCCCAGGAAAAACGGCGACAAACCGGCTGTGATCATGAGGTTTGTCAACAGAAAACACAAGACTGCGCTGTTAAAACAAGGTAGGAAACTGAAAGGAACGAACATTTACATAAACGAGCACCTCACAAAAGAAAACGCAGAAATAGCCAGAAAAGCAAGATACCCGAGAAAGCAGAAAAAGATTCAAAACACCTGGACATCAAACTGTAAAATATACATCAAATTAAACGGATCATCTGAAGAAGCCAAGGTCATTAACATCCGTAATATTATGGAACTGGACAAATATCAATGAATGTTATGAACTGGAGTCGACAGCAACAACAGACAATTGTAGGACACTGAAGGATTATACTCATCTGCTACAAGACATTTAACAACATGAAACAAAAGATCAACAAACAGGAACAACAGGAACTGAAAGTTTTTGAATATACAGATCACAACCCACAGGACGTAGAATATAACATAGACCCTGATAATAATTTATTTAGCTCCATCAATAATAACTGTAGTTACTACATGGATGAACAGTTTAACACAATGGTCACATCTGATTTCAATATTTCTATGATCCACTTCAACAGCAGAAGTCTCTATGCCAACTTTAATAACATTAAAGATTATTTACATCAGTTTAAAGAGCCATTCAATATTGTGGCAATATCAGAGACGTGGCTCAGTGAAGAGAAAGGAGTGGATTTTACCATGGATGGCTATGAATTAAATTATATAAATAGAAAAGTGAAAAAAGGAGGAGGAGTTGCAATTTATGTTGACAAGAACTTGAAATCCAAGGTTGTTGAAAATCGGGATTTCAATATAGATCTGATGAATTCAAAACAACATAGTTTGACAGAAGAATTTATCAACACAATGTACAGTATGGGCTTACATCCAACAATTACCGGACCTAGCAGAATCACGTCACACAGTGCCACACTAATAGATAACATATTCACAAACGTTATGGAAAATAATATCAGGAGTGGGCTTTTATTGAATGATATCAGTGACCACCTGCCGATTTTTGTTGTCTATCAATGTGATTATAGGAAGAAAAAGTATAACAAAAATATTAAATATAAAAGAATAAGAACTGAAGAATCTATGTATTTACTGACAAAGGAATTATTAATACAAGATTGGAAGATAGTTTATGATGAAAATGATATAAATAAAGCATATGATAAATTTTTACAAATATTTCAATCATTGTACAATAAAAACTGTCCTATAAAACAATACAATGACAGACAACAAAAGAAAAATATTCCTTGGGTCACCAAGGGGTTAATAAATGCATGTAAAAAGAAGAAAACATTATATAAACAATTCATTAAGTGCAGAATGGTGGAGGCTGAGATCAAATATAAAAGATATAAAAATAAGCTTACTAATATAATGAGGACCTGTAAGAAAGAATATTACAACAGAATATTAGAGGATAATAAAAATAACTTAAGAGGAATTTGGCAAGTACTCAATGGGATTATTAGTAATCGACCTAAGAATGCTAATTATCCAGAATATTTTATTGAAAATGGCAATTTGATAAATAGTATGGAGGATGTGGTCAGTGGTTTCAATAAATTTTTTGTAAACGTTGGTCCTGAATTAGCAAAATCAATAGTGACAACAGAAACAAACAACAGTGGTTCTGTAAATGAAATAGAAGTTAGAAATCCAAACACAATCTTTTTGGGTGCAGTTACTGAAAAGGAAATTATCGAGACTATGAGTAAATTTAAGAACAAAAAATCAACGGACTGGAATGAAATTGACATGACAATAGTGAAAAAAGTAATTGAAGGAATTGTTAAGCCACTCACCCACATCTGTAACCTGTCATTTCAAACTGGTAAATTTCCAAACAAAATGAAAACAGCAAAAGTAATACCTCTATACAAAACAGGAGACAGTCATTGTTTCACAAATTACAGGCCAGTCTCTTTACTCTCACAATTCTCCAAAATACTTGAAAAAATCTTCACTAAGAGACTGGATGATTTCATTGAAAAACACAACCTCCTTACAGACAGCCAGTATGGTTTTAGAGCAGATAAATCTACATCTTTGGCACTGATCGAACTTATAGAAGAACTTACTAGTTGTATAGATAAAAAAAAGTTTGCTGTAGGAGTATTTATAGATTTAAAGAAAGCTTTTGACACCATTGACCACAGAATACTACTAAGGAAACTGGAAAGGTATGGGATAAGAGGGGTCGGACTGAGTTGGGTGGAAAGTTATTTAAGTAACAGACAACAATTTGTACAAATTGGTGAGCACAAATCACCCTTCATGAACATCACTTGTGGTGTGCCCCAGGGGTCAGTTTTGGGACCCAAACTCTTTATTTTGTATATAAATGACATATGCCAAGTATCAAAAATTCTGAAATTTATTTTGTTTGCGGATGACACAAATATCCTTTGCACTGGTGAGAATTTGCAGCAGGTTTTAGAGGTGGTCACAACTGAAATGAAAAAGTTAACGCAGTGGTTCAACAAAAATAAATTATCTCTAAATCTAAAAAACCCCCCAAAGATTATGTTGTTTGGAAATTATAAAATAAATCATGAAATAATGGTAACGATAGATGATACCAGAATAGAAACAGTACAGGAAAATAAGTTTCTGGGGGGTGACGCTAGACAATAAAATCTGCTGGAAACCTCACATCAGTCACATCCGGGCCAAGCTGGCAAAATGTATAGGCATACTGGGGAAGACAAGACACATCTTGGACTATAAATCATTGGTCTTACTGTACAATTCACTGTTTCTACCTTATCTTAACTACTGTGTAGAAGTCTGGGGAAACACCTACAAGACCAACCTACAGTCAATATGCACATTACAAAAAAGAGCTATAAGGATAATAAATAATGTAGGATATAGAGACCATACCAATTCGTTGTTTTTAAAGTCACACGTCATAAAGTTCATCGATTTAGTTAAATTTAAGACAGCACAAGTCATGTACAGGGCAATTAATAATCAACTCCCAACTAATATACAAAAAAATTAAAAAAAAAAGAAACAATGATCATAATTTGAGAGGAGACTTAAACTTTACAAAACCCAAGATACGAACAACCAAGAAAAGTATGTGCATATCTGTCTGTGGGGTGGATTTGTGGAACAGTCTGGAGCCGGAACTGAAACTATGTACAAACAGAAATCAATTCAAAAAGAGGTACAAACAATATTTGCTGAAAGGATATATGTTAGAAGGTTAGTATTTATATGTACGATTCACTGTGCTCACTCTGGGACACTATGGGACACTATGGAATGGTGGGTGGGACAGCACTGTGTATATCTGTGTTGTTTGAGGCTGGTTTTGATGTATGGACATCAATGTATGCTAGGATGGATGGGTGTTAATGTTGATAGGTACAAAATACAGTTAATTGTTTACTTGGGGTCTTAAATGTGGTAATTTGTATATAATTCACATGAATGTATTTATGAAAAAGAGGAGATGGAATTAATAGAATTAATTCCATTAATTCTAGAACAGAATTAATAAGTCTTCACTTCTTCCTTCTCCCTTTCGAACACTGTATACTGTTACTTTATTGCATTTGTCATTTGTTTTGTTTTTGTTATAATTTTTTATTCGAAATAAAGTATCTATCTATCTATCTATCTATCTATCTATCTATCTATCTATCTAAACTTAAGGCAGAAAGACCCACAAACAAGCAACAACTGAAGACAGCTACAGTAAAGGCCTGGCAAAGCATCACAAAGGAGGAAACCCAGCGTTTGGTGATGCCCATGGGTTCCAGACTTCAGGCAGTCATTACCTGCAAAGGATTCTCAACAAAATATTGAAAAGTAACATTTTACTTAGGGTTATGTTTATTTGTCCAATTACTTTTGAGCCCCTGAAATGAGGAGCGTTTGTATAAAAATAGCTACAATTCCTACATGTTTAATCATATATTTTTGTTCAACCCCTTGAATTAAACCTTAAAGTCTGCACTTCAATTCCGTTGTAGTTGTTTCATTTCAAATCCAATGTGGTGGCATGCAGAGCCCAAATCATGAAGATTGTGTCACTGTCCAAATATTTCTGGGCCTAACTGTATGTGATTTATAATTGCTAACTCAAGCACTCTTACACACAGAATGAAGCTGCCCCAAGGCCATATATAAAATGCACATATGAGAATATGAAAAAACATGGAATAATATAAGAATAATATGGAATTTTTCTATCAGTAACATTTAAAAAATTCATTACTTTGATGAAGATTCTCAGTCTTCCAGGAGAGTACTGTTCAAAAGCTCAGTCAACTGGATTTAAAAAAAAAAACTTGAACCCAGCTGACTTGACTGAGCTTTATACAATCATTGTTCTCCTGTAAAAGTTTTGTTCAGATTTCATGGCTGCAAATTCAGTTCATTACAGTATCAGTAATTTTTAAACATGGACATTACTAACATTAGAAGGAAAAAAAAATCAAAAAGTAATTTAGTGATTAAAAAATGCATTCAAATTTGTTTACTTTGGTCTGAATCAGTTTGTTAAATTGTATCGTATCATTTTCTCCTTGATTTCGTTCCCTTTCACACAGGGAAAAATTCAAGCAGACCAAAATCCATCTGGTCAAATCACATGAGAAGGTTCTCTCCTCTGATTGGTCAGCTGCTTTTGCCACGGTAACAAGAAAAGTAAACAGTGGAAGTAGCTTACCTTACCATAGTTACACAGAAATATGTGACCCATCAGAATGTGTGACTGCATACGGTGATGTACATTGTGTGCATATGTGTGGTCGAAAAATCAGAAGTGTCTATATTAATGTGAGAGGTGGACAGAGCTCCTGAAAACTGTTGTTTTAATGTTTGCATTATTTATTAAGCAGAAGAAGTAATAAAGTGGCAGATTGTGAGGAGCCACAGATTTCTTTGCGACTCTAAAGTGCCTGAGTTTATTCAGCACATTTTACACTTTATTGTCCTCACAGAGCTTTCTAAACTTGTTGCAGCTTTGGGCAGTTGATTTCTGAATACGCCTCTGTTTGCTAACTAGTCCTTTTCTGTATTTTGGATAGAGGAGCATTTATGTGCTTATCCAACCAGTATGCACCTCCTCATAACTCCAGATTTGTACACAATTCATCCTGATGTGTGTCTGCTGTTTGAAAGAAATAAATTAAAATCTGCTTATAATACAATGCCCTCAAATCATGAGTTTCCTAGCTTCTGGTCCCGTTTTAGTTCGGTACGCTTTCTCACCTGGAGGACTGCACCAGAGTTCACCAGATGGTTCGGATCGAGACCACCTAGATGCTTTCACACCTACAGGCTTTAGTTCATTTCAGTCGAACTCCAGTTTGTTTTCTCCTTTAGTGTGGTTCATTTTGTCTGGTGAGAACATGATAATCACACTCAAGTGCGCACCAAACCAACCGTACAGGTCTCGATTCAAATCAAATGGCAAACTCTGGTGTGGTCCTGCAGGTGAGAAAGCGACCGCACTAAAACAGGACCAGCGGCAAATGGTAAAACATTTTATGTCACTGTACATACCTGATGGATCTTTGAAAATATCTGTGGCTGAGCACGTCACGGTTCTGGAGGATAAATGAACGTTAACATGTTATTTCCCATCCATAGCAGCACTTCATTTTCAAACTGTACGAATTGCCAAAAATGGTATATGCACGTATGTAATAAACAATAACTAGGGCGATGAAAAACCCCCGTAGATTATGCTACGATTTGTATTATTTTCTCCCCAGAAATGCATAAATACACAGTAGTCATCCTACTTCCTGTATTTACCTTTCCTGTTCTTGTGGCAAAAAAATCTGACCAATAAGAACAGAGAACATTCTGACGTAAATCTCACGGGATTAACGTGACACAGTTTGGTCTGCTTGAATTTTTGCCTGTGTGAAAGGGGACCGAACCAAGGAGAAAATGATACAAAGTAATAAACTTGTCAACTGATTCGGACCAAATTAAATGAATTTAGGTGTGAAAACACCCTAAAAGAGGTGGTCTCAGTGCGGTTGTTTTGGTGCGCACCTGAATGCAATTACCATGTTCTCATCAGACAAAACAAACCACACTAATGGAGAAAACAAACTCGAGTTTGATTGAAGTGAACTAAAGCCCATAAGTACCTTTAGAATACTGAAATTCCATTCACCCCAAAATATGACAAACTAATCTCTCCAACATCAAAACATAAGCTGCATGTGCAAGCAAAAAAATTTTTGTAAAAATTGTTCTCGTTATTGGCGATAATGGCCTAGTATTTATTTATTATCATATCAAAACCAAATTTGCATTATCCCACAGCATTAGCGACAAGTACTGAAACCAGCCATTCTCAGAAAGGCTGGGAAAAAAAAAACTAATTTGCTGCAGCAATTGAATAATTAATGACAATTTGACACACACATTTCATTAAGGCATGTGTGAGCTGTTAAAATGTGTGTGGAGGGGGAGTGCAATCAATGACTCCTTTAACTTAATAGAATATATCAGAGTATGCAGAATATGAGAGAACAAGTGAAATGGTAAAGAGACTGTATTATAATACAAAGAGACTGTATTATAATAATAAGATCCTGGAAAAGAAAGTGATACTGGAGCAAAACAGAGCTGGCTGTGAGCATAGTCTGTTGAGCTTATTTTTGTCATGTATTTCAGTCTATAATATTTGTCAAAACAGTGTAAGATGTGGTCATAAAAACAGGTGTGATTTTGACCTTGACATGAGTGCAAAGGTTTATTCTCAGGGCTCAGCGGTGGTTTAGTGGCTCCAGAGAAAAATTCAAGAGATCATTTTTTTATATATGCAATGCAAGGCTGTATTGTCTTCGTCACTGTTCCTAAATGAAACATTACCTTGATTAATCCAATAATGCCTGTGTTAGTTTATTATCACATGTCAAATTGTCTGAAAACTTCATTTTAACCATGTGGTGTAATAGACATTAATGTTCATTATATGGGCAAAAATACATTACTGGCTCTGTCCTCATCATGACATACAGTACCGTAAGTTGTTGAGAATCTTATTTTTTTTCCGTTAACGTTGCTGTCTTAAATTTAAAGCCATAACATTATCAAAACAAATGCTGCTTATCTGCATGGGCGTGTTTTGCCTGGAAACATCGATAACAAAACATCATTTTCAGTTTTGTGATTCAGTAAGTGAATCCTGAAAGAGCCAAAGTACTGTATATAAGAAAATTTTATAATCAAATATGTTTGGTATCATTATTACACTTTTGTCACTACACATTTTCACACTTTTCTGGGGAAAGCAAGTAAGCCCAAAGCATATAAACAATATATTTATACCTGTGCAGTAATGTGTACACATCACAGCTTTATCGAAATGTGTGATATTTAAACAAATTTTACATAATGATAAAAAACATTTTGAAAAATTTCACAACAGTGTCAGGGCAATTTTAGCTAAATATATCACAAATTTTGAAATTTTATTTTGGACACATCTGTAAATAGGGGGTTGCAATATACCAAAAGTGATGATAGCTGCAATGGTTTTAAAATGCATAATAGAGATAAAAATCTATCAGTTATTTGGCTTCTTTGAAGAGGAATTGTTCTTTTTGTACCTGTAAATTTATACATACACTGTTTACAAAGAATGCAATAAACAGTTAAACATCAATTATTCATTATTTTGTAGAGGATGAAAGCAGACGAGACACGAGCTGACGACACAGAGGTTTATTTCTCCTCCAACACAGAACAGACTAACTCTGAGTGCCAAAGCGATCTGCTTTATACATTTTGTCCCCACCTCTGGCACTCAGGGTAAACACATTTGCATACCTGTTACCAAGCGTGAACACACATCAACATACACATTAATACATTCACGCCCCTGTGTCCTCAGGTGTGAGCCTGGCACAGCGGGGGCAAAAGGCACAACTTAATTTACTACATACCCCCCGGTGCTCTGGCACCCCTGGCTAGCACCCCCAACACCCTGAAGTACTGGGTGGAGTGTCATCTCCTTTGTGTCACCACACAGCCCCCCACCCGAACACCCAGAAGGGGTTCTAACCCTCCAGACCTTTGGGCTTGAGCAAGCACCCATAGTGGCTGTAACATGGGCCGATCGAAGTGCCTTCCTGTCAAGGCGGGTAGGTTTGTCAAAGACTTGGTCTCTGGATGGGGAAAGGGTGGGGAGGGTAAAAAGTTAGTTTCCTGAAAACAGTCCTCTGTCGGGGGAACACTAGCCTGTGGACCCACTGTAGGAGGGCGCCTGCACCGTGGAGCTTGTGCCAACACCACCTGCTTGTTTGCCAACACATAAGCGGGCTTCAGCCTGTCTATGCAGACGGTTTCCTTACGCCACCCCCCCCCCCCCCACAAAGTCTAACATAAAATGTTTCTCCTCAGTTTCCAGCACTCTCAATAGGCCGTCATACGGCAGATGCAGCAGGGTTCTGTGGGCGTCGTGCCTGACAAAAATGAATTTGGCATTCTCTAAGTGCTTTGGAACAAAAGTGTGGGGAATACAATGGTGCACCGAGCCCGAAACACTGGCAGCCACTGTACCGGAAAAAAGTCCGCAGGTGGATCGGTACCAGGCGTGGGGTTCTCTGGCAAAAATTCCCCTGGGATCTGTAACAGCTGAGAAAAAACGAGTTCTGCCAGAGAAGTTGTCAAATCTTCCTTAGGTGCAGCACGCAACCCCAATAGGACCCAAGGCAGGCGGTCGACCCAATTTGCATCCGTTAGCGAGGCTCTGAGCACTGCTTTAAGTGACCTGTGAAAATGCCCGCACAAACCGTTAACCTGTGGGTTGTATGCGGTGGTGCAGTGGATTTTGACCCCCAGGCTGTCGGCCATCACGGACCAAAGTTCCGAAACAAATTGCGGACCCCTGTCAAAAGTGATGTCCAGTGGGGATCGGAACCGTGCAACCCAAAATGACAAAAACGCGTGGCTACCTCGACCGACGTGGTGGAACTCAGCGGAACCACCTCTGGCCAACACGTAGTGCGGTCCACGATTGTTAAAAGGTGTGTGAACCCCTGCGACGGCGGAAGGGGCCCACTAAGTCCACGTGTACGTGGTCGAACCTCCTGGCTGGAATTTGAAAAGTCTTGAGGGGGACTTTGGTGTGCTTGAGTGAGGCCAAACAAATTTGGATCCCACTAGCTTAACTGAAGCTTGCACGCTGGGATGTGAAAGGGAGTGGACGGACTTGAAAACACGGCGGCGCCAGGAGCTCAGAACCATGGGGTGGGCGCAGCCGGTGGAGATATCGTAGAGCAAGGGGGGGCTGGAATTGGTTTGTGTTGTCCAATCCTCAGACGATTATAGTTCCGAAGAATGGGATGACAATGAAGAATCTGGGGGCATCAAACCGTATAGGTTTGAGCCATGCCAAGCGGGCATTGTGCCTAGCGAGTCAGACTCAGTGACAGTCAGCTGTTCGTGTTTTGTGTGTATCATCTACTGTGTTGTCAGCCAGCCAATATTGCCAACACTATCTGTCATGGTTCGAGCGCCGAACCCGTCCGTGCTCGAGCCATGCATTATCTTCACCTATTTGACGGCTGCGTGCTCCTTTTGGCTCCCCGAGCCTTTATTGTGACAGCGCTCGGAGGGGCTTCCGGCTGTCAGGTTTGACAGCTGAGCCGCATTTCGTCTCATCAGCGGCTCTCCATTTAAGAGGGCAGCTGGGAACGGAAAAACGGGGCAGTCTCGTCGAAATCTTCCCTTTTTTTTTTTTTTGTTACTTATTTGTACCCGTAGGTAGATTTGGTTTGCAGTCTGGTGACAAGCCACCGGCTGCCGGTCGCTGCGTGCGCGAGCGCCCTAAACCTACATGTTTTTGGTATGCGGGAGGAAACCGGAGAAATCCCGGAGTAAACCCACGCAACACGGGGAGAACATGCAAACTCCACACAGCTCACTGTTGGTCGGGGGCTGGGATCGAACCCACGATCTCCTGATCCCCGCGATCCCCCGGCCGAGGGTAAACTGTGCTGCCGCAGTGCTAAACCACTGCGCTACAAAATCTTCCCTTTGTCTGACGCATCAAGCATCCCTCGGCTCAGACGTTGACTACTCGTCTTCTACATTTGTAAGTTTACTCCAGTGTGAACCTGTTCTCTTTGTAGTGTGTTTTAGCCCCCATGGCTTGTTATTTTGTGTTCTTTTTCTGCTCTGTTAATAAAACTGTGCAAACTCACCGGCAATTTGTGGCGTCTTATGATGGCTCGCGAGGGCCATGCATGACAGTAGACTGCCGCCAAAATGAGACGCCTGTCGCCGTGAGTTTTGCCTAAATTAGACGTTTGTTTTTCCCTGTCTGGGTACCTGCACGCTGGGAGGTCATGTCGTCACTCAGGGGCCGCGTTCGGACCCTGGGCTACGAGCTGGCGGAGGCCCTGGACTACGTAGATGGAACACTCGTCACCGCTACCCTCTACGACTCTCCCAGCGATGTACGCCGGCACCTGGACCTTGCTGAGGAAATCCTTAATCGCCTTCCTCGCTACTCCGACCACCTTGAAGTTGTTGCGAGGAGGGCAGACATCGCCGCACAATGCAAGATACTCCGTGGGCTGGAGGGAAACTCCAGCAGGAAGCCGAAGAGGAGGCATCCTCGCTCCTCGTTTCGGGATCCCGTTCCTGTCCCCGATCCGGTCCAGGAGTTCACAGCATCCAGGGGTCATCCCCGAACGAGCATGACGTCAGTCGGGAATCCCCCAGAGAGGTTGCAGCTGACAGCAATCTCCATCTGGGACCAAGTGGCTGCAGCTCGCTCTGCCGGCCACCCCACACAAATCATGAAGCACGTGACAGCGGCTGTCAGGTTGGTTGAGAGGAATCCCAAGCGGAGTGACTATCCGGAATACGCTGACTTGCTCACCTCCGTTTCCGCACAAGAGCGGCATTTTCCGGACCTCACCTTTGCCTCGACATCAGCCAGTGAACGTAGGCGCCATGCTCCAAGCAAACCTCAGCGAGAACCCCGTCTGGATCCGTTTCCGGGTCGTCGGAGGAACTCTGCCTCCCAGCCAGCCGCTCCTTCTGCGTCACGACAGGAGGGAATTCCCGCAGCCTCTCCCCCCGGGTCACCTGTTCCCACTGTCCCGTCAGCTCATCATGCCCGGATCGTCTCGGCTGTCGTCCCCTCCTCCTCGATGTCACCTCTGGCTGCTGAGAGAGTTTTGAGTCCTGCCCCGGCAAAGCCCGTTAGTGGACCATCGCGAGCGGCTCCTCCTCGTCCTCCCAGGGGGCCCTCCATCACCATCCAGCAGGGAAAGGGAGGAACAATGTCCGCTACAGCAGGCACCATCTATCCTCCAGGAAACAGGCAAGTGCAAGTTCATTTTTCTCCCCGTAGTTGTGATTTGCCTTGTCTGACTCCTGGGGGTGGAGTTCGGGGTTCGCAGTCCCCCGAGCTCCCACCACCTGCTGTAGCTTCTGTCACTAAACCTACTGCCTCTGTGTCTCCCTCCACTGAGCGGTCCACGACGCCAGGCCTACGTCGCCAGACGAGGGGGGGCCTGCGGTTCTGGAGAGCCTGGTTCCAGCCCCGCAGCCACGTCATGGGCAGAGGAGGAGAGCGGACTGCAGCGTGGAGCCTGCGCTGCCGAGGAAGCGTCCCCGGGTCTCCACAGATGAGCAGTTCAATCCAGCGGGTCGAGGGTCCCCTGCCACCATGCTGTGCGGGTTGTCGGCGTGGACGTTAGCGCCGGAGGGTCCTCAGACTGCGGAAACCATCATGCCGGCTGCGGAACCCGCCGTGGCTGAGTGGGAGCCAGACGACAACCTTCTTCGTCCTGAGCCTGGATCAGCGAAGTCCTGGACGGCGACAGAACCCAAGTGCAGGCAAGTGCTCTACTTTGTTTTCCTTCTTTCTATTTTGGAGCATTTTTGCCTGCCTCTCGGGGAGACGAGCCAGGGGCAGCCGTCCACTGCACCCGAGCTCGTCTCACTGGGCTCTGTCACTACCGGTGATTCTGATCCCGGTTCTTTCCTTTCTCCTGAGCCTTCTCCCAGGGTCACCGGTGCGGAGCCAATCCCGGTCGCTGTACTGGAGGTTCCAGGTTTGGGGTTGGAGGCCGTCACTGGTGCTGCACCGACCCAGTCGGGGTCCATCGCGGGTGCAGCCGTGACCCAATCGGGGTCCATCACGGGTGCAGCCGAGACCCAATCGGGGTCCGACATGGGTGCAGCACCGGTATGGTTCAAGGTCGGTGAAGGAGCTGCAGATCCTCTGCCGCCTGACAGTGTACAGGCTCATCGTCATTTTCATCCCCTTCATCATCGTCATCATCGGCCCCATCCCAGCTCATCGCCACCGGGGGCCGTTGGGGGTCCCTACATTAAGCCCGGCTCTCCCACGTCTTTCCCCTCGCCAGGGAGGTCGTTGCCAATTGTTTCCTCACGGTTCTGGTGGCTGATGGATGCGGGTCGGCCGCCTGAGGAACTTTTTCGCCGGTTCGACGCCCCGGGTCGGCCACCCGACGTACTGTGCTTTCAGCCGGGCAACCTGGTTCGGCCGCCGGAGGTTCTGACTTTCCGGGCCTGGGACTGGGGTAGGCCGCCCGAACATTCCCTTTTCCCTTTAATCCCTTTAGCCATTGGACACAGGGAGACCGCCGGAACTGTTCCTGTTTATTGGACTCTGCTTGCCGTCATCCTCGGGTGTCGCTTATTTTCATTTAATATTAAGGTCACTCGGGTGTATTGTCTTGTCCTCTAGGTTGATCTGTGTATGTAGCGCTGTGTATTGTGTTTTCTGTTAACCGTACTCAGCATTTTCCTCATTTGTGTCCTGTTCAAAGCATCATTTGTGCGTTATGGAGTATTGTGTTTTTCTTTCAACCGTACTCTGTAATTGCCTCATTTGTTTCCTGTCACCGTCATGGTTGGGTTTTTTTTCTGGCCCTGGTCTAAGCATCATTTGTGTGCTATGGAGTAGTGTGTTTTTCTTGTAACCATACTCTGTATTACCTAACTTGTATCCTGCCATCGTTATGGTTTTTTTTCTCTGGTTCTCTCCCTCCGGGCCTTTCCCCCCATCCACCCACCCTGGGGGGTGGGGGGGGGGCTTGGGTGTCATAGGGCGCTCGTAGTTCGCCCTTGGGGGGGAGGTACTATCATGGTTAGAGCGCCGAACCCGTCCGCGCTCGAGCCATGCATTATCTTCACCTATTTGATGGCTGTGTGCTCCTTTTGGCTCCCCGAGCCTTTATTGTGACAGCGCTCGGAGGGGCTTCCGGCTGTCAGGTTTGACAGCTGAGCTGCATTTCGTCTCATCAGCGGCTCTCCATTTAAGAGGGCAGCTGGGAACGGAAAAACGGGGCAGTCTCATCAAAATCTTCCCTTTGTCTGACGCATTGAGCATCCCTCGGCTCAGACGTTGACTACTCGTCTTCTACATTCATAAGTTTACTCCAGTGTGAACCTGTTCTCTTTGTAGTGTGTTTTAGCACCCCGTGGCTTGTTATTTTGTGTTCCTTTTCTGTTCTGTTAATAAAACTGTGCAAACTCACCGGCAATTTGTGGCGTCTTATGATGGCTCGCGAGGGCCATGCATGACACTATCACGACATGTTAGCCACTCCACACAGCCGTGGTTCTGTTGCGCCCCTTGTTGCGATGTCGGCCCTGGGGCGCAACCGTGATTAACACATCTCCTCTCCATGTTCACTGGGCGATGTAGGCTCCGAACGCCTACTGTTTGTTTTTCTGTGTATTTTTTGTAAGTCTTCACCTTTTGGGATCAGTTTTTATGTTCAATACATGTGCTGTGGTGAATCCTGCACTTAAATCCTTGTGTAAATCCTCGTTATTTACGTGTAAATCTTCCCTCTCTGTGCACTCTTACACAGGGCACGGAGAGGGCGCATAAAATAAGGAGGATTTACGTGTAGGGTTCACCACAGCACATTTAATATAGAACGACAGACAATTCCCAAAAAGTGAAGACGTACAAAAAACACACTTACTGATGGCATTCGGGGGCAGACATCGTCCAGAGAACGAATGAGAGGAGACGTGTTAGCCACAGGTGCACTCCAGAGCCAACATCGCTTCAAGGACGCACAAGAACCACTGCAAACATGGAGCGACTAACACGTCGTGAGAGTGCTGAAAATACTGGCAGACTAACACCACAGATGACAATACTATTGACCAGCAGTGCGTTAATGGCAAATGGCCGCCAATATGTACACGCACTGCTGGTGATGGTGTGATGAGAAGCACCTGGGCGAGGACCGGGAAACATGATCAGCGGGAGTTTGAATCAGCTGGTGATAATGATAGAGGAGACATGTTCGGACCAGTGAGATGAAAGCCTGCGATCACAGAAAGTAGGTCAAAGCTGCGAGTAAATCCATTAATCCTTCCCCTCCTCCGTGCGCTCCTCCTGCCTAAAAGCGCACCAGGAGGCTTATGACAGTTGGGAGTTGAAGCGTGTGATGTGGTCCTGTGTTTATCTAAGCCTGAGACACAACGCGAAGGCATAGCTTTAAAATTAAAACAAGAAACCAGAGAAACTGTGAGCTACAAAGCTGCTGTCATTCTAGTTAACAACACCGGAGTCCGTTCTGTCGATTACGTCATTGGGGTGCCGCCCTTCATTCAGTGGGCGGCACCACAGTCCAGTCAGCGGCTGTGGTTTTTTGATGGTAACTAGTTTATGCAGGTGCTGTTGTAAATATTATATTGATCATAGACAATGACTTTTGGGTTTACACAACATGCTAAAAAATGTCAAAAATGTGTCATCAGCACTTTAATGCCTTACTCCTGGAAAGCACTTGAAACATTTATGAGCTTCTTTCCAGGTATCACATAAAGTTTTGTCGTTGTGCTGGAAAGCCTCCATGGCATTTGAATCAGCAAACGATGCTGCAGCCAAGTGAGCTGTAAAACTGAGCTTTGCAAATAGCTCTCTCATAAAATGTGACATTTATGGTGGGGTTGGGTCCTGTGTTCAGATCACTTTTTTCAAAAGTGGATCTGGTCCGCGGTTACTCAGAAGAAGTAGAAAAGGCTGACAGTTGATGGACACATTTCTGCATACATTTGCTTGTTACCTGCTGCTGAAAAGAAGGCTTAAGTCTAAAGTTTAAATGTAAGTGATTGTAAAAATGGCAGATTTTGCTTATTGATAGAACTGGTACTATTATGCTAAAATAAACAACAAAAGGTCACTAGAATTCATTCAGCGAAAAACTAAGTAAAACATTAGGACAATGATTTACAATACCAGGAATATTTAATCAAAACAGTTTTCTGTTTTTACTTTTAGAGCATAATAGCAACATACATCCTTCCTTTCAAAAATACATTCTTATATTAGTAGAAAAAATACACAAAACAGCGGCAGTAGTGGTCATAAATAAATAAATGCATATTCTGTGTTTCTAATAGCAACTGCAAAAAGCTATCAGCAAATATATATTAGTGAATGATTTTAACTAATTTTGTTTTCAAAATCCACACTACCAAATGCACACCAGCAGCAAATTATCCTTGAAGTCCTGAAATATTTAGGTTAAAAGAGGGAAGCAACTAATTCTTTTTAAAGAGATAAGTTTGGAGAAGTGATTAAACAGAATGAAAGACTCAAGAAAACTGAAACTGATATTTTAAAACTACATTTCAGTGCTCATAATAGCGATCGGATAAAGAAAATACACTTTAACTTCTTAAAATCCTGCTGCCCCGCCTGCAGGACATTTCAAATTTTCGACTGCCACTCATCAAAGAAATCTGATTTACTTTGTGTATGCTATTTTTAGGCATTTTGAGGAAAATTGGCTGGAATGCTACGTAAGGGGTTACATTGCACATAACTCTCACACTGCTTTTTACTTCATTCACATTATATCACTGAATCTGAGTCCACATTGAAATACCCTGTGATTGTATATTTTTTCATATATTTCTGCAAAGTGTGGTTAGTCTGAGTAAATAACTGCATATATTCCTGTATATATTTGCATCCTTTTATAGAAACGTGGACAGACTGTAATTTACTGTACATACTCTGTTGTCATTGAATCCGTATTTAAATCCTCCACTTGAACAACGAGAGCAAGTTTTTAGCCAAAGTCAAATTCCTTGTATGTGTTGTGCATACTTGGCCAATAAAGCTGATTCTGATTCTGATTCTGATTCTAATGAATGCATTTGGAATGCCATTAATTAGATTATATATTCTTATTTCAGAAAAAAATTCTTTGTCAAATATCACAGTCAATCACCTAAAAGTAAATAATCCATTTTCTACCACTTATCTGCAATCTTAGAAGAGATGTGTTAAAAACAACACCTAATGGCCATATTTTGACTGTCATCAGCGCGTTTTTGCACCAGACTTCCCACCTTGTAGAGAATGGGCAATGGCATTCTGCTGCGCTGCATTCTGGGCTGTTGTCGCCATCGTCATGGTCTGGCTTCTTTGTTTACCTGTAGTCTAGGCAACTGCTAACAGGAACAGACATAAGTGCAATGAAATGGCGCAAACGGAAAATTAAAATTCCTTATTCAGAGAAGCTGAATAAGGAAGCAAAGGAGCGCTACCTCTAAAAATTTTAAGAAATAAATGGGATCGATCCGTATGAGCACAAGAAATGGACCACGGATCTCGACCAACTGCCTTGAGTCACGCTGTCAGATGTGTTTGCCTACCTGGTTTGCGGGGTGAGCGCATAAGCCCGTGAGCAAGTTGAAAACTATAAATCATTAGAGGCTTATGCTCAAATAACCAATGGATTCAATGGAGCCACCTCAAATATTCTGGGTGAACAACCAGAAAACCGTCATTTAACACAAAGGTAAGCAGTCACTGTTTCTACACAATTTTCTGCAGCATGTGTCTCTGTGTCTGCAACTACAGGCATTTCTAAGTCCAAATGGTGAAATGTTGGATTTATGTTCAAATTTGTCATATGATGCTTGATAAGTATATACACATTATATACGGGAGTGGTGGCTCAGTTGGTAGAGCATCCGCCCCACACCCGGGAGGCAGGGGTTCAAATCCCGGCCGGGTCATGCCAAAGACCATGTAAAAGTGGAACTTCCTGCCATCCAGCTTGGTGCTCAGCAACAACGGAATGGAGGAGGAAAATCTGTGGCGGTGCCTTGCATGGCAGCGGCACTCTGATTCTACACTGGGGGGGTGTGTGTGATTAACACTGTAGATAGGTAAAGCACAATTTCGTTCTACTGTACATGATTGGTTGTACGGTTGAATGACAATAAGGGTGATTTAATTTAATTAATTAATTTAATTATTACCAACAGGACATTAAATACTAATCCAGTAATGTGATAAACCTGATGCTTGTGCTGGCGCCCCCCCCAAAAATTACCAGCATAATTAGCCGCTATAAAAACATTCTAAACTAGAAAAGCACTCGGAGAGTGCAGACCTCCGCCAAGCGGCACAGTTCCCCCCATACAGTGTTTGTGTGTACGTTTTCAGATTCCCTGAGCATGAAAAGATATGAGTAGCAATTGGATTCACAATGATTATTTGTTTATTTGACATGGACAGTGCAATAAACAGACAATTAATGAATGACAATCAATGTGATAGTGATAGGATTAGTGGTTCAGTAGTGTAAAACGGGGCTATAAGGGACGGCGGGTTAATAAGGGACACTTTTCTGGGAAATGTTTTAAATGTAATTCTGCTTTTTTTATTTTGAGCAGGACGCTGAGTTGTGTTGTTATTGTCAAATATCCATGAATCCTTCATCAAATCTAGGCGGAAGCAAAATTAAAAAAGCAGAATTACATTTAGAAAAGTGTCCCATATTACCCCGCCGTCCCTTATAGCCCCGTTTTACGGTTGTAAAAGCATTGCCTCCTTGGCGGAGGTAATAAACTGAAGTGTTGGTGTGTCCATCTCCTCCACTGACGGATGCAGATTGGTTAGACAGGTTGCCGTGGGTTTTATATTATATTGGGGTTGCGCTCCGCGGCAAAACAGAATTTAGAATCTTCCCCGGCAGAGAGGTCGTTTTTACGCAGCGCCTATAGCTGGGCGGGGAATTTGTGGCAAATAATCGGGCGGCGGACAGGTGGCCGTGTCAGGTTTTGCAGCGTGGCGCAAAAACAGGCACGCTGGCGGGCCCAGGGCAGCAGTGTTTTCCACATGCTTTTGTGCCTAAAACGTTGAAGAACGCGGAGTTTGTGTTGGTCAGACACGACGACCAGCGCAATGTGCGCAGCACCTATGGCTGGCACAGGGACGCTGGGGGGCCCAGGCCAGCAGTGTTTTCCGCATGCTTTTGTGGCTAAAACGTTGAAGAAGGCAGAGTTTGTGTTGGTCAGACACGACGCCCAGCGGCCTCCATTGCGCCTGCGCACATGTTGAAAATGGCCGTATGTCACAGTGTGGAAAAATGCTTTAAAAAATTCCTGTATGCAGACGGTGTTGCGGATCATCCCCCAAATTTAATCAGTTCTTCCTTGTACCATTTCCAACAACGCCTGAAAGTTTCATTGAAATCCGTCCAAAAGTTTTTGAGTTATCTTGCTAACCAACAGACAAACAGACAAACAGACAGACAGACAAACAGACAAACACACAGACAAACCCCGGCAAAAACATTACCTCCTCCTGGCCTTTCAGCCTGGCGGAGGTAATCAGGACAGTGATGGTTTTATAGTCACCTGAAAGAGGAGAATCTGCTTAATTTAACAATACCAAACATTCTATGGACGTTATTCCCCAGCTGATATTAAATCCATATCTAACTAGAAAAGCACTCGGAGAGCGCAGACCTCCGCCAAGCGGCACAGTTCCCCCCATAGAGTGTTTGTGTGTACGTTTTCAGATTCCCTGAGCATGAAAAGATATGAGTAGCAATTGGATTCACAATGATTATTTGTTTATTTGACATGGACAGTGCAATAAACAGACAATTAATGAATGACAATCAATGTGATAGTGATAGGATTAGTGGTTCAGTAGTGTAAAATGGGGCTATAAGGGACGGCGGGTTAATAAGGGACACTTTTGTGGGAAATGTTTTAAATGTAATTCTGCTTTTTTTATTTTGAGCAGGACGCTGAGTTGTGTTGTTATTGTCAAATATCCATGAATCCTTCATCAAATCTAGGCAGAAGCAAAATTAAAAAAGCAGAATTACATTTAGAAAAGTGTCCCATATTACCCCGCCGTCCCTTTAGCCCCGTTTTACGGTTGTAAAAGCATTGCCTCCTTGGCGGAGGTAATAAACTGAAGTGTTGGTGTGTCCATCTCCTCCACTGACGGATGCAGATTGGTTAGACAGGTTGCCGTGGGTTTTATATTATATTGGGGTTGCGCTCCGCGGCAAAACAGAATTTAGAGTCTTCCCCGGCAGAGAGGTCGTTTTTACGCAGCGCCTATAGCTGGGCGGGGAATTTGTGGCAAATAATGGGGCGGCGGACAGGTGTCCGTGTCAGGTTTTGCAGCGTGGCGCAAAAGCAGGCACGCTGGCGGGCCCAGGGCAGCAGTGTTTTCCGCGTGCTTTTGTGCCTAAAACGTTGAAGAACGCGGAGTTTGTGTTGGTCAGACACGACGACCAGGGCAATGTGCGCAGCGCCTATGACTGGCACAGGCACGCTGGGGATCCGAGGCCAGCAGTGTTTTCCGCATGCTTTTGTGGCTAAAACGTTGACGAAGGCGGAGTTTGTGTTGTTCAGACACGACGCCCAGCGGTCTCCATTGCGCCTGCGCACATGTTGAAAATGGCCCTATGTCACAGTGTTGAAAAATGCTTTAAAAAAATTCCTGTATCCAGACGGTGAACTGGATCACCCCCAAAATTTAATCAGTTCTTCCTTGTACCATTTCCAACAACGCCTGAAAGTTTCATGCAAATCCGTCCAAGACTTTTTGAGTTATCTTGCTAACCAACAGACAAACAGACAGACAGACAAACAGACAAACACACAGACCCTGGCAAAAACATAACCTCCTCCTGGCCTTTTCGGCCTGGCGGAGGTAATGAAGGCAATGTGCTTCTTGGAACCCCAGCGCTGCATAGCAGTTTGTGTCCAGGTTTTTTGTTTTTGTTTGTGATAGTTTTATCAGCATGATAAAACAGCAGATAGTTTTATGCAGAATTGCTTTATGTACCTGTGAGCTCTGCTCGACAACAACTGGTGGTTCAGCTTCAGTCACCTCTGACTGCTCATTGCGAGTTTTTTTTTTTACTTCATGACCGAGATGTAATGATGGCTTTTTAAATGTCTGGTTAGTATTTGGATTAAACAACAAACATGTCCGAATGGGACACAAAACACCAAAATCATTAAATTAAATTTTAAGGAATATATTACAACAGGTCTCAAATATTTGTAAAGGTGTCCCATTAGTTGACTTGATGTCACTTGGTCCCATTACATATAATTTAATGCGCTATTTGGGCATTTTCCCATTCGCTGTTTAGTCCAACCGGTCTGAGGAAGGGCAAGTGGCCCGAAACATTACTGATAAATACTTAAGCTTAAGCTTTTCATTGTGGGGATTGTCTTTGATATTTCTGAAAGGTGTTTTGGGGTCCAGCACCCAACCAGGTGGACTGTGTGATGTGCGTATCATTTTTATTATTTGTAAATCACAACTTACCTTTATGAAAATGCCGTGAACACACGACCATGTGTGCAGGAATATTGTCGAAGCTGATAAATAACAGACTGAAGCAACCCTCTCAAAAACTTCAGCTTAACCGCCGTTCGTTGCTCAGGACTAAACAGACAGGCAGAACACTTTTCCCACAATTCTTTGCGATTTTTCGGTTGGGTGACGTCATGCGCCGATTCTTAATACCAGTGTGGTTTTGTATACTGTCAATCCATAGATTTTAAATGACAGACCTCTTCTGTGAAAAAAAGTTTTCTGTCCACTAATCTGCCGTGTGTTAAGTCATCATATTCCATCATAAGATAAGATAAGATAAGATAAGCCTTTATTAGTCCCACAACGGGGAAATTCCAGGATTGCAACAGCACAGGGATAGCAACACTCAGAGCAACAATCAGAAGGCAAGAAAAAAAACAAGCAAGCAAGAGCAGCTAATATACATATGTACATATTACTATAAAATATATATATATACACACACACAGACACACAGTGCAGAGCATTGTAGCTGGATGGAATAAATATATGAATATGTAAACACACAGTGCGGAGCAATGTAGCTAGATGGAATAATATGCAGATATATAAACACACAGTGTGGAGCATTGTAGCTAGATGGAATAAATATATAGATATATAAACATAAACACACCCAGTGCGGAGCATTGTAGCTAGATGGAATAAATATGTAAATATATAAACACACACAGTGCAGAGCATTGTTGCTAGATGGGATGAAACAGCACAACCGTCTACTTAGTTATCCTACATGGTATGATTATGTGCCCATAAATATTCTCACTCTCCATAGCAACCGGTATTTTCCTAGTTGTATGCCGGAGGGGACCATTGTGTAAGTCTATTGCATCTTTTGCATTCAAAAAACTATTAGTTTGTTACGCCTTTTTGCTATCTCTGCGAGCAGCCCTGCTTAGGTTGTACAATCATCATATCTTATGTCCTTTTGTGTTCACGCGTCCCGATCAATGAAAAAACACACTCAGCTGGTATTTTCTGCTAAATGAGGACCGTTAAATATGAACCATTTGAAGACTTAACTGGGTTTTTCATTACACAGAGGGGAAAAAACTTTACATGGGTTTATGATTCAGTCCTCTTTTTAATTTAAGTCTGAAAAACAGCTGTCACCATGACCCTGGAGAAATGTGCACAAAACCGTCCATTCATCCATCCATCTTCTACTGCTTTTCTAGAGGCCCGGGTCACAGAGGCAGCCGTTCAAGCAGAGAAGCCCAGACTTTCCTCTCCCCAGCCACTTGCTCCAGCTCTTCAGAGAGGATACCAAGGCGTTCACAGGTCAGCTGGGAGACATAGTCTCTCCAGCGAGTCCTGGGTCTGCCCCGGGGTCTCCTTCCAGTGGGATGTGCCCGAAACACCTGTCAAGTGAGAGGCATCCATGAGGCATCCTGATCAGATGCCCAAACCACCTCAACTGGCTCCTTTCAATGTGGAGGAGCACCAGTACTACTCTAAGCTTCTCCTGGATGACTGAGCTCCTCACCCTATCTGTAAGGGTGTGTCCAGCAATCCTACGAAGAAAGCTCATTTCAGCCATTTGTATCCACAATCTCATTCTTTTGGTCATTATCCAAAGCTCATGACCATAGGTGAGGGTAGGAACGTAGATTGACTGGTAAATCGACAGCTTTGCCTTAGAGCTTAGCTCCCTCTTCACCACAACAGACCGGTACAACGTCCGCATCACTGCAGATGCTGCGCCGATCCGTCTGTCAATCTCTCGCTCCATTTTCCCCTCACTCATGAATAAGACCCCGAGATACTTAATCTCCTCCACTTGGGGCAGCAGCTTGTCCCAAACCCGGAGAGGACAATCCACCTTTTTTCCAGCTGAGGACCATGGACTCGGACTTGGAGGTGCGGATTCTCATCCCAGCCACTTCACACTCAGTGGCAAACCGTCCCAGTAAGAACTGTAGATCATTGCTGGATGAAGCCAACAGGACAACATCATCTGCAAACAACAGAGATGAGATCCTGTAGTCATAAAGCATGACACCCTCCATTCCCTGGCTGCACCTAGAAATACTGTACATAAAAATTATGAACAGTATCAGTGACAAAGGGCAGCCCTGGCGGAATCCAACTCTCACTGGGAATGAGTATGACCGAGTGTTGGCAATACGAACCAAACTCTCACAACGGTCGTATAGAGACTGGATAGCTCGTAATAACAAGCCTGATACCCCATACTCCTGAAGCAACCCCACAAAAAAACACGAGGGATGCAGTCAAATGCCTTCTCCAAGTCCACAAAACACATGTAAACTGGTTGGGCATACTCTCACGAACACTTGAGGATTCTCAAGAGGGTAAGGAGCTGGTCTGATGTGCCATGGCCAGGATGAAAACCACAATGCTCCTCCTGAATCCGAGGTTCGACCAACGGCCAGACTCTCCTCTCCAGTACCTTAGCATAGACCTTCCCAGGGAGGCTGAGGAGTGTGATCCCTCCAAAGTTGGAGCACACCCTCCGGCCCCCCTTCTTTAAGAGAAGAGCCACCACCCTGGTTTGCCATGCCAAAGGTACTGTCCCTGACCTCCACGCAATGCTGCAGAGGTGTGTCAACCATGACAGGCCTACAACATCCAGGGCCTTGAGGTACTCAGGCCGAATCTTGTCCACCCCCTGAGGCCCGGGCACCAAAGAGTTTTTTAACCACTTTGGCGACCTCAGACCCTGTGATGGGCGAGTTTTCCTCCTCGTCCACAAGCCCTGCTTCCTTTGTGGAAGGCGTGTCAGTGGGATTGAGGAGATCCTCAAAGTATTCCTTCCACTGCCCGACGATATCCCTCGTCAAATTCAGCAACACCCCATCCGCATCATATACAGTGTGGACAGGGAGATGCTTCCCTCTCCTGAGCCACCAGACAGTTTGCCAGAATTTTTTCGACGCCGACCTAAAGTCTTGTTCCATGGTCTCACCAAACTCCTCCCATACCCGAGTTTTTGCTTCAGCACCCACCCGAGCTGCACTCCGCTTGGCCTGCCAGTACACCTCAGCTGCTTCAGGAGTCCCACAAGTCAACCAAGCTTGATAGGCCTCCTTCTTCAGCTTAATGGCGCCCCTAACCATTGGTGTCCACCACTTGGTTTGGGGGATGCCACCACAAGATGCCCCAATGACCTTGCGGCCGCAGCTTTGGGTAGCCACTGCAACAATGGAGGTGGAGAACATGGCCCACTCAGACTCCATGTCTCCAGACTCCCTCGGAATGTGGTCGAAGTTCTTTCGGCGGTGGGAGTTGAAGACCTCCCGGACAGGGGCTTCAGCCAGACGTTCCCAGCACACCCTCACTATATGTTTGGGTTTACCAGGTCTGAATGGTATCCTTCCCTGCCATCGGATCCACCTCACCACCAGGTGGTAATCAGTTGACAGCTCTGTACCTCTCTTTACCCAAGTGTCCAAGACATACAGTCTCAGGTCTGATGACACGATAAAAAAATTGATCATCGACCTGCAACCTAGGTTGTCCTGGTGCCAGGTGCACATATGGACACCCTTATGCTTGAACATGATATTTGTTATGGAAAAATTGTGGTTCGCACAGAAGTCCAATAACTGAACACCACTCGGGTTCAGATCGGGCAGGCCATTCCTCCCAATCACCCCCCTCCAGATTTTACCATCGTTGCCCACGTGTGCATTGAAGTCCTCCAGTAGGACAATGGAGTCTCCAAGAGGAGCACTCTCCAGCACCGCAGTCAGAGACTCCAAAAAGGGCGGATACTCTGAACCATCATTTGGTGCATAAGCACAAATGATGGTCAGGATTCATTTCCCAACCCGAAGGCACAGGGAAACAACCTTTTCATCCATCCGAGAAAACTCCAATAGAGAGGCAGCAAGGTGGAGGGATACAAGAATGTCCATCCCTGCTCGTTGCCTCTCATCCGGGGCAACTCCAGAGTAGGCCAAGCTCCAGCCCCTCTCCAGGAGACTGGGTCCAGAACTGGAGCTGTGTGTTGAGGTGAAGCCGACTATATCTAGCTGGTACCTCTCAAACTCATGGACAAGCTCAGGCTCCTTCCCCACCCGAGAAGTGATATTCCACGTCCCAAAAGCCAGTTTAGGAAGCTTGGGATCAGACCGCCAAGGTCTCAGCCTTTGACCGCCACCTGATCCACATAGCACCGGACTCCCATGGTCCCTCCTGCATGGGGTGAGCCCACTGGAGGGCGGACCCATGTAACTCCTTCGGGCTGAGCCCGGCCGGATCCCATGGGCAGAAACCCAGCCACCAGGCACTAGCCATCGAGCCCCTCCCCCAGGCACACACAAAACCAATATTCATTATTATTTAATGATGACAGTTTTTACAATTTTAACCTCATTCACTGTCATTCTTTTTAAAAGAATTATTCATAATTAAAATATCCTGACAGTTGAATTAAAACTACAATTTTGCATTCACCAGAGTAGATTAATAGAACTCAGGCTGAGATGAGCTGGCTTGCTCTTTCTTGGTGTAAGAGAAGTTCGGATGAAGGATAACATTCAGGTTTTGCAGTTGTTATCATCATATATGTCATGAGCAGGGTGTGGCTTCACTGGAGTGAAAGCGGCGGGAAGACTCACAGAGCTATGCTGCAGAAAACATAGCCTATATTTCAGTAATGTTTCAGGGAGAAGAAGGCTTAATTGGAAGCTAGCACTGGATTATTTACAACCACAGACCACAACTGTGCAGCAGTAGGTTGTCAAAATTACAGGAGAAAGAATATGGGCTGTTTACAGATTTCCTGCTGAATCCAATCAGACAGAGAAACTGATCTCGACACTGACAAGAGCCGCCCCCTTCAACAAACAGAAACCAACAAAAGAAACAGTGAAATACACAATAGCCCTCATTTATTAAAAGTGTGCAAAAATCAGCACACATTTGGGTGTAAATATGATTGTACAAAAAGGTCTGCGTGGTATTTTTGAAACCGTGTGTATCTGGTCAATCTGTTTGACTAAATGTTATCTATGTTGTGATTTTTAAGCATGTTGTCAAACATGATAATTTATTGCTTACTATTTAGAAGTGCAGAAAGACCTCCCAAACAGCTGTCTGATGCGTACTGTGCACATTGGCTTAGCTCAGCTTTATGACTTTCTGTCATCTCTCAGTAATGTGCAGAAACACACAAGGCAAAATAAAATAGTTTCCACACAACCGAATTTCTCATGCTTATCCAGAAAAGTTTTTTTTTTAAACCTAAATGCAGCAGATCACTTGGACCAGACACTTCTGAGCATAAAGCTGTATTGTGGTTAACGGAAAATTTGTAAGGGGTAACTATTATGAGATACTGTACTACATAATTTAGTCAAAGAAATACTTTTTAGGATAGTTTAACGCAGTATTCACACAGGACACTTACAGTACAGATATAGTATAAATACAGCAATAAAATGACAACTGAAAAACAAAAAATCTCCTTAAATCTGTCTTAATATTGGCTGCAGTAACATAAATATGGATAAAATGTTTAGAATAACAGCAGCCACTTTAGTCTTTGTAGTAAATTGTCAAATCTCTCATCTAAATATAACACAAGGCAAAGATATCTCCTGAAGGGTTGCACTGCTCATTATAATTTCATATGATGAAATAATTCTCCCATACAGCAGCTTTCTCTGCACAAAAAGTCTACAAAGACTTGAAAATTTGCGCACCCCAACTCAAAGCTGATGTGAGATTTGAGCGCCCGGTATCACGTTCAGATTGATAAATACCGATTTGCCCATTGAAATGATTGTACAACTACTTTTCTGTCATACACACATTTGATAAATGAGGGCCACTGAACATTTTGTGGGAGGTAAGGATGTTTTTATTATACGTATAATACGTCCTAGTATTCCGGTATTCACCACCCGATGATCAATAGTACTCAACACAGGTGTGATAAAGAAAGTGAGCGTTGGAAGTGACCATAGAATGATTAGCTGCATCGTCAGACCAGATACCAGACTAGAGAGAGACAAACTAATGAGAAGTGGAACATCAAAGGTGGACATCGAAAACCTATTACGAAAGAAGACAAAATTCCAAATCAAACTCCAAAACAGCTTTGAAGTGCTGGAGGTGGAAGACGATGTAGATGAGATCAACAAGAACATCATGAAGACCATCCAGGAATGTGCACTGGAAATAGCAGGCACAAGGAGGATGAGAAAGGAGGAGAAGCTGAAAGCACAAACAAAAGTGTTGATGAAGAAAAGGTGGAAAATGGTGAACCAGAGAACTGCAAGAGACAAATCAGAGAGCTCTTCAATCAAATATTACGAGAAGAAAAGGTGCCTGAAGAATGGAAGAATGCAATAATCACTTTACTGTTCAAGAACAGTTACTTTTCAAAAACTAAAACTAAAGGAAGAAATACTCCAAACATATTTACAAGACGACATGTAAACTCACATAAGGATTGACATATCCAGCCTGTGCTGTGTTGTAGTTTAGTTTTTTTTTGTTTGTTTTGTTTTTTTGTTTTTGTTTTTGTTTTTTTTTCTCTGTGACATTTTGTCTTAGATTTGTTTTTGAATAGTAACCGCTTAACTTAGCCTAGCTTAGTTTTCTTTTTTCTCTGTCACATTTTGTCTTAGCTTTGTTTTGAATTGTAATCGCTCTTGTCTTGTTTTCTCTTTTTTCTCTTTTGAATTCTTGGATGGAATATGGGTGGGCAATATAAGTTGCGGCTTCAGCCATCACCCATTTCGGATAACTTACGTGGAATTGTATAATAAGAGGAGTCTTTGTCTAATTTGACCTTGTTGTTATATTATTCAGTTTCTTTTAACCTGTACTGTACTATCCGAAATAAATAAATTCATTCATTCATTCAGAAGGGTGACAAGAAAGATCTTGCAAATTATAGACCAATAAGTTTACTCTCACACATCTACAAGTTGTTCATGAAGATCCTGAAGAACAGAGTGAACAAGACCTTTGATGAATATGAACCACTAGAGCAAGCTGTGTACAGAAAAGGCTTTTCTACCATCAACCATTTGCATACAGCATCACAAGTACTGAAGAAAGCAAATACCAACTGCCACTATCCATGGCTTTTGTCGATTATGAAAAAGCTTTTGACTCCATCAAACAAGAAGCAGTCTTTAAAGCCCTAGAGCAGCATCAAATACCAAATAAAATGATCAACTTTATCAAAAACACATACAAGAGGGCTGCACGGTGGCGCAGTGGTTAGCACTGTGGCAGCATAGTTTACCCTCGGCCGGGGGATCGCAGGGATTGTGAGATCGTGGGTTTGATCCCTGCCCCCGGCCAACAGTGATCTGTGTGGAGTTTGCATGTTCTCCCCGTGTTGCGTGGGTTCACTCCGGGATTTCTCCGGTTTCCTCCCACATGCCAAAAACATGCAGGTTAGGGATACGGGGCGCTTGCGCATGCAGCGACCGGCAGCTGGTGGCTTGTCACCAGACTGCAAAACAAATCTACCTACGGGTGCAAAATAAGTAATAATAATAAAAAAAAAAAAAAAGAATGGAACAGCACGAATCAGAATGGAAAGGCTGAGTGGAAAGATCCATATAAGGAAAGGAGTATGTCAAGGAGACACTCTCTCCCCAGTAATGTTTACATCTGCCATCAAAGAAATTTTCAAAAGAGTAGATGTGGACGTCAGCATCAACATTAACCCCTTGCACTCTGGTCAATTTCCCTAAAAACGCCTAAAAATAACATACCCAAAGTAAATCAAAAGCTGTTCTTCAACCCTTTGCAGCATCTTCATGGGGTTGGTGCGGCGGCATGAAATAAAGCGGCGTTGTTGGAGGTTTTAAGTAGAGTTTATTATCATACCGCCGTCACAGGATCCCCGCTCCGGCCCAAGTGTGTGCAGGCTGGAGCGGGATCCTCAGGCTCTCAGAGAAGAGACACAAAGTGCGTGTCTGCAGCAGCAGTTGAAGTGAGTCAGAGAGAGGATGAGTTACAGAACCTGTGCAGTATTTGTACCCAACTCAAACAATACATCAAAGCAGATTCACAGCAGTTGGTCTGATCAAAGGGACTGCAGAACAGGCATGAGACATTTGCATTTGTAAGACCTACATAACAATAGGCAGATGCAGCCTCTGCTCCAGCTTGCGGAACAAAGAGGTTACAAGGCACATCTACATATTGAACTGTCTCTAGGTCACAGCAAGGACAGGACGCATGAACACTATACATGAATGGCACATTACATCACGATACATGCATGGCACATTGCATCACAATACATGCAGGGCACATTGCATCACAACACATGAATGGCACATTACATCTCAGTAGTGCAGCGGGGAAAACCAAGAGAAAAGAGCTGACTGTCCTGTGTGTTGTGGGGGGGTTGAGTCAACCCGCCACAGTTGGTCTCATTTAAAAGAAAACACTTTGAATTTTTTGGCAAAACAGTCATAATCTCTCTAAGTGCTCCTGCCACTAAGTAACAGTCATCTAAACATACTGAATCTGAAGAAAATAAAGTTCGCCTGGGTGTTTTTTTAGATACAAATGCTTGCAAATAACACACAGCTGTCAGATATTGGCTTGAAAATGCAACAGAAATGTAGAACCAAGTGTTATCCAGCTGAGGTCAAAATTTTGTAACAATACCACAAAAAATGAATATATTACACAGCTTTTTTCTCAGGTTGTTCCCAGGCCTTTTTGAACTGTGCCAAATTGTGCCAAATGGCACAGTTTGGAAAAACGTTTGTAACTTTTGAATGCTGAAACATAGAAGCTTGATTTTGGGCTCTAATGAAAGGTGACACTCAGGGCTGTGTGTGTGTTTGGGGGGGGGGTTGTTTATTCATTCATGAACAAACAAGCCCCCCACACACAAAGAAGCATGCCACGTAAAAAATGTGTGGCCTTTTTTTACAAGAAAAAATAACCTACAGTGCACTAAAAATTATACTAAAATATCTGCAATGTAGAGGATAACAACTACCCCCCCACCCCCACTACAGAGGAGCTCGGTGCACAAAAAACGGTCCATCAACGGTCTGTCAAGTGGCCATGACGCACCGTTGTAATTACCGATCGGTCAAAAGTCATTTTTATTACTATTTTCAGTGATAAAGAATAATTTAGCTTATAACACTTACCTGTCCACAACAGCAGTGTCGTTGGCGAATATCTGTTCCTCAATGTCAAACGAACATGAAGCTGGTCCGCTTGTTACGGACTCGTGGTTCTGGTCACGCGACCCTATCAAACCATCTCCGCTTCCATGATGGCGGTTTTTGCAAACAATTTTTCAAAACAAATAAGAACAGTAGTAATAAAAAAAGACTGGCTAACGGCTGAGAGTGGCGAATGCTACCGTTACACACAGCGGCTTAGACCAAACAGATTTTACGCACGGGACGCATGCATTTCAATCGTCGAACTTCTCTGCTTCAATTGGCTCGTTGTATTCGCAGTCGTTGGTAGGCAGGTCCTTCTTGCTAGGTTTTCAGTCATTGGTTCTTCAAGGTTTCAGAAACCCAATTCAAGGCTCTTATTAGTCAAATGAGAGGTCAATCAAATCTAAACCAATCAAAACACTCCTTTGGCTTTCTGTTCGCGGCTGTGTCTGTACTGAAAGAACGGAAATGCAGCTTTTTTTTTTTTCAGTGCGCACTGAGACGCACTAGGACACAGAGACGTGACCACCCGCGGTATCCCGGAGTGCAAGAGGTTAATGGAGAAAGCCTGAATCACCTGAGGTTTACCGACAATATCATCCTATTTGCAGAAACTAAAGAACAACTCGGTGTCCTGCTTCACAAATTGAACAGAGAAGGGGAAAAGATGGAATGAAGATGAATAAAAAAGAAAACAAAGATTATGTCCAATGACAGTGCAAGAAGAACAGTAAAAAGTGGAATAAGTATCGATGGAGAAACGCTCGAAGAAGTTGAAGAGTACAAGTACCTACAGTCATGTGAAAAAATTAGGACACCCTGTATGGGAGGGTACCACAGCTGTGGAAAACATCTTGTGTGGTACCTGTACCAAAGGCTTCCCACCCCAAAGATCTGAAAAGCTACAGACCAGTGGCCTTGACGTCCCACATGATGAAGACCCTGGAGAGGCTGCTCCTTGCTCACCTCCGCCCCCTGGTGGGACCAGTGATGGATCCACTCCAGTTCGCCTACCAGCATGGCATTGGGGTGGAGGATGCGGTGATCTTCCTCCTTCACCGTTCTCTGTCCCACCTGGAGAAGCCCAGGAATGCGGTGAGGATCATGTTCTTTGACTTCTCCAGTGCTTTCAACACCATCCAACCGATGATCCTGAAGGACAAGCTGCTGTGCGCAGGGGTGGACCAGCACCTGTCATCATGGATCCTGGACTACCTCACTAACCGGCCTCAGTTTGTGAGAACCCGGGACTGTGTGTCCGACACGATCATCGTAGCACGGGGGGCCCCCCAGGGAACGGTGCTGGCTCCCTTCCTGTTCACCCTTTATACTGCGGACTTCTCACACAACACAACACACTGCCATCTACAGAAGTTCTCTGACAACTCTGCGATCATTGGCCTCATCTCCAACGGAGATGAAGCTGAGTACAGAGGGCTTATCCAGGACTTCGTGGACTGGTGCCATCGGAACTGCCTCCAGATCAACGCGAGGAAAACTAAGGAGCTGGTGGTGGACTGCCGCAGGCAAGGACAACCCCTCACAGCACCAGTAAATATACAGGGAACAGACATCGAGATGGTGACATCCTATAAGTACCTGGGTGTTCATCTGAACAATAAACTAGACTGGTCACACAATACTGACGCACTCTACAAGAAGGGACAGTGCAGGCTGTTCCTACTGAGGAGACTCGGGTCTTTTGGTGTACAAGGGGCGCTGCTGAAGACATTCTATGACACGGTGGTGGCATCAGCCATCACTTTTGGAGTGGTCTGCTGGGGGCAGTGGCATTACAGCAGCCGATAGGAAGAGACTGAACAAACTGATCAAGAAAGCTAGCTCTGTCCTGGGGCAGCGCCTTGACCCAGTGGACGAGATAGGAGAGAGAAGGATGGTGGCTAAACTGTCATCTCTGCTGGAGTCCGAGTTCCACCCTATGCAGGACATACTGAATGCACTGAGGAGCTCATTTAGCAGCAGAGTACATCATCCTAGGTGCATAACCGAGAGGTTTTGCAGGTCCTTCCTACCTACGGCTGTCAGACTGTACAACCAAAGTAGGGCTGCTCGCAGAGATAGCAAAAAGACGTGACGACCTAATAGTATTGAATGCAAAAGACGCAATAGACTTACACAATGGTCCCCTCCAGTATACAACTAGGAAAATACCGGTCGCTATGGAGGGTGAGAATATGTATGGGTACATAATCATACCATGTAGGATAACTAAGTAGACGGTTGTGCTGTTTCATTCCATCTAGCTACAATGCTCCGCACTGTGTGTGTTTATATATTTACATATTTATTCCATCTAGCTACAATGGTCCGCACTGTGTGTTTATATATATATTTATATATTTACTCTATCTAGCAACAATGCTCCACACTGTGTGTGCTTATATATTTACATATTTATTCCATCTAGCTACAATGCTCCGCACTGTGTGTTTATATACTCATATATTTATTCCATCCAGCTACAATGCTCCGCACTGTGTTTATATATTTATATATCTATCCCATCTAGCTACAATGCTCCGCACTGTCTATATACTGTATATATATATATATATATATATATATATATATATATATATATATATATATATATATGTGTGTGTGTGTGTGTGTGTGTGTGTGTATATATTTATATTTATATTTATATGTACATATGTATACTTGCTGCTCTTGTTTTTTTCTCTTGCCTTCTGATTGTTGCTCTGAGTGTTACTATCCCTGTGCTGTTGCAATCCTGGAATTTCCCCATTGTGGGACTAATAAAGGCTTATCTTATCTTATCTTATCTTATCTTATAAGCCTGTGTTTTTTTTAACATATTTGGACATATGGATATTTAATATCAATGTTAAAAATACTGGGAGATTCACATAATACAGCTAAACAATTAAAAATTAATTAAAGTCTTTTTTCAGAATTTCTGTAAAATGTAATTCTAAACAAATAGTGAGGAATAAATTAGGACACCCCTACATTAATTCCCACTTAAAATGGTTAAAATAAATGTTAAAAAATGCAAATAAAAACAAAAACAAGGTTAGACATAGATATGTGAACATTTCTTAATAAAGAACTGAATATTTAATGGGGTGTCCTAATTTTTTCACACGACTGTAGGAAAAGTGTTAACATCTGACAACGGAATGGACAAAGAAATCGATCAATGAATAACATCTGGCTGGAAGAGATTTAGTCAATATTGTCAGTTCCTGAAAGACCCCAAATTACCAACATGTCTTAAAAACAAAATCTTGAACACTATTATCTAACCCACAATGACATACAAGGCAGAAACATGGTCAATAATGAAACATCAAATGGAGAAACTGGCAGTTGTGCAAAGAAGTATGGAGCAATCATCACTTAACATTACAAGGAAAGATAAGATTAGGAATGAAACAATCAGAAGAACATCAGGAATTATTGACATTATTGACAGAATAATGCGGGGAGCCAGGCCACGTCGTGTGCCACTGCCCTAAACCTACCCTGCGACAACCAGCCCCCTCACCAGCTTTAAACTAGAGCAAGGTGGCACAGACAGGGACCTGCCGCCTCTCACAGACATTTTCCCCAACGAACTCTCACCATGTCTGGGCCTACTTGGACACTCACCAGGGTGAGTGTCCAAGCTCACCCTGGTGGCCAGGCTGGCCAGGCTGCTATACCTGCAGTGCAGCCTGGCCAGCACTCCAATCTGGGCCCTGATCGACACCAGTCCCACCATCTCTCTGGTCCGACCTGGGGCGCTGCCCGGCACAAATAAGCTCAGACTGCAGGGGTGGGAACCCGCCAGGCACTGCATCACTACAGCCACCGGTGAGCTCACCACCAGTGGGAGGGCGATTAGTCCTTGTTGTGGGAGTGGCCGGTCAGAACATGAACCACCCGTTTTGGCTATCTGACATCCAAAACCCCTGCATCATCGGACTAGATCTGCTTGCAGCATGGGGCACAAAGATCGACACTGCCAGCTCTTCTCTCCTTCTGGGGGCCAAGACCATCATGCTCTGCAGCAAGAGCCAGACGGGAAACCAGGGGACCTGCGCGATTGAGGAGCCGTCAGCGCAGGCCGAGCTGAGGGGATCGCCGCCAGAGCCGACCACTGCAGCACCACCAGCGCAAGTGGAGGGGTTGTCATCACCTCCAGAGACAGCAGCGAGGGGGCCACCAACAAATCACCACGTCATCAGAAACCCAGCAAGCAGTCAAGGAGCTGTTCCAGCGGAGCTGCAGGGGGTTAGAGTCAGGGCAGAGATGCTGCTGCGGGAGATGCTGGATTGCTACGTCGACGTTTTCTTTGCCAGGGAAAGAGTGCACCCAAAAAGGCTTGATGCAGTACCAGATCGACACCAGTGAGACCAGGCCAATCTGGCTCCACCCCCGCCGTCTGCGCTTTTCAAGGTGGGTGGCGGCAGAGCAAAAGATTTAGGAGATGCTGGAGGCGGATGTCATTGAACCTTCCAGCAGCCCTTGGGCAGTGCCGGTTGTTCTGGTCAAGAAGAAAAACAGTTTGTGGTGGTTCTGTGTGGACTACCGGCACCTGAATGACGCCACACGTAAGGACTCCTACCCTCTGCCCTACATTGATGATGTACTGAATTACATCACCGGCTCCAGGTGGTTCAGCTCACTCGACCTCTGCATTGGCTTTTGGCAGGTGGAGCCATCACTAGAGGCCCACCAGAAAACTGCCTTCTCTATCAGGCAGGGACTGTGGCAATTCAAGGTGATGCCATTTGGACTTTGCAATGCCCTGGCCAAACTTTAAACGCCTGATGAAGCGAGTGCTGGCTCACATCCCCTGGAGCTTCTGCATCGTTTATCTCGACAACCTGCTCATTCACACGGGTGATTTTGGTGGCACCCTGTCCAACCTCAGGGAGGTGTTGGACGCTGCCCGCCGGGCCATGCTGCAGCATCACCCTCAAAAATGCCACCTGTTTCAGCGAGAAACCACCTTCCTGGGCCACGTTGTCAGTGCTGCGGGAGTCGCCACCGACTCAGAGAAGGTGGCAGTGGTGAGAAACTGGCCAGTCCCGTGGGACATAGGAGAACTGCGGAGCTTCCTCGGACTGGCCTCCTATTATAGGAGGTTTGTGAAGGATTTCCCTACCGTCATCAGTCCGCTGCATCAGCTGACACAGAAGGGCCACATGTTCGAGTGGAGTGGGGACTGTGCTGCTGACTTTTCCCGGCTCCGCTTGGCGCTCATTGGTGGTATCCTGACCCAAACTGCAGCACTATCCCAGGAGGGAGAACAAGGAGAGCAGGTGGTTGCCTTTTTCAGCCACACTCTCAGCAAAGCCGAAAGGAATTATTGCATCACCCGTCGAGAGCTGCTGGCAGTCATCCAAGGGCTTTGCCATTTCTGCCCGTACATTTACCGGGGGAGGTTTCAGCTCAAGACGGACCATGCTTCCCTGACCTGGCTACTGAACTTTACAGAGCCAGATGGACAGTTAGCGAGATGACTGGAGGCACTGCAGGATTATTATTTTCAGATTGTGTATCAAGCGTGCCACCTCCATGCCAACGCTGATGTGCTGTCCCGGTGCCCCTGTGCCGTGGAGGACTGTCGCCACTGCCAGCGGGCTGAGGCTCATGACCCAGCAGTCTCATGGGCTGCTGCTCTCCAGAGTGCTGCGGCTGGGGATAGCGCAGCGGCTCACAGCTGTTCCTCAGATCATCACCCACCTCTTCCCGGCAAAGACGGCACAGAGGCCCTCGGCACGCGGCAGCTTCGGATCGAACAGGATGGAGATCTTATTGCCCTGGTCTGACAGTGGCTGGACATGGACCAGTGGCCCGGAGGCTGTGTCTGCGCTGGACCCAGAGGCCAAGGCCCTACATTCCCAGTGGTCCAACTTATGCTGTCGTGAGGGTGTTATCTACCAGCGGTGGCAGTTTCCAGCTGGGCAGTGTCATGTCTGGCAGCTGCTGGCCCCCCAACGGCTCTGCCCCAAGGTGCTCCAGTTGGTCCACGGGTTGGTGGGGGCAGGCCACTTCGGGGTAAAGAAGACCCTGCAGCGTCTTCAGGTTCGGTTCTACTGGCCATGGTGTCGTCAGGACGTGGAGCTCCATGTCCATCGTTGTGACCCCTGCATGGCTCAGAAAGGACTGACTCAGCACTCCCACGCCCCCTTGCAGCAGTACTAGGTAGGGCCACCCATGGAGTATGTGGGGGTGGACATTCTGGGCCCTTTTCTGACCACGGATCAGGGAACCGTTATGTTCTGGTCACAATGGATTACTTGACCAAGTGGCCAGAGGCGTACGCGAACCCTGATCAGAGCGCCGCCACCACAGCATCAAAGCTGGTGGATGAGATGTTTTATTGGCTTGGCACCCCGGAGGAGCTGCATAGCGACCAGGGATGGAACTTTGAGGCAGAGGTCTTCGGGGAGATCTGCAGGTGGCTGGGTGTCCTGAAGACCCAGACCACCCCGCTGCACCCACAGAGCGACGGCCTGGTTGAACGCTTTAATCGAACTCTTACCACCCAGCTTGCCATCCTAGTGGACCAGTGGCAGCGAGACTGGGACCTGCATCTGCCCCTGGTCCTGTGGGCACACCAGACAGCAGTTCGAGAATCCACTCGGTGCACCCCGGCAGCGCTGATGTTTGAATGCGAGTTGCACACCATGGTGGATTTGGTGTTTGGCCCTCCCCCAGAGCCGGAGGTGGAGGGCAAACCAGGGTTGGATTATTTGTTTTGCTTGAGAGAAGGTCTTCACATGGTACATGAACTAGCTCGGGAGGCCCTGGTAGCTGCAGGAAGTCGAGAGAAGCAAGCGTACGACTCCTGCTGCCAGGGGAGAGACTTTGCACCGGGGGATCAAGTCTGGGTTTCTGCCCAGAGCGGAAAAAGGAACTGTCACCAAAGCCGGTGAGCCACTGGTCGGGACCATGCATGGTCCTACAGAGACTGTCAGATGTAGTGTACAGAGCGTGGCTGCAGAAGAGGAATCGGGTGGTGGTACTTCACCACGACCGCCTCACCCCGTATCAGCCAGCTGCCCCACGGATGGCCAAGCCAGGGGCTCCATCCTGACCGGAGACCCTGGGCAAAGCTTGAATGGACACTAACGGGCCCATGCATGCCAGCTGCCGCTGGGCGCCCCGATGCCTGGACGGGTTTATATTGGACTTTTGAGTTGGACTTATTGTTCTGGGGACAATATAACATTGGGGTTGTGATAAGGGGTGGGGGATTCTCCCTGCATGCTTTGTGCCGTGGGGGATTCAAAGACAATTATAATTGTTGTGTTCTGAGCGTTATTATTGTAGTGTTATAACTATGTGTTATAAGTCTGATTTTGATAGTGCGGCAGATGATAAAAAATATAAGCAGTGATGCTGTAGGTTTTAAGTAGAGTTTTATTATCATACCGCCGTCACGGGCTCCGCTCCCGGCGCCGTGCATGCGCGCTGGGAGCGAGCCCAAACGGCTCTCAGAGAAGAGGGACACAAAGTCTGTGTCCAGCAGCAGTTGCAGAAGTGGGAATGAGAGGATGTGTTACCGAACCTGTGCAGTATTTATACCAAACTCAAACAATACATCAAAGCAGATTCACAGCAGTTGGTCTGATCAAAGGGACTGCAGAACAGGCATGAGACATTTGCATTTGTAAGACCTACATAACAATAGGCAGATGCAGCCTCTGCTCCGGCTTGCAGGACAAAGAGGTTACAAGGCACATCTACATATTGATCTCAGCCTCTAGGTCACAGTAAGGACAGGACACATGAACACTATAAATGAATGGCACATTACATCACAATACATGAACGGCACATTGCATCACGATACATGAATGGCACATTACATCACGATACATGCATGGCACATTTCATCACAATACATGCATGGCACATTTCATCACAATACATGCATGGCACATTTCATCTCAGTAGTGCAGCGGGAAAAACCAAGGAGTGCGAGCTGACTGTCTCTGTGTTCTGTCTCTGTGTTGTGGGGGGTTGAATCAACCTGCTACACTGCTCCCCCCCCAGAGGGCAAGGTAGGGGACCGTGGCCTCGATGTTGCAGTTTGGGCAGCGAGCAGGGAAAAGCTCTGTGCAGGAGGAGGGGGAGGGGGGGTAGCAAATGCTGACCGGGTGCGGGAAAACCGTTCGAGTCGCGCCAAAAGTGTTTGCTGCTCCGCGATGTCCCGTCTGAACATGCGGAGATCAGAAGAAGAAAAATTTGTCTCTGACTCCTCCCGTGGCCATGAAGAAAAGCAGGAGCGGCTGTAAAAAAAAAAAAAGAAACAAAAGCAGAGGGACTGGCGTGTTGGCTTTAGGTGCAGGAGCAACCCCAAAGCCCCCCGGGAACAGCTGATGGCTGAATTCCCCTTGTGTGCTGTGGCTAAGACCATAAAATCCAGTGAACAAACCGCGGGCCTCAGGTGTACAAGCAAGCCTGAAGAGCCAGTGTGCAGCAGAAGGAAGGCGGTCAGTGAAGCCATTATTGCCCCGTGCGTGGTGTGCCGTCCTCGTAACTCCCCGGTGCACGCGTGGGGGTTCCGTGCTTGGGTGGGCCGCTGGAGTGACGAGTCAGGGTGCAGAAACTTGGTGGAGATCGGCGGAAACGGCGCCGATAAAATCCAGGTTGAGCTGTGGCTGCAGATTGGCCATGGTGCGTTGGAGCGGTGAGAGGAAATAGACGATCTTTTGTCACTCGCTCGATCATGGTGCGTTCAGGTCCACGTGTGCTCCGTCGTCCATGGGAGTCGCCGTCGCGGAGAAAGGACGAGGTACATGCGCTCTCGATGTGGAGGAGCTGCGAGCGCGGCTGATCCAGCGTGGATGTGCCGATCTAGGCGTGCAGATCTCACCATGAAGTTTGCTGCGGCTTTCCCGGTCGTGGGTGGTCTCCGGAGAGTTTCACCTGGAAACTCTGCGTCAAAGTCTCCCTGAAGCAGAAGGGAGGGCAGATCAGTCAGGCTGCTGCGTTCGCTTGTCGTCGGAGAATCCCCGCCGGGTGCTGCGTTCGCCAGCAGCGTGTTCGTTTCAGCGTTGGGTCACCAGTGTGGCCGTCCAAATCAGAAGGCTGCGTCGCACAAAGCGTGTGCGTCTTCAAAGGGTCACCAGTGCGGCGGCATGAAATAAATTAAAGCATTGTTGAAGATTTTAAGTAGAGTTTATTATCATACCGCCGTCACGGGCTCCGCTCCCGGCGCCGTGCATGCGCGCCGGGAGTGAGCCCAAACGGCTCTCAGAGAAGAGGGACACAAAGTCTGTGTCCAGCAGCAGCAGTTGCAGAAGTGGGAATGAGAGGATGTGTTACCGAACCTGTGCAGTATTTATACCAAACTCAAACAATACATAAGATAAGATAAGATAAGATAAGCCTTTATTAGTCCCACAACGGGGAAATTCCAGGATTGCAACAGCACAGGGATAGCAACACTCAGAGCAACAATCAGAAGGCAAGAAAAAAAAACAAAAAAAAAACAAGCAAGCAAGAGCAGCTAATATACATATGTACATATTACTATAAAATATATATATATACACACACACACACACACAGACACACAGTGCAGAGCATTGTAGCTGGATGGAATAAATATATGAATATATGAACACACAGTGCAGAGCATTGTAGCTAGATGGAATAAATATGTAAATATATAAACACCCACAGTACGGAGCATTGCAGCTAGGTGGAATAAATATGCAAGTATATAAACACACACAGTGCGGAGCAATGTAGCTAGATGGAATAATATGTAGATATATAAAAACACAGTGCGGAGCATTGTAGCTAGATGGAATAAATATATAGATATATAAATATAAACACACCCAGTGCTGAGCATTGTAGCTAGATGGAATAAATATATAGATATATAAATATAAACATCAAAGCAGTTTCACAGCAGTTGGTCTGATCAAAGGGACTGCAGAACAGGCATGAGACATTTGCATTTGTAAGACCTTACATAACAATAGGCAGATGCAGCCTCTGCTCCGGCTTGCAGGACAAAGAGGTTACAAGGCACATCTACATATTGATCTCAGCCTCTAGGTCACAGTAAGGACAGGACCATGAACACTATAAATGAATGGCACATTACATCACAATACATGAACGGCACATTGCATCACGATACATGAATGGCACATTACATCACGATACATGCATGGCACATTTCATCTCAGTAGTGCAGCGGGAAAAACCAAGGAGTGCGAGCTGACTGTCTCTGTGTTTTGTCTCTGTGTTGTGGGGGGTTGAATCAACCCTCTACAATAGTGTTGTTTTCCCTGCGTGTAAGAGATTACGTGTCTGTGTCACCCTGAGTGAAGTGAGTGTGTGTGTGAATGACCTCCCCTCTGTTCTGTGTAATTTGTCTGAAGAGATAGATAGATAGATAGACAGGCAGACAGACAGACAGACAGACTTTATTGATCCCAAACTGGGAAATTGCAGTGTAACAGCAGCATGACAGTAGACATCCAAACGACAGAAACACATGCATGACAGACAAAAGGATTACCCATGGAAAGTAAAGCTAACACTACGATTAAAAAAAAAGTCTATCTGCATCATAGGTGAATAGATGGTGACCCGTACAGACACAAGAATCGTACTCGCTGTACAATGCAGGACTATCAGGAGCAGAGTGAGATGTGAGGTACCAATTAGACTGTAAGGCGCAGTATGGCAGCATAGTTATGACCAGAATATAACATCAAAGTGAGTTATTGTACAGTGAAATGGCATGCGGCAGGAAAGATTTCCTGTGTCTAACCGTTCGACAGCGAAGCTGTAGCAGTCTGCTGGAGAAAGTGCTCCGCTGTCTATCCAGTATGTGGTGGAGGGGGTGATCAGGATTGTCCATGATGGATCACAGTAGTGTTCTCTTCTCCACCACTTGTCTCAAAGGTCTCTGGCCTGAGACCAATTACAGAGCCAGCTCTCTTGATAATCTTGTCAAGTCTGTTGGTGTCGCTGGCTCTGATACTGCTACCCCAACAGACAGCAGCAAATGGCACTGGCGACAGTGGTCTGGTAGAAAAGCTCCAGCATCCTGCTGCACATATTGAAGGATCTCAGCTTCCTCAGAAAGTAGAGTCTGCTCATCCCCTTCTTGTGCACAGCATCGGTGTTGGATCTCCAGTCCAGCCCGTTGCTGATCCTGACACCCAAATATTTGTAGTCCTTGATCACCCCCACATCCTCCCTCCTAATCTGCAATGGATGAGAAGGTGTCCTCTTCTTCCTGAAGTCAATCACCATTTCTCTGGTCTTGCTGACATTCAGCCTCAGGTGATTCTGCTCTGTCCACTCCACAAATCTATCTATAAGTGCCCTGTACTCCCCCTCCTCTCCCCCTCTTATACACCCAACAACAGCTGAATCGTCAGAGAATTTCTGCATGTGGCATGACTCAGTGTTGTACTGAAAGTCAGTGGTGTACAAGGTGAAGAGAAAAGGAGAGAGCACATTCCCCTGTGGAGCTCCCATATCACTAACCACCACGTCAGACAAGACACTGCTCAGCCGGACAAACTGTGGCCTGCCTGTCAGGTAGTCAGTAATCCAGGAGATTACAGAGCTGTCGACCCCCATCAGCCGCAGCTTCTCACCTAGCAGCAGTGGCTGGATGGTGTTAAAGGCACCGGAGAAATCAAAAAATGTGATTCTCACAGTGTCTCTTCTGCCATGCAAGTGCAGATGCACTTGGATGACTGCCGTTGCAGCAGACAGATAACAGCGTCTTCAACTCCTAAATGGGGCTGATATGCAAACTGCAGAGGGTCCAACCACGTCTTTACCTGCGGCCTCAGGTGGGCTAAGACCAGTCTCTCCAGGACCTTCATCACATGAGATGTGAGGGCAACTGGTCGATAGTCATTCAGGTCTGATGGAGATGACTTCTTGGGGACAGGAACCAGGCAGGACGTCTTCCACAGTGCCAGTACTATTTCCAGACTCAGGCTCAGGTTGTACAGGTGTTTCAGTACCGGAGCTAGCTGGCTGGCACAGGTCCTCAAGATCATGGCGGAGATGTCATCAGGGCCCGCCACCTTCCGCTGACAGAGTCTCTCCAGCTGTTTCTTAACCTGGTCTGTAGTCACAGTGATGTGAGGGAGGGGCCTGGTGTTCCCCAAGGGGGAGGGGGGAGATGGAGAGAGGTGCTGCACAGGAAAGTTGGGGGGGAGGGGTGTGTGGGGGTCTGGCTGTGTTGTGGGGGTGACAGGAGGGTGGAGGGGAGGGGTGTATAGGGGCCTGGCTGTGTTGTGGGGGTGACAGACGGTGAGTTGAACCTATTACAAAACAGATTCAGTTCATCAGCTCTCTCCTGGCTCCCAGATGTCTGTCTGACTCTCCCCTTGCACCCAGTTATTTGTTTCATTTCCATCCACACATCTTTCGCGTTGTTTTGCCTGAGTTTATCCTCTAACTTCCTCCCATAATTGTCCTTGCACCTCCTCAGCATCTCTCTCAGCTCATGCTGCACTCTCCTCAGCTTCTCCTTGTCTCCAGACCTAAAAGCTCTCTTCTTCTTGTTCAGAAGTGCTTTTGTCAGGGGATAGTGTGTTTGTGAACAGCAATTTTGTTAACTGTAAGCAGTGTGAATTATGACAAACTTTTATTATATGCATGATGTTTATTTTGTTTTGCAGTGATACTTATAATTGACCTAGGAATATGTTGTTTGTGTGATGGATATATTGCACTGTTGTTTTTCCACTATGGACTTATTAACTGTGCAAAGTGAAGAGCACTGAAGTGGCTCACCAGCTGGAGGTGATTTATCAATGAACTCATTGTCAGCTGGGGCTTTTTCTACTCCTAGTTGAGGGAAACGCAGGTAGTAGTTGTGATGGAGGAGGAGAGCTGGTTGGATGCTCCGGAAGCTGCAGCAATCTCTGGGTCACTGCGTGTTGCAGTTACCTCTCCTCCTGGTCACTGCATGTTGCAGTTACCTCTCTTTAGAGCTGGTCGGATGCCCCAGGAGCTGCGGCAATCTCTGGTCACTGCGTGTTGCAGTTACCTTTCTTCATCATGGATTCGGGTCTTCCAGCGTGGGAATTGGGAGCCATGCTGAGATGGTCATTGGATGTGATGGGCCTGCACTTCTTGAATAAAGGAAAGTACAGTGGTACCTCTACTTACGAATTTAATTCGTTCCGGAAGAATTCTCGTAACGTGAAAAATTCGTAAGTAGAGGCGCGTTTTACATGTAAATGCCGTAATCCGTTCCAAGCCCCCAAAATTCGGGCATAAATTTTTTATAAATCGTAAAAACGCATCAAAACATGTAACAAATACATGTTACAATTAGATTACTGCACAATAAACATAAAATGAGAGTTTAAAATGAGAGAAAGAATAATAAAAGAGAATAATAAAAGAGAAAGAATAATAAAAATTATGTTCATTTACCCTTTAACTGCTATCGTCGTCGACGTCGTCACCTTTTGCCTTCTTTGGTTCATGTTCTGATCCAAGGACGTTTGCTTTTGTCGGCTTGTAAGTGCTTCGTTTTGTTTTAATACCGTGCTGATCGTTGATGTATTAGGGCCATATTCTTTGGCGAGATCAACCAAACGCATAAAGTTTTGAAAAAAAAAAAAAAAACTTTGTGGCCAATGGGATACCAGGAAGATGCTAGGCGATAGCCAATGGCAGAGCAGCTACAGGTATGTTTACGTTCGGTAAACTACGGAAGCTGCGAGGAGTGCGTACTTTTTTGCCTTTCGTATCCTGAAATTTCGTTCGTAACTAGAGGCAATATTTTCCCGTTGAGGCGTCTCGTAACCTGAAAATTCCGTATGTAGAGACGTTCGTAAGTAGAGGTACCACTGTAGTAACTCAAGTGTGGGTGAATTGTTTTAAAGTGCCAGTAACGAGCCAGAATGAACACTGATTGTGATTTTTTTTCCAATCCTTCTTCCAACAGCGGGGCAGAGACGTGGAACTCCTGGCGCTAGATTCTGGAATGGATTGTGGTGAATTTGAGGACAATTCCGTCCTCTTGGTGCAAAGAAAACCCAGTGGCTTTTAGAGACTGGGCTGCACTGTGTGGTATTATAATCTCCTTTCAGACTGTTTTAGGAAGAAGAGATAATTATTGTCTTTTTTAATCAGTGATGTTTATTCATTTGTTCTCTGCCTTGGCCAAGAATTGTAATAAAGAGAACATTGATTTTAAACTAAATTATGTCCTTCGAACTGTGTTGGTGTGGCCGGGATTTTGAACTTGTAAAGGATATTTAACAGCTTACAAACCCTGTTATACTTTCAGGTCACTGGTGACCTGTGGTCTGTTGTTGGGGAAACAGTGTACAGTCTGAACTGGTATGGTCGTGTCTTCACAGAATCTGATGTATTCTGTGATGCAGTCGGTCATATTGTCTATGTCCACCCCATGTGGTTCACAGAGTACGCTCCAGTCTGTCATCTCGAAGCAGTTCTGCAGTGCATCAGCAGCCTCCTGTGTCTACATCCTCACAGTCCGTGTATAAGCAGGCTGCCTTTGCACAAGGGGAACGTACTTGGGTGATAACATGACCATGCAGTGATCCGATTTGCCAATGCGGGGTACAGCTGTGACATTATATGCATCTCTAACATTGGCATACAGTAAATCCAGTGTTTTATTTTCTCTGGTGGGACAGTCAACAAACTGGTGAAAGTTTGGTAGTGTTTTTCCCAGTGAAACATGATTAAAATCACCCATGATGGCCATAAATGCATCCGGGTGCTTCTCCAGTAATGTGGCCGTAGTGGAGCTGATGACATCACAGGCCACCGCTGCGTCAGCTGCCAGAGGGACGTAGAAGATAATTACCAAGGCACACATCATTTCTCGTGGCATATAATAAGGTTGCATACACACAGCCAGCAGTTCAATGTCCGGGCTGCAGCACTTTTCCTTCACATGAATGTGTCCAGGATTACACCACCTTTCATTCACAAGAAGTGCCAATCCTCCTCCTCTCTTTTTCCCGCTACTTATCGCATCTCTGTCCCCTCGAATAGTCTTAAAGCCAGGTATCGCTATGTTAACATCTGGGATCTGTGAGGATCTGTGAGTGTAACCGCGTCTCTGTGAAACACATGATACTAAGATAAGATAAGATAAGATAAGCCTTTATTAGTCCCACAACGGGGAAATTCCAGGATTGCAACAGCACAGGGATAGCAACACTCAGAGCAACAATCAGAAGGCAAGAAAAAACAAGCAAGCAAGAGCAGCTAATATACATATGTACATATTACTATAAAATATATATATACACACACACACACAGACACACAGTGCAGAGCATTGTAGCTGGATGGAATAAATATATGAATATATGAACACACAGTGCAGAGCATTGTAGCTAGATGGAATAAATATGTAAATATATAAACACCCACAGTATGGAGCATTGCAGCTAGGTGGAATAAATATGCAAGTATATAAACACACACAGTGCGGAGCAATGTAGCTAGATGGAATAATATGTAGATATATAAAAACACAGTGCGGAGCATTGTAGCTAGATGGAATAAATATATAGATATATAAATATAAACATATAAACACACCCAGTGCTGAGCATTGTAGCTAGATGGAATAAATATGTAAATATATAAACACACACAGTGCAGAGCATTGTTGCTAGGTGGGATGAAACAGCATAACCGTCTATTTAGTTATCCTACATGGTATGATTATGTGCCCATACATATTCTCACCCTCCATAGCGACCGGTATGTTCCTAGTTGTATGCCGGAGAGGACCATTGTGTAAGTCTATTGCATCTTTTGCATTCAAAAAAAAAAAAAAAAAACAAAAAAAAAAACTATTAGTTTGTTACGTCTTTTTGCTATCTCTGCGAGCAGCCCTGCTTAGGTTGTACAGTCTGACAGCCGTTGGTAGGAAGGACCTACGAAACCTCTCGGTTGTGCACCTGGGATGATGTAGTCTGCTGCTAAATGAGCTCCTCAGTGCATCCAGTATGTCCTGCATAGGGTGGAACTCGGACTCCAGCAGAGATGACAGTTTAGCCACCGTCCTTCTCTCTCCTATCTCCTCCATCGGATCAAGGCGTTGCCCCAGGACAGAGCTAGCTTTCTTAATCAGTTTGTTCAGTCTCTTCCTATCGGCTGCAGTAATGCCACTGCCCCAGCAGACCACTCCAAAAGTGATGGCTAATGCCACCACCGTGTCATAGAATGACTTCAGCAGCGCCCCTTGTACACCAAAAGACCTGAGTCTCCTCAGCAGGAACAGCCTGCGCTGTCCCTTCTTGTAGAGTGCGTCAGTATTGTGTGACCAGTCTAGTTTATTGTTCAGATGAATACCCAGGTACTTGTAGGATGTCACCATCTCGATGTCTGTTCCCTGTATATTTACTGGTGCTGTGAGGGGCTGCCCATGCCTGCGGCAGTCCACCACCAGCTCCTTAGTTTTCCTCGCGTTGATCTGGAGGCAGTTCCGATGGCACCAGTCCACAAAGTCCTGGATAAGCCCTCTGTACTCAGCTTCATCTCCGCTGGAGATGAGACCAACGATCGCAGAGTCATCAGAGAACTTCTGTAGATGGCAGTGTGTTGTGTTGTGTGAGAAGTCCGCAGTATAAAGAGTGAACAAGAAGGGAGCCAGCACCGTTCCCTGGGGGGCCCCCGTGCTACTGATGATCGTGTCGGAAACACAGTCCCGGGTTCTCACAAACTGAGGCCGGTTCGTGAGGTAGTCCAGGATCCATGATGACAGGTGCTGGTCCACCCCTGCGCGCAGCAGCTTGTCCTTCAGGATCATCGGTTGGATGGTGTTGAAAGCACTGGAGAAGTCAAAGAACATGATCCTCACCATATTCCCGGGCTTCTCCAGGTGGGACAGAGAACGGTGAAGGAGGAAGATCACCGCATCCTCCACCCCAATGCCATGCTGGTAGGCGAACTGGAGTGGATCCATCGCTGGTTCCACCAGGGGGCGGAGATGAGCAAGGAGCAGTCTCTCCAGGGTCTTCATCAAGTGGGACGTCAAGGCCACCGGTCTGAAGCTGTTCAGGTCTTTGGGGTGGGAAGTTTTTGGTACAGGTACCACACAAGATGTTTTCCACAGCTGTGGTACCCTCCCCAGTTTCAGGCTCATGTTGAAGATATACGTCACAATCCCACACAGCTGGTCTGCACAGGACTTGAGGAGCTTTGCGCTGATGCCGTCCGGTCCCGACGCCTTCCTCGCCTTGATCTTCCTCAGCTCCGTCCTCACCTGGGTCTTGGTCAGGGTCAGGATGGGGGGCTGTGTGTTGGGAGTGGGGGGGGTGTCGGTGGAGTGGGGAGTGGGTAGCAGGACTTGATTTCTTAGAGGCAGCAGTGGTTGTTGTGCAGACAGGGGGGAGGGCGGTTGGTCAAATCTATTGAAAAACAGATTCAGGTTGTTCGCCCACTCCCTGCCCCCCGTGGCCTGGGGGGAGGTATTCTGGAGCCCCGAGATGGTTTTGAGGTTTCTCCAGACCCCGCTGATGTCGCTCTGTTGCAGCTTGTCCTCCATCTTCTTCCTGAAGCTGTCCTTGCCTTCTCTGATCTTTCTCCTCAGCTCCCTCTGTACGGACTTCAGCATCTCCCTGTTCCCCGACCTGAAGATCCTCTTCTTCTCTCTCAGAAGTGTTTTTATCTCAGGGTTGATCCAGGGTTTGTTGTTTGAGTGACGCCGTATGGTCTTGGTGGGAACGGATTTGTCCACACAGAAGCTGAGGTAGCCCGTGAAGGTGTGAATGAGGCCATCGATGTCCTCACCATGTGGATCGCAGAGCTGCTTCCAGGCAGTGGCTTCAAAACAGTCCTTTAGAGTGTCCATTGTCTCCTCAGACCATAACTCCACAGTGTGCATGGCCGGAGGTTGTCTGTGCACTAGGGGTTTGTACACCGGTCGGAGATGAACCAAGTTGTGATCCGATCTCCCAAGTGGGGGGAGTTGTGATGAGGTGTATGCCTCCTTAGTGTTTGCGTAGAACAAATCCAGTGTTTTATTGTCTCTAGTGTGGCATGTGACATACTGGGTGAAAGTGGGCAGAATGGGAGACAGTGAAACGTGGTTGAAATCGCCTGAGATGAGGAGAAGAGCATCTGGGTGTTCTGTCTGCAGCCTGCTGGTTACTGAATGGATGACGTCACGCGCTGTCCCAGCGTTCGCCGTCGGATTTGCATAAACAACAATGCAGATCACGTGTGAGTGTTCTCTCGGGAGATATGTAGGCCTCATGCTAACAGCTAGCAACTCAATGTCTTTGCTGCAGTGTCGTTGTTTAACAGTGATATGTCCCGGTCTGCACCAGTTGTTGTTAACATACATGATCACTCCACCGCCCCTAGTTTTGCCACTCTCTGGTGTTCGGTCAGCTCGTATCGTGTGAAAACCCTCCAGCTCAATGTTAGCATCTGCTGCTAGTTCAGTTAGCCACGTCTCAGTAAACAAAAGGAGAGAGCACTCCCGGTAAGTGCTATCATAACGGGAGATAGCCGCTAGCTCATCTAACTTTCCCAGTATCGACCGTACATTTCCCATGACAACAGATGGAAGGGAGGGTCTGTACCTTATATTTTTTGTCCTCCGCCTTACTCCAGCCCGGCAGCCGCGGCGTTTTCGCCTCAGTTCTCTCGGTATGTCGAGTTTTTCCAGTGGGACCGGGTGGCGGTTAAATACTACACTCACGATATTCCTTTTGTGTCCTGACCAGTGCTGTAAGCTCATCTGTTTTGTTCCCTAGCAATCGCATGTTCCCAGTGATGAACATGGGTACAGTCGGCTTATGCTTCCTCCTCCTCCTCCTGACCTTAGCTCCAGCCCTTCTTCTGCAGCATTTCCTCCTAAGCTCACCCAGGATGAGGTGCTTCACTGCCGGCCGCAGCGCTCCAGGCGCCGGACTCCTCAGCACGAACAGCTGGTCGCATGTGTAAACAATGTGTCCGCCCCCACCTCTGTTGATCTCCATTTCCCGAGGAAGAGAAAAAAATCTGAGAAAGACCAGGCTAAAATAGAAAAAAACTTGGTCCAGTCGTTAATCCGAATCTTCCTTCCAAGCCCTGGTTTAAAAGAGACACACTATATACTGTACAAGAATAAGCAGATAAAAACACAAAGACACGAGAGAGTTGCTGCTGATACAGTCGCCCTCTTTCCGGCGCCATATCTATTTTAAAGGTCAAATGCCTGCTACGTTCCAAATCCTCTCTCATTATTGTGTGAACCCTTGAAACATGACAATACAATAATGCCTATCTATAGACTCCAACACTAAGTCCGCAATTAAAATGTGAATGTGGATGGAATAAAAAAATATTTAGTGTATCATCATATAAATAAAATGATAGGTGATTATATTTTGACTATTACAACTCTCTCCGTTAAAATAATATAAAATTGCATTAAATGTCATTTACTTTTTGACACCACATCAGTGCTTTTTGATTCCACACAATGGAAGCCGAACCAATAAATCCTGGAGAATGATTCTGCATGGAGCAGAAAATTAAGAACAGTAAATTTCGCACTGAGATTTTTTTTGGGGGGGGGGGGGGCTGTCACATTTTTGGGAGATTATATACACTATCGTTCAAAAGTTTGGGGTCACCCAGACAATTTTGTGTTTTCCATGAAAAGTCACACTTTTATTTACCACCATGAGTTGTAAAATGAATAGAAAATATTGTCAAGACATTGACAAGGTTAGAAATAATGATTTGTATTTGAAATAATTTTTTCCTTCAAACTTTGCTTTCGTCAAAGAATCCTCCATTTGCAGCAATTACAGCATTGCAGACCTTTGGCATTCTAGCTGTTAATTTGTTGAGGTAATCTGGAGAATTCTGACGCAATGAGCAAACACATTGTACCATTAGAACACTGGAGTGATAGTTGCTGGAAATGGGCCTCTATACACCTATGTAGATATTGCACCAAAAACCAGACATTTGCAGCTAGAATAGTCATTTACCACATTAGCAATTTATAGAGTGTATTTCTGATTAGTTTAAAGTTATCTTCATTGAAAAAAACAGTGCTTTTCTTTCAAAAATAAGGAAATTTCTAAGTGACCCCAAACTTTTGAACGGTAGTGTATATTTTTTCTTTTTTTAAATTCGCCCTTCTCTCCATTTCTCTTACATCCATGCATGTCTTAAGTGAGTTTCAAAACATCTGTTTTCACCAGCATTTTAGTCAAAGTTTATCAATAGAGCTTAACTGAAGCCGACTTAGGCGAACTCTGCATAACTTAGCCCAGCACTCAGGAACTTTTACAAACTGAGCACAACTTTCACCAATGTGTATTTCCAAACAGACAAATTTTCAGCATGCTGAAAATTTTTAAAGAACACAACTTTCGCCAGCGTTTGCCAACAAATACCAACTATCATTAACTTTTACCAGCTTTTTCCAGCAGAGCCAGGTGTTTGCCAAATCGTCAGTACAAGTTAGTCCAAACATTGTAGTGTGAATCCACCTTAAGGATGAGTCCAGCCACTCTACAGAGAAAGCTCATTTCAGCTGCATGTATCCATCTGCATGTATCAATCTGATTCTTTCAGTCATTATCTAATGTTCATGGCCATAGGAGAGGGGAGGAACATACAGGTGCATCTCAGTAAATTAGAATATCATCAAAAAGTTAATTTACAGTGATCCCTCGCTACTTCGCGCTTCACCTTTCGCGCGCTCAGTGCATCGCGGATTTTTCAGAAATATTCATCAAAAATTCAAAATTGAGAAAAAATGGGCGGGCGCTAGCAGAAGGCAGGGAGACTACATTAGAACATCAGGTATCAACACGGAGAGCCGCTCAACTCAAAATCCACCTCTCTGACCACCGCTCCACTCCTCTCTGCCCACCTCTTCACTGCTCGGGAATCTCACAAGCTGATTGGCCGAGACGTTTTACCTCGCAAGCTGATTGGCCGAGACGTTTTACCCAGCTTTCTCCCTGCAGAGCGCCCATACCCACCGAAGGAAGACCGCATTCATTGTTCTTTATCGCTAGTCTCGCAGCGTGGAACTTTTCGCTGTTCTCTTGTCCCTTTTTGTGTGAAATAGTCTTCCCGTCGAGCCACTACGCCGCCTCCTGCAGCTGCCCTCGACAATCCTGCGCCTCTAGCACCTGACAAACACAGACGAAAGAGAGGTCATTGAAACTGTTAAATCGTTCAAAAGTAAAACATCTACTGACTGTGATGGTATTGACATGCTACTAGTCAAAACTGTTATCGAATGCATAGTAAAACCACTGACGTATATCTGTAACCTGTCTCTCCAATCAGGTATATTTCCCAATGCAATGAAAATAGCTAAAGTAATTCCGATATACAAGACGGGCGACAGAGGGGAACTCTCAAACTATAGACCAATTTCACTATTACCGCAATTTTCCAAGATACTTGAAAAAATATTCTATGAGAGAATTGACAACTTCATACTGAAGAATGATTTATTATGTGAGCAGCAATATGGGTTCAGACACAAGAGGACAACTGCATATGCCCTAATGGAATTTACAGAAAAAATATCAACAGCCATTGAAAATAAAGAGTATTCAGTTGGAGTATTCCTAGATCTTAAAAAAGCATTTGATACAGTAGATCATAATTTATTATTAAAGAAACTACAAAATTATGGTATTAGAGGGGTAGCACTATCCTGGTTAAGTAGTTACTTAAAGAATAGATATCAGTATGTATGTGTTAGCAACAAAAACTCAGAGTTGCTGAAGGTCACCTGTGGAGTCCCACAGGGTTCAGTTTTGGGACCATTATTATTCAATATGTATATAAACGATATTCTCTAAAGGACTGTTTTGAAGCCACCGCCTGGAAGCAGCTCTGCGATCCACATGGTGAGGACATCGATGGCCTCTTTCACACCTTCACGGGCTACCTCAGCTTCTGTGTGGACAAATCAGTTCCCACCAGGACCATACGGCGTCACTCAAACAACAAACCCTGGATCAACCCTGAGATAAAAACACTTCTGAGAGAGAAGAAGAGGATCTTCAGGTCGGGGAACAGGGAGATGCTGAAGTCCGTACAGAGGGAGCTGAGGAGAAAGATCAGAGAAGGCAAGGACAGCTTCAGGAAGAAGATGGAGGACAAGCTGCAACAGAGCGACATCAGCGGGGTCTGGAGAAACCTCAAAACCATCTCGGGGCTCCAGAATACCTCCCCCCAGGCCATGGGGGGCAGGGAGTGGGCGAACAACCTGAATCTGTTTTTCAATAGATTTGACCAACCGCCCTCCCCCCTGTCTGCACAACAACCACTGCTGCCTCTAAGAAATCAAGTCCTGCTGCCCACTCCCCACTCCACCGACACCCCCCCCACTCCCAACACACAGCCCCCCATCCTGACCCTGACCAAGACCCAGGTGAGGACGGAGCTGAGGAAGATCAAGGCGAGGAAGGCGTCGGGACCGGAAGGCATCAGCGCAAAGCTCCTCAAGTCCTGTGCAGACCAGCTGTGTGGGATTGTGACGTATATCTTCAACATGAGCCTGAAACTGGGGAGGGTACCACAGCTGTGGAAAACATCTTGTGTGGTACCTGTACCAAAAACTTCCCACCCCAAAGACCTGAACAGCTACAGACCAGTGGCCTTGACGTCCCACTTGATGAAGACCCTGGAGAGACTGCTCCTTGTTCATCTCCGCCCCCTGGTGGAACCAGCGATGGATCCACTCCAGTTCGCCTACCAGCATGGCATTGGGGTGGAGGATGCGGTGATCTTCCTCCTTCACCGTTCTCTGTCCCACCTGGAGAAGCCCGGGAATATGGTGAGGATCATGTTCTTTGACTTCTCCAGTGCTTTCAACACCATCCAACCGATGATCCTGAAGGACAAGCTGCTGCGCGCAGGGGTGGACCAGCACCTGTCATCATGGATCCTGGACTACCTCACGAACCGGCCTCAGTTTGTGAGAACCCGGGACTGTGTTTCCGACACGATCATCAGTAGCACGGGGGCCCCCCAGGGAACGGTGCTGGCTCCCTTCCTGTTCACTCTTTATACTGCGGACTTCTCACACAACACAACACACTGCCATCTACAGAAGTTCTCTGATGACTCTGCGATCGTTGGTCTCATCTCCAACGGAGATGAAGCTGAGTACAGAGGGCTTATCCAGGACTTCGTGGACTGGTGCCATCGGAACTGCCTCCAGATCAACGCGAGGAAAACTAAGGAGCTGGTGGTGGACTGCCGCAGGCATGGGCAGCCCCTCACAGCACCAGTAAATATACAGGGAACAGACATCGAGATGGTGACATCCTATAAGTACCTGGGTGTTCATCTGAACAATAAACTAGACTGGTCACACAATACTGACGCACTCTACAAGAAGGGACAGCGCAGGCTGTTCCTGCTGAGGAGACTCAGGTCTTTTGGTGTACAAGGGGCGCTGCTGAAGTCATTCTATGACACGGTGGTGGCATCAGCCATCACTTTTGGAGTGGTCTGCTGGGGCAGTGGCATTACTGCAGCCGATAGGAAGAGACTGAACAAACTGATTAAGAAAGCTAGCTCTGTCCTGGGGCAGCGCCTTGATCCGATGGAGGAGATAGGAGAGAGAAGGACGGTGGCTAAACTGTCATCTCTGCTGGAGTCCGAGTTCCACCCTATGCAGGACATACTGGATGCACTGAGGAGCTCATTTAGCAGCAGACTACATCATCCCAGGTGCACAACCGAGAGGTTTCGTAGGTCCTTCCTACCAACGGCTGTCAGACTGTACAACCTAAGCAGGGCTGCTCGCAGAGATAGCAAAAAGACGTAACAAACTAATAGTTTTTTGAATGCAAAAGATGCAATAGACTTACACAATGGTCCTCTCCGGCATACAACTAGGAACATACCGGTCGCTATGGAGGGTGAGAATATGTATGGGCACATAATCATACCATGTAGGATAACTAAGTAGACGGTTATGCTGTTTCATCCCATCTAGCAACAATGCTCTGCACTGTGTGTGTTTATATATTTACATATTTATTCCATCTAGCTACAATGCTCAGCACTGGGTGTGTTTATATTTATATATCTATATATTTATTCCATCTAGCTACAATGCTCCGCACTGTGTTTTTATATATCTACATATTATTCCATCTAGCTACATTGCTCCGCACTGTGTGTGTTTATATACTTGCATATTTATTCCACCTAGCTGCAATGCTCCGTACTGTGGGTGTTTATATATTTACATATTTATTCCATCTAGCTACAATGCTCTGCACTGTGTGTTCATATATTCATATATTTATTCCATCCAGCTACAATGCTCTGCACTGTGTGTCTGTGTGTGTGTGTGTATATATATATTTTATAGTAATATGTACATATGTATATTAGCTGCTCTTGCTTGTTTTTTTTCTTGCCTTCTGATTGTTGCTCTGAGTGTTGCTATCCCTGTGCTGTTGCAATCCTGGAATTTCCCCGTTGTGGGACTAATAAAGGCTTATCTTATCTTATCTTATATGTAAAGTTTCAGAAAAAATGGACTTAATATTGTTTGCCGATGACACTAATCTGCTATGCAGTGGAAACAATTTGGAACAACTTCTGGATACACTCGGAAAGGAATTAGGAAAGCTTAAACTGTGGTTTGATTCAAACAAATTAACGCTCAATTTAAGTAAGACAAAATTTATAGTCTTTAACAACCATCACAACAACCCAGTACCCAAACTCAATGTAAATGGTGTAGAGATTGAAAGGGTATCTGAAACTAAATTCCTTGGAGTAATAATTGATAACAAACTGTGTTGGAAGTCACATATTAATTATATTAAAGGTAAAGTATCCAAATCAATTGCAATATTACACAGAGTGAAATATTTGCTGAATCAACCCACACTATACACCTTGTATCATTCATTAATACTCCCATACATGACATATTGTAATGAAGTATGGGGAAATACATATAAAACAAACATATATCCACTCTTTATGCTTCAAAAGAGAGCTATTAGAATAATAAACAAAGCAGCTTACAGGGAACCAACAAACCCACTTTTTCTCAAACAAAAAACTCTCAAGTTGAAAGATCTGGTTGACTTTAAAACCGCAATAATAATGTTCAAAGTGAAGAATTTATCACTGCCCGCAAATATCCAAAAGTTGTTCCAAACAAGGGAGAAACGATATCACTTCAGAGGAACATGTATATTTCAAAAGCCTACAGTGAGAACAACCACCAAGCAACACTGTATTTCAGTGCAAGGAGTCAGATTATGGAACGATTTTGGACCTGAATTAAAATCATGTACAACGCTTGGACAATTTAAACAAAAACTAAAGGAAGAAATACTCCAAACATATTTACAAGACGACATGTAAACTCACATAAGGATTGACATATCCAGCCTGTATTGTGCTGTAGCTTAGTTTTTTTTTTTGTTTTTGTTTTTTTTTTTCTTTTTTTCTCTGTGACATTTTGTCTTAGATTTGTTTTGAATAGTAACCGCTTAACTTAGCTTAGTTTTCTTTTTTTTTCTCTCAGTCACATTTTGTCTCAGCTTTGTTTTAAATTGTAATCGCGCTTGTCTTGTTTTCTCTTTTTTCTCCTTTGAATTCTTGGATGGAATATGGGTGGGCAATATAAGCTGCGGCTTCAGCCATCACCCATTTCGGATAACTCACGTGGAATTGTATAGAAGAAGGAGTCTTTGTCTAATTTGACCTTGTTGTTATATTATACAGTTTCTTTTAACCTGCACTGTACTATCCGAAATAAATTCATTCATTCATTCATTCATTCATTCATTCATTCATACGATGAGGCGTCACCTGAGGAGCACTAAAGCTCTCATTAACCTGTGCAGTACGTAAATCATCTTCATCTTGAGTTACGTATCTTGTTATAAAAATAAAAGAGTTCTAAAAACATATTTATGTACACTTTATTTACATCTACGTATGTATGTACACTTACACACACACACACACACACACACACGTATCATATGAGAGAGAGAGAGAATGAACGTATGTGTTATTTATGGGTGACGTCATTAGGGGTGACGCTACTTCGCGGTTTTTCACTTTTCGCGGTCGGTTCTGGAACCCATTAACCGCGATAAGTGAGGGATCACTGTATTTCAATAATTCAATTCAAAAAGTGAAACTCATATATTGTATAGATTCATTATGCACAGAGTGATATACAGTTAGGCCCAAAAATATTTGGACAGTGACACAAATTTTGTTATTTTAGCTGTTTACAAAAACATATTCAGGATACAATTATATAATCACTGTGGGCTTAAAGTGCAGACTCTCAGCTGTAATTTGAGAGTATTCACATCCAAATTGGAGCAAGGGTTTAGGAATTACAGCTCTTTAATACGTAGCCGCCTCTTTTTCAAGGGACCAAAAGTAATTGGACAATTGACTCAGAAGGCTGCAAAAAAAAAAAATAAGGCTGCATGGGCTCTTCCCTCGTTAACCTGTCATCAATTAAGCAGTTAAAAGGTCTGGAGTTGATTCCAGGTGTGGCGTTTGCATTTGGAAGCTGTTGCTGTGAACACACAACATGCGGTCAAAGGAGCTCTCAATGGAGGTGAAACAGACCATCCTGAGGATGAAAAAAAGAAGAAATCCATCAGAGAGACAGCAGAAATGTTAGGAGTGGCCAAATCAACAGTTTGGTACATTCTGAGAAAAAAAGAGTGCACTGGTGAGCTTGGGAACTCAAAAGGCCTGGACGTCCACGGAAGACAACAGTGGTGGATGATCGCAGAATCCTTTCCATGGTGAAGAACAACTCCTTTACAACATCCACTCAAGTGAAGAACACTCTCCAGGAAGTAGGTGTATCAGTATCTAAGTGTACCATAAAGAGAAGACTTCATGAGCGTAAATACAAAGGATTCACCACAAGGTGCAAACCATGAATCAGCCTCAAAAATAGAAAGGCCAGAATTGACTTTGCCAAAAAACACCTAAAGAAGCCAGCCCAGTTCTGGAACAGCATTCTTTGGACAGATGAGACTAAGATCAACCTGTACCGGAATGATGGGAAGAAGAAAGTTTGGAGAAGAATTGGAACAGCTCATGATCCAAAGCACTACATCTTCTGTAAAACATGGTGGAGGCAGTGTGATGGCATGGGGATGCATGGCTTCCAATGGCACTGGGTCACTTGATGATGTAACAAAAGACAGAAGCAGCCGGATGAATTCTGAAGTGTATAGGGATATACTTTCTGCTCAGATTCAGCCAAATGCAGCAAAGTTGATTGGACAGCGCTTCACCAATGGTCCAAAACATACTGCAAAAGCAACCCAGGAGTTTTTTAAAGCAACAAAGTGGAATATTCTGCAGTGGCCGAGTCAATCACCAGATCTCAACCCAAACGAGCATGCATTTCACTTGCTCAAGACAAAACTTAAGGCAGAAAGACCCACAAACAAGCAACAACTGAAGACGGCTGCAGTAAAGGCCTGGCAAAGCATCACAAAGAAGGAAACCCAGCGTTTGGTGATGTCCATAGGTTCCAGACTTCAGGCAGTCATTGCCTGCAAAGGATTCTCAACAAAATATTGAAAAGTAACATTTTAATTAAGGTTATGTTTATTTGTCCAATTACTTTTGAGCCCCTGAAATGAGGAGCGTTTGTATAAAAATAGCTACAATTCCTACATGTTTAATCATATATTTTTGTTCAACCCCTTGAATTAAACCTTGAAGTCTGCACTTCAATTCTGTTGTAGTTGTTTCATTTCAAATCCAATGTGGTGGCATGCAGAGCCCAAATCATGAAGACTGTGTCACTGTCCAAATATTTCTGGGCCTAACTGCATGTATTTCCAGTGTTTATTTCTTTTAATTTTGCTGATTATGGTTTACAGCCATAATGGCTTACACCTCCAAGTCCGAGTCCACGGTCCTCAGCCGGAAAAAGGTGGATTGTCCTCTCTGGGTTGGGGACAGGCTCCTGCCCCAAGTGGAGGAGTTTAAGTATCTTGGGGTCTTATTCACGAGTGAGGGGAGAATGGAGCGAGAGATTGACAGATGGATCGGAACAGCATCTGCAGTGATGCGGAAGTTGTACCAGTCCGTTGTGGTGAAGAGGGAGCTGAGTTCTAAGGCAAAGCTGTCGATTTACCAGTCAATCTACGTTTCTACTCTCACCTATGGTCACGAGCTTTGGGTAATGACCGAAAGAAAGAGACTGCGGATACAAGCAGCTGAAATGAGCTTTCTCCGTAGGATTGCTGGACTCACCCTTAGAGATAGGGTGAGGAGCTCAGTCATCCGGGAGAGGCTCAGAGTAGAACCGCTGCTCCTCCACATTGAAAGGAGTCAGTTGAGGTGGTATGGGCATCTGATTAGGATGCCTCCTGGACGCTTCCCACTTGAGGTGTTTCGGGCATGTCCCACTGGGAGGAGACCCCGGGGCAGACCCAGGACTCGGTGGAGAGACTATGTCTCCCAGCTGGTCTGGGAATGCCTTGGTATCCTCTCTGAAGAGCTGGAGCAGGTGGCTGGGGAGAGGGAGGTCTGGGCTTCTCTGCTTGAGCTGCTGCCTCCGCGACCCAGACCTCCAGAAAAGCGGTAGAAGATGGATGGATGGCTTACAGCTAATGAAAACCCAAAATTCAGTTTCTCAGAAAATTAGAATATTACATTAGATCAATTTAAAAAAGTGGATTTTTCATAGAAAAGTTGAATTACTGAAAAGTATGTCCATGTGCACACTCAATACTTGGTCGGGGCGCCTTTTGCATGAATTACTGCGTCAACGAGGTGTGGCATGGAGGCAATCGGCCTGTGGTACTGCTAAGGTGTTATGAAGGCCCAGGTTGCTTTGATAGCAGCCTTCAGATCATCTGTATTGTTAGGTCTGGTGTCTCGCATCTTCCTCTTGACAATACCCCACAGATTCTCTATGGAGTTTAGGTTGGGAGAGTTTGCTGGCCAAGAAAGCACAGTGATACCGCAATCAATAAACTGGGTATTGGTACTTTTTGTAGTGTAGGCACTTGCTAAGTCCTGTTGGAAAATGAAATCATCATCTCCATAAAGCTTATCATCAGAGGGAAGCATGAAGTGCTCTAAAATTTCCTGGTAGATGGCTGTGCTGACTTTGGACTTGATAAAGCACAGTGGACTAACACCAGCAGATGACATGGCTCCCCAAATCATCACTGACTGTCAAAACTTCACACTGAACCTCAAGCAACATGGATTCTGTGCCTCTCCACTCTTCCTCCAGACACTTGGACTTTGATTTCCAAATAACAGGACTTGGCACTTGATTTGGGGAGCCATGCCATCTGCTGGCATTGGTCCACTGTGCTTTATCAAATCCAAAGTCAGTGCAGTCATCTACCAGCAAATTTTTAGAACACTTAATGCTTCCCCTCTGCTGACAAGCTTTATGGAGATGCTGATTTCATTTTCTAGCAGGACTTGGCACCTGCCCACACTGCCCAAAGTACCAATACCTGGTTTAATGACCATGGTATCACTGTGCTTTACTGGCCAGCAAACTCTCCCAACCTAAACTCCATAGAGAATCTATGGGGTATTGTCAAGAGGAAGATGAGTGACGCCAGACCCAACAGTGCAGGTGAGCTGAAGGCTGCTATATCAACATAACCTGGGCTTCTGTAACACCTCAGCAGTGCCACAAGCTGATCGCCTCCATGCCATACTGCACTGATGCAGTAATCCATGCAAAAGAAGCCCTGACCAATTACTGAGTGTGTACATGGACATACTTTTCAGTAGCCAACATTTCTATTAAAAATCCACTTTTATTAATTGAGCTTATGTAATATTCAATTTTTTTTAGAAACTGATTTGTGGTTTTCATCAGCTGTAAGCCATAATCATCAAAATTAAAAGAAATAAATATTATATCATCCTGTGTGTAATAAATGTATATGTTTCACTTTTTGAAGTGAATTAGTGAAATACAGTAAATTAACATTTTGATGATATTCTAATTTATAGAGATGCTCCTGCAGTAGACTGACCGGTAACTCGACAACTCTGATTTAGAGTTCAGCTCCCTCTTCACCACAACAGACTGGTACAATGTCTGCATCACTGCAGATGCTGCTCTGATCTGTCTGTCAGTCTGCCCCTCCATTCTTCCCTCACTCATGAATAAAACCCCAATATACTTGAACTCCTCCGCTTGGGTCAGGAGCTTGTCCCCAACCCGGAGTGGACAGTCCATGCTTTTCCGGCTGAGGACCATGGAGTTGGATTTGGAGAGGCTGGTTCACACTCGCTTCAAACTCTTTAGCAAACCACCTGAGTAAGACCTGTTGGGCATGGCTCGACAAAGCTATCAGGACAACATCATCTGCGAACAGCAGAGATGAGATCCTGTGGTCACCAAGCATGACACCTTCCGTTCCTTGGCTACATCTAGAAATCCTGTCCATAAATGGTAAATGGCGTTCACTTATATAGCGCATTTTACTCATCTCTGGATGACCAAAGCGCTTTACAGATCCTGCTATCCACCCATTCACACACACATTCACACAATGATGGCGGCAGAGCTGCCATACACAGGCACTGCCCTGACCCACCAGGAGCAACTGGGGGTTCAGTGTCTTGCTCAAGGATACTTCGACATGCAGACAGAGCGGGACAGAGCGGGACAGACTGCAGACAGAGCAGGAATCGAACCCCTCACCATCCGATCAGTAGTCGCCCACGCTACACCTGCTCCACAGCTGCCCCCTGGCCAATGAAGCACACCCCTGTTAATAAATATTATTAACATGATCTGTGACAATGGGCAGCCCTGGCGGACTCCAACTCTCACTGGGAATAAGTTTGACTGATTGTTGGTAATACAAACCAAACTCTCACAACGGTCATATAGAGACCAGATAGCACGTAGCAGCAAGCCCAATACCCCATATCCCTGGAGCACCCCCCACAAGAAACCATGAGGTATGTGGTCAAATACCTTTTTCATATCTACAAACACATGTAGACTGGTTGGGCAAACTCCCACAAACCCTTGAGGATCCTTGAGAGGCTGAAGAGTTGGTCCGATGCGCCATGACCTGTACAAAAACCACACTGCTCCTCCTAAATCCACATGTATTATACAGTAAATGCAAACAGAAGATTAAACTGAATGGATGCATTGGCAGATGTGCCATGATGAAGGCGCTCCATGCTTTAAAAATATTGTAGACAAATCAAATTAGCCTGTAGTGCAGTAATAGAAAACATTTCACCACCATGGAGACTTGGTGGTGGAATGAGGAAGTACAGGAAAGTATTCAAAGGAAGAGGTTAGCAAAGAAAAAGTGGGATAGTCAGGGAGATGAAGAAAGTAGACAGGAGTATTTGGAATCTAAATGCATGGCAAACAGAGAGGTGGCAAAGGTAAATAATGAGTTGTCTGAGAGGCTAGACACTAAGGAAGGGGAAAAGGACTTGTATCGATTGGCTAGACAGAGAGCTCAAACTAGAAAGGATATGCAGCAAGTTAGGTTGATTAAGGACTTTGATGGCCGCACCCACAGCCACTATAAAATAACTCCATGCACCAACACTTTGTCACACATTTGAGTTATCTTTAGTTTCATTATACATGATTTATACATGGACACAAATAATGACATAATTTGAGTTAATATTTTATTTTGGCATATGTTGAAATGCATTAGTTCTATTTGTAGCATGCACATTTAGTAACTTTTGTATATTCAGCTTTGTTAAATTGTGATTAATTTCTTTTTCTTATCTTACTGGGGGAGGTCCATATGACGGCTGAGGTCTGCTGGCAACAGGAGCAAAAGATGTGCCATAGGACGCAGCACTGCTTTATAGAGTGCTCATTGAAACAAACCAAGCACTGCTCCATCATGGTGGGATTACTCATCATTTAAATACATATTTGTCTTTCATTTCTGAGTTAGGTATTTAGTTAGTTTTGAGTTTGATTACTATTATTTTGAAGTAATTATTAAACTAACTGCTGTTTCGGTATGTTGTTGTCAGACAGTTTGTTAGTGTTTCTTCTCTGTGTGTCAGACTGGTCTGATCAGCCAGTATTTAAACCCCTGTCTCTTGTTTGCTAGGTCACATTTTCTTCTGTTAAGCAGTTGGGTTGATGTTACCTTATGTTGTCATTAAGACCTGAGTTTAGCTTTGTTCTTTTGACCTCTTTTATGGGCCCAGTTTTACCAGCTGATTTTTGTATTATGTCTCGTTTCGTTTTGGGGTAAATAGAGATTGTGTTGAACAATCTGGTTAAAAAGTTCCACTGCCATCTCTCCTAAACATCTCCATACCTCCACAAGCATGCCATCTGGACCAACCGCCATTCATTCATTCATTCATTTTTGGGTAAAAAAAAACACATTATTTTCTAAAATTACTACTGTGTCCTCGTGTCCCTCACAAGGACAGAAATGGTAATCTACTAACAAGTGACGAGAGTGTGTGGAGAAGGTGTAAGAAGTACTTTGAGGAGCTGATGAATGAAGAAAATGAGAGAGAGAGAGAGAGAGGAGGAGGGATGAATGAAGAAAAGGTGGTGAATAAGGAAGTCCCGAGGATTAGCAAGGCAGAAGTGAAGGCAGCTCTGAAGAGGATGAAGAATGGAAAGGCGGTTGGTCCAGATGGCATACCTGTGGAGGTATGGAGATGTTTAGGAGAGATGGCGGTGGACTTTTTAACCAGATTGTTTAACACAATATTGGAGAGTGAGAGGACGCCTCAGGAGTGGAGAAGAAGTGTTTTGGTAACAATTTTCAAGAAAAAAGATGATGCTCAGAGCTGTAGTAACTACAGAGGCATAAAGTTGATCAGCCACACTATGAAGATATGGGAAAGAGTTGTTGAAGCCAGGTTAAGAGGAGAGGTGACAATCAGTGAGCAGCAGTACGGTTTCATGCCAAGAAAGAGTACTACAGATGCAATGTTTGCTCTAAGAGTGTTGATGGAGAAGTATAGAGAAGGTCAAAAGGAGTTGTACTGTGTCATTGTGGATCTAGAGAAAGCATATGATAGGGTGCCAAGAGAGGAAGTGTGGTACTGTATGAGAAAGTTGGGAGTGGCAGAGAAGTATGAGGGTGGTGCAGGACATGTATGAGGACAGCAAGACAGTGGTGAGGTGTGCTGTAGAAGTGACAGATGGATTCAAGGTGGGGGTGGGATTACATTAGGGATTGGTTTTGAGTCCCTTCTTGTTTGCCATGGTGATGGACAGGCTGACAAACGAGGTCAGCCAGGAGTCCCCGTGGACCATGATGTTTGCAGATGACATTGTGATCTGTAGTGAGAGTACGGAGCAGGTGGAAGAGAACCTGGAGAGGTGGAGGTATGCTTTGGAGAGAAGAGGAATGAAAGTCAGTAGAAGCAAGACAGAATACATGAGTGTGAATGAGAGGGAGGCAGGTGTAATGGTAAAGATGGAAGGAGTAGAGGTAGTGAAAGTAGATAAGTTTAAATACCTGGGGTCAACCATCCAAAGTAATGGAAAATGCACAAGAAAGTTGAAGAAGGGAGTACAGGCAGGGTGGAGTGGGTGGAGACAAGTGTCAGGGGTGATTTGTGACAGAAAGATAGCAGCTAGAGTGAAAGAGAAGATTTACAAGATGGCAGTGAGACCTGCTATGATGTACGTTTTGGACAGTGGCACTGACAAAAGACAGGAGGCGGAGCTGGAGGTGGCAGAGTTGAAGATGCTAAGATTCTCATTGGGAGTGACAAGGAGGGACAGGATTAGAAATAAGTATATCAGAGGAACAGTTCAGGTTAAGCAGTGTGGAGACAAAGTAAGAGAGGCAAGGTTGAGATGGTTTGGACATGTGCAGAGGAGGGATAGTGGCTATATTGGACAAAGGATGTTGAAGATGGAGCTGCCAGGTAGGAAGAAAGAGGAAGACCACAGAGCAGATTCATGGATGTAGTGAAGGAGGACATGGAAAGGGTTGGTGTTACAGAGGAAGATGTAAGGGATAGTTTGAGATGGAGTCAGATGATCCACTGTGGCGACCCCTAAAGAAAGCAGCCAAAAGAAGAAGCTGTAATATAATACATTACTGTTACAAAAAAAAAAAAACAGTACTCACTATATGCTTACTAATTAAATGGGTAGATAAAAAACAAGCTCATTTTAAAGTACAATTAAACTCCTATTAGAGTTTGAATGAAAACAGCAGGTTTACGACCCTGACATTTTTAAACTGTACACTTTTTTAGTTTATTATGCAAACATCTAAGTTTGCAAGTATTTGCATATTATAGTGATGTGGAGAGTGCAAATAAAGGAACCAGACTTGCACAGCAGACAAACTTTATTTCTCTCTCTCACTTCATTCTTACACAGAAAAAGACTTTCCCAATACACCAGGGTCTCTCCTTTTATATCACTCCATTCCTTCCTCCTGCTGCCTGAAATCTTGCATCACAATACATTCACACATCCACCCCTTACTGTCCCCGCAGCTACTCCTTCCTGCTGCATTACCATAACTTCTCCCATTACAATACGTACTGTCCTCCTCCGTTTAATCCCCCACGCTCTACCGGCAGAGGGACTATTCCCCTATTCCCCTCCCCTCTGCTTCCAGTCTGAGATGAATATCCCAGCGTGGGTTCCCTACCCCCCCCCCCCCCCCCCAGAGTCTCAGACTGAGTTTCAACCCTCACATCCTTTTGGCTTCAGTCTCCTCCCATATCTGCTGTAACGAGGGTTCTCTGACTCTGCGGCGTTGCTGTGCCGGTGGGGGGCTCTTGGGGGTGTGTCTGTCTGCGGGTGGGCAATGGCGAGGGGCGGTGTGGGGGGGGGGACATTCAACTTGCCCATGTGGCTGCTCTGATGAATCTTCTACCTGGGGAGTTCTCAGTGGGGGTCTTCCACACCGAGGAGCCCGAGCCAACATCACTTGCTCGTCCGCCACCACAAAGGCGGGCTTAAGTCTGTCTATACATATTTTCTCCCGACGACCCCCCAAATCTAACAAAAAATGTTTGTCCCCTGGTTCCAGCACTCTGAACGGGCCATCATAGGGTGGGCGCAATGGGGGGAGGTGGGCATCGTGCCTGACAAACACGAACACCGCATTCTTCAAAGTTTTTGGCACAAAAGCACGTGGAAAACAGTGGTGGGCCGGGCCCGGTAGCGTGCCTGTGTCTGCGCTATGCTGCGAACGCTGAGACAGATAGTTGTCCGGCGCGGGATTATCTGGTAAAAATTCCCCGGGGAGCCGCAGTGGCTGAGAAAAAACAAGCTCCGCCGGGGAAGCCTCCAAATCCTCTTTTGGTGCGGAACACAACCCTAACAGAACCCACGGCAACCGGTCTACCCAATTTGCATCCGTAAGCGAAGCCCTGAGCGCTGCTTTCAGCGACCTATGGAAACGCTCGCATAACCCATTGGCCTGTGGGTTGTACGCGGTTGTGCGATGAATTGCTACCCCCAGGCTACGGGCCATCGCAGACCAGAGGTCGGAAACAAACTGAGGGCCCCTATCAGACGTGATATCCGACGGGATGCCAAAACGTGCCACCCATGTTGTCAAAAAGGCGCGCGCCACGTCCACGGACGTGGTTGCCGCTAGCGGGACTGCTTCTGGCCAGCGTGTGGTGCGGTCCACCACTGTCAGAAGGTGCATGAACCCCTGCGATCACGGGAGGGGGCCCACGAGGTCCATGTGAACATGGTCAAACCTCTTAGCCGGTATACGAAACGGCTCCAAAGGGGCCTTCGTGTGTCTATGTACTTTGGCTTGTTGGCACGCTACGCAGGCTGCAGCCCACTCTTTCACTTGTTTGCACAGGCCTGGCCATACGAACTTCGCTCCCACCATTTTGACTGACGTGCGCACTCCTGGGTGCGCCAGAGCGTGAACTGACTCAAACACTTGGCGGCGCCAAGCAACTGGGACCACCAGGCGCGGGCGTCCCGTGGAGACGTCACAGATTGGGGGCGGGGGGCTTCCGTCTTGCAGTACTCTGCTCTCCAGCCTTAACCCTGTTGGTCCAGACTGGAGCACGCAAACATCCGCATTGCCAATCTGCTCTGCAGCCATGGCTGTATAATCTATGCCTACGCAGACTGGGGCCACTACTGCACGCGAGAGGCAGTCCACCACCACATTCAGTTTACCGGCCACATGCTGAATATCGGTCGTAAACTCCGAGATCGCGGCTAGCTGTCTCTGCTGCCGGCCCGATCATGGTTCTGAAACCTTGGCCATCACATACGTTAGCAGCTTGTGGTCCACGAACGCAGTGAAGCTGCGCCCTTCCAGCCAGAACTGTAAGTGACGTATGGCCAGGTGGAGAGCCAGCAACTCTCTGTCAAACACACTGTATTTACGCTCACTGTCGCACAAAGCCCTGCTGAAAAAAGCGAGCGGCTGCCAAGAACCGGCGACACGTTGCTCCACGACGGCCCCTATGGCCACATCCGAGGCATCGGTAGTGAGCGCTATCCGGGTCGCCGGGTCCGGGTGCGCCAACAGTGCGGCGTTTGCCAGGGCTGTTTTAACCTCAGAGAACGCCTGCTCCCGCTCCGGAGTCCAGTCGACTCTGTCCGCCGGCTTCCGTTTCTTGAGCGCGGTGTACAATGACTGCATGAGCTGAGCTGCGTGGGGAAGGAACCGGTTATAAAAATTAACCATCCCCAAAAACTCCTGCAGCGCCCTAACCGTCTGAGGCTGGGGAAAATTCGCCACGGCGCGCACCTTGTCGGGCAAGGGTATCACTCCCTCCGGTGAGATGCTGTGCCCCAAAAAGTCAATCCCCGTCACGCCGAACTGGCATTTCGCCGGGTTGACTATTAACCCGTGCGCCTCCAACCACCGGAAAACCGTCCTGAGGTGGGTTACGTGTTCGTCTTCGGACGCGCTGGCCACCAGGATGTCATCCAGGTAGACAAACACAAATGGCAGATCGCGCAACACCGCATCCATCATGCGTTGGAATGTCTGTGCCACGCCTTTTAATCCGAAGGGCATGCGTAAAAACTCAAACAAGCCAAACGGAGTTATTACCGCTGTTTTGGGTATGTCCTCCGCACGCACCGGGACCCGGTGGTAACCGCAGACCAGGTCTATTTTCGAAAAAATGCATGCCCCGGCGAGGTGAACGGAAAAATCCTGAATATGGGGAATCGTGTAGCGGTCATGCGCTGTGGCGTTATTCAATCTGCGGAAATCTCCGCACGGTCGCCACGATCCCTCGGCCTTAGGGACCATGTGTAGCGGGGATGCCCATGGGCTGTTTGAGCACCTGATGATGCCCAACCTTTCCAAGTTGGCAAACTCCTCGCGCGCTATGGCCAGTTTAGCTGCATCCAGGCGCCGAGGTTGTGCGAAAACGGGCGGCCCAGTGGTGGTGATAAAGTGTTCCACCCCGTGTTTAGTGATGGCCGCTGAAAACGTCGGGACCGTGAGAGCTGGGAACTGAGTGAGCAGTGTGTGGAACTTACCGCCTGGAGCTGTGACGTTGGCTAGCGTTGTTGGCCCGGCCCCTCGAGCTGTAGAGGGGAGAGAATCAAAAGACATTGCATTAACCAGGCGTCTGTTAGCAACATCGACTAGCAACCCGTGTGTACACAGAAAATCAGCTCCCAAGATTGGGAAACTGCATACCGCTATGACGAATGTCCACTCGTACATACAGCTGTGTAGGGATACAGTCAGCGTCCTCTCACCAAAAGTCCTAATATCTGAGCTGTTTGCGGCTACTAGCTCGGGGCCGCTAGCTCCCGCTAGCTGGTCGGCGTAGGATGGCAGGATGAGGCTCTTTTGGGAGCCGGTGTCTACGAGGAACCGTCTCCCCGAGCGCGAGTCCATCACGTAGAGCAGCTTGTTTTCTTCACCGGCGGTCGCAGATGCTACTGACTGCTGGCCTTGGCGTTTCCCGAACGCTTGAATTGGCACGGTGGCACACATCTGTGTGCGTTCTCTCCAAAACGGCGGTGGTAGGAGCAGAGCGTGTCTCTCTGGCACTTTCTGGCCCCCGCTGCCGCTACCGTCGCCGGCTCCTCGCCTCCACTGGTCATCTCACTGGGTTCCGACGCCGTCGCGTTCACTGTGAGGGCTCTGGTGGTGAGGATGATCTGATCTGCCTCCTGGGCTAGCGCACGGTAGTGGCGTGCGGCCAGCAACGGCGAGTTGGCCAAGACCACTCTTGCCTCTGTTGGGAGGTTCCGGAGGAAAAGGTGGGCAAACAGAAAATGCCCGTCGTCCATGCCCATCAACGCCAACATCTTCTCCATCAGTTCGACCGCCGACCCATCTCCTAACTCGGAGCGCCTCAGGAGCCTCTCTGCTCTCTCACAGTCCGAGAGTGTGCAGCGCTGGGTCAACGCGGCCTTGAGAGTCCCGTATTTATCGTGGGTTGGAGGCTGTTGGAGCAGGCTCGCTACCTGCTGAGTCGTGCGAGCACCCAGCGCTGCGATCACATAGTAATATCTGGTGTCATCTGCCGTTATTCCCCAGAGGGCGAACTGAGCCTCGGTGTGGAGGAACCAAGATCGCGGGTCGTGCAGCCAAAAGTCCGGTAGTTTGACCGAAACAGCGCACGCGTTGCTGGGGCTTCCCGTCCGAGCCGACTCCGAGGTTCTTATCCTACACTTTATTACATGTATAGTTTATTTCTCTTATCTTATCATGTTTAATGTTGCAGCATTGTACCGAGACAAATTCCTAGTTTGTGTACTACATAAACAATGGCAATAAACCTGATTCTGATTCTGATTCTGATTCTTGCCTCGTGTTCCATAATTCATCAAGGGTCACCAGTGTGGAGAGTGCAAATAAAGGAACCAGACTTGCACAGCAGACGAACTTTATTTCTCTCTCTCACTTCATTCTTACACAGAAAAAGACTTTCCCAATACACCAGGGTCTCTCCTTTTATTTCACTCCATTCCTTCCTCCTGCTGCCTGAAATCTTGCGTCACAATACATTCACACATCCACCCCTTACTGTCTCCGCAGCTACTCCTTCCTGCTGCATTACCATAACTTCTCCCATTACAATAAGTACTGTCCTCTTCCGTTTAATCCCCCACACTCTACCGGCAGAGGGACTATTCCCCTCCCCTCTGCTTTCAGTCTGAGATGAATATCCCAGCGTGGGTTCCCTACAGTGAACTATTAATCATTGTTCAAAGCTCAGCACTTCAGTGACCTAATATTCACATTAATAAACACAGTTGTGAATTATGAGGAAAACAGATTTACGGCTAATTAGACAACTGCTTTAGAGAACACAAATAAAACTGGTGGGTTGTTTAATAAAAACACAACAAGAACCTTTAGTCAATTATTACAGACACAATAAGCAAATAACAGGAAGTTAATCACCTCATTTGCTTAGCACCACATACTGTTCAGTTTTCAGCCTATAATACTACTTGTACTTCATGTTCCTGTCTTATCATGGAAAAGTCTGGTCATTTCATAACAGAATCAGGTTAATGGATTTATTTATGGGTTGCCGCCTTAACATTGGTTTAATATTCAAGAGAACATGTATACAGTACATGCTGCGTTTAGGTAAACAAAAAAAAACTTACTCTTCTCCCAAATGTAACATACTGAGTAAGGGCTTTCACAACTTTCGGAATTTTTTAAATAAAATTTTTAAGATGTTTTCCTGCCAAACCTTTTTCAGCTAGAGTCGGGTTTATTGTTTTGTGAACCAGGTCTATTTTTGGAGCCTCGTTCTCAACCTTTAAACGTAACAGACTGGCTGGTTTATAAATGGTACCTGACAGCCTCGTGTGAAATGCAGGTTAGGATTTAGCTTAATATTATCAGTGAGGTGAACTCAGCATGACCTGGATTTGCAAACACTGACCCCAGAGCCATCAGCGGGGTTATTAATGAGGGGAGACAAACACTGAAACTAGTGGACAAACTCGGTAGCCTTGGACCTTTGTCTCTGCTTGGTTAATATGAGTTTGAATGAAGCCAATTACGCGTTGACATCTCTCCAAGCGCTTGGGTGTGACATCTGCAACCTTGTGTCTTTTAGCCTTGAGATATTAAAAAAACAAAACGATAAAAGTGACAGGGTGCACAGGCTACAGTTCAAAAAAATGCCACTTCAGTGCAAAGAGATGCAAAAATCTCGATGCACAAAAGGCTTTCAGTAAGTTTTCTCAAGCAGTAGCAGGTGGACTTTGTCTGATCATCTGATTCATAATTATTGTTAATGATTTCTTAATAATTCGGACCACACCTTTTTGTGATGAAATACATTTACAGGGGGTGTATTTTTTTTAAGTGTATACACAGAGTGGCGAATCATTGAGAACGGCTGGTGACCATTGGACCCTGAGAGTGGGACGATAAACTGGGACGATAAACACCTGTTCAGTTTCAGGGGTGTAAATGGAAAACAAAAGGTGAAAAGTGTTTGTGTGCATGCAGGAGAGAGAGAGAGAGAGAGACAGAGAGAGAGACAGAGAGAGTGCATTTGTGTGTTGAGGGGGAGGAGAGTGAGCGAGTCACATAAATGATTATACATATCTGTTGAGCTGGACACATCTCACAGTGCCAGAGCTGACACCACACTCACACACTTTGAGCCCACGAAAAAAAATCTGACACTCAAACTTTAATCACAATTCTTTTTACAAAAACTGAGCTCTGGATATACTTTGGCCTGACTGCTGGGCCAAGGAAAGGTCATGGATCCGATTGTGGAAGTGGTGGCTGTGGTCCTGGGGTTCATCGGCTGGGTGATGGTGGGGGTCGCGCTGCCCAACCGCTACTGGAGGACCTCCACAGTGGATGGAAACGTGATCACGACATCGACCATCTATGAGAACTTGTGGATGTCCTGCGCCACAGACTCAACCGGGGTGCACAACTGCAGGGAGTTCCCGTCGCTGCTCGCCCTTAGTGGTATGTCGACAAAAGTAGTAATCTCAAGGTAGTAAAATGGCTTTTAAATGTACATTTTTATATATGTAAAAGTCGGAACAAAGAATCATGTGATAAGAAGAACTTCCTACAACTTCCATTAAACTCCTCTAACAGATCACATGTAAAAGTAGTTAAATTTAGGTCTTTTTTCCAGGGTACATCCAGGCCTCTCGTGCCCTGATGATCACATCAATTGTGTGCGGCACCTTTGGACTGGTGGCGGCCCTGATTGGAATACAGTGTTCAAAAGCAGGGGGAGAAAATTACATTCTCAAAGGGAGGATTGCAGGCGCTGCTGGAGTCTTCTTCATTCTCCAAGGTAACAACAAACCCGCTCAAAAAGAAAGATGCATGCCTAAGATGTGAAATAATACAAAGTTGTCCAGCGAGATTTAGTCCAAGGTCAAAGACATTCCTGTTCTCCCAGTCCACTTTGATAAGAAGGACCTCCTGGTCCTCTAGCCTATAAATACATCAGATAAAGAAGCTTTCCCAGCACTTAAATAAATCATTAAAAACTCCTTGATTTTGTCTTTAACCCTTCATCTCCCCATCCTCCTTCAATTCCTAACAATACAGTTTTGCATCTATTTTCCACCAACAGGTCTATGCACCTTGATCGCAGTGTCCTGGTACGCCTTCAACATCACCCAAGATTTCTTTAACCCGCTATTCGTTGGAACAAAGTAAGCCGCTGTCTGTCCAGGTGTCAGTGGGGCATACACAGACCTTCGTAAGTGCAGTGCTCGCGACTCAGCGAACACTGCACTTTGAGGCCTGTTATTAGTGGTGGTGGTGATGTGATAAACAGGCTTCAGTGCTGGCAGGGCTTAACTCATCTGTGTCTGTGTGTGTTTGGCAGGTATGAAATAGGAGAAGGGTTGTACATCGGCTGGTGCTCCGCGGTGCTCGCCCTCGCGGGAGGGGTCTGTCTCACCTGCTCCTGCAAAATCGCCTCGGAAGAAAAATAGTGAGTTCTCTATAGTGGTCTGAGTTATTCCATCTAATAATTATCTAATGATTTTAAGTTAATGGGAGGGGTAACCAGTTTATTCCCCCATTAAAACCTTGCTTAGGTGTAAATATGAACACTACAAAATACAAAGAAACACGTCTCAGTTGAATGAAAATATACCAGGAAGCAATGTCGGATAAGATAAAAATCAGGGGAAAGTATGCCATTTCATCTTAGTATGGGCAATCATGTTTAAAAATCCTGCATAAATAAACTTTAAGTAAAATTGTAACGAAGACCAATAAAGTTAGTTACACAACAGTTAGCTCTGACCAAGCAATTTGACTGGCCAATAGGGATTTCAGGAGTTAACTGCACTCTGATATTTCAATGATTATGTATCTTTCAACTTTAGTGGTGTTCCAATAATCTTTAAATTATAGTAACTGATGGTGGTTGATAATACTAAATGAGAATTGTCATGCTGTATTGTGTACCTGAGTTTTACACAGCGAGACAGTGTTTGAAAAGAGATGGCCTTCATAACCCAGAAATTGTGTTTGTTTACTTTCAGGTAATGCTAACAGTTAGCCTCGTTATCCATAGTTAGTTTCAGGGCCAGTCCCAGCCATTTTGACACCCTAGGCAAGATTAGGGTACGGCCTAGACAAATCTCAACAAGTTCCTCTCCGCAATTTGTTTACAAAAGATGTGCACTGGTATGGGAGTGAGAGGTGGAATGGGCCCGTTTAGGGCCATTCTATGAAGGCCTACCATGGTCATTGCAAACACTCCACATTGTCGCTGCTGTAGTGACTCAAAGTTGGTCAGCCCTTGGGGGCCCCCTTCTGGCCTGGGGCTCCAAGCATTTGCCTCCTGCATTGCCTTCCAGCACAGCACCTCTGACTATTATGAATTTTATTATTTAAAAAAAAAAAAACATTTTGCAGCAGCGTCCCCTCAAGCAGGTAGCGTCCTAAGCAACCTCGGGCAAGTGCTGGTTAGCTTAATTGTAAAGTTAGTTAACCCAAATTTTAGATCAAAACCTAAAACTGTACAGTTTCTACTGAGGCCTCACACCATAATGCATGCTTCAGACTTTTACTTCACCTGAAGATGCCAGTAAGAAGGCAAACAAAAAAAAAATTGCTAGCAAGTTAGCTAGTTAGCAGGCCTCTTGACTGACTGGGTGGATGGACTCTGGAAAAGTATGCCTAGATAGATGCTGACTGGTGGACAATAGCAAATTTATTTGAACGTATATATAAAATGACAAAAAGTATTATATTCTATATTATATTCAGCGCTTGTGCTAGTTACCAAAATCCAAGAGTAGCAGGTGCGAACTATTTGTTTTCATGTAGCGACACAAATCTTGGCAGAGCAATGTATAACATTAAATAAAAAAACAAATAATCTGCTGTCAGTTATTACTGTCAGTTTAGAAATTGTGATTGTCAAGTGGTTGTATAAAAGCAATGTTACACTGAAGGTCTTGCAGTATCGTGAATAACTGCACTGTGGTTCTGCTTCATGAGTACACCACAATTACTTTAGTCACCTCTAGTACAGAAAACTCCTATATAGCAAAGTACATGAATATACTGGTAGGTGTCGCAGTTCATTGTTATACACAATGGAAATGTGTTAGTAAATTCAGGTACAGTTTTATTTATGAATTTGTAGATGATGTAATGATATGAATAAGAAACCTCATAACTACGAATCCAGTGAATCAAATATTAGTTCAGCTGAATAAGAGATTTGCCCTTATTGAAGGCCACAAGTCATGGGCCAGTACCTCTGGCAAGGAAAACCACGTGATAATGTCTCATTTGGTGCCCCCTGGTGGTCAGATAACACAAGACACTGCTGTAAATGAAATGGGAAGTCCGATTTTTAACATAGCGATTGCATACTTTTATTGTAAAAAATCATCATTTATTATTTTATTTATTAAACTGATAAACACTGCTACTGTTTCTGATTTTTTTTCCCACTGTGACAAGTCTACACTTTTACAAGTTATAAGTTACAAACTGATTTATTTATCCAAACTGTTTTTTCTCCAGTCCTCTGCCTCATCAAACCAGAGGAACGGTGTATTCTGCCGCACCCAGCAGGAGCGCAGCTGCCAGCACTTACGGACGAAATGCTTACGTTTGAGCACGATATCGACACAGTTTGGTCACTATTCTGCATAAAGTGTGACTGATTTCAGTTGGGGTTTTTTTTGGGGGGGGGGGGGTTGTACTTCAAATAGAGCTGTTTGTCACTGGAATGCTAATAGTTCATCAAATGTTCACTCACAGATGGAACTTGGCACAGCCGCACTGTAAATATTTTCACAATATCAAGCGTGTGTTTTGTAAAAAAAATAAATAAATAAAAAAATGTAAAAGCTGTATAAAAAGATGCTTCTTTTCAATTTATTGGGTTCTGTTTATTTACTGATGCTCCCATAAATTCATTTACAATCACTTATCTTCAGTCATTGGATGATCTGTGCTGTTTGTAATAGGAAGGTCAGAAGTGTGATGATTTGGATATATGGATGAGCTGTTTTGTACAGATGTGTCTGCAACAGGAGGACAAGTTATGTTTATTTTCATGGTGTCTTCCCCCCATTTTTATGACTGCACATAAGATGTTTTTTGAGATGCATTTGAATTTAACTTGCTGTTCAGTAGGTGATTGTACCCCTTTTTTAAATAAACCTTGAAATAAAGTTCATCATTGCATGCTCTGGTGTGACACAATAACCATGATATGCAGAAATGAAGCATCAATATGGTTATACTAAGGGGAACCTGATCGTGTGGTAATTATTTATTTTTATATATTTTTTTTATACAGTTAATTCCGTCATCACATCATTGCCCATGTCATGTGACTTTGATCCATTTTCCTTAAAAGACAAAAGACAAAATAAAGTATAAAGTAACTGGGGTGTGTCTGACTACTACAGCCTTTCATCACTGTTGCCACTTTGCTTCATAAACATTAGTTCAAATTACACTCATTAGTAGCAGTGAACTTTTTGCTCTAATTAGCAGAATGCTAAACTTGGTTACACTGCAAAAACTTAATCATTATCAAATTATTTATTTATTATTATTTATAGGAAATATTAAAAGAAAAATAATTCCTTCATTAAGAAGCTGTTTTATTTAAAACACACACACACACACACATACACACACACACACACACTTGTTAACATGACAACAAATTGTGACAATGACCATGTTTACATGTACACAAATAAACCGGTTATGATTGTATTCCTGGAGTTATCTGAAGTGGCCATGTAACCAGGGTCATTAACTATGTGGTTTACCCTCCAATAATCCGTTTATTCAGTGCATGTAAACATGACAAAACTGATTATTGCCATTATCAGTTTACTCCCAGTAATCGGTTTATTGTGACCATGTAACCGTGGTCAATATCTTTGGCTAAAATCATTCTAGGAGCAAATTGCTAACCGATTGAACACCAAGAATTCAATAAAATGAGGAGTTTATTCCTTATTTATTGTTTATTTTGAGGTGTGCCATGGACTGTCCAGCCAGAAACAGTCCAACCAGAAACATGACCAGTGTTTCGAGAGTTGTGCATTGATATGGTCCAGGGCCGAAATGGGACCAATTTTCAGCCCGGAAGTTTCATGCCAAGACCAGCCCACAATTATTTTTTTTTTTTTTTTTTTTTTTGCTAGGAGGAGGAAATTGGAGGAAAAGTTCTATTTTTATCCAATAGTTTTTATTGCCACCATGTTTCAACAAAAGTATAGAACTTAAATAATAGTTCTCCTCAGTAAACCATCTGTCAAATAAATGAGAAACTGAAAGATATAGTAGAAATAAAAACTCTACACACTCCTGTATAAATGCCAGGATTTTGTGATGTAAAAAAATGAGACCAAGATAAATCATTTCAAAACATTTTCCCCCCATTAATGTGACCTATAACCTGTACAACCCAATTGAAAAACAAACTGAAATCTTTAAGGGGAGAAATAAAAAACAAAAAACTTACAATAACCTGGTTGCATAAATATGCACACCCTGTTATAACTGGGGATGTGGCTGTGTTCAGAATTAACCAATCACATTCAAAGTTCAGCTGTTCTAGTATGCTTTTCCTTTACATTTTTGTTGTCACATCTTACAGCACAAGCCATGGTCTGCAGAGAGCTTCCAAAGCATCAGAGGGATCTCATTGTTCAAAGGAATCAGTCAGGAGAAGGGTACAAAAGAATTTCCAATGCATTAAATATACTATGGAACACAATGAAGACAGTCATCATCAAGTGGAGAAAATATGGCACAACAGTGACATTACCAAGAACTGAACATCCCTCCAAAATTGATAGAAAAGACGAGAAGAAAACTGGTTAGGGAGGCTGCCAAGAGGCCGACAGCACATTGAAGGAGCTGTAGGAATTTCTGGCGAGTACTGGCTGTTCAGTACATGCGACAACAATCTCCAGTCTTCTTCATATGTCGGGGCTATGGGGTAGGGTGGCAAGACAGAAGCCTTATCTTATGAAGAAAAACATCTAAGCCCGGCTACATTTTGCAAAAACACATTTGAAAGCTCCCAAATGCATGTGGGAAAATGTGTTATGGTCCGATGAAACCAAGGTTGAACTTTTTGGCCATAATTCCAAAAGGCATATTTGGCACAAACACAATGCTGCTCATTGGCAAAAGAACACCATACCTACAATGAAGCACGGTGGTGGCACCATCATGTTTTGGGGCTGTTTTTCTTCAGCTGGAACTGGGGGCCTTAGTCAAGGTGGAGGGAATTATGAACAGTTCCAAATACCAGACAGTGTTGGCACAAAACCTTCAGGTTTCTGCTAGAAAGCTGAAGATGAAGATGAACTTCAACTTTCAGCATGACAATGACCCAAAGCACACATCCAAATCAACAAAAGAATGGCTTCACCAGAAGAAGATTAAGGTTTTGGAATGGCCCAGCCGCAGTCCAGACCTGAATCCGATCAAACATCTGTGGGGTGATCTAAAGAGGGCTGTGCACAGGAGATGCCCTCGCAATCTGACAGATTTGGAGCGTTTTTGCAAAGAAGAGTGGGCAAATATTGCCACATCAAAATGTGCCACGCTGATAGACTCCTACCTAAAAAGACTGAGTGCTGTAATAAAAGCCAAACGTGCTGCAACAAAGTATTAGTTTAAGGGTGTGCATATTTATGCAGCCAGGTTAGTGTAAGTTTTTTATTTTTTATTTTCCCCTTAAAAGATTTCAGTTTGTTTGTCAATTGGGTTGTACAGGTTATAGGTCACATTAATGATGAAAAAAGTTTTGAAATGATTTATCTTGGTCTCATTTTTATATCACAAAAACCTGGCATTTGAACAGGGGTGTGTAGACTTTTTATACCTACTGTAAATGACAAACTGGAAAATCAGTTCAGTGGCATAAACTTTTTACGGAAACAAAACACCCATTTATTAGACAATTTTAACCAAGTATTTATTTAATTATTTTAGTTTTCTTAATGGTTAGGCTCTTGTATTTAGCACCTTGAGTTTATGAATGTGAAATGTGATGTACACAAAACTGAATCAACTACATTCATTAACTGGATTTCGAGTGACCTGACAGGCCTCAGTTTTAAATAAAGTTTCTAAACTTCTAAGAAGAAAACAGGCTACATAAACCTATATGTTAATCTGAAAATTTATAAGCAAACGCTGCAATTTTATGGCAAAATTTTTTTAAAAATTCAATTAAAAAGTTATAAAATGAAAGAAAATTTTTTATGGAAAAAAAAAATCACATTATAGAAAAAAAAATGCATATTTATAATAAACATTCCTAGTAGTTATTATTATTATTATTATTATTATTTTATTTTTTTTAACCTATTATCTTGAGTTTAAGCTCAAATACTGCCCCATGCTGATTTTTGTGAACACAGTTTGGTGGAAAAAAAATGCCTCTTTCCACAGTAGATGTTGCTGATTGAAGAAAAAAAAATCTTGCCTGTTCTCAGGTGATTTGCCTTTTTTTTTAACAAGGGAGATGATAGTGGTGGTGGACCCACAAATTTAGCATAAGATAATGCCTATAAATGTAAACTAAGTGTAAATTTGCAAGAACAAATGTGCAAAAATAGGACAAAGGATGTTAATTTACAAGTAAAATTGTAAATTTTAGAGAGAAAAAAACATGAATGCAGGAGGAAAACAGCACATTTCCACAAAAAAAAAATATCAGAAATTCAGAAGAATGAAGTCACAAATTTAAAGAACAAAAGCTGCAGATTTGTATAAATGTTTTACTTTTCTCATATTTTCTATAGAATTAGTGACATTTTTCTTGTAAACATTCTTGAACATTTATAACTTTTTTCTTGTCATTTTTTGATGTTTCTAATAAGTTCAGTACTTTTTTTTCCCATTAAATTTGGCACTTTTTATGATAAACTCCTCACCAATTTGTGACATTTTCCTCTTAGAAGTGTTAGTCTGAGAAAAATACAAAACCCACAGAAGTCATGAAAGTGCAACTTTGTGAAAAAACTACTAGAGTACATGTAGTAAATGCAGTCATTACTATGCTATCCGTGCACTCTTCAGTGGGATGGGGATGGAGGGATGGCAACTTAGCATGATTTGGGTCGTTTGTAACAAGGGGATGGCATCCCCCTTCATCCCCCTTCAAACTGCCTGCTGCTCCCATCTCCTAATTACTGATAAAGAGGCTGTTCAGTCAGACAATCAGGAGGATAAACAGGACATAAGCACAGATCTATAATGCTGTAACATGCATACATGCTGTTCAGAGTAATGTCAATCTAAACAGTAATACAGTATATTATTACAATAATATGTTATCATAACATATACAGTGTTATGTCAGTTCAGTGTCACTACTGATATCCTATAATTGTGTAATTTCCCCATAGAGATTTTTTGTCCTGTTCAAATACATGCATGTCTGTGTTCTCAGAGATAATATTTATAAGTTAAGGGACTGTGTTGTTCCTTGTTCATTGTGTATTAATGAAATCTACAGGTCACAACTGATAGATGTACTGGTGTATAGGAGACCCAGATGTTCAGAACTATGATGTTGACATTGTAGATTAAAATTTAAAAAAAAAATCTTGGTAATGAAGAATTAATTAATTTTTCATTTAGGCCTACATGAGAAAAGAGATGTCGGAGTCAGAGAAGTACGAACTGCTTGATGGCAGCTAAACCTTTAGAAGTTTCTCTGAGAGTCACTTCACTAACCTGAGGTACTCAGAATTTCATGACCTCTGCTGCAAAAGAACACACTCCTCCGCTGCCTCCTCTCCCCTCACCTCTGCCTTCTGACTATTTTACTTTCTGGGAAAAACAGCCTCTTGAAACAATTTCTGTCTTAACTTATTTGCTGAAATACGAACACAACTTCTGGAGTCCTGTGCCTTATTGAATGCAGTCAGACTACCTGCCACAGATGATCAGAATATAATGATATTCACGTTAATTAATTTTCCTTCGGACTAGAACACCAGCCCATCAGAGAAGCGGCCCACTGGGAACCCTCCCCACCCTATGGGGAGGGTTAAGGTCTTTAAGCCAGAGGAAACACTGTACTACATTCATGATACCACATGACCTCAAATGTCATATTGCTTTTATACAACAGTTCCACAAGCACAATTTATTAAATGACAACAACAGAGGACAAAATATGATTTGTTTGTTTAACCTGTTATTTTGCTCCGTCGAGAAAAACTGCATCTCACTGTAGAAATTAAAGAATCCAACACAGTATTATAATTCTCACCTTGAAGATTGGACAGAGTTGACAAGACTTGACAGTAGCATACTGTTAGTAATCAGTGGTTACTAGAATGCCTTTGAAGCAGAGTGATGCATATCTGATGAACACATGATGAAGACCCTGGAGAGACTTCCCTGTGCTGCTGCAATCCTGGAATTTCCCCATTGTGGGACTAATAAAGGCTTATCTTATCTTATCTTATCTTATCTAGTGAAACAGAGTGTGATTATCGTGGAATATAGTCACTCCTGGAATCCCTATTGTCCAATCAAATTGCTCGGTCAGAATTAACTGTTGCATAAATTATATATATCAGAGGTTGCACTAGACTTTTTTGTTATTTATCATTTTGACAGACAGGGTTGTAAAAGTTCTGTCATAATCTATTATTATCTGTCATTTTAATTGATTTTAATTAGATCACCCTCAGTGTAATCTGTCAAATGGCAGCTTTTAGAATTTTCTGTCATTGCTGGAAAAAAAAAAAAAAATCGGTCAATGAAGGCGTATTTTCAGTTAACGCAACCTCTGATATACGAGGGGGCTCTGAAAAGTTCATAGGCTGAAAAGTTCATCATGGTCAAATTTGATCAAATGTGGTTTATTTTTCAACTGCAGGGATCCAAGCACCGCAACACTGATGGAAGAAGTGTGTGGACCGAAGGGGAGACGATGTTGAAAAATAAACCACATTTGGTCAGATTTGACCACTATGAACTTTTCAGCCTACGAACGTTTCAGTCCCCACCTTGTAGTGTGTGTGTGTGTGTGTGTGTGTGTGTGTGTGTGTGTGTGTGTGTGTGTGTGTACAGTCATGTGAAAAAATTTGAACACCCTGTATAAGCCTATGCGTTTTTTTAACATATTAGGACGTGAATAACCAAAAGCCAGTTTAGAAAGCTTGGGATCAGTCCGCCAAGGTCTCCGCCTTTGACTGCCACCTAATCCACATAGCACCGGACTTCCATGATCCCTCCTGCAGGTGGTGAACCTACTGGAGGGCGGACCCATGTAACTCCTTCGGGCTGAGCCCGGCCGGGTCCCATGGGTGGAAACCCGGCCACCAGACGCTAGCCTTCGAGCCCCTCCCCCAGGCCTGGCTCCAGGGTGGGGCCCCGGTAACCCCATACCGGGCGGGGTACACTGAATCCTTGATATACAATTTATCATGAGAGTCTGTTGGATCGTTCTTCGTCTGGCCCTTCACCCAGGACCAGTTTGTCTTGGGAGACCCTATCAGAGGCAAATTGCCCCGGACAACATAGCTCCTGGGATCACTGGGGCACGCAAACCCCCCCACCACGATAAGGTGACGATCCTTGGTGGCCGGGCCCCGGGGGTGGACGAGATTCGCCCCGAGTACCTCAAGGCCCTGGATGTTGTTGGGTTGTCATGGTTGACACGCCTCTGCAACATTGCGTGGAGGTCGGGGGCAGTGCCTTTGGCATGGCAAACCGGGGTGGTGGTTCCTCTCTTCAAAAAAGGGGACCGGAGGGTGTGCTCCAACTTTAGAGGGATCACACTCCTCAGCCTCCCTGGGAAGGTCTATGCCAAGGTATTGGAGAGGAGAGTCCGGCCGTTGGTCGAACCTCGGATTCAGGAGGAGCAATGTGGTTTTCGTCCTGGCCGTGGCACATCGGACCAGCTCTTTACCCTCTCGAGAATTCTTGAGGGTTCGTGGGAGTTTGCCCAACCAGTTTACATGTGTTTTGTGGACTTGGAGAAGGCATTTGACCGCGTCCCTCGTGGATTTTTGTGGGGGGTGCTTCGGGAGTATGGGGTATCGGGCTTGTTGTTACGAGCTATTCGGTCTCTGTACGACCGTTGTGAGAGTTTAGTTCGCATTGCCAACACTCGGTCGGAGTCATTCCCAGTGAGAGTTGGACTCCGCCAGGGCTGCCCTTTGTCACCGGTCCTGTTCATAATTTTTATGGACAGGATTTCTAGGCGCAGCCAGGGAATGGAGGGTGTCATGCTTGGTGACCACAGGATCTCATCTCTGTTGTTTGCAGATGATGTTGTCCTGTTGGCTTCATCCAGCAATGACCTACAGCTCTTGCTGGGACGGTTTGCCGCTGAGTGTGAAGCGGCTGGGATGAGAATCAGCACCTCCAAGTCCGAGTCCATGGTCCTCAGCCGGAAAAAGGTGGATTGTCCTCTCCGGGTTGGGGACAGGCTCCTGCCCCAAGTGGAGGAGTTTAAGTATCTTGGGGTCTTGTTCACGAGTGAGGGGAAAATGGAGCGAGAGATCGACAGACGGATTGGAGCAGCATCTGCAGTGATGCGGACGTTGTACCGGTCTGTTGTGGTGAAGAGGGAGCTTAGTTCTAAGGCAAAGCTGTCGATTTACCAGTCAATCTACGTTCCTACTCTCACCTATGGTCACGAGCTTTGGGTAATGACCGAAAGAACGAGATCGCGGATACAAGCGGCTGAAATGAGCTTTCTCCGTAGGATTGCTGGACTCACCCTCAGAGATAGGGTGAGGAGCTCAGTCATCCGGGAGAGGCTCAGAGTAGAACCGCTGCTCCTCCACATTGAAAGGAGTCAGTTGAGGTGGTATGGGCATCTGATTAGGATGCCTCCTGGACGCCTCCCACTTGAGGTGTTTCAGGCACGTCCCACTGGGAGGAGACCCCGGGGCAGACCCAGGACTCGGTGGAGAGACTATGTCTCCCAGCTAGTCTGGGAACGCCTTGGTATCCCCTCTGAAGAGCTGGAGCAGGTGGCTGGGGAGAGGGAAGTCTGGGCTTCTCTGCTTGAACTGCTGCCTCCGCGACCCGGACCTCCGGAAAAGCGGTAGAAGATGGATGGATGGATGGATGGAGGACGTGAATATTTAATATCAATGTTAAAAATACTAGGATAGTCATGTAATACAACTAAACAATTAAAAATGAATTAAACACTTTTTTTCAAATTTTCTGTAAAATGTAATTCTAAACAAATAGTGAGGAATAAATTAGGACACCCCCCATCTTTTTTAGGACACCCCCACATTCATTCCCACTTAAAATGGCTAAAATAGATGTTAAAAAATGCAAATAAAAACAAAAACAAGGTTAGACATAGATATGTGAACATTTCACAATAAAGAACTGAATATTAATGGGGTGTCCTAATTTTTTCACATGACTACATAAACACTACTTACAAAAAGTTAGGGATATTTGGCTTTCGGGTGAAATTTATGGAAAATGTTAAAAGTTCACACTACAGTGATATTACATCATGAAAGTAGGGCATTTACGTGGAAACAAGCAATGGTGATTTCCTCATCTCAAACAATTTATTGAAACAAAAGCCAACAACAGTGGTGGATATACCACAACAAAAAATGTCAATGTCTCAATAACTTGTCATGTGCCCTTGAGCATCAATTACAGCTTGACAATGACGTCTCATGCTGTTCACAAGTTGACTTATTGTCTTCTGAGGCATAGCATTCCACTCTTCTTGAAGGGCAGCCCTCAGGTCATTGAGGTTGTGGGGTGCAGGGTTATGAGCCTCTACACGGTGACTCAGCTGATCCCATAGGTTTTCTATGGGATTCAGGTCTGGAAAAAGTGCAGGCCACTCCATTTGAGGTGCCCCAGCCTCCAGTAACCGTTCCCTAATGATGTGACCTCGATGAGCTAGAACATTGTTGTCCATGAAGATGAAATTAAGCCTGTGTTGTTCATGCAGGGGCACAATAACTGGATTAATGATTTTATTCAGGTAGTATTGGTTTGTCACTGTACCATTCACAGGATGTAGGGCAGTTCTGTATTGACGAGACACACCTTCCTAGACTGTAACACCACCACCACCAAAGGCTGGTGACAATGTGGCTGATGCATAGTGCTCTCCTTGACATCTCCAACATCATTGGCAGCCATCATTTCTGCTCAACGTGAATCGACTTTCATCGGAGAACAACAGTGAGGCCCATTGGTCCCTTGTCCAGCGTAAATGCTCCTTGGCCTATGCAAGACGAGGACACCTGTGCCTTTTGGTGTGGTCAGAGACCCTTGCAGGTCGTCTAGCATGCAGACCACACTGATATAAACATTTTGAATGGTCTGATGTGACACTTGGGTGACTCTCATCTCCCTTAAATGTGCCTGGAGTTAAGTGGCATTCATCATCCAGTTCCGTAGGGCACTGTTCACAATGAAGCGGTCATCAGCATGGGATATGGCCAAAGGATGTCCACTCAAGGGGCGGCAGTGGCTCAGGAGGTAGAGCAGGTCGTCCAATAACCGCATGGTTGGTGGTTCGAATCCTGCTCTTGCTGGATATCCTGCCATTGTGTCCCTGGGCAAGACACTTCACCCCCAATTGCTCCTGGTGGGTCTGGAAGCGCCATGTTAGGTAGCATGCCAGTGCATCTTAGGTGCATCCTGAAATTTCCCCTGAAAGTCAAATATCCCCTACTTTTTGTGAGTAGTGTGTATGTGTCATACTCACCTTACACACACACACACACACACACACACACACACTCACACACGCAAGCACCTTTACCCGGTGAATACAGCATGCAGTGTTTTAAACCTGATTATACTACAACAGCGATATCAAGGACCTGCTGACAACCTCCGCCTCTTCCAGAGCTCAGCTGGGCCACAATGAATATATAGCTCATGACCTGACATGCACCTCTCCAGAAATGTAACTACACATTGTGGCAATGTTTTAAATAGGATGGCCTTCCATATAATTGGTTCCTTTGACAGACAGCACCCTACATGTGACACTGTTGGCATTACATAACGCTGTGTGTAGCATTTACTGTACTTAAAAAGGTGATGTTTCCAGATGTCAGGAATGTGTTGTTTTTGTGTAGCATTCAAGGCGGGTTATTGCTCCAGTATTCCTTTGTTTTCAAGGGTATGTAAAGCATTAAACATGTACAGTGGTGTGAAAAAGTGCTTGCCCCCTTCCTGATTTCTCATTTTTTTGTATGTTTGTTACACTTAACTGTTTTAGATCATCAAACAAATTTAAATATTAGACAAAGATAACACAAGTAAACACAAAATGCAGTTTTTCAATGAAGGTGTTTATTATTAAGGGAAAAAAAATCCAAACCTACATGGCCCTGTGTGAAAAAGTGACCCCCCCACCCCCACCCCGTTAAAAGTTAAATTAACTGTGCTTTATCACATTTTTGGAAAGCTGAGTTCAATTTCTCTAGTCACACCCAGGCCTGATTACTGCCACACCTGTTCTCAATCAAGAAATCACTTAAATAGGACCTGCCTGACAAAGTGAAGTAGACCAAAAGATCCTCAAAAGCTAGACATCATGCTGTCACCCAAAGAAATTCAGGAACAAATGAGAAACCAAGTAATTGAGATCTGTCAAGTCTGGAAAAGGCTATAAAGCCATTTCTAAAGCTTTAGGACTCCAGCAAACCACAGTGAGAGCCATTATCCACAAATGCCGAAAACATGGAACAGTGGTGAACCTTCCCAGGAGTGGCCGGCCAACTAAAGTGACCCTAAGAGCACAGCAACGACTCATCCAAGAGGTCACAAAACACCCCACAACAACATCCAAAGAACTGCAGGCCTCACTTGCCTCAGTTAAGGTCAGTGTTCATGACTCCACCATAAGAAAGAGACTGGGCAAAAATGGCCTGCATGGCAGAGTTCCAAAATGAAAACCACTGCTGAGCAAAAAGACATAACGGCTCGTCTCAGTTTTGCCAGAAAACATCTTGATGATCCCCAAGACTTTGGGAAAAATACTCTGTGGACTGACAAAACAAAAGTTGAACTTTTTGGAACGTGTGTCCCATTACATCTGGCGTAAAAGTAACACAGCATTTCAGAAAAGGAACATCATACCAATGATGGTCTGGGGCTGTTTTGCTGCTTCAGGACCTGGAAGACTTGCTGTGGTAAATGGAACCATGAATTCTACTGTCTACCAAAAAATCCTGAAGGAGAATGTCCGGCCATTTGTTCAGGACCTCAAGCTGAAGCGCACTTGGGTTCTGCAGCAGGACAATGATCCCAAACACACCAGCAAGTCCACCTCTGAATGGCTTAAGAAAAACAAAATGAAGACTTTGCAGTGGCCTAGTCAAAGTCCTGACCTGAATCCGATTGAGATGCTGTGGCATGACCTTAAAAAGATGGTTCATGCTTGAAAACCCTCCAATGTGACTGAATTACAACAATTCTGCAAAGATGAGTGGGCCAAAATTCCTCCACAGCGCTGTAAAAGACTCATTGCCAGTTATCACAAATGCTTGATTGCAGTTGTTGCTGCTAAGGGTGGTCCAACCAGTTATTAGGTTTAGAGGGCAATCACTTTTTCACACAGGGCCATGTAGGTTTGGGTTGTTTTTCCCTTAATAATAAACACCTTCATTTGAAAACTGCATTTTGTGTTTACTTGTGTCATCTTTGTCTAATATTTAAATTTGTTTGATGATGTGAAACCCCCTCATGGATGGTCACCTTATCGTGGTGGGGGGGTTTGCGTGCCCCAGTGATCCCAGGAGCTATGTTGTCCGGGGCAATTTGCAATTTGCAATTTGCCTCTGATAGGGTCTCCCAAGACAAACTGGTCCTGGGTGAAAGGCCAGACTAAGAACGATCCAACAGACTCTCATGATAAATTGAATATCAAGGATTCAGTGTACCCCGCCCGGTATGGGGTTACCGGGGCCCCACCCCGGAGCCAGGCCTGGGGGAGGGGCTCAAAGGCTAGCATCTGGTGGCTGGGTTTCCACCCATGGGACCCGGCCGGGCTCAGCCCGAAGGAGTTACATGGGTCCGCCCTCCAGTGGGCTCACCACCTGCAGGAGGGATCATGGGGGTCCGGTGCTATGTGGACTAGGTGGCGGTCAAAGGCGGAGACCTTGGCGGACTGATCCCAAGCTTTCTAAACTGGCTTTTGGTACGTGGAATGTCACCTCTCTGGTGGGGAAGGAGCCTGAGCTGGTGTACGAGGTTGAGAGATACCGGCTAGATATAGTCGGCCTCACCTCAACACACAGCTCTGGTTCCGGAACCAGTCTCCTGGAGAGGGGCTGGAGCTTGGCCTTTTCTGGAGTTTTCCCGGGCGAGAGGTGACGAGCAGGGGTGGGTATTCTTGTATCGCCCCACCTTGCTGCCTCGATATTGGAGTTTTCCCCGGTGGACGAAAGGGTTGCTTCCCTGCGCCTTCGGGTTGGGAAACGGGCCCTGACCATCATTTGTGCCTATGCACCAAATGATGTTTCAGAGTACCCACCCTTTTTGGTGTCTGTGACTGGGGTGCTGGAGGGTGTTCCTCTTGGAGACTCCATTGTCCTACTGGGGGACTTCAATGCGCACGTGGGCAACGACAGTGAAACCTGGAGGGGGGTGATTGGGAGGAACGGCCTGCCCGATCTGAACCTGAGTGGTGTTCAGTTATTGGACTTCTGTGCTAACCCCAGTCTGTCCATAACGAACACCATGTTCAAGCATAAGGGTGTCCATATGTGCACCTGGCACCAGGACACCCTAGGTCGCAGGTCGATGATCGATTTTGTTATCGTATCATCAGACCTGCGACCGTATGTCTTGGACACCCGAGTAAAGAGAGGTGCAGAGCTGTCAACTGATCACCACCTGGTGGTAAGTTGGATCCGATGGCAGGGGAGGAAGCCATTCAGACCTGGTAGACCCAAACGTATAGTGAGGGTGTGCTGGTAGCGTCTGGCTGAGGCCCCTGTCCGGGAGGACTTCAACTCCCACCTCCGGAAGAACTTCAACCACATTCCGAGGGAGTCTGGAGACATGGAGTCTGAATGGGCCATGTTCTCCACCTCTGTTGTTGAAGCGGCAGCCCAGAGCTGCGGCCGCAAGGTGGTCAGTGCATCTCATGGTGGCAACCCCCGAACCAAGTGGTGGACACCAGTGGTGAGGGGGGCCATTAAGCTGAAGAAGGAGTCCTATCAAGCTTGGTTGGCTTGTGGGACTCCCGAAGCAGCTGAGGTGTACCGGCAGGCCAAGCGGAGTGCAGCTCGGGTGGTTGCTGAAGAAAAAACCCGGGTATGGGAGGAGTTCGGTGAGGCCATGGAACAAGACTTTCGGTCGGCCTCAAAGAGATTCTGGCAAACTGTTCGGCGGCTCAGAAGGGGAAAGCAGCTCCCCGTCCACACTGTGTATGGTGCGGATGGGACACTGTTGACTTCGACTGGGGATATCGTCGGGCGGTGGAAGGAATACTTCGAGGATCTCCTCAATCCCACTGATACGCCTTCCACAGAGGAAGCAGGGTTTGGGGATGAGGGGGATGACTCGCCTATCACAGGGGCTGAGGTCGCCAAGGTGGTTAAAAATCTCCTTGGTGGCCGGGCCCCGGGGGTGGACGAGATTCGCCCTGAGTACCTCAAGGCCCTGGATGTTGTTGGGTTGTCATGGTTGACACGCCTCTGCAACATTGCGTGGAGGTCGGGGGCAGTGCCTTTGGCATGGCAAACCGGGGTGGTGGTTCCTCTCTTCAAAAAAGGGGACCGGAGGGTGTGCTCCAATTTTAGAGGGATCACACTCCTCAGCCTCCCTGGGAAGGTTTATGCCAAGGTACTGGAGAGGAGAGTCCGGCCGTTGGTCGAACCTCGGATTCAGGAGGAGCAATGTGGTTTTGGTCCTGGCCGTGGCACATCGGACCAGCTCTTTACCCTCTCGAGAATTCTTGAGGGTTTGTGGGAGTTTGCCCAACCAGTTTACATGTGTTTTGTGGACTTGGAGAAGGCATTTGACCGCGTCCCTCGTGGATTTTTGTGGGGGGTGCTTCGGGAGTATGGGGTATCGGGCTTGTTGTTACGAGCTATTCGGTCTCTGTACGACCGTTGTGAGAGTTTGGTTCATATTGCCAACACTCGGTCGGAGTCATTCCCAGTGAGAGTTGGACTCCGCCAGGGCTGCCCTTTGTCACCGATCCTGTTCATAATTTTTATGGACAGGATTTCTAGGCGCAGCCAGGGAATGGAGGGTGTCATGCTTGGTGACCGCAGGATCTCATCTCTGTTGTTTGCAGATGATGTTGTCCTGTTGGCTTCATCCAGCAATGACCTACAGCTCTTGCTGGGACGGTTTGCCGCTGAGTGTGAAGCGGCTGGGATGAGAATCAGCACCTCCAAGTCCGAGTCCATGGTCCTCAGCCGGAAAAAGGTGGATTGTCCTCTCCAGGTTGGGGACAGGCTCCTGCCCCAAGTGGAGGAGTTTAAGTATCTTGGGGTCTTGTTCACGAGTGAGGGGAAAATGGAGCGAGAGATCGACAGACGGATTGGAGCAGCATCTGCAGTGATGCGGACGTTGTACCGGTCCATTGTGGTGAAGAGGGAGCTGAGTTCTAAGGCAAAGCTGTTCATTTACCAGTCAATCTACGTTCCTACTCTCACCTATGGTCACGAGCTTTGGGTAATGACCGAAAGAACGAGATCGCGGATACAAGTGGCTGAAATGAGCTTTCTCCGTAGGATTGCTGGACTCGCCCCCAGAGATAGGGTGAGGAGCTTAGTCATCCGGGAGAGGCTCAGAGTAGAACCGCTGCTCCTCCACATTGAAAGGAGTCAGTTGAGGTGGTATGGGCATCTGATTAGGATGCCTCCTGGACGCCTCCCACTTGAGGTGTTTCGGGCACGTCCCACTGGGAGGAGACCCCGGGGCAGACCCAGGACTCGGTGGAGAGACTATGTCTCCCAGCTGGTCTGGGAACGCCTTGGTATCCTCTCTGAAGAGCTGGAGCAGGTGGCTGGGGAGAGGGAAGTCTGGGCTTCTCTGCTTGAACTGCTGCCTCCGCGACCCGGACCTCCGGAAAAGCGGGAGAAGATGGATGGATGGATGGATGATGATGTGAAACATTTAAGTGTGACAAACATACAAAAAAAAAAAAGAGAAATCAGAAAGGGGCAAACACTTTTTCCCCTCTACTGTATTAATTTTTTCATGTTAGGTTTTTATTGCACAAAGTAAAATATACCACGAAGTAATCATCGGCTGTACAGTAGGCTTTAAACATATAATTTACATTTATTTACCTCATTTACTTAACACATTACTTTATTCTTCAGTCATGATATAATGTTATACAGTATACATATAATGTTACTCTTGTATGTCCTTTCATTTTTACTACTGTTTTAACTTTGGTGAAATTAATTTCTTTTTTGAAATTTGCTACCCTTTTCCTGTCAATTTGCTGCTTTTGTCTCAAAAATTAGACTTTTTCCAACTTAAATTTGTGTCTCTCATAAATTTGTAACATTTTTTCTAAAATTTGACATTTTCTTGCAGGCTGTGCCATCCCAGGTGCACGACAGAGATGTTCCACAGGTCCTTCCTACCTACTGATGTCAGACTTTATAACCTAACCAGGGTTGCTCGTAGAGGTCGTATTGAATGTACAAAACGTAACAACCTTGGACAATGAATCGTCCCCTCCATTATACAACTAGGACAATGTCAATCATTACTGAGGGTGACAACAACACTGTTGATTCAAATATGAAATATACTGTCTGGGTACATATTCATATTCTGCAGGGTAACTTAACAAACCGTAATGCTGTTTATACCATCTAGCTGCAATGCTCCAGCACTGTGCATATATATCTGTGTACATACTACAGTGGTGTGAAGAAGTGTTTGCCCCTTCCTGATTTCTCTTTTTTTTTTTTGTAAGTTTGTCATACTTAAATGTTTCAGATCATCAAACAATATTAGACAAAGATGACACAAGTAAACACAAAATGCAGTTTTCAAATGAAGGTGTTCTGGCACAGGAAGTGGACCACATCATCCCAGCGACCAGAACTCTCAGCGTGCACGCAATGACACCGGCATCTGGAAAGGACTCCAGCGAGGTCGAGGAGCCGTTGGTGGTGTGGACGGACGCCAAGAGACACAGGAACGGGACGCTCTGTGTCTATCACCGTCGCTTTGGCTTGAATGCCCAACACTGTCTGCCCCCGTGCCAATTCAAGAAGCCAGGGAAACGGCACAGCCAGCAGTCAGTAGCAGCTGCGACTGCTGGTGACAGGAACAAGCTGCTGTTCATCACAGACACACACTCGGGGAGACGTTTCTTAGTGGACTCCGGCTCCCACAAGAGCCTCATTCTGCCAGTCAGCGCAGGCAGATTGGCAGGAAGCAGTGGTCCTGAGCTCACGGTCGCCAACGGATCCAACATCAGGACCTTTGGTGAACGGACGTTGACGGTGTGCTTACACAGACGCAATTACCAATGGGACTTTATGGTAGCGGCATGTTCTGTCCCCATTTTAGGTGCAGATTTTTTATGTGCTTATGGGTTGTTAGTTGATGTTGCCAACAGACATTTAGTGGATGCTGTCTCTTTTACCTCCTTGCCCTGCACAGCTAGGGAAGTTGGGCCAACAGCACAGGCTAGCGTTATAGCTCCAGGGGATAAGTACCAGCATTTACTTTCACAGTTCCCAGTACTCACGGTTCCGACGTTTTCTGCTACAGTAACCAAACACGGGGTCGAACATTTCATAACCACAAAAAGCCCACCGATGTTCGCGCGATCTCGGCGCTTGGACGAGGTTAAACTAGCCATCACGCACGAGGAGTTTACCAACTTAGAGCAGCTGAGTATCGTTAGGCACTCCAACAGCCCGTAGGCATCCCAACTACACATGGTGCCTAAGGCTGATGGGGCGTGGCAACCGTGCAGCAATTTCCGGCGCTTGAACAACACCACGGAACACCATCGGTATTCCATCCTGCACATCCAGGATTTTTCCGTGCACCTGGCCGGAACCCGTGTCTTTCCGAAAGTGGATCTGGTTTGTGGGTACCACCAGGTCCCGGTGCACGCAGAGGACATTCCCAGAACAGCAGTAATAACTCCTTATGGCTTTTTCGAATTTTTATGCATGCCGTTCGGGTTAAAGGGCATGGTGCAAACCTTCCAAAGAATGATGGACACAGTGCTCCTTGACCTGCCTTTCGTTTTTGTCTACGTAGACGACATTCTGGTGGCTAGCATGTCCGAGGAGGAGCACCTCGCCCATCTCAAACTAGTTTTCCAGACGTTGGAAGCGCAGGGGCTTATCGTTAAACTGGCGAAGTGCCAGTTCGGTGTGCCAGTGAGTGATTTTTTTTGGGTCACCGCATTTCGCCGGAGGGCGCAATTCTGCTGCCTGTTAAGGTGCGTGCCGTGTCGGACTTTCCGTGTCTGCAGACCGTGAACACCCAGCAGGAATTTTTGGGCATGGTCAACTTTTACAACCGTTTTCTCCGCCGAGCAGCCCATCTGCTACAGCCCTTGTATGCCACGCTCAAGAAAAAGAAGCCCGTGGAAAACATCGACTGGACCCCCGAGCGAGTCCAGGCTTTCGCAAATGCCAAAACAACGCTCGCTAACGCCGCTTTGCTAGCCCATCCTGCCCTGTCAGCACGGACAGTACTCACCACTGACGCGTCTGACGTTGCCAAGGAGCAATGGTGGAGCAGTACGTTTATGGTGTGTGGCAGCCACTCGCATTTTTCAGCCATATTTTGCGCGACAATGAACGCAAATACCGTATGTTTGACAGAGAGTTGTTGGCCCTCCACCTGGTGACACACCACTTCCAGTTTTGGCTAGAAGGGCGCAAGTTCACCGTGTTTGTTGATCATAAGCTGCTAACATACGCAATGTCCAAAGTCTCGGAACCATGGTCGGCCCGGCAGCAATGACATTTGGCAGCGATCTCGGAGTTTATGACCGACATCCAGCACGTAGCCAGTAAGCTTAATGTTGTGGCCGACTGCCTGTCACGTGCGTTAGTCTCCCTGGTCTACATGGGAATAGATTTCCCCGCCATGGCCTCGGAGCAAACTGGGACATTTGCACGCTCCAGTCCACGCCGACTGGGTTAAAACTGGAGAGCAGGGCGGTGCAAGAAGGGTGCCCCCCCTTGCTCTGCGACGTCTCCACCGGTCGCCCACGCCCGGTGGTTCCAAGCTCTTGGCGCTGCCACGTATTTGAGTCAGTCCACTCCCTTTCACACCCCGCCTCAGTTAAACTGGTGGGGGCAAAATTTGTCTGGCCGCACTTATGCAGGGACGTGAAAGAGTGGGCTGCAGCATGTGTCACGTGCCAGCGGGCCAAAGTGCACAAGCACACCAAAGCCCCCCTGGAGCCGTTCCATATTCCGGCCAGGAGGTTCGACCACGTCCACATGGATTTGGTAGGCCCCCTCCTGCCGTCACAAGGTTTCACACACCTTTTGACAAACGTGGACCACACCACGCATTGGCCTGAAGTGGTCCCGCTGGCTTCCACCACGTCCGCAGAAGTGGCTCGTGCTTTTTTGTCGGCTTGGGTTGCACAGTTTGGATCCCCATCGGACATCACTTCTGACAGGGGTCCGCAATTAATTTCGGAACTCTGGTCCACAATGGCCCAAAGCCTGGGGGTCAAAATCCACCACACCACCATGTACAACCCCCAGGCTAACAGGTTATGTGAACGTTTTCATAGGTCACTTAAAGCAGCATTCAGAGCTTCACTCACGGATGCAAATTGGGTCGACCGCCTGCCCTGGGTCCTGTTAGGGTTGTGCTCTGTGCCTAAGGAGGATATGGCAACCTCCCCGGCAGAAGTCGTTTTTTCTCAGCCGCTGCAGCTCCCCAGGGAATTTTTACCAGAAAACCCCACACCCAGGACCAACCGGCGCACCATTGTTTTCCCCACACCTTCGTCCCAAAGAGCTTACAGAGTGCCAAGTTCGTTTTTGTTAGGCATGACACACACAGACCCCCGCTGCACCCAACGTATGACGGACCGTTCAGAGTGCTGGAAACCGGGGCAAAGCATTTTGTGTTAGACTTTGGGGAGCATAGGGAAACTGTCTGCATTGACAGGCTTAAGCCCGCTTATGCATTGGCAGAGGAACAGGTGGTGTTGGCTCAAGCTCCCCGGCGCGGATGCCCACCTATAGTGGCCCCGCAAGTTGGTGTTCCCCTGGCAGAGAACTGTTGGCAGCAGACTAGGTCTTTCCCCTCCCCACCCATTCCCCCTCTATAGGACTGCGTGCCGGAGACCGAGTTTATCTCCTGCCCACCTCAGCAGCAAGACGCTTCATGTGTCGTAGCAAGACCTGCTCTGTGACGTGTGTGTCAATGTCATGTTAATGTGTGTGCATGTCTTTCACGTCTGTATGTTAATGTGTTTACCCTGTGTGCCAGAGGTGGGAATAAAAGTATATAAAGGAGTTTGCTCAGGCACTCAGGTCAGAGTTTCTGTTTTATGTTGGAAGAGGAATACATATATATATATATATACTATATACGGTGGGGCAAAAAAGTATTTAGTCAGCCACCAATTGTGCAAGTTCTCCCACTTAAAAGATGAGAGAGGTCTCCAATTTTCATCATAGGTATACCTCAACTATGAGAGACAAAATGAGAAAAAAAAAATCCAGAAAATCACATTGAAGGATTTTTAATGAATTAATTGGTAAATTCCTTGGTAAAATAAGTATTTGGTCACCTACAAACAAGCAAGATTTCTGGCTCTCACAGACCTGTAACTTCTTCTTTAAGAGGCTCCTCTGTCCTCCACTCGTTACCTGTATTAATGGCACCTGTTTGACCTCATTATCAGTATAAAAGACACCTGTCCACAGCCTCAAACAGTCAGACTCCAAACTCCACTATGGCCAAGACCAAAGAGCTGTCCAAAGACACCAGAAACAAAATTGTAGACCTGCACCAGGCTGGGAAGACTGAATCTGCAATAGGTAAGCAGCTTGGTGTGAAGAAATCAACTGTGGGAGCAATTATTAGAAAATGGAAGACATACAAGACCACTGATAATCTCCCTCGATCTGGGGCTCCACGCAAGATCTCACCCCATGAGGTCAAAATGATCACGAGAACGGTGAGCAAAAATCCCAGAACCACACGGGGGGACCTATTGAATGACCTGCAGAGAGCTGGGACCAAAGTAACAAAGGCTACATCAGTAACACACTACGCCGCCAGGGACTCAAATCCTGCAGTGCCAGACGTGCCCCGCTGCTTAAGCCAGTACTTGTCCAGGCCCGTCTGAAGTTTGCTAGAGAGCATCTGGATGATCCAGAAGAGGATTGGGAGAATGTCATATGGTCAGATGAAACCAAAATAGAACTTTTTGGTAAAAACTCAACTTGTCGTGTTTGGAGGAGAAAGACCATACCTACTGTGAAGCATGGGGGTGAAAACATTATACTTTGGGGCTGTTTTTCTGCAAAGGGACTAGGATGACTGATCCGTGTAAAGGAAAGAATGAATGGGGCCATGTATCGTGAGATTTTGAGTGAAAACCTCTTTCCATCAGCAAGGGCATTGAAGATGAAACGTGCCTGGGTCTTTCTGCATGACAATGATCCCAAACACACCGCCCAGGCAACGAAGGAGTGGCTTCGTAAGAAGCATTTCAAGGTCCTGGAGTGGCCTAGCCAGTCTCCAGATCTCAACCCCATAGAAAATCTTTGGAGGGAGTTGAAAGTCCGTGTTTCCCAGCGACAGCCCCAAAACATCACTGCTCTAGAGGAGATCTGCATGGAGGAATGGGCCAAAATACCAGCAACAGTGTGTGAAAACCTTGTGAAGACTTACAGAAAACGTTTGACCTCTGTCATTGCCAACAAAGGGTATATAACAAAGTATTGAGATGAACTTTTGTTATTGACCAAATACTTATTTTACCAAGGAATTTACCAATTAATTCATTAAAAATCCTTCAATGTGATTTTCTGGATTTTTTTTTTCTCATTTTGTCTCTCATAGTTGAGGTATACCTATGATGAAAATTGGAGACCTCTCTCATCTTTTAAGTGGGAGAACTTGCACAATTGGTGGTTGACTAAATACTTTTTTCCCCCACTGTATATATATATATATATATATATATATATATATATATATACAGTATATATATACAGTGTATATATATATATATATATATATATATATATATATATATATATATATATATATATATATATATATATATATATATATATATATACACACTACCGTTCAAAAGTTTGGGGTCACCCAGACAATTATTTTGTGTTTTCCATGAAAAGTCACACTTATTTACCACCATGAGTTGTAAAATGAATAGAAAATATAGTCAAGACATTGACAAGGTTAGAAATAATGATTTGTATTTGAAATACAAATGGGGCTGCACAGTGGAGCAGTGGTTAGCACTGCGGCAGCACAGTTTACCCTTGGCCCGGGGATCCTAGGTTCGATCCCAGCCCCCGACCAACAGTGATCTGTGTGGAGTTTGCATGTTCTCCCCGTGTTTGCGTGGGTTTACTCCGGGATTTCTCCGGTTTCCTCCCACATGCCAAAAACATGCAGGTTAGGTTAACTGGAGACTTTAAAGTGGCCCCAGGTGTGAATGTGTGTGTGTGAATGGTTAAGGGATAGCGCCGTATCGTGGCTGCTTCATCCATCCAGGTGGTGGATGCCCTCAATTTCCCCTCTGGGGATCAATAAAGTATACTAAATCTAAAATCTAAATCTAAAAAAAATAATAATTTTTTCCTTCAAACTTCGCTTTCGTCAAAGAATCCTCCATTTGTAGCAATTGCAGCATGGCAGACCTAACATGATTGCACAAGGGTTTTCTAATCATCCATTAGCCTTCTGACGCAATGAGCAAACACACTGTACCATTAGAACACTGGAGTGATAGTTGCTGGAAATGGGCCTCTATACACCTATGTAGATATTGCACCAAAAACCAGACATTTGCAGCTAGAATAGTCATTTACCACATTAGCAATGTATAGAGTGTATTTCTGATTAGTTTAAAGTTATCTTCACTGAAAAAAAGTGCTTTTCTTTCAAAAATAAGGAAATTTCTAAGTGACCCCAAACTTTTGAACGGTAGTATATATATCTATATATCTATATCTATATCTATCTATCTATCTATCTATCTATCTATATATATATATATATACAGTATATATATATATATATATATATATATATATATATATATATATATATATATATATATATATATATATATGTTATAAAGGTAATAAAGGTTATAAAAGTATAAAGGTAATATGTTATATTGTGGAGTGTGTAATTGACGAGGCAGGTTTGTCTCAAGGCAGTTTATTACACGTCTCCATCATGAGCAAAGTAGAAAGAGGACATCTCAGAAAAAACTTGTCCCTTATATACCCAGGTCTCCCCACAGCTCACAAGTCACATTGCATTCCAATCAAAAGTAACAATGCATTTCCTCTTTAATCCCTTAGCATCCCCCTCAGGCATTGGCCCACAAAGGATCCTCCAAGCAGTCTCTTGCATACCAAAGATTACACTTTCACAGCTTCCTGTTATCTCCAAGGAAACTCTGCACTTTGTTCTTATCTAAGATGTGAGGCATTATGTAAGGCATTAAGTAAGTCACATGTGTGGCTACACCCCCCCCCCCCCAAACATTTTAGATCGAACAAAAGAATAACAGTCTGCATGCTGTGATAGAATCATTACACATCAATCCACATGCTGCTTGGGCTTCAGTCTTCTCCCGTATCTGCTGTAACCAGGATTCACCGCCTCAGCGGCGCTGTCATGCTGGGGAGCTGCTGTCTGGGGGTGAAAACCTTTTGTCAGTCCCTGTGGGTGTTCTGGGGAAATGTTACTCTGGGAAGCTCCTCGTGGGGGTCTTCCACGCCGAGGGACCCTTGCCAACAGCACTTGCTCATCTGCCACCACAAAAGCGGGTTTGAGTCTGTTTATGCCAACCTTTTCCCTCCTACCCCCCAAATCTAGCAAAAAATGCTTGTCCCCTGTTTCCAACACTCTGAACGGTCCATCATAAGGTGGTCACAGTGGGGGTCGATGCGCGTCATGTCTGACAAAAACAAACTCCGCGTTTTTCAAATTTTTAGGCACAAAAACGCGTGGAAAACTGTGATGAACGGGGCCCGGCAGCGTGCCTGTGTCAATGCCACGCTGCCTGGTGCAGGATTATCCGGGAGAAACTCCCCAGGCAACCGAAGTGGCTGCGCGAAAACGAGTTCAGCTGGGGAAGCTTCTAAGTCTTCTTTAGGCGCAGAACGCAACCCTAAAACGCAACCCTAATAAAACCCATCGTAGCTTGTCTACCCAATTTGCATCCGTCAGTGACGCTCTGAGAGCTGCTTTCAATGATCCCACAAAGGATCCTCCAAGCAGTCTCTTGCATACCAAAGATTACACTTTCACAGCTTCCTATTATCTCCAAGGAAACTCTGCACTTTGTTCTTATCAAAGATGTGAGGCATTACGTAAGGCATTAAGTAAGTCACATGTGTGGCTACAATATGATAATATGTATATGTTATATATATATATATATATATATATATATATATGTGTGTGTGTGTGTGTGTGTGTGTGTGTGTGTGTGTACACACACACACACATATATACATATATATATATGTTATAAAGGTAATAAAGGTTATAAAGGTATAAAGGTAATATGTTATATGGTAATATGTTATAAATGTATTATTTATTACCTTTATATATATAAACATATATATATATATATATATATATATATATATATATATATATATATATATCAGAGGTTTCGTTCACTGAAAATTGTCCTTGAGCACAATTTTTTCAGCAATGACTAAAAATTCTGAAAGCTATCTATCATTTGACAGATCATACAGAGGGTGATCTAATTAAAGTCAATTAAAATGACAGATAACAGACTGACAGAAATTTTACAAGCCTGCCTGAGAAAATGACAGATAACACAAAAGTGTAGTGCGACCTCTGATACAGAGTATTGAGGCTTTTTCAGGTCTTCCACTCAGATGCAGTTCTGACAGTCAGCAGATGGCACTCTTTATTAAATGCTTCATAACACTGTGTCCATCATGAAGCAATTATCTCAAAGTTGTTCATTGTTTCATGAGGCCTCAGTTTCACCATCACTACTTTTCACCAGCAGTAGCAGCACGGGAGAGAGAGAGAGAGACACTGCATGAAGTCCCGGCTCACAGTGACCCTGTTTACAAGGTCACGAGTAAACCGATTACAATCAGCCTTCTGGAGTTACCTGATTATTCAAACTGTCATGTAAACAAAGTAATCTGATTGCGGCGGCATGAAATAAAGCGGGCGTTGTTGGAGGTTTTAAGTAGAGTTTTATTATCATACCGCCGTCACGGGATCCGCTCTCCAGCCCAAGTGTGTGCAGGCTGGATGGGGATCCTCTGGCTCTCAGAGAAGGAGAGGAGAGGCGGACACGTGTGTGTCCTACAGCAGAGGTTGAGAGATAGAGGAGGTGTTACAGAACCTGTGCAGTATTTATACCCAACTCAAACAATACATCAAAGCAGGTGTGATCCAAGGGACTGCAGAACAGGCATGAGATATTTGCATTTGTGAGACACAGACAGGATGCATGAACACAACGCATGGGTGGCACATTAACCTCACAGCAGTGAAATGCATAAATGGCTGATTAGATCACAGCATGCAGCGGAAAAAAACAGGAGTAGCGAGCTGTCCGTCCTTAGTCTGTTTGTGGGGGTTTTCCCAAACCGCCACAGCTCCCCCCCAGAGGGCTCGGCAGGTGGTCGAGACCTCGATAGTGCAGCTTGGGCAGCGAGCAGGGAAAAGCTCTGCGCAGGAGGGGGTGGAGGGGGGTGGGGGTAGTAAAAGCCGGCCGGAGACGATGAGAAGTCTGGGCCGCGCAAAAAATTGCTTGCTGCTCCGCGACGTCGAGGGGTTGTCCCGTTGCGCGTGCGGAGATCACAAGAAGAAAAATTAGTCACTGGCTCCTCTCGCGATTAAGTCCTGCAAGGATTAATAGCGGCCATGAAGAAAAGACGAGGCTGCGTGGCGGCTGTGATGAGAACAGAGGGACTGGCGTGTTGGCTTTAGGTGCGGGCACAACCTTAAAGCGCTCGGGAACCGCGAACCGCTGAATTTCCCTATGTGTGCCGTGGCTGAGACCATTAACAAATCCTTCGAGCATGCTGCATGCGTGCCTCAGGTGAGCGAGCAGCCCTGAAGGGCAGCGGCGAAGGAGGAAGGCAGTCTGTGGAGCCGTATGTGTCCCGTGCGTGGTGCGCCGTGCCCGTGACTCCCCGGTGCGTGTGCCGGGGTCCCGTGCGTGGGTGGGCCGCTGGAGAGGAGAACCAGGGTCAGGGAGCTTGCTGGAGATCATCCCTGTTGTCTGTTGCGTCGTTCGGTCGTGGTGCGTTGGAGCGGTGCGAGGAAGTAGACGATCTCTGTCCCTCGGGCTCGTGGAGATGCGTTGGAGCGGTGAGAGGGAGGAGACGATCGTTGTCGCTCGTGCGGTCATGGTGCGTTCAGGTCCACGTGTGCTCCGTCGGCCATGGGGATCGCCGTTGTGGAGAGGGGACGAGGTGCATGCGCTCACGGTGTGGAGGAGCTGTGAGCGTGGCCGGTCCAGCGTGGATGTGCCGATCTAGGCGTGCAGATCTCACCATGAAACGTTGCTCAGCTTTCCCGGTCGTGGGTGTTCTCCGTGGAGTTTCGCCTGGAAACTCCGCGTTGAGGTCTCCCTGAAGCAGAAGGGAGGGCAGATCAGTCAGGCTGCCGCGTTCGCTTGTCGTCGGAGAATCACCGCTGGGTGTTGCGTTCGCTGGCAGCGTGTTCGTTTCAGCGTCGGGTCACCAGTGCGGCGGCATGAAATAAAGCGGGCGTTGTTGGAGGTTTTAAGTAGAGTTTTATTATCATACCGCCGTCACGGGATCCCCTCTCCAGCCCAAGTGTGTGCAGGCTGGATGGGGATCCTCTGGCTCTCAGAGAAGGAGAGGAGAGGCGGACACGTGTGTGTCCTACAGCAGAGGTTGAGAGATAGAGGAGGTGTTACAGAACCTGTGCAGTATTTATGCCCAACTCAAACAATAAATCAAAGCAGGTCTGATCCAAGGGACTGCAGAACAGGCATGAGATATTTGCATTTGTGAGACACAGACAGGATGCATGAACACAACGCATGGGTGGCACATTAACCTCACAGCAGTGAAATGCATAAATGGCTGATTAGATCACAGCATGCAGCGGAAAAAACCAGGAGTAGCGAGCTGTCCGTCCTTAGTCTGTTTGTGGGGGTTTTCCCAAACCGCCACACTGATTACCTTTATTGGTTTACTCCAGTAATCGGTTTATGCGTGACCATGTAAACATGGTCATTAACATGACAAATAAGACTATGCACAACAAAAGCGTTTTATGTATTGCAGCCAAATGTAACAATACACTGAATATATTCAGTATATCACACAGCCCTATTACACATAAAGTTTTTTTTTTTTACTTCAGAATAAGTTTTAGAACATGTTCAGTCTGCTTCACCTGGCAATCAGCCTTGACCACCTTGAGAGCTCTTATTTTGTAAAAATCTGAAGGAAGTCAACGTGATATTGGCAGTATTTTCCTTAAATTGGAATGAGAAATAGGATTTGTGGTGTGAGAGTAAGGGTAAAAGAGTGAGACTCACTTCCAAAGAGTGAGAGTTGGCAACTAATATTAAAGTGTAGGCCTACCCCAAAATGAAAACCACATGACTAAACACATTCTTCTGGTTATTAGTTGATCACTTGTCACCAGTATGATTGTACACATACATACCATGCTGCGTTGATGACTGACACCGGCACCCTGGCTTGTTCCAGTCAATGGTGGGAGTGAACTAGCGCTAAAATAGTCTCCAATGAGAGCAGCCCACGTTTATGGACCAACACGGAAGTGTCTGACTGAGCGGACCAACCACGGAAATGTAGGTTACAGAGGGCGGGGACAAAGAGGAGACGCTTCCTTTTCAAAGTGTACGGGCTATCAGCTGTTTAGCCGGTCTGTCACAGGGAACGAAGGACAATATTTTACGTCAAGTCTTAGCTAGTTTTGGTGTAACCACTGTTAAGCGGTTACTTTTTTTTTTTTTTTAATAACTTAGAGTGGAACCTTTGAGCGACGTGTCTAATTTCCAGACGGGAGACTGTCAGACTGGGACCGTAAATACACTCGTCGTTGCTGCTTTCTGTGAGAGGAGACGATGAGGAAACGCTAAACATTAATATTTGAATTTCAATGAAAGCAACAAACTCCGTGTTTATCCGACCTGAACGCAGAGACGGTAGCGCCACTGGTTCCGGCGTCAGAGCCTGAAAAGAGCTGGAGATGGAGCCGTGTCGGCGGGCAGGACTCGGCGGGCTCCTCTGTTCCCTGTCTCTGCTGTCTGTGGTCCTGGACATCCAGCTGGACGGTAAGAGGGGGTTTAAGGCGCAAAATACACACTTAACACTATCTACTCAGGGTTCATGTGACCAGCACAGACAGGATTCACATCAGCTCTACATACATTTTCTGATCCTAAAAGTTTCTTGAATTGACACAGGGAGCTTTAGCTGACACTTTCTATTTTGTTTTCCCAGCATGTTTCAGAATAAAAGTTGCTGCAGTGTTGCTCTATAGATGCAAAAATAAAGCGCTGTGTTTTATATCGTCACCTACTGTGCATTGTTTGTGTAAAGAAAAAACAAATGGGTAAAATATAAAAATGCTATAATTTTAGGAGTAAAACTTGGGCTGTAATTCCTAGTTCAAGTGACACAATAAAATGACAGATTTAAGTAAATTATGTCTTGATATCACATTTTGTATTAAGTCAGAGAAACCACTATTACAGTACTATACCAGGGGTGTCCAATCATGTGCCATGGAGGGCCAAGACCCTGTAGGATTTCTCTTCTACCCAGTCTCTTCAATAGGTGTTTTCAATTCAATTCAATTCAACTTTATTTATATAGCGCCATTTCACAACAACAGTCATCTCATAGCACTATCAACTGTAGGGGGAACCCCCACAGTTGCAGAAAGACCCCAGCAATCAGGCGATCCCCTGTGAGCAAGCACTTGGCGACGGTGGAGAGGAAAAACTCCCTTTTAACAGGAAGAAACCTCCAGCAGAACCAGGCTCAGGGAGGGGCAGTCATCTGCTGCGACTGGCTGGGGGGTGAGGGGATAGAGAAGATGAAAAGAACAGACATGTAGAGAGCAAACAGCACGATGGGGACTCAATCTATGGGAGAGAACAAACAGATGTTAATGACCAGCAAAAAAAAAATTTCATTGAGAGTGAAGAAAGGAGTGAGGCCCAGTGCATTATTGGAGGTCTTCCGGCTGACTAAACCTATTAGCAGCATAACTAAGGGAGGGTTCAGAAACACATGATCCCTCCTTAATTGTAGGCTATATCAAAAAGGTAGGTTTTAGCCCTATTCTTAAAAACAGAGATCGAGTCTGACTCCCGAATCCAGATTGGCAGCTGGTTCCACAGGAGAGGAGCTTGATAACTGAAGGCTCTGTCTCCCATTGTACTTTTGGAGATTCTAGGTATTACAAGTAATCCTGCATTTTGGGAGCGTAGTGCTCAAGGAGCCTGATTGTTTTGAGCTTTGTAAGTAAGAAGAAGGATTTTAAACTTAAAAATTCTAAACTCTATGGGAAGCCAATGAAGGGAGGCCAGGACCGGAGAGATATGATCTCTCTTTCTAGTACCTGTTAAAACTCTTGCTGCAGCATTTTGGATCAGCTGAAGACTTTTTAAAGATGTTTTAGAACAGCCTGATAATAAAGAATTACAATAATCTAATCTTGAGCTAACAAAAGCGTGGATCAGTTTCTCAGCATCACTCTGAGACAAGATGCTCCTAATCTTGGCAATATTACGCAAATAGAAGGCAGTCTTAGAAACAAATTTAATATGTGAATTGAAGGACAGATCTTGATCAAAAATAATTCCAAGGTTCCTCACAGAGCTATTAAGAGAAAGAGTAACCGCATCCAAACTGAAAGTTTGATTTGGAAAGGTATTTCTAAGGTTTTTTGGACCAACAACAATGACTTCAGTCTTATCTGAATTTAATAGCAGGAAATTACAAGTCATCCAAGCTTTGATTTCCTTAAGACAGGCTTCTAACTTGGCTAATTGGTTACTATCATCTGGCTTCATTGACAGGTATAATTGTGTGTCATCTGCATAACAATGAAAATGTATACAGTGCTTTCTAATAATGTTGCCTAACGGAAGCATATATAAATGGTGGCGCAGTGGTTAGCACTGCGGCAGCACAGTTTACCCTTGGCCGGGGGATTGTGGGGATCGTGGGATCGTGGGATCGTGGGTTCGATCCCAGCCCCCGACCAACAGTGATCTGTGTGGAGTTTGCATGTTCTCCCCGTGTTGCGTGGGTTTACTCCGGGATTTCTCCGGTTTCCTCCCACATGCCAAAAACATGCATGTTAGGTTAATTGGCTGTTCTAAATTGTCCCTAGATATCTGTTTCCTATAGGCCCTTAGAATAGAGGGTTAGTATTAATGAAAAGCGCTTTGAGTGGCCTTTGTGACTAGAAAAGCGCTATATAAGTGCAGGTTAGTTAGTTAGTTAGTTAGTTAAACTAAAAAGAGTAGGGCCTAGCACAGATCCCTGTGGAGCTCATGACTAAGCTTTGAGTTGAAAGAAAACTCATTATTGACATGAACAAACTGGAACCTATCAGATAAATAAGATCTAAACCACTGCAACGAAGTTCCATTAAGTCCAACATAGTGTTCTAATCTATCAAGTAGAATATTATGATCGATAGTATCAAAAGCTGCACTAAGGTCTAAAAGGACAAGTACAGAAACCAGTCCATTATCAGATGCGATGAGGAGGTCGTTAGTGACCTTTGCTAAGGCTGTTTCAGTACTATGATGGATTCTAAACCCAGATTGAAACTCTTCAAGTAAACCATTTCCCTGCAGGTGGTCAAATAATTGCGTAGCAACAACTCTTTCTAAGATTTTTGAAATGAAAGGGAGATTAGAGATTGGTCTATAGTTAGCTAAAGCTCCTGGATCTAGCGTTGGCTTTTTGAGTAAGGGTTTAATTACAGCCGTTTTAAAAGCCTGCGGTACATGGCCTAAAGTTAATGAAGAATTGATTATATGAAGAACTAGAAAAGCACTCGGAGAGCGCAGACCTCCGCCAAGGGCAACAGTCCCCCCCAGTATTGTGTTTTATACCATAAATATTCTACACTAATTTTGTTATTGTTCTTTCCCTGTATGATGTGTTTCTGTATGTCATATGATTGGTCAAGAAAACAAAAAAAATGTTATTTGAACTACACAAATACAATGTATTTAATTTAAGAAGAGATACAACATGTACAAGTCTTTAGTTGGAGAACACATTCATGAAATTTATTCCTAATAATAAGTTCTGGATATTGAAAAGCTACCATTAACATAATTTTTCTAACTTCGTTTCTTTCCAGGAAATTAAAAATATGTACATATATGTAGTGTAGAATAGAACAACATTAACTCCAATCCTCTTTTAAAAAAAAACAAAACAAAAAAAAAACAACGTCCTGGCGGAGGTAATAAGAGAAAAATCAATAAAAAGTAAGCTCGACGAGCTTCAGTAGCATCTGGGGATAGCCCCTCATCCTGTCTATGCTGCCGTGTACTGTCTCTGTCTTTAGCATGGCGAGAAGCAGCAGCCTGTGGGCTGTCATTCAGTCTATGCTGCATTTTAGCGGCTCTGTCATAAGCTCAACGAGCCTGTGGGCTCTCATTCAGTGTATGCTGCATTTTAGCGGCTCTGTCACAAGCTCGACGAGCTTCAATATGTAGTTCAGTGCTTCCTGCTGGCGGAAGCACTGAACTACACATTACCTCCGGGCCCTATCTCACAGTGTTAAAGAATCCTTCAAAAAATTCCTGGATCCAGACGGTGATCCGGATCATCCCCAAAATTTAATCAGTTCTTCCTTGTACCATTTCCAACAATGCCTGAAAGTTTCATCGAAATCCGTCCAAAACTTTTTGAGTTATCTTGCTAACCAACAGACAAACGCCGGCAAAAACATAACCTCTTGGCCTGCGGCCTGGCGGAGGTAATAAAGCTACCAATAAGTGGGAAGACTTCTTTAAATAACCTGGTAGGAATAGGGTCTAAAAGACATGTTGAAGGTTTGGATGAGGAAACTATTTTGTCTAACTCACAAAGGTCGATTGGAGTAAACTCATCAAGACAGACATCAATTGAAGGAGTTGTAGTAGTTACAGTATTTAAGTTAACTGTGGGAAGAATCTGATTGATTTTTTCTCTGATGGATGAAATTTTATTATTGAAAAAGTTCATAAAGTCCTGACTAGTAAGCTCTAAGGGAATGCTAGGATTGACAGAGTCCTGACTCTTTGTCGACCTGGCTACAGTGCTGAAAAGAAACCTGGGATTATTCTTGTTCTCTTCTATTAATGCAGAATAATAACTCGTTCTAGCTTTTCTAAGAGACTGATTCACTTATCAGCAACCAGTGGGAAGAAATTCAGTGGAATCTGCTGTTGAGGACACTGGTTGGAGGTAAAGCCTGCAGGGTCTTGGTCCTCCGTGGCACATGATAGGACACCCCTGTACTATACTTACTTAGAAGTATTAATAAATGTTGCAAATAAAAACTAGAAAAGCACTCGGAGAGCGCAGACCTCCGCCAAGCGCCACAGTTCCTCCCATACAGTCTTCAGATTCCTTGATCATGAAAACATATTACCGTATATGCTGCACTGCTGTCCTTTGCACTTCTGATTAGATGCTAAACTGTTTTCGTTACCTTGTGTTCATACATGTGTAATGACAATAAAGTTGAATCTAATCTAATCTAATATGACAAGCAGTGGTTCAGTAGTTATTCACGAAAATGGCTTTTTCCGTAATGGTGGCCACAGTTCCTCCCATACAGTGTTTGTGTGTACGTTTTCAGATTCCTTGACCATGAAAACATATGACTAGCAATTGGATTGACAATGATAGGATTAGTGGTTCATTAGTTATTGACGAAAATGGCATTTTCCATAATGGCGGCCACAGTTCCTCCCATACAGTGTTTGTGTGTACGTTTTCAGATTCCTTGACCATGAAAACATATGACTAGCAATTGGATTGACAATGATAGGATTAGTGGTTCATTAGTTATTGACGAAAATGGCATTTTCCATAATGGCGGCCACAGTTCCTCCCATACAGTGTTTGTGTGTACGTTTTCAGATTCCTTGACCATGAAAACATATGACTAGCAATTGGATTGACAATGATAGGATTAGTGGTTCAGTAGTTATTCACGAAAATGGCATTTTCCGTAATGGCGGCCACAGTTCCCCCCCATACAGTGTTTGTGTGTACGTTTTCAGATTCCTTGACCATGAAAACGTATGACTAGCAATTGGATTCACAACAATTGGATTGACAATGATAGGATTAGTGGTTTAGTAGTTATTCACGAAAATGGCATTTTGCGTAATGGCGGTTTTCTTGTGGACGGTGATCCGGATCACCACCAAAATCTAATCATCTGTAGGATACCCCATTTCTGACAATCTGTGAAAACGTCATGAAAATCCGTCCATAACTTTTTGAGTTATCTTGCTAACAAACAGACAAACAAACAGACAAACCAACGGCGATGATCACATAACCTCCCCCTTTGGCAGAGGTAAAAATCAGTAATTTGGGGGTATCTGAGTAATCAAAAATGACTGACTTTTACATCCATTAGATTGTGCTAAGTGATCACTGTCTGGTTAGGTCAGTATAGCAAAGGAGTGACTCATGAGTTCTACCTGGGAGTTTAACAAGATGGAGATTGGGATGGGTAACCGCAGTATATGATATTGCAATACTCTGTGTATTGGAAGATGGTGATGGTATCACATTGTGGCCCAAGTATTGGGATAGTATCATATCGTGGAGGTTCTGGTTATTCCCACTCCTATAAAGCAGATTGCACTTTTTGAGTATATATTTTACAATAAAGTAATTATGAATTATTAATTTTTATAAATCCATGTCAGTATGCAGAACAAAACATTGAACTCTACGCTCAAATCACGCACTTACACCCATTGTAAATTCTGCTTATTTTTCGAAAATTATTCTTTCGGCTGTGTGCAAAAAAACAAACCCAACATGAAACACAGTTACAAAGTTGAACTAATTGAGGTCTGACCAGTATATCAGAGTTGTTATTGGCCAATATTAGCTATTTGCTAAACAGCGGGGAAAATAAGTATTGAACACATCAACATTTTTCTCATTAAACATATTTTTGATGGAGCCATTGATCTGAGATTTTCACCAGATAACAGTAACAACCAAAGAAATCAAGGCAACTATGTTTACAAAATAAGTTATATTTAATAAAGTGGAATGACACAGGTAATAAGTATTGAACACATGAAGAAAGGGGTGCAAAAAGGCATAGAAAGCCAAGAAACGAGCTGAAAGCCATCAGAATTTAGGAAGCCATCCCATCCCCCATCATTGCAAATTAATTTCAGCTGGTTAAGTCCTGACTGATAGCCTTTAAAAAGGTCTGTGAATATCAGATTGTCACACCACAAAGAACTCATGATGGGTAGAAGCAAAGAGCTCTCTCTAGACCTTTGCAACCTTATTGTTGCAAAACATAATGACGGCATTGGTTACAGGTGCATTTCTAAACTGCTGAATGTTCTAGTGAGCACTGCTAAAGCCATCATTCGGAAGTGGAAAGAACATCATTTTACCATAAACCGGCCATGACCGGGAGCTCCTCCCAAGATGTCGAACAGAGGAGTCAAAAGAATTATAGCATTATCCAAGAGCCAAAGGCCACTCTTGGAGAACTCCAGAAAGACCTTGGAGTTAGCAGGTACTGCTGTTTCAAAGAAAATAAGTAATGCGCTCAACTGATATGGGCTCTATGGCCGCTCACCTCGCAAGACTCCATTGCTGAAGAAAAAGCATGTTGAAGCTCGTTTAAAGTTTGCTGCACAGCATTTGGGCAAGCCAGTAAAATACTGGGAGAATATACTCTGGTCAGATGAGACCAAAATTGAACATTGTGGATGCCACAACACACAGCATGTTTGGAGGAGAAATGGCACTGGTCATCAGCCCCAAAACACCATACCAACAGTGAAGTTTGGAGGTGGGAGCATTATGGTATGGGGGTGTTTTTCAGCACATGGTACAGGCAGACTTCATATAATTGAAGGAAAGATGAATGGACAAATGTAAAGAGACATCCTTGATAAGAACCTGTTGCCATCTGCCAAGATGCTGAAGATCAAACGAGAGTGGTCATTTCAGCAAGACAATGATCCCAAACACACAGCCAAGGAAACTCTCATCTGGCTCCACAGAAAGAAAATAAAGCTGCTAGAATGGCCCAGTCAGTCACCTGACCTGAATCCAATTGAAAATCTATGGAACGAAGATCAGAGTTCATAGAAGACACCCACGGAACCTTCAAGATTTGAAGACAGTTTGTGTGGAAGAATGGGCTCAAATCACTCCTGAGCAATGCCTGCACCTAGCTTCTCCATACAGGAGGTGTCTGGAAGCTGTTATTACCAACAAAGGCTTTTCTACTAAATATTAAATGAATTTCACCAAGTGTGTTCAATACTTATTCCCTGTGTCATTCCACTTTATGAAATATAACTTGTTTTGTGAACACAGTTGCCTTCATTTCTTTGTATGTCTGGATTACTTGGGTTGTTACTGATATCTGGTGAAAATCTCAGGTCAATGGCTCCATCAGAAATATGTTTAATGAGAAGAATGTTGCCGTGTTCAATATTTATTTTCCCCGCTGTATCATGTTGGCAAATAAATATCAGTATCAGCTGATTAATGAAAATTTTGAAAAAAGTAGGTCTGCTCATTTTGCCATGTTTGTGAAAAAGACAAGTTAGTTTTATTTTCAGCATGTAGTTTACAATTTGTTGCACGTTTGATTAGACTCTGAATCTAATGCCTCAATAAACATGTATTTTTAAAGATTTTAAGGTCGACCGGAGTGGTGCCCTAGAGGTAGAGCATCCGCCCACAAACAGGAGGTTGTGGGTTCAAGCCCCTGCCAGGTCGTACCAAAGACCATATGAAAATGGTACTTCCCACCTTCTGGCTTGGTGCTCAGCATGACGGAATGGGGGGAGGAGCCACAGGGGGAGCACAAGCCAGTATACTCCCTGTGCTGGTCCCGGATAAATGGGCAGGGTTGCGTTAGGAAGGGCATCCGGCATAAAAAGTCTTTGCCAAATCGGCATGCAAATCAACACGATATAAGGTGATGCTGTGGCGAGCAACGGAAAGACAAAAAACAGAGAGATTTTAAGATTATTTTCAAAATTTTAATATATTTTGTTGTGCTTAAGATCAAAGTTCTATTTGCTGGGATGATGAAACAAGTTTATTTTTAAACTGCATTGCCGTCTTGGGTTACGACAATGCAACAGTCTGCTCATGTCTGCTGTGTCTGGAAGGAAGGAAAAAATTGGCAGATATATATCATGTAAAAAGATAATTTCAAGTGCAGCTGTGAATCCCCATTTATTTGCGCCTTTTAATCTTTTATAAGCAGTCACATACTGGTATTGTCTTCATGTGCCATGATATACTGTGTGTATTGTGCTAGATGTCTGTTTCTTTATGTATATTATGTGCAAGTTAATTTCATTTTATTTAACAATGCAACAATGATAAAAAATGATTTTAATTGTAATTAGAAAACAAATGGTGATATATTTCCAAAAATTGAAGTTTGAGCCTCATGCACAGGTTCTAAAGTTGTTGGTTTTATATTAATGTTTAAAACCACTGTTTGTACTGCTTTCCTTGTTCATTTTTTCATTTTATTTCCTTATGGCTGGAAAAATGGCGCGGAATACTGTAACATTTATTTATATAAAGCACATTCAAAGTACTGGGTAATGATTTAAAAAAGCACAGTAAAATACACAGTACGAGAACAGTCAGTGTGTGCATATTTCTGTCAAGGCTGAAAATCCTGTGTTGTATTGTGATCCAGATTGACAACAGAGATTAATGCTTCTTAAGGTAGGATAAGCACCTCTGGTAACAGTTCCATGCAGATTCATGCATTAAGTTTTGCATGTTCAACAGCAGAGCTCCTTGGTGAAGGTAAAACATCAGAAGAAAGTACACATCACTGAGTACACACATCAATCAATCAGTGACTTATAAGTCACTGATTGAGAATAGTGCCTTTATTTGTCCCAAAGTGGTCTAGATTTTTCAAATATTGGTAAGTCCCATATAATGATGATTTAAGTTTTTTTTTTTTTTTTTTTAAAGTTGTCACCTGATAAATCAATGTGTTTGCATAGAAATGGTCTCAAATAATTTAAATTCAAATTATTTCTGTCTGTACAAACATTACACATAGTAGCTACTACAAATGAGCACATAATTAAAATAATCTGACATCAATGCTCAGAATGAATTAATTTAGGTTGAAGAGATGCCTTATTTGTGTCTACCATTATTCAGACCAAGTTGGAGTACTTCACCGTGAGTGCTCTCAAATAATGAGTACCAGTACTTGAATTCTTCTTTTTCTGCTGTGCTCATAATCTGTTTTCATTGCCATTCTTTTTAGTTATCACTGTTGTATGCAGTAGGTGATTTAATGGGGGGATGTTATCCCTCCCGTTAGTAAAATGACCAAAAAACATCCACCATAGTAACCTGTCATCCCCACATCCCCAACCCCATAGAGTGTAGGATAGTTTATACAGAGCAACTGAATATGTCATAGTTACCTCCGCCAAGGAGGTTTTGTTTTCATCGGCGTTGGTTTGTCTGTCTGTTTGTTTGTTAGCAAGATAACTCAAAAAGTTATGGACGGATTTTCATGAAATTTTCAGAGATTGTCACAAATGGGGTATCCTACAGATGATTACATTTTGGTGGTGATCCGGATCACCATCCAGAAGAAAACCGCCATTACGGAAAATGCGATTTTCCTGAATAACTACTGAACCACTAATCCTATCATTGTCAATCCAATTGCTTGTCATATGTTTTCATGGTCAAGGAATCTGAAAACGTACACACAAACACTGTATGGGGGGAACTGTGGTGCTTGGCGGAGGTCTGTGCTCTCCAAGTGCTTTTCTAGTTGCAAATGTTTTTAAAAAGAGGGAAACTTGCATATTTAAAAGAGGGGAAAAAAAATCCAAATTAATGAGTATATAGTTATAAATGTGTATGGGGGAGGTAAATAATCTATATATACATTACAAAAATTGGCAAATTTATAGTAAAAGCACATACTAAATTTATTAGAAAATTCACAAATTTGCTAGGAAAAAAAATGCTAACTCATCAGATAAACATGAATTTCCAAGAAAAAATGTTCCAAGTTTATGTTAAAAATCTCAAATTTGTGAGAAAATTGGACATTTATGAGATGGAAAAGTAAAAAATAATGTATACAAATGTGCAGTTTTTGTTCCTGTGAATTTGCTTTTTTTTCTAGTGAATTTGTCTTTTTTTCCTAGGAGAAGTTTTTCTGCCATTCCTGAGTTTTTGTTTTTTTCCTCATAAATTTGGGACTGACTTATGCTAAATTTGTGAACATGTCCCATAACGTCACCCTTGTTTAAAAAAAAAAAAAAATAAAATAAAAATGGCCTACTGGTTGTGTGTGCATGTTTCCCACCAGCCTCTTGTTGTCTGTCAAAGGTGTGCCGGAACAACATCAGTGTACATTTGAGTTTGAGTTCTAATAATGAAGCGCAGTAGTGCTGATAAAAGTGGTCCCTTGGTTTTGGGATTTATATTGGTAATACAAGACCAAGTTATTCATTGACTTAAGGTTTTTAAGTCGGTCACCTGTCTTAAAGTAAGCTTTGATGGAATAATCTATTATTACTGTATGTGTAGCAATTTACTTTTTAAAAATTTGGCCACTGTTTTAAAATTTGGCCAGTATTTACCTCACTCATGTCGCATCGTTTTGTGCTGAACAACAGGTAGTGCAAAGCAGAGCTGAAAGGCTTTAAACACATTTAGTTGTTTTAATAAAAAGTGACTAAAAATTTACTTCCATATGTTTTTAGAATACAATCTGACAGCAATTATTGTTGCTGCTAAAGTAAAATACCAGCCCAAAAAGTCAATAGTGCTTTTAATTTGTTTTAAACTTTGACAGCATGTTACAAAAATGAATCCTAAATGGGTCAAACTGCTCGACTGCGATGCCCAGTTATTTGTGCTTTGAGTGACGACGTATGCAAAACATGTAGTTCACCGTCTGGAGTCTGTAATATTTAGTACTAAGTTCATCTTATGCAAAACTCAGAAAGTTTTCTGTTGCAGGTGTGTTGGGGGCCACCCACGTGGAGATCGAGCACCACTTGGAGATGGGCCGCAAACTTTTAGCAGCCGGTCAGCTGGCTGAAGCCTTGTCCCACTACCACTCTGCTGTGGGTAAGGTTACACACACACACACACACACACACGCGCTCCACCACGGGTTGACATTTTCAGTCCGTCTCTCTGCCCTCATCATTCATGTCTTCTCCCATATTTTCTCCAGATTTCTGCCTTTACAGATAAAAGTTGTTTTAAGTAGCAATCCTCCTGAGCTGACCTGCCTTTATAAAACACAAATGAAGCGTCATTGATATTTTCCAGAGGGAGACTCTAAGAATTACCTGACCTACTACAAGCGAGCGGCAGTGTTCCTGGCCATGGGGAAATCCAAATCCGCCCTGCCGGATCTGACCCGAGCCATCGAACTAAAGCCTGATTTCCTGGCTGTAAGTTCAATGTAGAAAGATCTGTCATCCACACAAAATTGCACAGTTCTCTTTATTCTTTTTTTTTTATTGTTTTGTTCATCATCGGTGTCCCCAAATCCTTAAAATCTTGAATTCATTTATCCAAAATTAAGGCCTTAACCATCCTTAAAAAATGACAGTACTTTTTCCCTCTTTTTTTTAATTCTCATTTTCATGCCTGCTATGTTTATTGCGATTCTGTCTCTTTTTTTTTAATTTAAAAAGACATATACAGTATTTTTAAAAATTGCAGTCAATCCTTCAATCGTCCTTTCAGAGCTCTTAAATACTGCAGATATGGTAAACGTGATAGGTGTGGTTTTTTGTGTTTAGAAGGTGAAATCTATATATTGAATGTTATGAATTTGCAGTAACTGGTTTTGTGTAAGCAAAAAATTTAGCATATTTTTTTTTTCTTGTACATTTCTATTTGTTATGAAAATCTGTTAGGTATTTCTTGTAAATTTCTGACTTTTTTCTTGTAAGGTTCGAAAAACAATTCTGGTAAACTTGTAACTTTTTCCGATAGATTTAACTTTTTTTTTCCACAAATTTGTGACTTTTTTTCTCTCTAAAATTTGTAAATATAGTTTTGGAAATTTGCAACCTTTTTTTTCCTGTTGTGACTTTTGGTTGTGCTGGTAGGAGCTGGTTTCAAGTATTTTACTTGAAAAATTTAATCTGGTGGCAACATAAGTCCTGAGGAAGTGCAGGTTTAACGTGAGCTGGTCTGATGATCCAGAATTTTCAACATTTTAATTTCCAGTAAATAATTAGACAAGGTTAATTGTAATGTGGTCAGACTTTTTTTGTAAGGTCTTAAATTTGATCAGGTGAGCTTCAAAAATGGTCTTAAATAGGTTTAAGTTTAACTTTATTATAGCTGCAGATATCGTGTAATTCCACTTTTTCACCTCGCTGCGTCATCAGGCCCGATTACAACGAGGGAACATCCTGTTGAAGCAGGGCAACACACCAGAAGCTCGAGAAGACTTTGAAGCAGTCGTATGTTAAATAAAACGGTTCATTTACACTCTATAATCACTGTCTCGTGTGTGTTTTCCCAAATAAAAGGATTATATTTGTTGGTTCAGCTGCAGCGGTCTCCGGACCACGAAGAAGCTCAGGAGCAGCTGATGAAGGCTCATGAGCTGGAGGAGCTGCAGGAGGACGCACACGCTGCGTACCATCAGGGAGACTACAGCGCTACCATCACAGTGCTGGAGAGAGTTATAGAGGTGGGAGTTGTTTTAAAGCGCAGTTGTAAAGTAAAATGCCAATATTGGGGATTTGGAAGAAAAAATCATCTGTGTTTTGTTTTTCCTGTATTTTACATTGGGGGAGGGAGAATTGTGCAAGGGAACCTGCAGCAAGAAGTGTTTTCAAAAGTTGAACATTTACATGGAAAAAGTGTCTAATTTATGAGGAAAAGTAAATTTAAGAGAAATGACTCAAATTTACAAGGAAAAAAATGGCAGCTTTATAATTAAGAACATGCAGTGTAGTTAAAAAAAAAAATTGCAGATTCATGTGTCAGAAAATCTGGATTTCATAAGAAAAAAATGCAAAGGTGCAAAGAAAAAAATTCAAATTTAAGAGGGGAAAGGGGCAACTTTTCAAGAAGGGTATAAAAATTTAAGGGAATGAAAACAAAATTAGAAGAAATTCTGAAAAGTAAAAAAAAATGAAAGTATGAAATAAAGTTGCATATTTCGAAAGATTACGCAGCCCCTTTACAATTTATAGACTCCCTGTTATTACTTAACAACTCAGCTGTAAGGATAAGGCTTAAATACAGATGCAAATTTTTACAAAAAAATTATCACAATTCCTTTTTTTTTTTTTTTAATTACCTTCATCAAGGAGGTCTGTCTGTCTGTTATCAGCATTACACAAAACCTCATGTATGGCTTTTGATGAAATTTTTACCAGAGGTGGCCTTGGACTGAGGATGAATTCCGTAGATGTTGTTCCAGATCTAGATCATTATGAGGGTTCAGAATCACCTTTTCTTTTCTTCTTTTTTAGCAGCCTAGGCAGAAGTATGCACTTTCTGGCTGCCCTCTAGCTCAAAAAGCTATAAGCCATAATCACTAAACTGACTATAGAAAGGCTTTAAATATCCCATTCAATGTATAAATGGAAGATGTAACTTCTCTGTTTTTTGTCTGCACCTGTACTTTTTCACCTCTTTCCATGTAAACCCCTGGGCAGCTCCACAGTGTGACTCTTAATGAGAAGGAACAAAATGTGCTGAGTGAGGTTTTCTTTCTCCAGATCTCTCCGTGGGATCCCGAGTTGCGGGAGCTCCGAGCGGAGTGCTACATCCGAATGGGGGATCCTCAGAAAGCCATCCAGGATCTCACGCCAACGACAAGGTTGCGCAATGACAACCGTGCCGCTTTCCTGAAGCTCAGCTTGCTGCACTACAGCCTCGGGGAGCACCACGAGTCTCTGAAGTGAGCACCAACACCTAAATAAACAAACTACAGAAGAAGCATGCAAATGAAGTGGATTTTTACATGTTTGTGTGCAGTCACATCAGGGAATGTCTGAAGCTCGACCAGGATGACAAAGAGTGTTTCAGCCATTATAAACAGGTGAAGAAGCTCAGCAAGCAGCTGGACTCTGCTGAGGAGCTCATTCAGAAGGAGAGGTGGGTACATATAGTATATGGACTATTCCTACCATCACAGGTGGGTTGTTTGAAATTGTCCTAAACTCATTATCTATCTATAAATGCAAGAAATCTCTATAGATAGATAGATTAGTTTATTTGACAGGGACAGTGCAATAAACATAGACAATTAATCAATGACAATCAATCTGATGTGTTGCACATGGAGTGTATAGCTATTAGCTAATTTGCAACTCTTGTCCCTGGATGGGCTTTAGAAAAGAGAATCAAGTAAAGAAAAGAAATAAAGAAAATACACAATAACCACATACATCAATGAAAAAAGATTATAAATATACAATTATAAATACTATAAATACACAATTATAAGTATTATAAATATTATAAATACACAAATATAACAACCTGACTCACATTTGCCTATTTCAGGCCTCCCTCCCTTCATCACTCACTATAAACAAACACATTCATTCCTTCCCTTCATTCACTCTCACCTTGTAGACAATCAATTCATACATGAGTACATTCTTGTTTATTTTTCAGCCAGTTTTTAACCTTTTTAGTGAATGTTTTAAAGTCCGTTATTATTTTAATTTCATTTGGCATTGTGTTCCAGATGTGACTGCCCTTTATAGAGAATGCTGTTTGTCCAAATGTGGTTCTGCGGTGGAATATTTTACAGTTATTGTTAACAGAACTCCTGGTGGCTCTGCTGCTGTCCTGTCTTTGGATGAAACCAGCAAGTGGCTCGGGTGCTGATTTATGGAGACATTTGAACGTTAATTTCAGAAAACAGAGGTCAATGAAAGTCTCAAAACTCAATAGGTTGTATTTTTTTAAAACATTACAGTGATGCCACCTAATGGGCTTTTTGTCCAAGATTTTTAGGGTTTGATTATATAATGAACCTATATGTCTTATTGTGGAAGGGGCTGCTTGAGCCCAGACTGTCAAACAGTATGATATATGAGAAAAAACCATAGAATGCATATACAGTACAGCTGCTTCGTAAGGTATGTAATATCTAATTAATTTAAAGCAGTTCAGATTTTTTTTTACTGTTTTTGAAATTTTCTTTATATGAAGATTAAATTTGAGTTGAGGATCTAGTACAATGCCAAGGTATTTGAATTCTGTAGCTAAACTGATGTCATGATCATGTATATTAACTTTAAAACGTTGCAGGTTACATTTTTTGATTGAAAAGCACATTGAGACTGTTTTCTGAAGGTTTAGCAATAGATGGTTCTGGAGGAGCCACTCTTGGACATCAACCATACTTGTAGACAGTACATCTGCAGCCTGTGCTGGAGTCTTGGCAGCTGTGTAAATAACTGCATCATCTGCATAAAGTTGGCATGTTGCAGCTGAGCAGTGTAACGGCAAGTCATTAATAAAAATGCTGAAAAGTAATGGACCAAGAATGGACCCTTGTGGGATACCCATGCGGTTGTTTAAGAATGAGGATTTATCCTGGTGAACTTTTACGCACTGTTCTCTATTCTGGAGATAAGATGCAAACCATTCTAATGTATCTGGGGAGAAGTTAAAAGTTACCATTTTAGATAAAAGCAAACTGTGGTTTACAGTATCAAAAGCCTTTTTGAGATCTAGAAAAACAGCTCCTACCACATTACCCCTGTCCAAGGACTGTTTGACGTTTTCAATAAGGCAACAATTTGCTGTTTCTGTTGAGTATCCTGGTCTAAAACCAAATTGATGTGGATGAAGGAGTTGATTGTCTTGTAAGTAGTCTATCAGCTGTGTAGCTACAACTTTTTCAAGAACCTTAGACAGGACTGGTAAGATAGAGATTGGGCGGTAATTGCATATATCGTCTTTACTGCCTGATTTATGAACTGGTATGACGACAGCTTTTTTCCAGCCAGATGGAAATGTACTAGATCTAATGGAGAGATTAATGAGATGAGTCAGTGGTTTGATTAATATTTTGCTGTGCGTTTTGAGAAAGGAGGTGCTCATGTTGTAGATATCATTAGTTTTTGAGTTTGACAGTGTTTTAACAATACCAGCAATTAACTCCTCATTTACCTCCATAGATGTGAAAAGAATCTGTTGGAAGTATTGAATTCGTGTTGTTGAGCACATTTGGCGGCACAAAGTTTTTTGTCAAGTCTTCCACAGAGCCCACAAAATATGAATTAAATTCATTTGCCAATGTAGCCTCGTCACTGATGGTCTTGCCATTGATTCTAAGTTCCTTTACCCCCTTCTGAACATTTTTTTTATTAGTTAAGTTATTTAAATGCCTCCATAGGGAACTGTTGTTACCCTTTGCATGATCTATCAGTTTATTGTAATAAGATACTTTTGATTTTCGCAGCTCTTGTACCACTTTATTTCTTAAACTTTTGTACACAAGTTGATCATTTTGCAGTTTAGAGGTTAATGATGTTTTCAATGCAGAGTCTCGCCTCTTCATAAGTTTTCTTATTTCCTTATTTAACCATGGTAGGTTAATCTTCTGTTGTCTACTTTTAATTTGCTTTGTAAATTTTTCTATGGACTTAGTAATTGTTGCAGTTATAAAGTTACAACAATCATCTACTTCGTTTATTGACATGAGCTGCTCCCAATTTTGATTCTCTAAGTAATGTTCAAACTCCTCATTTTTTGATTTGGGAATAATAAAATTTGGTTTGTCAATATCGACTCCTCCAAAATATTGTAGTCGCTTTTTAGTGAGTTTTCTGACAGCAAGAACCATGTTATGATCTGAGAGACCAGTTACAAGATTATAGGTTCTGGTTATTCGTTCTGGTTTATTAGTGAATACCATGTCAATAAGTGTTCTCGATTGTTTGGTTATCCTGGTGGGTCCTTTGATCATTTGTTTGTAATTAAATTTAGTCATGAGGCTTTTCAGTTTCTGTTTTTCCTTATTATCAGACCAGTTGATATTGAAATCACCATAAAATATGGTTTCTCTGCTCCTCTCAAGTTGTTTAACCAGATCACTTAATTCATTATAAAAAGAAGAATTGTGTGAGGGTGGGTTGTACAATACTGCGATGTTGAAATTCATTACCGGTGAGAGACATACATTAACTGCTAAACATTCAAGTGAAATATTCAAATTAACCAATTGGCATTTAAATTTCTCTTTGATGTAAATTAAAACACCTCCTCCCCTCCCTGGCTGCCTGTCTTTTCTAAAACACTGATAGCCCATAATATCGATCATATTGGTGTCAATGTTACTGTGTAGCCAGCTTTCTGAGAGACAAAGATAGTCCAGATTTGAATCAGACAGCAACACCGAAATCTCATCTCTTTTGGGGATTATGCTTCGTATGTTTAGATGTCCGCCGAGGATCCCCTTTGGTTTAGCCTTTGCGTCCCAGAGAACTCGTGCATGATTAACAGTTTGGAAAAATAGATGTTGTTTTTGCTTTTGAACAGCACGGTTTTCGGATTTCGCCTCATTTGTAATTTGTTTAACCGCTTCTGTTTCCAAAAGTTTGGACGTAGCGCAGCTGTTTACAGCAGGATCAGACATGTGAGTCTGTTCAGTGCAATTCGACTCACCCGACTCGCTATGAAGGGCCGTAGATAGAAACAACCAATTCGCCAGCTCAGATGTTTGTGCTAACCCAGTGGTCTGCTATGTGTTTGTGTGTCTGTCTCTGTTCCACATGTAACACCTACGAGGGTTAATTACAGGGAATGGGCTGTATAGTATGTACTAGCATACAACACAGTGTAATGGGACGACAATGATGATGGACCAGTATCAGTCACCTAGATTCGACTACAGGAGCAGTAATAAACTCTAGATAAAGAAGGGACCACAGACCAGGAAGTATATTTAAAATACCGGCTTATTATTAAATGGACAAAAGAACAATGACTTACATTTAACATAGAACAAATCCCCTTTTGTGTTTAGACCTTTTAGTTAGGTTTAAAAGGATTTAGTTTAGTCCTATTTTAATAGGTTGCAACCTTTAGTTTCTTTTAGTTCAGTTCAAGCTAGATCTTTAACCTACTTGAGTTGTCTCTGTTTTGTTCAGATTAGTTCTGTTTCATTTCAAGTTCCTTTCAGGTTTAGTATAGGTGCCCTTTAAGTTAAACCATTACCACTGTTTTGTTGTTTACAACCAAACAATTAACATTGTACTGTAAATGATACCTTTACAGTATAATCGTGCATGGTCAATCAAATAAAATTGTAAATAAATAAATAAATAAATACAAATACAAAACTCAAAACAATTCAGCAAAAGACTGAACAAATCTGTTAACCACAGAATAAAAGTCTTTTCCTTTCAAGTCTACTAATCCTTTAGTTCTTCTGAATTGGCAGTCCAGTGTTTTTATCCTGAATCCACTGTTTTTGGTGGAAATGTGGATGGATCATACCAGTTCAGATGAAAACCATGCAACGTCCAGTAGAGGAGTGGTACGCCCTCTAGCTTCCTGGCTCATGCACAGTTCACACAAGGTCCCTTGGGTGGCTCACCATCATGGTTCAAGCACATGTTCTCGAAATCTTCAAATCCAGTCCTAATTCAACATAGCACCGTACCATGGCTGCTTCATCCATTCAGGTGGATGCCCTCAATTTCCCCTCTGGGGATCAATAAAGTATACAAAATCACAAAAAAAAAAAAAAAAAAAAAAAAGCTAAGTTGGCCAAGTCCCGATAAACACACGTACACAAATCTCCAGAACCCACGACTGGTTGGAAAACCCAACAATACCGAGTTCTGTTACTCCAGGTACAACCAGGACAGGTTAGAAAACCAAAAAAAAAAAAAAAAAACCTTCTCCAGAGTGCAAAAATAGCTTTTAGGTTAGTTTAGACTCATTTCTCTGCTCTTTTACTCCTTTTTTCCCTCTCTGTGCAGCACTTTTCGTGTGTGTGTGTGGGGGGGTATCTCCCTCGGTTTGCACAGGAAAAGCCTGCAGCAGTCCGATTGGCTGTTGTTTGTCGCATGAGCTATGCAGCAACGTACTCTTCAAAATAAGAGTCTAAATGCATTTCAACTATCTTAAAACGTAAATGACAATGAATTAGCATGTTTTAATGTTTTGTTTTGTTTTTTTTACCCAAATAAAATTAGTAACATGAAATATAACTTTGTAGATGTTTTCAGTAATATTTAACCATATGAACTTATTGGCTTTTTACATTCAAGCATTTATTGCTGTTTTTATTAACAGGTATTTATTAACCTCTGGGTTACACCCACATATATCCTGAACTGTTCGTCAGACTGGCCTCAGATTTTAAGCATGGTTTCCTGTGGTTACAAGGGTGTGCATCCCCGAATATGGAGTCGCTCAGTCAAAATATATCATTTTTATCAATAAAAGTTTTAGCCACCGCTCTGTCTCTTCATGAGCTGGCTTTAAGAAGCGTGGGCGGGGTTTCAGATTGACTCTGTGCTAATTGGACAATACGTAGCATCACGACCATGCTGATTGGATAACGCGCAGCATCACGACCTGTCAGTCACCGCAGTGTTCCCAGGACAAAATAAGGAAATGAAAGTTAGAAAGACAGAAAAGGATAATACTGAAGATTTAATGCTTAAAAAATATATACTATAAAGTTGCCATGATTACGTAGGTCTAAAGGATAATTCGGCATACAGTGGGGCAAAAAAAGTATTTAGTCAGCCACCAATTGTGCAAGTTCTTCCACTTATAAGATGAGAGAGGTCTCCAATTTTCATCATAGGTATACCTCAACTATGAGAGACAAAATGAGAAAAAAAAAATTCAGAAAATCACATTGAAGGATTTTTAATGAATTAATTGGTCAATTCCTCAGTAAAATAAGTATTTGGTCACCTACAAACAAGCAAGATTTCTGGCTCTCACAGACCTGTAACTTCTTCTTTAAGAGGCTCCTCTGTCCTCCACTCGTTACCTGTATTAATGGCACCTGTTTGAACTCATTATCAGTATAAAAGACACCTGTCCACAACCTCAAACAGTCAGACTCCAAACTCCACTATGGCCAAGACCAAAGAGCTGTCAAAGGACACCAGAAACAAAATTGTAGACCTGCACCAGGCTGGGAAGACTGAATCTGCAATAGGTAAGCAGCTTGGTGTGAAGAAATCAACTGTGGGAGCAATTTTTAGAAAATGGGAGACATACAAGACCACTGATAATCTCTCTCAATCGGGGGCTCCACGCAAGATCTCACCCCGTGGGGTCAAAATTATCACGAGAACGGTGAGCAGAAGTCCCAGAACCACATGGGGGGACCTAGTGAATGACCTGCAGAAAGCTGGGACCAAAGTAACAAAGGCTACATCAGAAACACACTACGCCGCCAGGAACTCAAATCCTGCAGTGCCAGACGTGTCCCCCTGCTTAAGCCAGTACATGTCCAGGCCCGTCTTAAGTTTGCTAGAGAGCATTTGGATGATCCAGAAGAGGATTGGGAGAATGTCATATGGTCAGATGAAACCAAAATAGAACTTGTTGGTAAAAACTCAACTTGTCGTGTTTGGAGGAGAAAGAACACACCTACTGTGAAGCATGGGGGTGGAAACATCATACTTTGGGGCTGTTTTTCTGCAAAGGGACCAGGACGACTGATCCGTGTAAAGGAAAGAATGATTGGGGCCATGTATCGTGAGATTTTAAGTGAAAACCTCCTTCCACCAGCAAGGGCATTGAAGATGAAACGTGGCTGGGTCTTTCAGTATGACAATGATCCCAAACACACCGCCCGGGCAACGAAGGAGTGGCTTCGTAAGAAGCATTTCAAGGTCCTGGAGTGGCCTAGCCAGTCTCCAGATCTCAACCCCATAGAAAATCTTTGGAGGGAGTTGAAAGTCTGTGTTGCCCAGCGACAGCCCCAAAACATCACTGCTCTAGAGGAGATCTGCATGGAGGAATGGGCCAAAATACCAGCAACAGTGTGTGAAAACCTTGTGAAAACTTACAGAAAGCATTTGACCTCTGTCATTGCCAACAAAGGGTATATAACAAAGTATTGAGATGAACTTTTGTTATTGACCAAATACTTTTTACCGAGGAATTTACCAATTAATTCATTAAAAATCCTTCAATGTGATTTTCTGGATTTTTTTTTTTCTTATTTTGTCTCTCATAGTTGAGGTATACCTATGATGAAAATTGGAGACCTCTCTCATCTTTTAAGTGGGAGAACCCCCACTTAAAAGATGAGAGAGGTCTCCGCGTCAGCGGGGACCAGGTCTGACAAATCAACACAGAACATGCCGGGAGAAGCAGTGGCCACACCTGGCTCAAAGGCACGCTAACTGATGGCGATTTAAAAAAAAAAAAAAAAAAAAAAAAAAAAAAAGTTATTTTTAATAAAGTCAAAAGATAATGCATGGAGTGTGCTTTTGCCTTGAGGATGATTTATCATGGAAAACGGTTGAGCTCTGTGGTTCAAGCCATCAGCTGATTGGATCCATCGGTGTTCTGATGGCATATTTATCAAAACAGCTGATATACGTGCAGGACATACAGGAGAATTGAAATGGCGTTTCTCTCTCTCTCTTCAGTGGTGTGTGCAATATTAAAAAAAAGAAAAGGAATAAGGCTGGAAAAACAACAACAGCAGTCCATGTACACTAATGCTACCCGTAGTGCAAATAGCGACAAAAGATAGACTTAAGGTTTAATGCTTAAAGAATGATGCCATAAAGTTGCTATGATTGTGTAGGTGTAATGGATAATTCGGCATGAAGAACACCAGGTGTGCCGGGGCGGGTGGGGGGTGGGGGCGGCGCTGTCTTTCGGAGGCACACGGGTAAAGCTGCAGCCAATGGGTCTCAAATATTTGTAAACATGTCCTGTTATAGTACTGCATGAGTTTATTGACAAGACACAGAAGAAATTCAATATTACACTGAACTCCATCACTGAACAGTGATATAAACTAAAATGGTTATAATGATGACTGAACAACTCCCATTCCCCAAAGTGTTATCTTGAATAAGTGATAAAAGATCACACAGATAACTGATCTGACAAACAAATAAACAAGGGATCTGAAACAGTCGCTAATATTGGATGTTCCATTCATTTTCAATAATTAGGTATTCTGTAATTAATATTCACACGATCAAATAAATCCTAGTGCCATTTACTCCTTTTATATTTGTCAAAATCAAGCGTGTGATTGCCTACATATAGGCTACACCTCTTTGTATTCCACTTTCAAACACAGCCTACATTTGGGCCTGTAAAGCCTGATTGGGAAACTTGTTTCAGACAGGAATACTTGCATTCTACAGGCAATGCACTAGTCTATCTATAAATGCAGCATATCTCTGTCTGTCTGTTCCACGCATATCTCTTGAACCATTCGTCAGACTGACCTAAGATTTTATGTGTTTTGCTGAGGTTACAAGGGTGTGCATCCCCAAGTATGGAGTCGCTCAGTCAAAATATGTAATTTTTATCAATAAAGGTTTCGCCACTGCTCTGTCTCTTCACGCCCTGGCTTCAAGAAGTGTGGGCGGGGTTTCGGATTGACTCTGTGCTGATTGGATAATACGCGGCATCACGGCCATGCTGATTGGATAATACACAGTATCACGATCTGTCACCACAGTGTTCCCCAGACAAAATAAGGAAGTGAAAAATGACAAATGTGACTAGAAAAAGATAATACTGAAGATTTAATGCTTAAAAAAAATTCTACCATAAAGTTGCCGAGATTGCGTAGGCCTAAAGGACAATTTGCCATATGTGGAGAACGTGAGGTGCACAAGCAGACTGGGTCTGACAAAGAATACCGGTGTATCAACACAGAATATGCCGGGAGAAGCAGCAGCTTGACCAGGCAGACTACGGTCCTTCGCAGGGAGGCACGCCCAGCCTGCCCAGTCAGTAGTAGATGGGAGTCCCTGCTTCTGCTTCACCCGTGTGGTACCACTGTAGTTTGCGGGACCGCGAGTCCCCCCTCCCACGCAAGTATCTAAAAATTAAAAACTTAATAAATACATAATAATACTGCTGTGATTGTGGAACAGAATGGCCAGAATGACTTAACCAAACGCAGGACACAAACACCCAAATAACGAAATACAAATGGGCAACACTGATGCAATGGTTGTAGTCAAACAGGTCCTTCTGCTGTGTAATAATAATAGGTAGATAGATGAACTTTATTGATGTTGGGTGTTTTGTAGTTAATTCAGTTTTAGTTTTAAAAAACTTTTTAAAATATAAAATGATGCACTACAGTGCAATATACAATACCGTTCAAAAGTTTGGGGTCACCCAGACAATTATTTTGTGTTTTCCATGAAAAGTCACACTTATTTACCATCATGAGTTGTAAAATGAATAGAAAATATAGTCAAGACATTGACAAGGTTAGAAATAATGATTTGTATTTGAAATAATAATTTTTTCCAGATACTCAACCTGCTCAAAGGAAGGTCAGTTTTATAGCTTCTCTAACCAGCTAAACTGTTTTCAGCTGTACTAACATGATTGTACAAGGGTTTTCTAATCATCCATTAGCCTTCTGACGCAATGAGCAAACACATTGTACCATTAGAACACTGGAGTGATAGTTGCTGGAAATGGTCCTCTATACACCTATGTAGATATTACACCAAAAACCAGACATTTGCAGCTAGAATAGCCATTTACCACATTAGCAATGTATATTAGATATTAGAGTGTATTTCTGATTAGTTTAAAGTTATCTTCATTGAAAAAAACAGTGCTTTTCTTTCAAAAATAAGGAAATTCCTAAGTGACCCCAAACTTTTGAACGGTAGTGTATATTTATATAAATATAAACTGATGCACTACAGTGGGTCTCAAATATTTGCAAACGTGTCCTGTTATAGTACTGCATGGGTTTATTGATGATGCACAGAAGAAATTCAATATTACACTGAACTCCATCACTGAACAGTGATATAAACTAAAATAATTATAATGACTGAACAACTGCCATTCCCCAAAGTGCAAGATACACTATTATGAATATAAGTGATAAAAGATCAGACAAATAAGTGATCTGACAAACAAATAAACAAGGGATCTGAAACAGTTGCTAATATTGGATGTCCCATTCATTTTCAATAATTAGGTATTCTGTAATTAATCATACAGTCAAATAAATCTTAGTGCCATTTGGTCCCTTTTATACGTATTTGTCAAAGTCTAATGTGTGATTGCCTACATATAGCCTACACCTCTTTGTATTCCACTTTCAAACACAGCCTACATTTGGGTCTGTAAAGCCTAGTTGGGATACCTGTTTCAGACAGGAATACTTGCGTTCTACAGGTAATGCACTATTATTAATAATTACTCAATAAGTAAGCATCAAAACAATTACTTGAGCAAAAAAATATGTAGTAGAAAAATACATAAAGTGAGTAGTAATGTTAACTAGAAAAGCACTCAGAGTGCATACCTCCACCAAGGCTCCTTCTGTCCCTCATGGATCACCTCCAAAATGTAATAGGTTTGTGTGTAGGCCTAGAGCCACTTATGGTGAAAATTGCATCAAAGTCTGTCCATTAATTTTGGAGTACTGTTGCTAACAGTCTGTGAGAAGATAGCCTTGGTGAAGGTATGCATTCTCAGATCATCACCAAAATGTTATGGGTTCGCCTCTAGCCCAAGGACCACCTCTAGTGAAAATTTCATCCAAATCCATCAAGTAGTTTTTGTGTAATCCTGCTGCACAAATGCAAACAAAGCCCTTGGTGGAGGTATGCACTCTCAGATCATCACCAAAATCTAATAATCTGTTCCCCGTGCCGTTGCACACCTTTTCTGAAATTTCATCCAAATCTGTTCATAACTTTTGGAGTTGTTTTGTTGACAGACAGACAGACGAACAAATAAATAAACTAACGCTGACAAAAACATAACCTCCTTGGCAGAGATAATGAGGGTGCTCTACATTATGTGACTTTTTTTGGTAAATTTTCTATATTTTCCTTTTATTTTTTTTAAACAATTTTTTTAACAAACTTAAATTTTTCATCTTTTTTATTACCTCCGCCAAGGAGGTAACATAATCGAGGTGGTTTGTCTGTCTGTCAGTCCATTTGTCAGTTGGCAGAATTAGACAAAACCTACTGGACAGATTTTGGTGAAGATTTCATCAGAGGTAGCCCTTGGGCCAAGGACGAACCCATTACATTTTGGTGGAGATCTGTGACTGTATACCTACACCAAGGACCTTGTTTGTATTTGTGCAGCAGGATTACACAAAAACTACTGGATGGATTTGGATGAAATTTTTACCAGAGGTGGCCCTTGGCCTACAGAGGAACATTTTGGTGATGATCCAAGAATGCGTACCTCCACCAAGGCTCTTATCTTCTCACATTGTGTTAGCAAGAATACTCCAAAACTACTGGATAGACTTTGATGCAGTTTTCACAAGAACTGGTTCATGGCCTACACACAAACCCATTACATTTTGGAGGGGATCCATGAGGGAGGGAAGGAGCCTTGGTGGAGGTAGGTGCTCTCTGAGTGCTGTTCTAGTTTCCACATTTGTGACTTTTTCTTGTACATTTGAGACTTTGTTCTTATAAATTTGAAGGCTTTTTTTCTCCACTTTATGACTTCTGATAAATTTGTGACTTTTCTTTTGGGTTGTTGAGTTGCTTTGCTGCTTCAGACACTGGATGTTTTGACTTTGTGAATGGCGTTATGAATTCTGAAGACTACCAAAGAATTCTGGCCCAGTATCAAAAAGCTGGGTCTTTGCCAAAAGTCATGGATCATGTAAGACAATGACCCAAAGCATACTTCAAAAAGCACCCACAATCGCTGGAGAGTTCTGAAGTGTTCAGAAACCAGTTCAGATATAGTAAATCTGATAGCTCACCCATAAAGAGATCTCAAATTAGCAGTTGGTAAATGGCGTTCACTTAAAGTGGCATGAAAAAGTGTTTGCCCCCTTCCTGATTTCTCATTTTTTTTGTATGTTTGTCACAGTTAAATGTTTCAGATCAGCAAACAAATTTAAATACGAGACAAAGATGACACAAGTAAACACAAAATGCAGTTTTTAAATGAAGGTGTTTATTATTAAGGGTAAAAAAAAATCCCAACCTACATGGCCCTGTGTGAAAAATTCACCCCCCCCCCCCCCCGTTAAAACATAAATTAACTGTGGTTTATCACATCTTTGGAAAGCTGAGTTCAATTTCTTTAGCCACACCCAGGCCTGATTACTGCCACACCTGTTCTCAATCAAGAAATCACTTAAATAGGACCTGCCTGACAAAATGAAGTAGACTACTAACTAACTAACTAACCTGCACTTATATAGCGCTTTTCTAGTCACAAAGACCACTCAAAGCGCTTTCACTAGTACTAACCCTCTATTCTAAGGGCCTATAGGAAACAGATATCTAGGGACAATTTAGAACAACCAATTAACCTAACATGCATGTCTTTGGATTGTGGGAGGAAACCGGAGCCCCCGGAGTAAACCCACACAGCACAGGGAGAACATGCAAACTCCATACAGAAAGGTTCCAACCCCTGCCAGCCTGGGGATTCGAACCAGGAACCTTCTAGCTGTAAGGCAACAGTGCTAACCACTGCACCACCGTGCTGCCACCACTGCACCACCGTGCAGTGGTGGCAAAACCACTGACCAAAGATCCTCAAAAGCTAGACATCATGCTGCGGTCCAAAGAAATTCAAGAACAAATGAGAAACAGTAATTGAGATCTATCAGTCTGGAAAAGGTTATAAAGCTGTCTCTCTAAAGCTTTGGGACTCCAGCAAACCACAGTGAGTCATTATCCACAGATGGCGAAAGCATGGAACAGTAGCGAACCTTCCCTGGAGTGGCTGGCCGACCAAAATTACCCCAAGAGCACAGTGACGACTAATCCAAGAGGTCACAAAAGACCCCACAACAACAGCCAAAGAACTGCAGGTCTCACTTGCCTCAGTTAAGGTCAGTGTTCATGACTCCACCATAAGAAAGAGACTGGGCAAAAATGGCCTGCATGGCAGAGTTCAAAGATGAAAACCACTGCTGAGCAAAAAGAAAATAAAGGCTCGTCTCAGTTTTGCCAGAAAACATCTTGATGATCCCCAAGACTTTGGGGAAAATACTCTGTGGACTGACGAGTCAGAAGTTGAACTTTTTTGGCAGGCGTTGTGTCCAATTACATCTGGTGTAAAAGTAACACAGCATTTCAGAAAAGGAACATCATACCAACAGTAAAATATGGTGGGGATAGTGTAATGGTCTGGGGCTGTTTTGCTGCTTCAGGACCTGGAAGACTTGCTGTGGTAAATAGAACCATGAATTCTGCTGTCTACCAAAAATCCTGAAGGAGAGTGTCCGGCCATCTGTTCATGACCTCAAGCTGAAGCGCACTTGGGTTCTGCAGCAGGACAATGATCCATAACACACCAGCAAGTCCACCTCTGAATGGCTTAAGAAAAACAAAATGAAGACAGTGTTTCCTCTGGCTTAAAGACCTTGGCGCGGTGGCAACATATTTTTCCAGGGGGGGGTGCCGAAAACACATATGTATGAATGTTAATTTTACATTATATTTCTTTTTTAAATTTTGCACAGTAACTTTGGATATAATAATGCATCAGATTTATATAGCGCTTCATCATAGACACTCAAATACGCTTTTTACAGATGTATTATTCATTCACTCCAGCCAGACAATGGCAGTGGTAAGCTACTACTGTAGCCACAGCTGCCCTGGGACAGGCTGACGGAAACGTGGCTGCCAATCCGGGCCAACGGCCTCTCCGGCCACCACCGAACATTTATACACATTCATACCCAGTGTTATGGACACTGGAGGCAAGGTAGGTAAAGTGTCTTGCCCAAGCACACAACGGCAGGATATCTGGGGAAAGCGGGATTCGAACCGCCAACCATCCAGTTATTGGACGACCCGCTGTACCTCCTGAGCCACTGCCGTGCATATGGAACTTAAAATTTGAAGTATTGTGCAACCAAGGTTTGAATGTTGGAATATTGGGCCATTTGGGGTCCCACCCAGACATCCTGTATTTGGACTTTTTACTGGTGTCATCCTTCTCTCCTTCCTCTGCTCTCACCTCTCCTGGACCCTCTGTCTGAACACTTTCCTCTCCTTGGCTCCTCTCTTCTGTCTAATCTTGCCCTCTCTGAGTTCTGTCTAATTCAGCTTCTCTCTCTGTCTATGGTGGTATACAAACAGGTTAGAAAACATCAAGTGCCATGTAAATTAAATGAGACAACCAAAAATTTCTAGTTAAAAGTACAAAGAGCACCCACTTCAAACATGAGTAATGACTTCAGTCTTGAAGGTTTGAGGTTTTTCTCCCAAAATTTTTTGATAATTTTCTTAGTTCTCTACTTTTCTCTATTAATTCATCTAAATTTGAAACCATTTCCCTCAAATTTGTAATTTCCTTATGTAAAATTGACTTTTCTTGTACATTTCAAACTTTATTATAAATTTGTGGATTATTTTATAGCTTATTTTTGTCTGTAATAAAATTACTGTTTTTTTTAAATAAATTTGAAACAGACTGTGGTATTTTTTTTTACTTTTTCCTTATAACAATTTATATTTTTGACTATAACTTTGCAGTCAGAACAGAGCAATAATTTAACTCTCATTACAAAGAAAAAAATATTAATAATTTAAATAATTAAATACAATTTTAACTTAAATGACCAAGGATGCCGTTATTTCTGTTATAATATTTCTATATATTTATAGTTTTTGTTTTTTGTTTTTTTGTTTTGTTTTGTTTTTTTTTAGAAATCTCCACCACCAAGAAAAACCTCCCTTATTTTGAAATCCAAATGCTGGCACGTTTAGTTTGTCTGAAGGCTGCTGACGGATTAAAGTCATGGACTTCGTGAATTTCGGTCATCTTTAACTTGCACAGGTACATAATTGGGAACGTAACTTAATATTGTAGTGACTGGTGAAATATATCTTAAGCAATTCAGTAGTCCCCCTTGCCTTTCCCTTCATATGAAGCCGGCTGCATTTGAATTCTTAACCGTATCTCTTAGCTAAACGACTCTTCCGTTATTGCTCCTGTTTCCAGAGGGTTAAAACCATGATAAATGCCTCCAGTGCTTACATACATCTTCTGATTTTTTTTTTTTTTTTTCACGTTTAAAGTCCTTTAATAAACTCATGTTTCTGTTGGATAGTCGAGCCTTATTCATGCTGCATTTCCCCCCTAGTCCGCCTTGGTCCACGTGCGCTTTGGACGAGCCCGGCACGCACGCGGCACTGTACATGCTCACTTTTTTCATCTACCCAGGCCAAGCGGTTGACGCATGCACACAACCATCATTTGTAGTTTCACTCCCGCCCGATAGGTAGCGCCAAGGCGCTGACGCACCAGGATTTTCACCAACCAAGAGGCGGCGGACTTCTTCACAAAGTTTCTCTACAAATAGAGTCCATTTCTGCTGTTTGACTTCCCGGTTTTCACTCCTTTTCCACGAAGATGCTGCTGCCGCTAGTGAGACACTTGCCTGCTTACTGACTGGAAAGCTCGCATGAGCGGGGCACTTCTAAACGACGTGCGGATGATTTCTACATGCTTTTTTTCGTGTGTGCACTTGCGGAAAGTTATTGCTTCATATATTTTTCTTAAATTCATATCTCCTTGGCGTGGCGGTAATATTTCTGGCGAGGCGGGCTGCCACCAAGAAATGTTACCAGAGGAAACCCTGAAAACTTTGGAGTGGCCTCGTTAAAGTCCTGACCTGAATCTGATTGAGATGCTGTGGCATGACCTTAAAAAGACTGTTCATGTGCGAAAACCCTCCAGTGTGGCTGAATTACAACAATTCTACAAAGATGAGTGGGCCAAAATTCCTTCACAGTGCTGTAAAAGACTCATTGCCAGTTATCACAAATGCTTGATTGCAGTTGTTGCTGCTAAGGGTGGCCCAACCAGTCATTAGGTTTGGGGGCAATCACTTTTTCACATAGGTTTGGATTTTTTTCCCCTCAATAATAAACACCTTCATTTAAAAACTGTTTTGTTTGTCTAATATTTAAATTTGTTTAATATTTAAATTTGTTTGAGCTGAAACATTTAAGTGTGACAAACAGAGAAAAAAAATGAGAAATCAGGAAGGAGGCAAACACTTTTTCACACCACTGTATATAGAGCATTTTACTCACCTCTGGATGACCAAAGTGCTTTACAGATCCTGCTATCCACACATTGACAACGGCAGAGCTACCATACACAGGCGCTGGCCTGACCCACTAGGAGCAACTGGGGAGTCAGTGTCTTGCTCAAGGACACTTCAAACTGCAGACAGTGGGAATCGAACCCCTCACCTAGCGATCAGTAGTCGGCCACACTACACCTGCACCACAGCCGCAGTTTTGGAGAAAGAACACCTCAAATCTGAGAGACCTGGAACAGTTGGCTAAAAGAAGAGTGGTCCAAAATTCTAGTTGAGAGGTTTAAGAAACTCTTTGATCATTACAGGAAGTGACTGAATTTGGTTATTTCTTCCAAAAGGTGTGCTACCAAATATTACATTGAAGCTGTCAGTCTTTTGTCCAGTCCATTTTGGGAGTTGTTTGTGGAATGTCTCAAATTTAGGCTTTTTTTTCTCTGCTTTTTTTTTTTTGTGTGTGTGGGTCCAATACAAACTAAAGAAATGAATGGTATTCTCAATACCCAAGTAGTAAGTGCAATGTTGTTGTTATTTTTTTTGGGGGGGGTGCATTATGTTTAGTTTATTGTTTGTCAGGGACCATGTACAGAAAAAAAAACACTAAACGCAGGGTAAAGATGCTCTGTACCAGATTATAACATTCTCACTAATTTCCATCTGTCGTCCCTGAGGCAGACAGGAAGATGTTAAAAGAAAAACAGCACATGTAGAAAGCAATTCAGGTCAGGTTTCACAAAGTGTTGACCGTGAAACAAGCAGGGAATAAGTTTAAAGGTACAAAGATAAGAGACGGCACACATTAAAAAAACCCAAACAAACAAACCAATTTGAGTACAATTTCATAATCCCATTTAAGGGGGAGAGTCAATGTTGGCAGGCTTGATTACTTAAAATCCATTTTTTAGTCTCTGTGGTAAAGTCTCTGTAATTTTTTTTGGTCTTGAAAGCAGTGGGAGTGCTGATTGTCCAAAAGCAGTTTTATGTAGGGGGATGCAACAGTGCCACCTAGAGGAAGTCCTTGTTATTGTGGTATTTTGTTCAGAAGTCAGGTACACAAAAGTCTTAAGGGGCAGGGGTGCAGAACCATGGAGGGGAAGATCTCTACTGTGCAAAGTTGTTACGTTTAATACATTTAATACGACCTCTACTGGCAGCCCTGGTTGGGTTATAAAGTCTGACAGTCGTAGGTAGAAAGGACCTGCGGAACCTCTCCCTCATGCACTTAGGATGGCACAGCCTACCGCTAGATGAGCTCCTCAGTGCGTTCAGTCACGGCGCACAAGGGGAATTTAGCCGATCACTTTCCCCGGTGACTTTAGGGCTGTTTCCCGCATCTAAAGCCAAACTGCCGAGTCCCTGACACAGCTTCAGTTTATTACAGCCGCTACGCATCCTCAGGGAATTTGGCCGTTCACCTTCCCCACATCCTTGCAGGACTGGGCCCGCACGAGGAGTCAGAGACTAAATTTTTTTTTCTTTTCACAGCCACTGTGGATCTCATGTTTAACGGGAAAGTCCCTCACCATCGCGGATCCACACGCAATTTTTGCGCGGCCCAGACAACTTTGCCGTCCCGGGCCGGCACTTGCTTACTCCCACCCCCTCCCCCTCCTCCTGCAGAGAGCTTTTCCCACACCTCACTCCCAAAGCCGGCCGATCGCCATCCTGTTCCATTACGCACGACTGCACACCGGCCTGTGTGCCCACGATCCACGGCCGTTCAACGTGCTGGAACTCGGAGTGGAGCACACTGCCCTTTTCCACCCCTCCCACGTCCCCCCCACGGACTGACATGCCCTCCGCCAGTTCTACCGGAACTGGAGTCAAACGATTGGTGGGGGGGGGTCACAACCCCTTCTGACCGTTCTGGGGGGGGGGGAGCGGTGTGGGCACCCAGCACAATGCAGACTGATAATAGTACGCTCAGTAGGGATTGCATATGAACAGAGAGCCGTAGGGGGACAACTAGAGCAATGACTATTGTTATACATCCCCGGAGCAAAGAGAGGAATTCCGGCGCCAGTAATCACGCAATTGATATGTATTGACTGTTATGTATATCAATATGTAAATGTGCCATGCATTCTGTCTTGTCTGTATAAATGTGCTGACTTTACATGCCTTACTTAACTCACTCACAGTGCACTTACAACTGCGCACTGACAGAGAACACACACAGCACACAGTGCTGAGTGTGTGTCATGATGGAGGAATAAAAACTCTTAAACCTTCAGCTCGCCGTGTCACGCCTGAACTTATTTCATTCCTCCTCAGTGCGTTCAGTGTGTTGCGCATGGGGTGGAACTCTGACTCCAGCAGAGATGACAGCTTTGCCACCATCCTGCTCTCCCCCATCTCCTCCACTGGGTTGAGGTATCGCCCCAAGAACAGAGCTAGCTTTTTTTGATCTACCTGTTTAGTCTCTTCCTGTCGGCCGCTGTGATACCACTGCCCCAGCAGACCACTCCAAATGTGATGACTGATGCTGCCACCACTGAATCATAGAAGGTCTTCAGGAGTGCCCCTTGCACTCCAGAAGACCTGAGTCTCCTCAGGAGGTACAGCCTGTGCTACCCCTTCTTGTAGAGCACATTGGTGTTGTGTGACCAGTCCAGTTTATTGCTCAGGTGAACACCCAGGTACTTGAATATGTCACCATCTCAATGTCTGTTCCTTGGATGTTTACCGGTGCTGTAGGGGTTGTCCTCGCCTGTGGCAGTCCACCACCAGTTCCTAGGTTTTCCTCGCATTGATCTGGAGGCAGTTCCATAGGCACCAGTCCATGAAGTCCTGGATAAGTCCTCTGTACTCTGCATCATCCCCACCAGAGATGAAGCCGATGATCGCAGAGTCATCAGAGAACTTCTGTAGATGGCAGTGTGGTGTATTGTGTGAAAAGTCAGTGTAGAATGAACAGGAAGGGAGCCAGAACTGTTCCCTGGGGATGGGGGCTTACTGCAGAGAATTTTCCTGAATTAACTTCCATCCATCCATCCATCTTCTACCGCTTTTCCGGAGATCCAGGTCGTGGAGTCAGCAGTTCAAGCAGAGAAGCCCAGACTTCCCTCTCCTCAGCCACCTGCACCAGCTCTTCAGAGAGGATACCAAGACATTCCCAGGCCAGCTGGGAGACGTAGTCTCTCCAGCAAGTCCTGGGTCTGCCCCGGGGTCTCCTCCCAATGGGACGTGCCTGAAACACCTCAAGTGGGAGGCGTACAGGAGGCATCCTGATCAGATGCCCAAACCACCTCAAGTGGCTCCTTTCAATGTGGAGGAGCAGTGGTTCTATTCTGAGCCTCTCCCGGTGACTGAGCTCCTCACCCTACCTTTAAGGGTGAGTCTTTAACATACAAAAAGTTAATTACTGTTTTGATATACTGAATAAAACATGAACATCATATTCCTCAATGATTTATTGTACCATTTGCATTTTTTTTTTTTTTTTAGTACAGACAATGGCATTTTTTTGTAGTTTAATAAATTTTGTACTGTGTAGTGTGTACTATGTGCTGGTACATCTCAGTAAATTACAGATGTCATGATTTTAAAAACTATTACCAATATCGTGTAACATTTGTCTTTTTTAGTTATATTACAAAAAAAAATAACTTTCATGTTCTAATTTACTGAGATGCACTAGTAGACTGTTTTAACAGGAAAATGAATTGTGAGCTGCTTCATCTGTTGCATGTGAAACATTATTACAATAACCCGGAAATCCAGGCAATCCCAGAACGATCTGGGCTCCGTCTGTTGTCTGTTACCTCTGTAGTAACTTGAATCCGGTCTGCTTTTCCATCTTGCTGCGAGTTGAAGGCAGCAGGGATAGGTTTTTGCGCTTGTGTAAGCTTTTTCTTTGCTCCGGTCAGTTTCTCCACCTGTTAACTTGAAGCAGGTGGCCCTTCAAGCTCGCGTGCTATTAGAACTTGTTGTGGCACTCCGATGTAATCCGGAAGGGTGAGTTTTTTTTTCACTCTGCACAGCACATACACTCTGGGGTCTTGGCGTCTTCTTCTGCTTTTTTGGTTGAAATGTGGCAGTGGATGTGCGCCCCTGCCTGGACGGCAACACCACTACATTTCATAGAATAAGCTCCCATTGAAAAGGACTGCTGAGTTATTAATTGACAACTAATTTAATTTAGTCGACTAAATTCTTATCGACAATTAATCATTAACATCCCTAATACACATGCACATCAAACTCACTCAATGATTCTCAGGTGGGTCTGCATCCAAGTTGTGGTCAAGGTCAAATGTCAGGGCATCTGGCCACATATGTGATTTCAGAAAACTCCCTACTCCTACTAGGAAATTGCCTCAGTATTCACCAAACTCACCCATAATGATCATCAGGTGGGCCTGCATACAGCTTGTGCTTAAAGTGAGAGGTCAGAAGGCCTGGGCATTTATTAATTCACAAAAAACATTACCCCTCCTAGGCCATTGACCTTGACCTTATGCACATCCTAAATGAGTCTGCAACTAGGCTGTGCTTAAGGTCAACAATCAGGAGAGCCAAGCACTCTCGGGGTGATTTCATCAGGATGGAATGAGCTACTCTGCCATTGACAATCTGGTTTACCTCATTCCGTCCAAGCTGAAGGGAGTTAAAACCTGTTGCCTGTCTGTGGCGCATTTTTGCACCAGGCAACCCCCCCGGTGGTCAAGATTGTTTTCAAGAAAATATTCAGTTTCGATGTCAGAGATTTCCAAGGCTCTAATTTGAAAGTGGTAAGAGATAATGGCTTACTGTCAATTAGAAAGATGTAGAATATGATCCAAAGTTTGAGATTGGAGTAAACTTACGCATCTAATTTGTATAATGCCACAGCAGCCTTATCAAATTGCATAACTTTCAGTCAGAAGTGGACTTTGGACATATTTACACAAAGGATGGTTTTGTTTTTGCCACCGTTTTTTGTTTTGGGTTTTTTGTTATCTTCAAAGTATATGAACCAGAAAATCAGTACAGTGTAAACAAACAAAGAAATTTGTCAGACTTACCGCTGGCCAGGCGGCTCGTTTTGTCCATTTTCGTCATCCTGGTCATTATTTTGTCTTCCGTCGGTCATTTTCGCTTTCTCTCCCACATCCAGAAACTCTTATGATTATTCCACCTCAATTTCACTTTTATTCCGCTGCAATTTCTTATGACAACACAGAACCGGCACAATTGTTCTGTCCAGTCACATGGCGCTGGGGTCAATGGCAGGTGAAAATTAACCAGCTTCAGCCACCCTCTGTTATAACAGAGTGTAGATATTTACCTTCATAAGCTAAATAATCTCTTTTTAGAATCATAGTTGGCAAATATGGGAGCAAATGCTTCCTCTATGTTGCGATGGAGCACATCGTTTGTTTACAAACTCTTCTTCTTTGGTGTCCCAGAAGTGAGGTTTTCGGGTGATCATTTGGGAGACATCAGTCCTCCAAGGCAAGAGCAGTAAGTTATACACATCTGCCACCTTGTGAGGTGGAATACTTAGTACAACTGGGGATTTTTTTATGGTTTATGGCCACATGACATGACAGGCGCAGAACTGCAACATAGACAGTGAGGGCGCTATCTATGTCCATGAAACCAAGACACAAGAAGGGTTAATACGATGTTGAGACCACCATCTTTTGGTTCATCTGTCCACGTTCCACAGGAATTGCTACTCCTCCTAGGTAATTGCTCCAGTGCTCACCAAACTGACTCACAATTTTTCTTAGGTGGGTCTGCATCCAGGCTGTGCTCAAGGTCAAGATCAGGTTAAAGGTCAGGAAATCTAAGAACTTTTAGATTGTATAAAAAAATTGTTACTCCTAATTTATTGCCATAATTCTCAACAAACTCGCACACAGGAATCCTCAGGTTTGTCTGCATCCAGATTAAGCTCAATATGTAAGTCACTGTCACAGGTCAAGAGGGAATTTATGATTTCGCAAAAATTGTTACTCCACCTCGGCAACTGCCCCGGTCTTTGGCAAACTCATGCGCAAGGATCCTCAAGTGGGTCTGCATCTAGACTGTGCTGAAGATCAACGGTCAGGAGATCTGAACACACTTGGGGTCATTTCACCAAGCTGGAATGAGCTACTCTGTTGTTATTGTATTAATAGTAGCAGTAGTTTAAAAGTTCAAGTGAAGATTCAGTCCAGTCTACATGCTGTATGGAATTTTTCTGACCTTGCTATAAAGTAGAAAACCTTGGATGGTGCAGTTTTTTACCCTGTTGAATTCTTATTAGGTATCAAGACGCGATTGATAAATATCAATCAGCAATCATGACGGAGCCAAATGTGCCGTACTACACCAACCTGGCTAAAGAGAGGATTTGCTACTGTTTTGTCAAGGTGAGCTAAGTGAGGGCATGACTCTGTGTAAGGTTTTAACTGTGTGACAGTCAAGCTGAAAAATGTTGAGAAACATCAGTATTTTTCCTCTTGTCCTTTTCAGTTTAAATTGGCCAATGAGGCCATCGACGTGTGTTCAGAAGCTCACCAGAGAGATCCTCGCAATGTCAACGTCCTCCGAGATCGAGCCGAGGCTTATATCCTCAACCAGGACTATGAGAAAGGTATCGGGAACCTTCTCTGCCACAGTCGCACATTGTTTGTTAAAGGTTGTTCCGATAAGTTGCAGGGCACTTCAAATGCAGGCCTTTGAGTCAGAAAAAATGTGAAGAATTTTTGTTTCTGTTGTGTTAAACAAAACTGAAAGCACACTGTGGGTGTTTAAATATAAGTGTAATGAACATGCTAACAGGTGGTTTATGGGTTCAGGTGCCAAAATATCATTAAGAGTTTGGAAAATACAACTGAACAGGAAGAAAAGTGCAGATGCATCTCAATAAATTAGAATGTCAACAAAAAGTTGATTTATTTAGGTAATTCAGTTTTTAAAAAAATAAACTTCTATATTATATAGAGTCATTACACAGAGAGTGATATATTTCAAATGTGTATTTTAATTTTGATGATTTTGGCTTACAGCCCATGAAAACCCCAAATTCAGTTTGTCAAACAAATAGATTACGTAAAATTAATTTTAAAAAATAGTTTTTTAATAGAAATGTTGGCCGACTGAAAAGTATGTCCATGTACACACTCAATACTTGGTCAGGGCTCCTTTTGGATTAATTACTGCATCAATGTGGCGTGGTATGGAGGTGATCAGCCTGTGGCACTGCTGAGGTGTTATGAAGGTCCAGGTTGCTTTGATAGTGACCTTCAGCTCGTCTGCATTATTGGGTCTGGTGTCTCATCTTCCTCTTGACAATACTTCATAGATTCTCTATGGGGTTTAGTTCAGGAGACTTTGCTGACCAATCAAACACAAATGATGCCATGGTCATTAAACCAGGTTTTGATACTTTTGGCAGTGTGTGGGGAAGGGGGGGGGATGCCAAATCCTGCTGGAAGATGAAATCAGCTTCTTCATAAAGCTTGTCAGCAGAGGGAAGCATGAAGTGCTGTAAAATTTCCTGGTAGACGACTGCGCTGACTTTGGTCTTGATAAAACACAGTGGACCAACACCAGCAGATGACCTCTGTTCAGATAAAAGTAAATTTTGCATTTCATTTGGAAATCAAAGTCCCAGAGTCTGGAGAAAGAGTAGAGAGGCACAGAATCTAAGTTGCTTGAGGTTTAGTGTGAAGTTTCCACAGTCAGTGATGATTTGAGGAACCACGTCATCTGCTGGTGTTGGTCCACTGTGTTTTATCAAGACCAAAGTCAGCGCAGTCGTCTACCAAGAAATTTTAGAGCACTTCATGCTTCCCTATGCTGACAAGCTTTATGGAGAAGCTGATTTCATTTTCCAGCAGGACTTGGCGCGCAACCCCCCCCCCCCCCCCACACACACACACACACTGCCAAAAGTATCAAAACCTGGTTTAATGACCATGGCATCACTGTGTTTGATTGGCCAGCAAACTCTCCTGACCTAAACTCCATAGAGAATCTATGGAGTATTGTCAAGAGTATTACTGGAGTGGTGGCCTGGGTTCAAATCCTGGCCAGGTCATGCCGAAGACCATATAAAAGTGGAACTTCCTGCCGTCCAGCTTGGTGCTCAGCAATAATGGAACAGAGGAGGGAAATGTGGCGGCACCTTGTATGGCAGCGACCCCTCTGATTGTATATATGTGATTAACATTGTAGATAGGAGAAACATAATTTTGTTCTACTGTACGTGATTGGCTGTATGGACTGAATGGCAAAGTTGGCTTATAAAAAAGAAGATGATGAGACACCAGACCCAACAATGCAGACGAGCTGAAGGTCACTATCAAAGCAACCTGGACCTTCATAACACCTTACAGGGATGGCAATTTTCCACGGATTTCTGCTGATTTATTTTCAAATTGATCATTTCTGTGAATCGTCTAAATCCGTTGAGAAAATTTTAGGGGGGGTAAGGTACCTTATTGTTACCGATTTTAGCGAAAATCAACACGATTACATAAGCGCTCGGCGCTTCCCCGGGTCAAGTCTCCTGCGATAACCCGGATGTTATGTACTCAAGCTACTGCTGTATTGTAAACAGCCCTGCCATTGGATAGTTGCAAACGATTGGACCAATCAAATGGCTCGTTGTATGCTTTGTCAAAATTCATGGCGGCGTGTTCTCAGGGATGTGATTTTTCCGCTAATTCGCCGAATTACGCTTTATTTTATCTTCCAGGAAGATAAAGTACGTTAAGTACGTTAGCGGCTTGTGGTCCATGAACGCAGTGAAGGTGCGCCCTTTCAGGCAGAACTGGAAGTGGCGTATGGCCAGGTGGAGAGCCATTAACTCTCTGTCGAACACGCTGTATTTACGCTCACTGTCGTGCAAAGACCTGCTAAAAAAAAAAAAAAGGTGAGCGGCTGCCAAGAACCGGCAACGCATTGCTCCACGACGGCCGCTATGGCCATGTCCGAGGCGTCGGTAGTGAGCGCTATCCGAGCTGCCGGGTCTGGGTGCGCCAGTAGTGCAGCGTTTGCCAGAGCTGTTTTAACCTCAGAGAACGCCTCTCCCGCTCAGGAGTCCAGTCGACTCTGTCCGCTGGTTTCCGTTTCTTGAGTGCAGCGTACAACGGCTGTATGAGCTGGGCTGCACGGGGGAGGAAACGGTTATAAAAGTTAACCATCCCCAAAAACTCCCGCACCGCCCTGACATTGATGTTGAGGAGAAAAAAAATAGCAAAACAATTTAGTTACATTACTTTATGATTCCAAACAGTTTGAAATTGACAGTGCACAGTGGACATTGACTCATAACTTTTGAATATTTCTAAGACTTGGCTACATCAGTGATTGTGCAAAATGAACTGCTCAAGACTCACTGGAGGTTGAAACTGGTGATCTGAAGTGAATGCTGAAATTATAAAAAGTAATGGTATGTTGGAATTTTATTTCTATTATGGAATAGATAAAATTAACTGATTTTGATTTGATCAAGTGTTAAAGCATGTGATGGATAATGCTTGTTGGAATATTTTAGGAATGCTATCTTCTTGGAACATAAGTCAACATTATACAGTAATAAGTGGCATTCAGCTGTTTGTTTTATGTCATTTAAGCACAGTTCTGGTACTTAAAAATCATAAAAACCCAGGAGCTTCGGGGGGCTTCGCCCCCCTTGCCCCCCACCGGGGCTCTGCCCCGGACCCCGCTGGGGGACTATGTCCCCAAGACCCCCTGCTAAATTTTCAGATGATTTCCCCAACCCCAAATCACATCCCTGGTTCGTGTTGGAATTCTGAGCTTTCGGTATTGTTTTCAGCGGAATTATGAGATTTTTATCGAAGGATCAGGAGTCATCAGTGCTAGAAATAGACAAAAGTGTCAAAAATAAGTTCCAATGGAATTGGCTTGAGAGAAAAGTGACGGTAAAAGTGAAAATTGGCTCAGAGTTCGACGAGGTAACAGAAACACTCAGTTTCTGAAGAAACCAGAAAAGGAGATGAAGTTCAAAGTTCAGAGACTGACACAGCTTGCTGCCAAAAGGAAGAAAGTTTCACATTAGAAGTGACTTGGTGACCAGTGTAAATAGTGTAATAAACTCTTATAGAACTGTTAAATATGTTGGACTAAAGACAGTGAGACAACATTGAAGAAAAAGTAAGTTAACTTTTCATTAAATTTAATGATTTATCTAAGTCTAGTATTACATTTTTTTTTAATCATTTTTTTCAGTCTAAATTACTAATGTTTTACTGAAAACCTTCCAGCTTCAGGGGGGCTGCACCCCCTGGCCCCCCCATAAGTCAATCAACCAAATTAGATTTCAGCTGAAATCAAAATTTCCTGTTGCCATCCCTGACCTCAGCAGTGCCACAGGCTGATCACCTCCATGCCACACTGATAGTGTAATTAATCCAAAAGGAGCTCCGACCAAGTATTGAGTGTGTACATGAACATACTTTTCAGCCGGCCAACATTTCTATTAAAAAAGATTTTTTTTTAAATTAATTTTATGTAATATTCTAATTTTTTGAGAAACTGAATTTGGGGTTTTCATGGGCTGTAAGCCATAATCATCACAATTAAAATAAATAAACACTTGAAATATATCACTCTCTGTGTAATGAATCTATACAATATAGAAGTTTAATTTTTTTGAATTGAATTACCTAAATAAATAAATCAACTTTTTGTTGACATTCTAATTTACTGAGATGCACCTGTAAATGTTTATGGATGATACTTCACCTACTACAACTGTAGATGTTGATTTTTATTTATTTTTTTTTTTTTAATGTAAAGGTCCCATATTACAATTCTTTTATAATCTCTTGCTGCAGCTGTGGAAGACTACCAGGAGGCAAGAGAGTTTGATGGCGACAGCAATGACATCAGAGAAGGGCTGGAGCGAGCTCAGAAGCTGCTCAAAATCTCTCGTAAGAGGGACTACTACAAGATCCTCGGTGTCGGCAGGTAATCCCCCACTTTTATCACTCGCATCAAATTTAAAATCTTTGACTTCATGAAGAGCCCACTGACTCTCAGGACCTTCCCCAGGAATGCCAACAAGCAGGAAATCATCAAGGCGTACAGAAAACTGGCACAGCAGTGGCACCCTGACAACTTCCAGTCTGAGGCAGAGAAGAAAGAAGCAGAAAAGAAGTTTATTGACATAGCGTCTGCTAAAGAGGTCCTCACAGACCCAGGTCAGGAGACGGGTTTGGTTTGGACAATATCAAAAAAATGTGAAAATCGATTTTTCCTATTCACAAGAGTTAACGTGGTAGCCTGCAGCTCTAACACCCTTCTCCATTCTTAAAAGTTAATTTTATAAAGGTTAAGTTGGCACTTTATTAATCAGAAATGTGTGGCTTCATCATTGTTTGATCAAGCCTTTAATATTAAGAAAAAGGTTTGGTTAAAGTCAGGTTTGTACTTTATTCCCAATTCAGGTTTTGCAGTCGTCATCACCGTAAACGTCATGAGCAGGGTGTGGCTTCACTGGCGTGAAAGCGGCAGGAAGACACACAGAGCTATGCCGTAGAAAACACAGCCTACATTTCATTAATGATTCTGGGAGAATCAGGCTTAACTGGAATCTAGCACTGGATTATATATGACTATAGACCACAGCTGTGTGTAGGCTGTTTAAATTACAGGAGAAAGAATGAGGGCCGTTTACAGATTTCCTGCTGAAATCAATCAGACAGAGAAACTGATCTCGACACTGACAAGAGCTGCCCCCTTCAACAGACAGAAACCAGCAAAAAACAGTCAAATACACAGTAGCCCTAATTTATTAAGTGCCTAGAAATTGGCACACATTTGGGTGTAAATATGATCGTACAAAAAGATCTACGTGGTATTTATGAAACTGTGTGTACCTGGTCAATCTCAGTCAATCTGTTTGACTAAATGGTGTCATTTTTAAGCATATTGTCAAAGATGAGAATTTATTACTTACTATTTAGAAGCGCAGAAAGACAAGACGTCCCAAACAGCTGTCTGATGGCCGCTGTGCACACTGGCTTATGAGCTCAGGTATACGGCTCTGTCATCTCTCAATAATATGTAGAAGGCACAGGGCAAAATTAAATAATTTCCCCACATCTTCGCTGCTGTTCTGAATTTCTCTTGCTTATCTGGAGAAGTTTGTTTTTTTTAACTCAAATGCAGCAGGTCACCTGGACCAGGCACTTCTGTGCGTAAAGCTGTGTTGTGGTTTAGTGAAAGTAAACCGTCAAATCTCTCATCTAAATATACCACAAGTCAAAGATATCTCCTGAAAAGTTACACTGCTCTTTAGTTTCATATGATGAAATAATTCTCCCACACAGCAGGTTTCTCTGCTGCACGAAGACTTGAAAATTTGCACACCCCCAACTCAGTGCTGATGTGAGATTTGAGCACCCAGTATCACGTTCAGACTGATAAATACTGATCTGCCCGGTGAAATGAGCGTACGACCACTTTTCTGTCACACACACGTTTGATAAATGATTGCCACTGAACATTTTGCGGGAGGTAAGGATGTTTTTATTATATAACATGTCCTAGTATTCCAGTCCTAGCTTGATATTAAACATGTACGTGGGTGTTTACTACCCACTTTTGCAGACGTCACTAAGATTTTTAATAAAAATTAACATATTTCTGCTATACTGATTTTTTTTTTTTTTTTTTTTTTCCCCCCCACAGTGTTATATACTGTATAAAATATTTGCGTATGCAGACAGAGCTTACCTTGGCTGTAATGAGCACCAGAGACTTGTCATAATGTTGCCTTAAATCTACATCAGAGCCAGCAAACTACTGGTATCCATTTAGACCTTTGCATACCTCCAGAGTTTCTGCTGTTTGAAGTGATTTCGAGTTAATTAAGATAAGATAAGATAAGATAAGCCTTTATTAGTCCCACAACGGGGAAATTAGGTAGTTAATATCACGACAGAGCAGTTCCAGGATGCTGCTAGCATCTTGACACGATGTAAACAAATGATCGACCATGAGATAAGAATCATGTTTCAGACCGTTCAGATAATTTCTCAACATACCGATGCTTGTGCAATTGTCATATGCTCCAACAAAGTCACACAACCCAATTTTAAGTTCTGCTGACTGGATTCGTGCTAAAATCTCGTTTTAGTAATGCATTGGTGTATATGGGGTAGCTATAGAAACGTGAAATTTTTCACTCCTGAGGACCTGGATCACTGCCAGAGGTCACATGACTGCAAAACCTCAATAGGAAATCATATTTGTTTGGGGGGGGGGGTCTATATGAAATAATTCCTTGTCTTCAATCCAAAATATTGATTAAAATCAAATGTAACATGAAAAATTGCAAAATTTGCAAGAATAAAGTTGGAAATTCACAAGTTGTGAAAATACAATTAAAGATACAAATTTGCTGTGAGGGAAACATAAATTTACCCGATAGGAGACCTTGGCCATTTATGAAGCAGCAAATATTAAAAAGATGTGCATTTATGACAGTGTTGTAAATTTGACAAGTACAAATTGTTACATAATGCATTAATCAATCTTTTCAAATATGACTATATGAAAGCTGAGCGCAGCCTTGGTCGCCACTATCATTTTCCATTCTGCTATATCGATCACAGGATTATGATCTCATTATAATGGGAAAACGAGCCTCTTTATCTCATAGCTCATTAATTTATCCCATTATTATGAAAAAATAATCCATTATCTTGTGATACTGAGACCGCTGTGATCTAACAGAATTAAAGATGGTAGGGCACTTGGCTGCTGTCAGCTTCCAAGTAAAGTGTTATTACACAACTTTTTTTTTGTGTGTGTGGGGGGGGGGGGGTTGTACAAGTCAGAAATGTCAATGGTTTAAATAAAACATTTTAAACTGTTTTATGTGTATCAAAATGTGAAACTGCTAAATCTGAAAACGACTAGCGTTTTCACATATTAATATGAAATATTATTGTATACTAATATTTACAATATTTAGACCTCATACTGATGAGTAATTTTTTGCTGTTGCCATCTTGCATTGTTCTCACTCTCTTTAATTTCGTGTCCCTAGAAATGAGGCAGAAGTTCGACGACGGCGAGGATCCGCTCGACCCCGAAAACCAGCAGGGTGGAGGAGGAGGAGGAGGTCATCCGGGCTGGCCATTTAACTTTAACCCCTTTGAGTCTGGGGGCAGCTTCCACTTCAAGTTTCAGTATAACTAAAGAGACAGACTTCACACACAGGCGGGACACTGGAGGAACATCTCCAGTCTTACTCAATACTCAGATTTTTTTGTTTTTTGGAACTTACAACCTCAAAGGTTGAGGACATTTTGTGGTTACAGTTCAGTCCGGTCTTGGTTGAAGAACATGAAGGTTCGTGTTAACCCTCCAGCTCCTTGGAAATGGAATGGAGTGGTAGTGGATGGATGGAGTCTGTGTGGGACATCTTGGGATCTGTGCTCTTAGTTCTTTGTGCCATTTTATTTTTAAACCTTTATCAAGAAACTCCTTTCTAACAACCCATTGGACTGGCGTTTTCTGAATGTTTTGCTGCCAATATTCTTTAAAGGTTTACTGTTCTCAGTCAATTTGTCAAAATCCTCCTTTTTCCCCCCTTGAGAAATTATTTCGAGTTCCTTCATATATGCTAAGCATTGGTGCTCTGATAGTTTTCTGTTTTAAATTAGTGTACATTTCTGTACCCATTTAATTTGAATAACCAGTGTGAGATTTCTGAAGACATTTTGGATGTAAACACAAAAAATACTGGCGGCAGATGACCCAATCATGACTTTTAGGCTGTTTTCCTGATTCCAAAGCACTTTTAGAAACTTGCACTCTTTTGTTTGAATAGTCCACTCCTGAAATGTTACTGCAGGCCGTCAGACAGGCTGTCAGCTCTTCATCACGTGCGTCTTCCATGGCTGAGAACCATTTTTATCGTAACGAGGTCTTAACGTGCACGTGTAAGATGCTGAACTTGGATTCGTAACATAATGCATGTACAGAATATCTGGATAATATTTATCCAATGGAAACTCAAAATAATTAGACGTGATTTCTAGAGGTTCTGGTTTTGAAGCCATGGAAGATGTAATTTTTTTTGTTTTTACGCAAGTTATTTTGTCATGAATGAATGAAAGCTGCGTGACCCCCCCCCCCCTCGTTTTTTTTTTTTCCTGTTGCCAAACTGAATCGACTGACATGCTTGAGTGTAATAAAATATTTAAACAATGGGCTCTGAGGCAATTTCTTAATGTTGTGCAACAAGGGTATCAGCAGGTTTAAGGAAGTTGATAGTGGATTGCATTTATAATGGCACCTTTCATGATACCGAAAGTATCATGAAAGGCAGTGAGTCCATTATTCATTCACTCCACACACACACACACACACACACACAGGTAGTGTGGTAAGCTACCTCTGTAGCCAGAGCTGCCCATCAACAAATGTGCCGCTTTCCTTATGAGTTTATTCAATTGAATAATTCCATTTAGTTCCACTCATTTTAGATTTAAGTGACAGCATGGAGGACTGTTATTACTTTCATAAAAGTGAACACAAGGAAATATTGCAACATTGTTTAAAGTACGGCATTTTAAGACCCTTGAAACAGACTAAGAATTTGGCATTTTTAGGAATATTTAAGGCATTAATTTTTGGATTTTAAGAACCCACAGACCATTAGTGTAAAACAGTAAGACGAGGACAGCACCACAAGGCTTGAATAAGAACAGTTTATTTCAAAACAGACAGCAACAGACATTTGTTGTAGACACTGGAACACGCATTCTCACACCACAGTCACACAACTCCGACACTTGCTGGATTGTACGTCACTTAAAAACAGACTCATCCGTCGGTCATGGAGGGAATGGCTGGATCCACAGTACTGACACAGGAGTCCTGAATCTGCAGAGGCTGAGCAGCCGCAGCCTGAAACGAGTCAGTCCAAACAGATTCATCAATGGTTGGCTGCAAATGCTTGTGTGTCCTCTAGACTCTCTGCTTCCACCTCAATGGACACCACGTGGTGACCGGGGATCATGGCTAAACCCAGGACTCGGGGCTCACCCTGGGAGAAGGTGTCTGAACAAACACAAAAAGAGGAAATCCAGCTCAAATTAAGGCAAGATCAGCGATAGTATTGTCTTTGACTGCATTAACACATTTTATTTTAGCCAAAACACTTTGCACTGATCCTTTTTAAAACATCCTGCTGTGGTTTTGATGTTGAAAGGTAATAGATTTGCTCCCTCTACAGACAGACCTGTGACGTCGTGTTTGATTGGATAAATTTCTGTAAGATTTTGTATCATCTTTACTGTAAAATCGCTCCTACAAACACCAGATGAAACTGTCCTCTTCCACGTTTTTAAAATCTGTTTCCTTTGTGAAAATCATCTAGCCTGGCCAGCCTTACCAGTTCTTTCTGAACAAAATAACAGATTACCACTGGAAAAAAAGCACACCTGTTTTTTTTCCCCCCACTGATGAAAATATAAAAAGATGTAATATTTAATAAATACAGCTGAAAAAATTCTGGTGGATGACAATGTCAACAGAATAAGGGAAGAAAGACGAGTGATTGTCCGTCTACCTGTAGATTTAAGGAATTCCTGAGCTGAGCCGAGGATAACGTTGCAGTCCCGGTCTGTGCAGAGGAAAAGCCCCACAAGAGTCCTTCCATCTGTCATCCTGATCCTCATGTTTTTGTTCAGGAGCCCCTCCAGTTTCTGCCGGGCCAGAGACAACGAGGAAACTTCTGGCTGCTCCTGCGTGAGAACACATGGGGGGGAGGGGGTAAAAAAACCACTGGGTTTTTGGAATAAATACTGTTGACAAAAATGTACTAGATTTAAAGGTGGTGTGTGTTCTTTGATAACTACCAGCACTATAGAAGAAGCAGCCAACTTCACTGTCATTCAGTCCATCATGTACAGTAGAACGAAATTATACATTTCTCCTATCTACAATGTTAATCACGTCAAGAATCAGAGGGGTCGCTGCCATGCAAGGCGCCGCCACAAACAACTTTTCCTTCCCCCATTCTATTATGCTGAGCACCAAGCTAGAAGGTGGGAAGTACCCTTTTTATATGGTCTTTGGTATGACCCGGCCGAGACTTGAACCCCCAGCCTCCCGGTTGTGGGGCGGACGCTCTAGCAACTAAGCCACCACTCTGGTTATACAACAGATAACAAAGATAGCTTCATATGTCATTTTTCTCTGGTATGTTGCACTATATCATACAGTTTATGCATATTATGAGTCACAAGAACAGTTTTATGCTCGTGTTTCTATTTATTTTTAATTCACCACATACGAGTAGAGCTCTTAATTTCATTGTATTATCAAACACAATGACAGTAAAGGCTTTCTGATTACCTCCGCCAAGGAGCTAATGTAATCGGGGTGGTTTGTCTGTCTGTTAGCAGGATTACGCAAAAACTGCTAGACGGATTTTGATGACATTTTCACCAGATGTAGCCCTTGGCCCAAGGATGAACCCATTAAATTTTGGTGATGATCTCAGACTGCATACCTCTACCAAGGACCCTCTTTGTATTTGTGCAGCAGTATTACAGTGGTGTGAAAAAGTGTTTGCCCCCTTCGTGATTTCTGATTTTTTTGTATGTTTGTCACACTTAAATGTTTCAGATCATCAAAAAAAAAATTAAATATTTGACAAAGATAACACAAGTAAACATAAAATGCAGTTTCTAAATGAAGGTGTTTATGAAGGGTAAAAAAAAATCCAAACCTACATGGCCCTGTGTGAAAAAGTGATTGCCTCCATGTTAAAACATAAATTAACTGTAGTTTATCACATCTTTGGAAAGCTGAGTTCAATTTCTCTTGCCACACCCAGGCCTGATTACTGCCACACCTGTTCTCAATCAAGAACAAAAACATAAATAGGACCTGCCTGACAAAGTGAAGTAGACCAAAAGATCCTCAAAAGCTAGACATCATGCTGTCACCCAAAGAAATTCAGGAACAAATGAGAAACCAAGTAATTGAGATCTATCAGTCTGGAAAAGGCTATAAAGCCATTTCTAAAGCTTTGGGACTCCAGCGAACCACAGTGAGAGCCATTATCCACAAATGGCGAAAACATGGAACAGTGATGAACCTTCCCAGGAGTTGCCGGCTGACTAAAATTACTCCCAAGAACACAGCGACGATTCATCCAAGAGGTCAAAAAAGATCCCACAACAACATCCAAAGAACTGCAGACCTCACTTGCCTCATTTAAGGTCAGTGTTCATGGCTCCACCATAAGAAAGAGACTGGGCAAAAATGGCCTGTATAGCAGAGTTCCAAGACGAAAACCACTGCTGAGCAATAAGTACATAAAGGCTCATATCAGTTTTGCCAGAAAACACCTTGGTGATCCCCAAGACTTTTGGGAAAATACTCTGTGGACGGACAAGACAAAAGTTGAACTTTTTGGAAGGTGTGTGTCCCATTACATCCGGTGTAAAAGGAACACAGCATTTCAGTAAAGGAACATCATACCAACAGTAAAATGTGGTGGTGGTAGTGTGATGGTCTGGGGCTGTTTTGCTGCTTCAGGACCTGGAAGACTTGCTGTGGTAAATGGAACCATGAATTCTGCTGTCTACCAAAAAATCCTGAAGGAGAATGTCCCGCCATCTGTTCAGGACCTCAAGCTGAAGCGCACTTGGGTTCTGCAGGCAATGATCCAAAACACACCAGTAAGTCCACCTCTGAATGGCTTAAGAAAAACAAAATGAAGACTTTGGAGTGGCCTAGTCAAAGTCCTCACCTGAATCCGATTGAGATGCTATGGCATGACCTTAAAAAGGCGGTTCATGCTCGTAAACCCTCCAATGTGGCTGAATTACAACAATTCTGCAAAGATGAGTGGGCCAAAATTCCTCCACAGCACTGTAAAAGACTCATTGCCAGTTATCACAAATGCTTGATTGCAGTTGTTGCTGCTAAGGGTGGCCCAACCAGTTATTAGGTTTAGGGGGCAATCACTTTTTCACACAGGGCCATGTAGGTTTGGATTTTTTTTTTTTCTCTTAATAATAAACACCTTCATTTAAAAACTGCATTTTGTGTTTACTTGTGTTATCTTTGTCTAATATTTAAATTTGTTTGATGAGCTGAAACATTTGTGACAAACAGAAAAAAAAAAAAAAGAAATCAGGAAGGGGGCAAACACTTTTTCACACCACTGTACACAAAAACTGCTGGATGGATTTGGATGAAATGTTTACCAGAGGTGGTCCTTGGGATAGAGAGGAACCCAATACATTTTGGTGATTATCTGAGAATGCAAACCTCCACTAAGGCGCTTATTTTGTCACAGTGTTAGCAACAATACTCCGAAACGACTGGACACACTTTGATGCAATTTTCACCAGAACTGGCCCGTGGTCTATACATGAATCTATTACATTTTGGAGGTAATCCATAAGGGACGGAAAAAGCCTTGGTGGAGGTATGTGCTCTCTGAGTGCTTTTCTAGTTCTGATATACAATAGGATGTGTGCAATAATTTATATAGTCAATTTAAGATAATTTAAGAACAGCAATCTGTTTTGCATTTGCTATAAGACTGTTTTAATACAGTTAGTTAAGAGTTTGTAGAGACAGCATTTACTAACAAACTAATAAAGAATATACCAAAAGCAAGGCAAATATAAGCTGCCAAAAGTCTCAATCTTACAAATAGAAAACATACACAAACAAAAAAATAATGTGAGAAAGACAAAATACTGACTTAGAAATAAAAATCTGAGAAATCAGAAATATTTGAACACCCACAGTACAAAAGGAGTGTGTTTTTAACCTGAGTTAGAACTCTGAGATCTTCAGTGTTTATTCAATTAGTGATAAATGATTAAAAATGTAAATGGTTTAAATAAATAATGTTACATATAGGATTTGTAGTCTGGCTATTGTCAAATAAACACGTTTTACCAATAATATGAAAACACAAAAGCTGATCTGAGGTCTCAATTTGTAGCACTTGATTTATAAACAAACTAAAATAAACAGACATAAATTTATTAGCTTACAACGTTACCCGGCTTCTAACGTTTAACTACACCGAAGCCTTGACAGAAATAACATTTGAGTAAAACCTTCATTGTCTTTTTGATTACACAAGAACCAGTGTTAGTACGAATATGGTAAAACTGTAAATAAAGCTAAACATACATGAGTGGAAGGACCGTTCTCTTCAATCATCGCGGCCATAACCACCTCCTCTTCTACATCTGCTGACGGTCGGACGGATTTTAGTGACGGACCATCCAAACAGGAAACGATCTGCTTTTTTTTTTATCTTTATTTAAAACAACAATTGAATCGTTTAGCTGAGTAAACGGATGTGGAAAGGGAAGGGACAAATAAATTAAGACAGTATATCCAAGGCTTATTTAACATCGTAAGTTTAAAGTTTAGCGTCATTCTATTGCTTTGCACAAATTTTGTTGTGATTATTAAGGTATGACATCTTTGTTTCAGTGATATTGTGGAGAAAGGAGGCCGGTGATTCAACGAGCTGAACGACACAGAAACTTTATTCCTTCTCCAACATAATTTACAGCAAACAAGAATCCCGGGTCTCTGTGCATTCCTCTTTTATCTCTTTATTTCCATGCATCGAGACCCGGAACTTCCGACCATAACTCATTGTTATTTGCACAAAGCACTGTTTGGCATATTAACATGACATTGTGGTGCACATATGTGGGTGTCATATGCTTCACAGGTGTATTGCTGTATGCTTATGGTATTCTTCACGTCTCAGAGGAACAAAAGGTCTGAACCTCCTAGGGGTAACAGGAGGATGTGAAGTCTGGCCTTTTGTATGCAGAGAGATGGCCGTGAGAGATTTCCTGACCACCAGGATTTTAGGTGGAGAAGAGAAGACCTGGAGGGGGAGGCATTGTATTTGGGATTAAGAGACAATGTGACTGTGTGCTTTGATGTCCTGGGGTATAAAAGGGACAGAGGATGGGGTATTCCTTTCTCTTTCTGTTTTTGGATGTTGGAGAATGTGATTGTGAATAAAACTGGTTTTGAGGAATAAACTCAGCCTCGTCCTTTCACACATCTCCACACTGGTGACCCTACGACGTATCATGAGCGGAGACGATACATAACGCAGGCGCCACTATCACACCCTTCTCCCAGCAGCTCTGGCATTTACTCCTCTCTCCAGGGGGTGCATAGCCCTTACTGTGCTGTCTGATACCCCCCGGTGACACCTCCTCTTTCGGTATCTTGTTCCCTGGGTGGAGAAGTCCAACACCATGCCCCCACAGTATAAGAGGGCAATTTTTCCCTGAAATTTTATTGTGTATGTGAAATTTGGCTAAATTTTGAGCAAGTTAACAAGTTAGTATCGTTCCTTATTAGAGAAGAGATGATTACTGAATATAGATAATAAATCATCCATCCATCCATCCATTTTCTACTGCTTCTCTGGGTATCTGAGTCAAAGAGGCAGCAATCCAAGCAGAGAAGCCCAGACTTCCCTCTCTCCAACCACCTCTTCCAGCTCTTCAGAGAGGACACCATTCTTTACCAAAATATTTTTAAAGATCAAATTGATTTTGAAGACCAAAAAGTGCTGTAAAGACTTAACTACAGACTTTTTAGTAAACAGATTAAGGTGTGGTGGCACATAATAGGGAGCACTCCACCCAGAATCGGAGGTTGGGGGGAGGAGAGGGATAAGAGGAATGAATGAGGAAGAGGGGAGAGACGAGGCAGGAAGGCGCTGGGGAATTTTAGAGAGGAGCCATTGCCTCCCGCTGTGACAGGAGTTACTGGAGTTCACTGGGGTGTGATCGATGGTAATAAGTAATGCTTTACTGTATGTCCTGTATGTTAATGTCTCAGACATGCCTTGTGTACTGTATGTTAATGTCTCAGTCCTGTATGTTAATGTCTTAGACATGCTTTGTGTATTGTATGTTAATGTCTCATACCCTGGATCTCGGAGGTGGGAATAAAGGTGAATAAAGGCGATTGAATAGAGATCCCGGGCAGTCTGTTTCTGTGTTTGAGGATGAATAAAGTTCTGTGTCATTCAGCTCGCTGTCTCGTCTGATTCCATCCTCCACAGTGGTGACCTCAAGAAGTGAAATGGAGAATGAGCCGAGCAAACTCCATAGAGACACCCCAGCGGGAGCACACCAGCGCTGCGTGTGCTGTCACGGTCAGGCTCCCGGACTTTTGGTTCCACAATCTGACCGCTTGGTTTTTGCATGTGGAAGCCCACTTCGCCTCCGCAGAGTCTCCACGGATGACACTAGGTATCATCACGTGGTCGCTGCGCTGGACATGCGTGCCATGCAATAAGTAGTGAGGCTGCTCCAAGAACCACCAGCCCAGGGTAAATACAACGCACTCAAGCAGATGCTGCAGCAACGTTGCACCCTTTCGGACAGGGAGAAAGCAGAAAAAACTCCTCACACGCTCAGAGTTGGGTGGCAGATCAGCTGTGGACCTGATGGAAAGCATGCTTGCACTCATGGGTAAGGATGATGGTTCCTTCCTGTTCACCCACCTCTTCCTCAGAAAACTATTACCTACAGCAAGGGCAATCCTCGCTAACTCACCGCTGCTGTCGACCAGGAACTACTGCGCGCTGGCGCAGGAGGCAGATTGCATCATCCTGGCGAACAAGGCTCTCAGCATGCACGCAGTGACACCGGAATCCATGGAGGAATCCAGCAAGGTCTAGGAGCTGATGGTAGTGGCTGGGACAGCCACCAGAAGACACAGGAACGGGTCATTGTGTTTTTATCACCGGCGTTTTGACAAGGAAGCACAACGTTGTCTGCTGCCGTGCCACTTCAAGAAAGCCGTTAAACGAGACGGCCAGCAGTCAGTGGTAGCTGCGACCGCTGACGACACAAACAAGCTGCTTTTCATCACGGACACACGTTCGGGAAAACGTTTTTTGGTGGACTCTGGCTTCCGGAAGAGCCTCATTCTGCTGGTCAGCGCAGACAGACTGGCAGAAGGCAGCGGCCCCACTCTTACGGCCGTCAATGGATCCCACATCAGGACATTTGGTGAAAGGACGGTGACTTTATGCTTACACAGACACAATTACCATGGGACTTTGTGGTAGCTGCATGTTCAGTCCCCATTTTAGGCGGTGATTCTCTGTGTGCTTTTGGACAGCTAGTCGATGTTGCCAACAGCCATTTGGTGGATGCTGTTTTTTTTTTTTGTTTTGTTTTTTTTATTACTTATTTTGTACCCGTAGGTAGATTTGTTTTGCAGTCTGGTGACAAGCCACCAGCTGCCGGTCGCTGCATGAGCAAGTGTCCCTTATCCCTAACCTGCATGTTTTTAGCATGTGGGAGGAAACCGGAGAAATCCCGGAGTAAACCCACGCAACACGGGGAGAACATGCAAACTCCACACAGATCACTGTTGGCCGGGGGCAGGGATCGAACCCACGATCTCACGATCCCCGCGATCCCCCGGCCGAGGGTAAACTGTGCTGCCACAGTGCTAACCACTGCGCCACAGTGTTTCTTTTTCCTCCTTGCCCTGCACAGCTCAGGGAGTTGGACCACCAATACGTGCTAATGTTCTAGCTCCAGGGGGTAAGTACCAGCGTTTGCTTTCCGAGTTTCCAGCACTCATGGTTCCAACCTTTTCCGCTACAGTAACCAAGCACGAGGTCGGGCATTTCATCACTACGAAAGGTCTGCCGGTGTTTGCGCGCCCTCGTCACCCGGATGCAGTTAAACCAGCCAGCACATGCGAGGAGTTTGCTAACTTAGAGTGCTTAGGCATTGTTAGGTGCTCCAACAGCCTGTGGGCATCTCAACTGCACATGGTGCCAAAGGCCAATGGGTCGTGGCGGCCGTGCGGCGATTTCCAACGCTTGAACAACACCACGGAACACGACCGGTATCCTATCCCGCACATCCAGGATTTTTCTGTGCACCTAGCCGGGGTGCACATTTTTTCAAAAGTGGACCTGGTCCACAGTTACCACCAGGTCCCAGTGCGCGCTGAAGACATTTCCAAAACAGCGGTAGTAACTCCTTTTGGCCTTTTTGAGTTTTTTGCATGCCATTCAGGTTAAAGGGCACAGCGCAAACTTTCCAAAGAATGATGGATGCGGTGCTCCGGGACTTGCCATTCGTTTTTGTCTACTTAGACGACATTTTGGTGGCTAGTGCATCAGAGGAGGAGCACCTCGCCCATCTCAAACAAGTCTTCCAGCGGATGAAAGCGCAAGGGCTTATCGTCAACCCAGCAAAGTGCCAGTTTGGGATGCTGGTGATTGATTTTTTGGGCCACCGCATCTCACCGGAGGGTGCGATTCCGCTGCCAGACAAAGTGCGCGTGGTGTCAGATTTTCCGCATCCACAGACCGTGAGGGTGCAACAGGAATTTTTGGGAATGGTCAGTTTTTACAACCGTTTCCTCCCCCGAGTAGCCCAGCTGCTGCAACTGCTGTACAACACACTCAAAAAAAAGAAGCCCGCAGAAAGCATCAACTGGACTCCCGAGCAGGTCCAGGCTTTCACAAATGCCAAAACAGCACTCGCCAGCGAGGCTTTGCTAGCCCACCCCACCCCGTCAGCGTGGATAGTGCTCACCACAGACACGTCTGACGTTGCGATGGGGCAGTGGTGGAGCAGTATGTCTCCAGTTCTTGGCAGTCACTCGCGTTTTTTTAGCCATATTTTGCGCGACAACAAATGCAAATACAGCACTTTTGACAGGGAGTTGTTGGTCCTCCACCTGGCTACACGTCATTTCCAGTTTTGGCTCAAGGGCTGCGAGTTCACCACGTTTGTTGATCACAAACCACTAATGTACGCAATGTCCAAAGTCTTGGAACCGTGGTCGGCTCGGTAGCAATGGCATTTGGCCGCAATCTCAGAATTCACTACTGACATTCAACATGTAGCCGGTCGCGCACATTAGTCTCCCTGGTCTTCATGGGAATAGATTTCCCCACCATGGCCACAGAACAAACCAGGGACGCAGACATTTGCGCACTCCAGTCCGTGCCTACTGGGTTAAAACTGGAGAGCAGGGTGGTGCAAAAAGGGTGCCCCCCCTTGTTCTACAACGTCTTCACCGGCCGCCCCCGTCCAGTGGTTCCGAGCTCTTGGTGCCGCCGCATTTTGAGTCCGTCCACTCCCTTCCACATCCCGGCGTGCGCACCTCGGTTAAACTGGTTTGGGTGAAATTTGTCTGGTCTTGCCTGCACAGGAATGTGAAAGAATAGGCTGCAGCGTGCGTCGTGTGCCAGTAAGCCAAGGTGCACAAACACACCAAAGCCCCCCTCGAGCCCTTTCAAATTCCGGCCAGAAGGTTCAACCACGTCCACATGGATTTGGTGGGCCGCCTTCCACCGTCACAAGGTTTCACGCACCTTTTGACAATTGTGGACCGCACCACGCGTTGGCCTGAAGTGATCCCGCTGGCCTCCACCACATCCACTGTGGTTGTGCGTGTGTTTTTCTCAGCTTGGGTTGCATAGTTCAGATCCCCGTCGGACATCACTTCTGACAGGGGTCCGCAATTCTTTTCGGAACTCTGGTCCGCGATGGTCGATAGCCTGGCGGTCAAAATCCGCCGCACCACAGCATACAACCCCCAGGCTAACAGGTTATGCTAACGCTTTCATAGGTCAACTAGAAAAGCACTCATAGAGCGCATACCTCGGCCAAGGCTCCTTCCGTTTCTCATGGATCACCTCCAAAATGTAATGGGCTTGTGTGTAGGCCTATCGCCACTTGTGGTGAAAATTGCATCCAAGTCTGTCCATTAGTTTTGGAGTTTTGTGGCTGACAGACTGTGAGAAGAGCCTTGGCTGAGGTATGCATTCCCATATCATCCCCAAAATGTAATGGGTTCCTCTCTAGGCCAAGAACCACCTCTGGTGAAACAGACAGACAAACAGACAAATGCCAGTAAAAGCATTACCTCCTTGGCGAAGGTAATAAAGTCAAGTGTTGCTGTTGTGTCCATCTCCTCCATCTCCAAACTCCCAGGCTGCGGGCGTTGCAATTCATCGCACAACTGCGTACAACCCACAGGCCAATGGGTTATGCGAGCATTTTTATAGATCACTGAAAGCAGCACTCAGGGGTTCACTGACGGATGCAAATTGGGTAGACAGGTTGGCGTGGGTTTTATTGGGGTTGTGCTCCGTGCCAAAAGAGGATTTGGAAGCTTCCCCGGCAGAGAGCTTGTTTTTGCGCAGCCCCTATGGCTGCCTGGGGGATTTCTGCCAAATAATCCCGCGCCGGACAGCTGCCCGTCTCAGCTTTTGCAGCGTAGCGCAAACACAGGCACGCCGCTGGGCCTGGCCCACCAGTTTTTCGCGTGCTTTTGTGCCTAAAACTTTGAAGAACGCGGAGTTCGTGTTCATCAGACACGATGACCAGCGCCCTCCATTGCGCCTGCACACATGATGAAAATGGCCCTATCTGACAATGTTAAAGAATCCTTTAAAAAATTCCTGGATCCAGACGGTGATCCGGATCATCCCCAAAATTTAATCAGCTCTTCCTTGTACCATTTCCAACAACGCCTGAAAGTTTCATCGAAATCTGTCCAAAACTTTTTGAGTTATCTTGCTAACCAACAGACAGACAGACAGACAGGCAGACAAACAAACAAACCCCGGCAAAAACATTACCTCCTGCGGCCTGGCGGAGGTAATTAAAGCAGTGCTCAGAGCCTCACACAGCTGCATATTGGGTCGACCGCCTGCCTTGGGCTCTATTAGGGTTGCGCTCCACGCCTAAGGAGGTTCTGGCAGCCTCCCCGGCTGAACTAATTTTTTCTCAGCCGTTGCAGACCCCAGGGAATTTTTACCAGAAAACCCCGCACCTGCGACCAATCCGCCCACGCAATTTTTTTTTACAGTACAGGGGTTGCTGACCTGCTGGGCCATGTTCACAATTGTTTTCCCCGCACCTTCGTTCCAACGAGCTTACAGAGTGCCAAGTTCGTTTTTGTCAGGCACGATGCACACAAAACCCCGCTGCATCCACCGTATGATGGCCTGTTCAGAGTGCTGGAAAATGGGGCAAAACACTTTTTGTGTTAGACTTTGGGGTGCGTAAGGAAACTGTCTGCATTGACAGGCTTAAGCCCGCTTATGTGTTGGCAGACGAACAGGTGGTGTTGGCTCAAGTTCCCCGGCGCGGACGCCCACCTACGGTGGCTCCGCAAGTCAGTGTTTCCCCTGCAGAGAATTGTGAGCGCGAAACTAACCCTGTTCTCTCCCCACCCTCTTCCCCTCCACAGACCAACGTTCCCTCCCACACACCTCACCAGGAGGGCGCTTCGACCGGATCGGCGGTTCCCTGCTACAGCTGCTATGGGCGCCAGCTCAAGCACAAAGGACCAAAGGGTTAGGGCCCTTTCTGGGTGTTCGGAGGGGGGTGGGGGTTGTATGGTAGCACATAATAGGGAGCACTCCAGCCAGAATCGGATGTCGGGGGGAGGAGAGGGATAAGAGGAATGAATGAGGAAGAGGGGAGAGGAGGCAGGAAGGCGCAGGGGGTTTTAGATGTAACAGAGAGGAGCCATCGCCCCCCGCTGTGACAGGAGTCACTGGAGTTCGCCGGGGTGTGATACATGGTAATAAGCAATGCTTTGTGTCCTGTATGTTAATGTCTCATACCCTGGGTCTCGGAGGCGGGAATAAAGGTGTATAAAGGTGATTGTGTGGAGTGTGTGAAATCACAGGCAGATTCATTTCAAATGATTTATTGCACACTCACATCTCACGAGCACAGAACAGACTGACTCAACACATTAAACATCCTTCTCTCTACATCAAGTTACACTTCACAAGATTCAAGGCAATTTCTCATAACATCAGGACATCTACACCACACTTCATTCAACCCCCACTCCCACTGTTCTCCCATGTGTATTCATTGTCTCTGTCTAAGGTGTGAAATAACCTGAGGCCCACAATTGCCTAGATACCCCGGGCAGTCTGTTTCTGTGTTGGAGGATGAATAAAGTTCTGTGTCGTTCAGCTCGCTGTCTCGTGTGATTCCATCCTCCACAAAGGTGTAATTTTGACCACCCTAGAGCAGATAAAGCTTCACACACCTCTGTTCCCCTAGATTGTAAATCTCTATGACAGTGGTCACCAACTGGCAGACTCCGGTCAGGATCCAGACCCTGAGAATCCTCTTTCCAAACCCCGAAGGCTTTTGATACAATTTAGGAAAAAAGGGTGATTGTGTGGCGGGTTTGGGATAACCCCCACAACAGACTAAGGACAGTCAGCTCGCTACTTCTCGTTTTTTCCGCTGCACTACTGAGATGTAATGTGCCATTCATGCATTGTGATGTTAATGTGCCATTCATGCATTGTGTTCATGCGTCCTGTCCTTACTATGACCTAGGGACTGAGATCAATATGTAGATGTGCCTTGTAACCTCTTTGTCCTGCAGCTGGAGCAGAGGCCAGCAATCTACCTATTGTTATGTATGTCTCTCATATGCAAATGCCCATACCGACTGCTGTGAATGCTCTTTCATGTATTGTTTGTAACTGGGTATATATGCTGCACGATTCTGTAACTCATGCTCTCTCACTTCAACTGCTGCTGCAGACACGCACCCTGTGTCTCTCTCTCTGAGAACCTGAGGAATCCCGCTCCAGCCTGCTCACACTATGGGCTGGAGTGGAGATCCTGTGACGGCAGTGTGATTTAATAAACTCTACTTAAAACTCTCAGTTCGCAGTTTATTATTTCTTTGCCGCCGCACTGGTGACCCCGAAGACGCACACGCTTTGTGCGACGCAACCTTCTGGCTTGGACAGCCACGCTGCCGGCGAACACAGCACCCGGCGGTGATGCTCCGACGACAAGTGAACGCAGCAGCTCCCTTCTGCTTCAGGGAACTCTCCGGACATCACCCACGACCGGGAAAGCCACAGCAAACTTCATGGTGGGATCTGCACGCCTGAGATCTGCACACCCACGCCGGACTGGCCGCGCTCGCAGCTCCTCCACACGAGAGCGCATGCACCTCGTCCCCTCTCCACGACGGCGACCTCCATGGCCGACGGAGAATGCAGCGCGTGGACCTGAACGCACCATGGCCGAGCAAGTGACAAAGATCGTCTCCTCCCTCTCACCGCTCCAACGCATCTGCACGAGCCCGAGGGACAAAGATTGTCTATTCCCTCTCACCGCTCCAACGCACCATGACCAATCTACAGCCACAGCTCAACTTGAATGATTATCGGCACCGACTGCGCTGATCTCCACCAAGATTCCGGACCCTGACTCGCCTCTCCAGTGGCCCACCCACGCACGGAACCCCGGCACACGCACCGGGGAGACACAAGGACGGCGCACCACGCACGGGACAAATACGGCTCTACAGACCGCCATCGTCCTTCGCCGCTGCACACAGAGCCTTCAGGGCTGCTCACACACCTGAAGCACGCAAGCAGCTCGCTCACAGGATTTTCTAATGGTCTCAGCCACGACGCACAATGGGATTCAGCCGTCAGCTTTCCCGAGGGCTTTAGGGCTGCACCTGCACCTAAAGTCAACACGCCAAGTCCCTCTGCTTTTGTTTTTTTACAGCCGCTACGCAGCCTCGCCGCTCCTTTTTTCTTCATGGCCGCGGGAGGAGTCAGAGACTAATTTTTCTTCTTGTGGTTCTCCGCATGCTCAACGGGACAGCCCCTCGACATCGCGGACCAACAAGCAATTTTTGCACGGCCCGGACGATTTCACCGTCCCCGGCCAGCACTTACTACCCCCCGCCCCCCTCCATCTCCTCCTGCACAGAGCTTTTCCTGCTCGCTGCCAAAGCTGGACTATCGAGGTCTCGACCGCCTGCCGAGCCCTCTGGGGGGGAGCAGTGTGGCGGGTTTGGGATAACCCCCACAACAGACTAAGGACAGTCAGCTCGCTACTTCTGGTTTTTTCCGCTGCACTACTGAGATGTAATGTGCCATTCATGCATTGTGATGTTAATGTGCCATTCATGCATTGTGTTCGTGCGTCCTGTCCTTACTGTGACCTAGGGACTGAGATCAATATGTAGATGTGCCTTGTAACCTCTTTGTCCTGCAGCTGGAGCAGAGGCCAGCAATCTACCTATTGTTATGTATGTCTCTCATATGCAAATGCCCATACCGATTGCTGTGAATGCTCTTTCATGTATTGTTTGTAACTGGGTATATATGCTGCACGATTCTGTAACTCATGCTCTCTCACTTCAACTGCTGCTGCAGACATGCACCCTGTGTCTCTCTCTCTGAGAGCCTGAGGAATCCCGCTCCAGCCTGCTCACACTATGGGCTGGAGTGGAGATCCTGTGACGGCGGTGTGATTTAATAAACTCTACTTAAAACTCTCAGTTCGCAGTTTGTTATTTCTTTGCCGCCGCAATTGTTTTATTTTGGTGGGGAAAAAAATCAGAACTGAACTGGTGCATCAGCGACCACCCAGACAGATTGTGACACAAGCCCTTGGGCGCACTCCTGCTGCAGACTCCCCTCTTCACTGTCCTACGAAGGCCACTCTCTGCAGAGACTCTGCTGCTCCAACTGCTCCAAAGAGTATGCAACGGGTTGCAAAATCAGGTTCGCTGCAACCACACACACACACACACACACACACACACACACACACACACACACAAGGTTGACAGCCAGGACATCCACCCCAGAGAGACCCACTTCATTTCAGGTTTGTACCTACAAAAAGAAGCACCATTGTGAGATTGAATGTATTTACCGGGACATTTATTCCTCTAGTCTGCCAAGAGTAGTCTGTACTGGGATGCAGGCATGGGCGTCATGCCCGTGGGGGATGTGGGTGTTTTAACACCCACAGTTTTCAAGGGGACAGGGGTGAATGCCTACAGTTTTGTCAGATTTCCACAAACGCTGCTTGGTTTCTCTGGCCTCGTCACACACTGCCCTCCCCCTCCCTCTCCTGTTCTTTGAAACATGACACTGGTGAGTGTGACCTGCTTCTGATTTGTCTTCCTGTAAGTGAAGTTGAAAATGAAAAATGGTTGTAAAAGATTACATGAAGTGACATGTTAGAGCTGTAATGTTAAAGTAGACCCTCATCCTACCCTTACACTATCCATTTCTAAAACTTTTAAAGCCCAATTTAGGATTCTGCACCAAAACAACGCCATATCCGTGGACCCAGTGCAGTAGCTATGTCGTGTCTCACTGCAGCACCTGTTGTGCACCGCTCCATCAATGTAACTACATGTTACAGTAACCCAAACCACAAAAGGTGTGATTGGTCAGCGCTGTCTCCTACACATTACCTGGTTCTTGTCACTGCTTATTCAATCCAACTTTATTTATATACTGCCATTTCACAACAACAGTCATCTCATACTGTAGCACTATCAAACTGTAGGGGAAAACCCCGCAATTGCAGAAAGACCCCACACAAAAGGTGTGATTGGTCAGCTCTGTCTCCTATGCATTACCTGGTTCTTGTCACTGCTCATTCACCGTGGAGCTACTTCCAAAGAGACTCAGATAAACAACAGTCTGAATTCAAACTGAGGAAGTTAGCAGATACAGAACATTTGTATGACTTGTTCTAACCCCATTAATTATAGATTGTCATTAATGGCAGCAGCGATTTCTGTACCTATTTCCGCCTTCTCTCTTTTCTCTGTTGCCACGATCACATGAAAAGTTGCTTTTTTAAAAACATTTATTAGCTCTAACTCCATCACAATCCACTCTTGTTCATTGCTATTTAATGCACAAAAACACACAACAGACACAAATCACTGTATATATCAGCAGAAGCCATTTTGACAGTGCAACAACGCATTCAAACCAGTGCACAATCAGAAATGCTGACATCGGCATAGGCCACACACAAAGGGTACACGATGAGCTCCCTAATGGAGAAGTATAAATAAAGCTTAAGTGTTTTTGTGTCTATCCACAACAATTTCCCTATCGTAATCTCCTATACTGTAGATATAATGATCCTGAGCACGGAAGAGTGCCATGCTCATCCCCCAAGTTGTTTTATGTCTTCTTTTGTATTTCTGTATTTGTTTATTTTGTATTTAGTATGGTTATCTTAGTTTGGGGGTTTTCTGTATGTTGTCTGGGTTGCTATTTGTCTCTGTTCGGTTATGAGTTATCTTGTATTCTTAGTTGTATCATTATAGTCTTGTTAGGGGATTTGTGTATCGTCTTGTATTTATTGTATTATTTGCATCTCGCAGGTTTAGGTTCTTTCCATTCTCAGTAACATTATTTATTCACTCTGGTGTTTTTATTTTAACAGCACCCTGTGTACATCCGGCTGTCAAACACTGTTTTGCGGGCTACACAGCTGTCACTTGTTGTTTTGATTATTCCCCACTCTTGTGATTCACACCTGCCAATCATGGTTCATTTTCTCCATTTAGCTATTTAAGGACATGGCAATGCTCCCCCGTTGCCATGTCCTACTGTTCGTTACCTCAGAGTGTCCTGCTGACACCCTGAACATATATGTTTTTCCCCGCAGAGGTGAATGGGTGCGACTCCATCTTGGAATAATTCTTTTCTCCCGTTTTTTCCCCCTTCATTTGCCAGCTGTGAGCCCCGACTTTTTCGGGTGTGACTCCGGCTGGTTTTATCTCTTTTTTCCTCGGCGTTCCCGCTCACCTCAGTCAGTCTTCCATCCAGGCTGTTCTTTTCGCTGTGGAGACATGAGCCCCGTTCTCCTCCAGTGCTTCTCCCATCACTCCTTATTTATAAGTGTTGTTTGTGTTTAAGTTAATAAATGTTGCAACTCACAGCTGGCGTGTGGTGTCCTCAGTCTTGCCCTTGAAAAGGGTGGTTTATGACAACAGAACGTGTAAAAAAGTGAACACAGATGGAAATCTAAAAATGGCACCAACTGGATGCTTTCTAAGTTGCATTTACACCAGTCAGTCCATACCATTCTCATGCACATTTGACCCTCAAAATCCAGTTTGCTTCACTACTGTGAGTGCTCTGTACCACACTCAAGCACAATACACTTTCTCATCTCTGGTATGCTTAGAAGGGGTGTGTTTCTTCATAGTACAGATGCTCATGCAAGTGCACAGGCACAGGGATCCAACATGAATAGTAAAGGCTTCTAGTGGAGGACAAACATCATCACCAGCTTAAGATTGTGAAATCAGTTGAAATTAATATTTATTTTGTACTTTATGGTTCCTGTCCCCATAATTTACACAATTCTCATGACATTTAGTCTGTATGATGTAAAACTTAAAGACTGAATCATGCATGTGTCCGACAAGCTGCTATACCATAGATGTCAAGAGACTGAATTCTTTTGGAGCCACAACCGATGACATCTGCTGGCCATCAGATAGAATGCATGTTTTCATTGACTTCTGCATTGGTTTCACTTTTTACATTGTGAAGGTACATCAAAGTGTTATACAAAGTCTATGGCTTTGTCCTTCTTTATGATGAAAATGCAAGTGCAGGACAGTGAGGAAATCATTTGGAAACAGAACTGTAGAGATGCAAAAGAAAAACAACTTTAAAACATTAAGTCACAGAAAGTGTAAGTAAATAAACAGTGAAAATTTTGACTGAATTTTACATTTCTGATCATGCTGTGAATCAGACTGTTGACCATGAAACTTTTACTTTTACCTCCTGATTGATTTAAAATGTTCATACCTCAGGCTCACACTGTCAGAGGGAAGTACTGTCAGTTCCAGTGACTGCTGGCCCTCAATCAGACCGAGCCCAAGGCTTCAGAGAGTCCTCAGAGAAAGAGATTGATGGTACAAGGTGGGACTGTGTAACTTACACTACCGTTCAAAAGTCTGGGGTCACTTAGAAATTTCCTTATTTTTGAAAGAAAAGCACTTTTTTCAATGAAGATAACTTTAAACTAATCAGAAATACACTCTATACATTGCTAATGTGGTAAATGACTATTATAGCTGCAAATGTCTGGTTTTTGGTGTAATAGAGGCCCATTGGTGTATAGAGGCCCATTTCCAGCATCTATCACTCCAGTGTTCTAATGGTACAATGTGTTTGCTAATTGCGTCAGAAGACTAATGGATGATTAGAAAACCCTTGTGCAATCATGTTAGGTCTGCAATGCTGTAATTGCTGCAAATGGAGGATTCTTTGATGAAAGCAAAGTTTGAAGGAAAAAATTATTATTTCAAATACAAAACATTATTTCTAACATTGTCAATGTCTTGACTATATTTTCTATTCATTTTACAACTCATAGTGGTAAATAAGTATGACTTTTCATGGAAAACACAAAATAATTGTCTGGGTGACCCCAAACTTTTGAAAGGTAGTGTATGTCCGAAGGTAATGTTATAATAAATAAATAGTGAAGATTAGTTGGTTAGAGATTACACAAAGTGCTCTCTCTCTCTCTTTCACACACACACCGGCTGCACACACACACACACACACACAAGTTAATTAAATATACACTATCTACACCCACAAGCTGCACACACACACACACACGCGCACGCACACACGCGTGCACGCACACACACACACACACACACACACGCACACACACACAAGCTTTACAGGGAAGTCTCTGTTCCTTTTTCCATATATGAGCATGGGGGTCGTGTAGGACTAAAGAGGAGACGTGGAGAGACAGGAACCAACAGGATGGAAGTCATAAAGAGCTGAGATGACATCTGAAGTCATTTGGACGCCAAAAGGACCGGTTCATACCAGTTTGGACAATGACCAGCATATTGTTGGAAAGTTACTGGGAAATGCCCAGTAATTTGAAGCCTATTTGTAGCTTTGGACTTCTTTGTTCTGGGTCTTTCACCAGAGGAGGGGGTGGAGGACCCACAGCCGTGTTCTCTGACTCTCTGCGTGTTTCAATAAAAAGACAAACTGAGGAATAGTATTTCTTCTGTGATTATTGATTGGTTAACTGAAAAGATTCTGCTAACTGTCCAAAATTAATTTTAATAGTAAGAAGCATACACTGGATTACACCCCTTTCACTGTATACCGACACTGAGCATGGCAGAAGGATTGTGGCTGTTTTTATATGTCCAGTTTCAGCCTAAAGTAGTAAATTATCCATTTTTCCAGAGGGAAAAATGGAATGTAGTAAAGATGAATCAGACTTTAAAACACCCAGTCTTAAAGTCAAAATCAGATACTTTGTCTGTGTTAAAATATTACTGTAGTCAGTTCTGTGCAACACCAACTTAACAAAACAATCAGATGCAGTATGTAATGATATTTGTGTAGCTGATAAAAAAAACAACTGGGGATTGTGAATCATGTATTAATTAGGAGACCTTGTTCATTATGATAATTTTTCATTTTTTTAATGAGCTCATACAGTTAATTATTGCTCTGATTTTTCTTCCCAGATGTCTGTCACTTTGCCTTTTATGTAATTACTTTAGTTCAGATCACCCTGTTTCACCACCCGTGTCGGCAGAGTTGAGGCATGGTTTCATTTGTCCGTCTGTCTGTAACCCTGAAGGTCAGAAACAAAGTCATTCACACTCTGACTTGAGAACACCAAACCTGGTACACAGGTTCACCTTGAGCTCCTCACCTGTGGATATTATGGTTTCGAGATGATAAGATTAAAAAAAAGTCTGGCTTATTTTGTTATATTTTTGCCATGATGCTATATTGAACAATAGCATTAGCTTGGCGAGGCAGTCGGAGTCAGTCAGTCTAACCGCATTAGAGCTGGCATTAGCTTAACTGTCAATTCAGCTGGTGTTGATCACTGCTTTCTATAAATTCCATTCAGCATCACTGGAATCTTCATTTGCCTACCAACACTTGACAAACCAGCATTGCCAGATAGAAAATGGAGAAATATCATACCATTGCTTTAAAATTATCGTATTTTGACACAAACTATTGTATGTCCTAAAACAACTTGAAAAAGCACAGGACATTGCATTTAAAAACAAAGCTATTTTATGTGCATGGAACTGCAATAACTTAAGGAATAAACATATTTGTTACAGTGGGCAATGGAGATTTGATTTGGAGTCAGAGACCATATAGTACATTTTATGTGTGTTTCCTTTGGCATGATTTTTTTTCAGATTTGCAATGTCTGATACCAATTGAATGCTGCAGCAGCAGCAAAATGCTTTAGCCTTGTTTCCAGCAACAGGTTGAAGCCATCCCTTAAATGTACAGTATAACACCAAGGCAGGCTAACAAAGCTGCTGTGCCCGACAGAGTTGTGCTGTGTAGTAATATGGCAGCTGTGGCACCCTGGGTGTAGTGGGAGGTGATGGCCCACCTTTCCGGTGGTGGCGTCACCCGGGGTATAAAGGGCCAGGGCGGAAGGGACATTGTCTCTTTCGCCGTCGACCCATTGGCCTGTACGGAGCGCTGTATTACTATTGTGTTTCATTAATAAAGTACGTTTGACTTCTCCTCCGGCCTGCTAATTGTGGGAGTGAGTTACGGGCATTACATTTGGCGACAAGGTAAAAGGTATGGAGAGGGGTTTTTCCAGCTTGCAGCCATTTCTGGAGGTCCCGGGTGAGCCGCCTGTTCCTTGGGAGAGGTGGTACGCCTTCCAAAATTATCTGGTGGCCCTGGACCTTGGTGAGTTGGAAAAACTGTGTGCAAGAGCCATTTTAGTCCATAATCTTGGCATGGAGGGCCAGCGAATTCTCAGCACGTTAGGTGCTAGCGATAGCTTTGACAACATGGTGGGGTTAATGGCGTGCTACTTTCGCGCCCCGGAAAACGTCACAGTAAAAAGAATTCAATTTCGGCAGTGCCACCAGCGGACCAGAGAGTCAGTACAACAGTTTGTTGCAGATCTGCATCAGCTGGCGGTGGAGTGCCGTTTTGGAGCTTTAGAAGAGGAAACGATCCGTGACCAACTAGCGGAGCACGTCCTCTGTTCTGCGGCACAATCAAGGCTCCTGATACACACGGGTGAGATGACATTAGCCATGGCCGTCGATATAGCCCAACAGTTCAAGGCTGCGGAGAAGCTATCAAATTCGGGAGAAAGAAGTTTGCTGGGACACACGGAACCACGGATGAAGGCACTGACTGTGGACCCAGATAGCGAGGACAGCGAGGACAGCGAGGATGAAGAAGAGCATGCTGCCACAATAAAAATTATGTCCGCCCCGGGTTCACCAAGATGTTATGGCTGTGGGTCCACAAGGCACTGGTACAAGGCAAGAGAGTGTCCAGTGAAAGGCAAGCGTTGTGGCAAGTGTGGTCTCCTGCATCATTTCGCCAGGGCCTGCAGGAATTTTGAGCAGGCAGACCAAAGACGTGGAGCGGATTCCCTCGCCATGGCTCCTACGGTTGTTCATACAGTCTCTCTGACCACAGATGGGTACATTGATTGCAATGTGTTACTGGACGGCGTGGAAGTGCCATTGTTGGTGGACACGGGAGTGGTGGCTTCGGTGTTGAGCTGGCTCACTGTGAGTCTGTTCCTGCACTACTACGTGAGAGCACTGTCGGCACTGTACCACGGCTATGGTGTAAACAAACTAGCCATCGTGGGTTCGCTGGACTTAACAGTCCAATACAAGTCAGCAATTATGACAAATGTCCAATTTCTGGTAACAGCTAGAGGGTCTGAAATCATGGGGTGTGACATGTTCTACGGCCTGGGCTTTAAAATCACTAGCGGCATTGGAGAGGAGTGGTCGGGCTGTGGTCTGTGGGACCGACCTGCCCCGTATATGGACGATGATGCAGTTTGGGACACTGACTGGCCTAGCAGTCTGGGAATGGAGCAGGATGAGACTCACCATGGATTTCTGTGGGAGGGTTCTGGTGCCAGTGTCCATGTTGCCCTTGGTATGGGAACTGAACGGCACGGTGGAACACCTGCAAGGACAGATGGAGCCGAAACACTAGCCCTTTCTGCTTCTGTAGTGCGACCCAGAGAAGCAGTCTGGATTGGACGTCGGGGGCATCTGAAGCCAAGTCGGGCGCCACTACGGGTCGAGGATGAGGGAGGCCCAGAGGAGAGGCTCAGCTGAGGGAGGCCCATGAAAGAGAAGATGTCATGATGGACAGGGGTGGCTGAGAGTAATGGCTGCCCGGGAAGATGGCTATTTGAGGCTATCTGATGACTGGTGACGGCACCCAAATGAGCTGTGGTGCATGGGGAAGAGGGAACGCTGATGCAGCCCATCCCCAGAGGCCAAGAAGCGGAGGCGCTCTGGGCGGGACCCACCATATGGAAGTCCGAGGGGTGGCCCGTCCACCGGGTCTGTAAAATGACTGGGGGGATAACTTTTGATAAATGTTGTTTTAGTTGATGACCCCAAGTCTTGTTATTTATATGGTTCACATTTTCTTATGGTGTGGTTACCTTGTGTTTAGAAAAAAAAAAAAAAAAAAAGAGAAAGTCCCCAAAACTGTTTGTTTAATATTCAAAGAGTAAAAAAGATGATGCATGTTTTGTGTGGTATGCCCAGGTTGTGGGGTGGGTGTGTTGGGGTGGGGGACCGCCATTAGGAATGTGAATGTACATATTATCTGTTTAGTTTGTTATAAAAGTTTGATTGTATATATACACTGTTCTGGGATTAATTTAGTTTTTAGAAGCACAGATTTTATTTTTTGGGGGGGGGGGACTTAGGTGATTATGGCGGCAGAATAATCCGCCTGGCCGTGTAGTGGTGAGCCAGCAGTCCACCTGGCTCCTCTAATTTAGTTATTTTGGGTGAATGGATAAGTTTGTATATTTATTTCTGTACATATATGTCTTGCTGATTAGTGCGTGAGTCGGGTTACAAATTTGGGTGGGTCTAATTGGTACAGTATGCTTGCATTTTTCTACAGGGGAGGGAAAATGTGTAGTAATATGGCGGCTGTGTCATGGTCTGGTGAGCGTGCGCCCCCTCCTTCCTGTTTTCTCCTCTTCAGGTAATCAATGCACCTGGGAGATTAGATGCACCTGCTGCCTCTGCTCAGCCAGCACTTATTAGGACCATCTCTTCAGTACCTCAGCGCTGGCTCGTTTGGGTATATTGCCTCACAGCTAAAACGAAGCAAGTATTGTTTATGCCATTGGTGAAGTTTTCACACTCACCTTTCCCTTTCTTTATCTCTTCTTTCTCAGGTTGCTGCCACCAGTGCGGGTGCATCTTCGGGGACTGCGTGTGCTCACCTTCCCCATCACCCACACTCAGCTGCAATCATTTTCTTCCCGATCAGGCACCATCAGCTCAACCTGCCTCATCCTGCTGGTTTGTCTCTCCCCGCTGGGGTTCCTGTCGGTTCATCTGTTCAGCCCACGTAAGTGGTATTTGGGCTTGCCATCTCCCTGTCTCCGTTCCTCCTCTCACAGCTCTCGTCTCTCTCTCCACAGGCCACTTCCTCTGGCGAGTGATGTTTTCCATAGCTGTGCGCCGTACTTTTGAGATTTAATAAAACTCTCAAACGTGTTTCTTGTGTCTGGAGTGTTCCTCCTTCTGGTCGAGTTCACCCGTGCTTTTCACCATACGGAGAGTCAGGGGAACATCATGAGCCACCTCTTGTCTCTCTGCCAGGGGACTAAGTCTGTGGCCGAGTACTCAGTGGAGTTTCGGGTCGAAGCAGCAGACTCGGAGTGGAACGAGGTTGTGTTATGCAGCGCGTTCCTCCATGGTTTAAACTCTCACCTCTGTGACGACCTGGCGGTTTATGCGGTTCCCGACTCTGTGGACGGTCTTATTGACCAAGCTGTTGGTTTAGACAACTGTTACCGTGAGCGCGCGAGGGAGCGGCAGTCCTCCTTTCGCCCGTCCGCCGTGTGGGTGTCCACCACGTCTACTGGCACAGGGGGCGCTGGTCCTTCTCCCGAGCCGATGGAGCTCAGTCAGTTTCATCTGACTGACGAAGAGTGCTGGCGGAGGAGGACTGGCGCATGCATGTACTGTGGTTCCATGAAGCACAGAGTGGACGACTGCCCCCGGTGCCAAAAGACGTGGCCCATCAGTAACCGTGGGGGGTCTGGCGGGCGTGACCAAACTTAATCCCCTGGTAATTTCTCTATTTTCGTCCAATTACTGGGGGTCAAGAGGAGAGCTATGGCATTAGTGGGTTTGGGGGCAGAGGAGAATTTCATCTCCTCCCAGCTCGCTCGGGACATGGGTATTCCCACTCATAAATTGCCCACACCCCAGAACGTCATCACTATATCTGGCCAAAGGATCGCTGTAGTCACTGAACGGACGGCACCCATCGCAGTCCTTCTTTCCGAGAACCATCGGGAGGAACTTTTGTTCTTTGTCTTTCCCAATTCATCCTCCTCAATGGTCCTTAGTTACCCGTGGCTCCGGCGGCATAACCCCATTATTAATTGGGCACAAAACTCCATCTCCTCCTGGAGCCCGTACTGTTTGGCTTCATGTTTGAGTTTGGCCGAGTGTTCACTGTCTCTCCCTATTTCTCTCCTCCGGCCGAGCCGCTGGACCTCAGCCTCGTCCCCAGGGTCTATCACGACCTGGGGGAGGTCTTCAGCAAGTCTAGAGTGCTGTTGCTTCCTCCTCACCGCTCTTATGACTGTGCTGTGGAACTCTTCCCGGGGGCACAGTTGCCGTCCAGCCAGCTCTATAGTATTTCTGGCCTGGAGAGAGAGGCAATGGAGAGATACATTAAAGACTCTCTGAACGCCAGCCTTATTCGGCCATCTTCGGCTCCACTCGGAGCAGGTTTCTTTATTGTTGGAAAGAAGGATGGGTCATTGTGTCCGTGCATTGACTACTGGGAATTAAATGCAATCACAGTAAAAGACAAATATCCTCTGCCCTTGATCAACTCCGCGTTTGAGCTCCTTCAGCGTGCACGGGTGCTCACAAAATTAGATCTCCGCAACGCATACCACTTAATCCGTATTCGGGAAGGAGATGAGTGGAAGACGGCATTTAAGACTCACCTGGGGAAATTTGAGTATTTGGTCATACCGTTTTGGCTCACTAATGCTCCTGTTGTCTTCCAGTTGCTCATTAACGATGTCCTTCGCGATATGGTTAACCGGTTTGTTTTTGTTTATTTCGATGGCATATTAATCTTTTCCCGCTCACCAGAGGAACATGAGGTCCACGTTAGGGCTGTATTACAACGGCTCTTGGAGAACGTTAAAGTCGAGAAGTGTGAGTTCTCCACCAATTCCACCTCCTTGAGCTTCATAGTGGCTGAAGGGGAGCTGATTGCCGACCCGGCCAAGGTGAAGGCTGTGCTCGAATGACCAATACCCCACTCCCGTCGGGAGCTTCAGCTCTTCCTAGGGTTTGCGAATTTCTATCGCAGGTTCATTCGGAACTACAGTGGGGTAGCACAGCCTCTTACACAGCTGACCTCCATTAAGGTACCATATCACTGGTCCAAGGCAGCTGAGCAGGCTTTTGCAAAATTAAAAGACCTGTTTTCTCAAACACCCATCTTGGCGCAGGTCGACCCTCAGCTCCAATTTATCCTCGAGGTGGATGCTTCCAACTCGGGGGGTCGGCACCGTCCTTTCGCAGCGCTCATCCTCCGACCAGAAGCTCCACCCATGCACGTTTTTCTCTTGGCAGCTCACGCCAGCCAAGAGGAATTACAACGTAGGGGATAGAGAGCTCCTGGCCATTAAATTGGCTTTGGAGGAATGGAGACATTGGTTAGAGGGGGCTATTCACCCCATAGTCATGTGGACCGACCACAAAATCATAGAGTATCTACGGTCAGCCCGCCGACTGAAAACCAGGCAGGCCTACTGGGCCTTGTTTTTCAATAGGTTTAATTTTATCATACCAATCGGCCTGGCATCTCAGAATACCAAACCGGACGCACTCTCCCACCAGTTTGATTCCAAGCAGGGAGCGCCCCCATCCCTTCTCCAGCCTATTGTCCCTTCTTCCTGTATCATCCGAGCCCTTACCTGGGACATTGAGCGGAGGGTCTGACAGACCCAGTCTCGGGAGCCCGAACCAGCAGGATGCCCCCATAACCGCCTGTTCATTCCTGCCGCCCTCCGCAGTGACGTCATCCACTGGGGCCACACCAGCCGCTTTGCCTGCCACCCTGGGATCGCTTGTACCATCAATCTAGTCCGGCGGGCGTTCTGGTGGCCCACGCTGCGGCAGGACGTGCAGGAGTACATCAAGGCATGCCAAACCTGCATTCGAGGCAAGTCAGACTCCTCTCCCCTTGCTGGTCTCCTGCATCCCTTATCTGTCCCTGGTCACCCGTGGTCCCACATCGCTCTCAATTTTGTTACTGGACTCCCTCTCTCCCACAGGAAGTCAGTCATCCTCACCATCATCGACCGCTTCTCCAAGGCCGTTCACTTTGTTGCCCTGCCTAAACTTCCCTCTGCCTCAGAGACTGCTGAGCTGCTCACCTCCCATGTTATCCGGCTGCATGGCATCCCCTGTGACATTGTGTCTGACTGGGGCCCCCAGTTTACGTCCCAAGTCTGGAAGTCTTTTTGTCGCATGCTTGGGACCACCGTAAGCCTCACTTCAGGAAATCACCCTCAGAGCAACGGGCAGGCTGAGCGCGCCAACAAGTCCTTGGAGGAGATTCAGGTGCACAGCAGCCGAGAACTCCTCTACCTGGCGCACACACCTGACCTGGGTGGAGTGCGCCTATAACTCGGCCATCTCCACTGCCACGGGGCTCACCCCTTTCAAGGCCTCGATGGGATACACCTCTCCTCTGTTGCCCATGGCCAAGAGGGAGGTCGCAGTGCCGTCCGTGGGGGCCCACGCTTGCCACTGTCGCCACATTTGGAGGTCCACCTGTGCCACCCTCACCCGCTTGTCTGAGCGTAATCGTCAGGTGGCCAACCGTAAGCAGGTCCCCGCCCCCAAATACACCGTGGGGCAGCAAGTCTGGCTGGCGGCAGACCAGGTCCCTCTGAAGACAGACTCTAAGAAGCTGTCCCCCCACTTTTTGGGACCCTACCCCATCACCAGGGTGATCAGCGATGCCACGGTCTGGTTGAAGCTCCCACGGACCCTGCGAGTGCACCCAACCTTCCATGTCTCACACATCAAGCCTCTCTCCGTCAGTCCCCTTTATCCTCCCCAGAAGCCGCCTCCTCCTCCCCGGACACTCGACAGCCACACCACCTTCATGGTCCAGTGGATCCTGGACATTCGCCGTCGGGGTCAGGGCCTGCAGTACCTGGTCCACTGGGAGGGCTACAGCCCAGAGGAATGTTCTTGGATCCCCAGGTCGCACTTTCATGACAAGAGGATTGTCCGGGCCTACCATCGAGCCCACCCAGAGAAGCCTAATGGACCGCCAGGAGGTGTTCCTTGGGAGGGGGGCACTGTCATGGTCTGGTGAGCGTGCACCCCCTCCTTCCCGTTTTCTCCTCTTCAGGTAATCAACGCACCTGGGAGATTAGATGCACCTGCTGCCTCTGCTCAGCCAGCGCTCATTAGGACCATCTCTTCAGTGCCTCAGCGCTGGCTCATTTGGGTATACTGCCTCGCAGCTAAAACGAAGCAAATATTGTTTAGGCCATTGGTGAAGTTTTCACACTCACCTTTCCCTTTCTTTATCTCTTCTTTCTCAGGTTGCTGCCACCAGTACAGGTGCATCTTTGAGGACTGCGTGCACTCACCCGCCCCTTCATCCACACTCAGCTGCACTCATTCTCCACCTGGTCAGGCACCATCAGCTCAACCTGCCTCATCCTGCTGGTTTGTCTCTCCCCGCTGGGGTTCCTGTCGGTTCACCTGTTCAGCCCATGTAAGCGGTATTTGGGTTTGCCATCTCCCTGTCTCCGTTCCTCCTCTCACAGCTCTCATCTCTCTCCCCACAGGCCACTTCCTCTGGCGAGTGACGTTTTCCATAGCTGTGCTCCGTACCTTTTGAGATTTAATAAAACTCTCGAACGTGTTTCTTGTGTCTGGAGTGTTCCTTTGTTGTTGCATTCTGCACGTGAGCTGTCAATCAAATTAATCATGACAGGCTTTGGCACCCTGGGTGCAGCGGGAGGTGATGGCCCACCTTTCCGGTGGTGGCATCACCCGGGGTATAAAGGGCCAGGGCAGAAGGGACATTGTCTCTTTCGCGTTGACCCATTGGCCTGTACGGAGCACTGTATTACTATTGTGGTTCATTAATAAAGTACTTTTGACTTCACCTCCGGCCTGCTTATTGTGGGAGTGAGTTATGGACATAACAGGTTGCTTTATTTTCTTACCAGTGTCAGTGCTGCCGGACACTTTTCCTTCTGAGTCCAAACTTGTGTTACTTTGTTGCGGTGCTAGTACAGCTGGTCATGAGCTGAGCGGTGCTGATGTGACTGGCAGTGAGGAGGAGCCAGGTATGAGCTGATTGGGTATGAGCAGGCATCAGTTTCTGGTGATGTGTGGGTGTTCATATAAATCAAAATATCATTTCTTGGGGGGGTGCATGAAAATGCCAAAACTATTGTGTATTTGGCCTTTTTAAGTAGAGATTGACCATATATTGTATAGGCCCTAAAGCTATCATATAAACATGATAATTATTGTATATCTGGCAACACTCGCGGGGATCATGAGGTCGTGGGTTCGATCCCAGCCCCCGACCAACAGTGAGCTGTGTGGAGTTTGCATGTTCTCCCCGTGTTGCGTGGGTTTACTCCGGGATTTCTCCGGTTTCCTCCCGCACACCAAAAACATGTAGGTTTAGGGCGCTCGCGCACGCAGCGACCAGCAGCCGGTGGCTTGTCACCAGACTGCAAACCAAGTCTACCTACGGGTACAAATAAGTAACAAAAAAAAAAAAAAAAAAAAAAAAACACTGTCTCTAATCAAGACCCAAGTCAGCTAGGCTGATGCTAGCAGCTAGCTTGCATCAGCTAGCTGCCTTGGGTCACCATTCACACATTTGCGAATGCTTCTGTGCTTATTGTACTCCAGGGACCGGTCATATCCTATCGACCATTGAAACCACACACTCTTGTCCATGCATTGTTGGATCAGGCTTGCTACCCGAGCTAGAAGCTAGGCAGCTAAGATTAGCAATAGTGACGACAGAGGAAGGGTGGAGTTAACTGCGGCTCTTGAGCATTTAAAGAGACATGCAATGAAATAAGCCTTTCTGGGGAAGGCTGCAAAAGATAATTCACAGTGATGCTGAAATTAATAATTAATGGCAAATTGGCAAAGTACAGTATGTCACAAACATTTCATTAAGACCTGTGAGAACTGTCAATATATGGAAAAAGTGCAGTAAATGGGACCTTTAAATACTGTGCTGTAGTTAGAGCATACATTCAGGAAAACTACTGCAAACTTCTTAAGCACTTATAGCATAGTCACGTGGTAGTTACCATGTATTTACAGAGCACTAACTGTTGAGCTCTACTTTAAACATGCATATGCTATACATATAGTGAACTTACATTGTACTTAAATCATAATTACACCCTAATTTGGGATTTTTACTTTTAAGTGCTATCAGAAAATGTTCAGACAAGTGTCAGCTCAGAGTGGCTGTGCTAAGGATATCCATATTTTTGGTCTTAGTGGGGCATTGTCACAAGAGAAACCCAAACGACATATACTGATGTTTCATCCCACACCTAGTTTATGAGTGTTTTAATGTGTCTAAAGACTTTTTTTTATCTTTATGTAAAACTACCCTTATACTGTATTCATATGGATGGACTTTGAAGGCAATTTTCAGGTCTTTCTGCACTGTTGAAATTTGAGACCTTACAGGAACAAGAATTTAAACACTGGCGGAACTCCTTTAGAAGCTGCTTGGGTCTCAAAAGGATGAAAGAGCCAAAATTGGAAATCATTAACAGGTTGAGGAAGGATTAGAAATCCAAAGAAGGTGCCGCACTTTAACTTGAATCACTTTATTGGAGGTTTCACCATTAGGGGACACGGTGACCCAGAACTTGAGCAATAACTTCCTCTTCTCCCATCTAATTTAATCCCACACTAACTTCTCCTGTATTGGCCCCCGCTGCATGACTGCAAACCTTGTCTACTCCCTGGGTCGCCTCAGTTCAGACAGCTCAGCTCTGAATGGAGTGCAGAAGCTGGTGTCTTCCTCAGTGTGTCACACTGCATAAAATCTGGGTGAGCTGGAGCACAGCACCCAGGGGAGGCTTTTCTCTCTCATCCTCGACATGTCTCCCTGCCAAACGGACACGGGGGGTTGTTGGTTGGCGAGGGTAGTCACAGCACAGTAGAGTGCAGTGTGTCAGGGCCTGCGGCACATGAGAACCCTGGCTAGTTTTATTGTTTCTTTTTTTTTTTTTTTGTAGTCATACAGTGAGACACGTGTACAGTCACACCTCATACACACAGAGAGGCTGTGGGTAAGGGAACATAAGCTGGATACATGAGTGTGGCTGTCTCGCCAGCCTCTCATCCTGGCATCTGAAGACACCTCAGTGGCCAGGGGCTTACTGCGAGGGTTCCCTGCACAGCCGCACACATCACCTCCCCATGTGTGTCCTCCGCTGCAGTGTTTCCCTCTTGGCAGATGTGGCCATTGGATCAGGCTGAGAGAGAGAGAGAAAGAGAGAGAGAGAGAGAGAAAGAGCACAGACAAGGAGTAACTGAGATGCTCATTTACATGATATCCAGTTATTGGTGTGGAAGCCACAGCTGATAGAGTGACACATATTGTACAGATGGAATGCACACCAGGTACAAACACTAGTTTACATGATGCTACAGGCCCAGGGCCACCTTAATTTGCTGTTAGGCCCTAGGGCTGAGAGGTTTTGTAGACCCCCCCCAACAGAATCTCAGTTTCAAAATATGTAATGGCTATGTTTTTAATAATGGATTGTGTTTATATAGTGCTTTTTATCACACCAAAAGATGCTTTACAATGAGTTGATTATTCATTCACTCCACGGACAATGATAGTGGTAAGCTACTTCTGTAACCACAGCTACGCTGGAGCAGACTGACAGAAATGTGGCTGGCAATCCACGCCAATGAACTCTCCAACCATCACCGAACATTTATTTACATTCATACACAAGTGTCATGAACCATGAACACACTGGAGGCAAGGTGGGTAACGTGTCTTGCCCAAGGACACAACAGCAAGGTGGGGGGAGTGGGATTTAAACTGCCAACCCTCCGGTTACTGGGCAACCTGCTCTACCTCCTGAGCCACTATGGCCTCATTTTTGTTTCTCTTGGAGAAATAATGCAACTGTGAGCTAGAAAACACAACTACACTGCAAAAAGTAAAACATAAGTAAAAAGAAATAAATTAAGGCTGTACTGTATATGCTTGTTTTTTGTCTGACAAGATATTTATTCTTGCTGTACAGTTTATATGGAAGAAAATTTTGCATGCTTTCAGATAGTTTTAACTTGTTTTTAGCAATTTGATAAGTCAAATTTTCTTGCTCTGTTGGCAGATAATTTTACTTAAAATAAGTTAAAAAAATTCTGGCAATAGATAAATTTAGTTAAAAATAGAAAAAATATCTGCCAACAAAGTGCAATTAAATTTTTTAAAACAAGTAAAACTATCTTAAAGCAAATAAAATCTTACAGAAAACTGCACAACAAAAAGAAATTCTTGTCAAAATTATCTTGTGAGAGAAAAACAAGCATATACTGTAGCCTTACTAAGATTTTCATTTTTACAGTGACAGATACTATCTTGAGCATAAACACAAATTAGTATAATCTCTCTCCCTCTCTCTTACAGACAGACAGACAGACAGACAGACAGACACACACACACACACACACACACACACACACACACACACACACACACACACACACACACACACACACACACACACACACACACACAGAGTACCATGGCTTAACAACATCAGGTATCAGAGGATGACACTGATCAACAGTTACAGTCTAATGCTGACAGCAGAACACAAAATTATATCAGTGAACTATTCCTGATTCAAACAATGCACAACAACAGCAACTAGAAAAGCACTCAGAAAGCACATACCTCCGCCAAGGCTCCTTCCGTCCCTCATGGATGACCTCAAAATGTAATGGGTTTGTGGGTAGGCCACGAGCTAGTAGTTTTGGAGGATTCGTGCTAAGACACTGTGAGAAGATAAGAGCCTTGGTGGAGGTATGCATTCTCAGATCATCACCAAAATGTAATTGGTTCCTCTCTAGCCCAAGGACCATCTCTGGTAAAAATTTCATCCAAATACATCCAGTAGTTTTTTTAGTATTTTTGCTAACACACTGTGAGAAGAAAAGCCTTGGAAGAGGTACGCATTCTCCAATCATCACAAAACTGTAATGGGTTCCTCTTTAGCCCAAGGACCACCTCTGGTAAAAATTTCATCCAAATCCATCCAGTAGTTTTTGTGTAATCCGTCTGCACAAATACAAACAAGGTCATTTGTAGAGGTATGCACTCTCAGATCATGACCAAAATTTAATGGGTTCATCCTTGGTCCAAGGGCTACCTCTGGTGAAAATTTCATCTAAATCCGTACAGTAGTTTTTGTGTAATCCTGCTAACAAACAGACAAACCACCCCAATCACATTATCTCCTTGGCGAAGGTAATTAAAAACCTGCACAGGTAACTGGAAAGCTACAAAGAGCATGTCTTACCTTTTTAGAAGTTTTTCCTTCTGGCCTTCTTTAAATAAAAATTCTTCATTATGTCCTTTAAGTCCAGCTCACGAATATAACATCACACTCTATGAACATCAGTGTGAGGTTACACAGTCTGTTTAGTAGCATGCTTGATCCAGTCTACTTTTTACCAAGCTCCGAGTCCACTGTCCCACGCACAGCTGTCTGATGTAAGCAATGATGGCTCCAGTGGAGCTGCTCAGTGGCCACAGGTCAGTCTGTGGTTGTACTGGGCAGCTTCCAGGTGTGAATGTGTAACTGTGTGAGTGTGAGCAGGGTGTCCTTGAAAAAGAGAGGTTGCTTCTCAATGGACCTTCCTTGTATAAAAAAAGGTTAAATAAATTTTTTTTAAAAATGGCCTTTCCCAGTGACCTGGCTTTTCTTGTGCTGGTCTCCTCCTCTCAGCTTGTCTTCTCCATTGGCCTGCTCTCTTTCAGCAGGATCTGCTGGTCTTCTCCTCCAGGTGAGTGCTTTAATGGCCAACTTGTCTCCTTGGTGCAGTAATTACTAGCCCCGCCTCCACTCAATGCTCCAACTTAGAAAAATCCTTTACGTTTTGAGATTTTTTAAGCAATTAATTTTTCCTAAGCTCTTTTTCTCGCTCAATAATTTTATGAGCACCACTCACAAACTTTTTTCCGGACATTTTGACCAAGCTAATTACCTCTTACCTCTCACTGGTGCTTGCATAGTACGGTACCTGTTACATCTCAATAACACAGAGCCAAGAAGGTGCTGGTCTGAACATCATCACTTTATTTAGCCAAGTTCACAGATATATACTGTATGTCCCCAGCCATAGCCCGCCTGACATCACTCTAACCCCGCCCCGGCCAAGCTACAGCAAAGCCCAAGGCCCAATTCCCTTAAGTCACCACCCCCCCCCCCCCGGAAAGTCAAGAACCCAAACTGAACACTCGAACATATAAAGAACTATAAACGCCAATAAACACATAACACTTCAATGTAGTCCACTCTCTACTTTACCAATCACCATAACAGGCCCTAGGGCACCTGGTTGAACTGCCTTCACCCTCCACCAAGCCAAAGTGTCCAAGTATCTGGGTCTCCGACGCTCCCTAGCTGGGCGTCCCTCAGGAGGGCACACTGCCTCCGGCACAGTTGGTTCCAGTGGTGGGTCGGCATCCACCCGGACCCTCCAGTCCCAACTGTCATTCAAACCGTCCACCTCCGGTGGGGACCTCCTCAGCCTACTTGCATGCCACCGGGACCCATCGTCCAGTTCAAAAGTATCTGGTCCTCTCCGTCTCACGATCATCCACGGCCCCACCCACAGCAGTTGGAGCTTGTGGGCATGGACGGGGTGCTTGATCCAGACCCGATCCGCCACCCCGAGGCCATGATCTCTCGCCCGATGTTTCCTGTCGAACTGTTCTTTCATTTTCCATTGGCGCCCAGTGACCCGGCACCTCAGTGTCCTTGAGTCTTCCCCCCACTCCGTCCGTGCCGGCCCCAGTCATCTCACCAGTAGCGGCAACTTGCCCTGCCATGGCGTGCACCGACGCCCTATAGTGGAGTAGGGTGTTGTTCAGGGCGTCAACGAACGTAAATCCATCGGCTAAGTGGGTCCTCAGTCCATTCTTAAGAGTCCTGTTGATCCTCTCGATCCCCCCGTTAGCCTGGGGGTGGTACACCGCCGTCTTTATATGTTCTAGCATCAGCACCGGATCACCCCAGGGCTGTGTACTTTCCCCCCTACTCTTCTCCCTTTACACCAACTCCTGCACCTCCAGCCACCAGTCTGTCAAGTTGATCAAGTTTGCGGACGACACCACCCTCATCGGGCTCATCTCCAACGGCGACGAGTCCGCCTACAGGAGAGAGGTGGCCCAGCTGGCGTCCTGGTGCAGCAATAACAACCTGCAGCTGAACGCTCTGAAGACAGTGGAGATGATTGTAGACTTCAGGAAAGTCACTACTCCTCTGCCCCCCCTCACCCTCTCAGGCTCTCCCATCACCACTGCTGATTCCTTCCGCTTCCTAGGCACTACCATCACCAGGGACCTCAAATGGGAGCTGACCATCAGCTCACTCATCAAAAAAGCCCAGCAGAGGATGTTCTTCCTGCGGCAGCTGAGGAAGCTCAAGCTACCCACCAAGATGTTAGTGCAGTTCTACACAGCCATCATCGAGTCCATCCTCACCACCTCCATAACCGTGTGGTACGCAGGAGCCACTGCCAGGGACAGACTAAGGCTGCAGCGCGTCGTGCGCACTGCTGAGAAGGTGATCGGCTGCAAGCTCCCATCTCTCCAGGATCTGTACATCTCCAGGACCCGGAGGCGTGCTGGCCGGATCATAGCCGATCCCTCACACCCTGGTCACGTACTGTTTGCCCCCCTCCCCTCTGGTAGAAGACTTCGGTCCATCCAGACTAAAACCTCCCGTCACATGAACAGCTTCTTCCCCTCTGCCATCAGACTGCTGAACACTAAGTGACTCTCGTGCACCATGTACAGCAGCTCAACCAGACTCATGTCAATCATCACTGTTTTCTTCCTGCATTACCGACTGCACTATATAGTTCTCCACAGTATCTGCTGCTGGCTAATATATATTTTAACTGTTGACCAGTATCACTTAATCTTATCCTACACTTTATTACATGTATAGTTTATTTCTCTTATCTTATCATGTTTAATGTTGCAGCATTGTACCGAGACAAATTCCTAGTTTGTGTACTACATGAACAATGGCAATAAACCTGATTCTGATTCTGATTCTGATTCTGATTCTTTATATGTTCAACCCCTCTGACCCTCAGGAGCTCCTTGTCTTTCTGCAACTGTGGGGGTTCCCCCTACAGTTGAAAGTGCTATGAGATGACTGTTGTTGTGAAATGGGGCTATATAAATAAAGTTGAATTGAATTGAAAAGTTGAGTTGAAAGCCCCGTAAATGAATTGCGGGCTATTGTCTGTGGTGATGGAACTCGGGGTCCCCCACCTGGCAAATAATGATGCCAGAAACTCTGTGACCACCTCCGTTGTCACTGAGCCAGTTGGGAGTACCTGGGGCCACTTAGAGAAAAATTCACAGACAACCACAAGGAACCTGCTACCAGGGGGTGCTGCGTGCAGTTCTCCGCAAATGTCCAACTCAACGTGTTCCCAGGGTTTGGTAGGGAACAGGAACGGTCATAGGTGAGGGGATGGTGGCCCTCCCGTCTTCCCGCTCTCCAAGCATGGCACACAGTGCTTCACCATCGCCTCTATGTCCTTGTCAATTCCCGGCCACCATACCGAATCTCTGCTGCGCTGTTTGAGCTTAACCACCCCCAGGTGCCCCTCATGCAGCATGTCCAGTACACGTCCTCTCAGAGCCGCTGGGATGACAGTGCACTGCCCCCTAGCCACACACACATCGTTCCAGCAGCTAAGCTCATCTCTAAACTGATGAAACGGGGCCAGTTCACCCAGCGCTCCTGTTGGCCAGCCCTCTCTGATCGTTGAGCACAGTCCTGTCATCACCTGGTCACTTTCCGATACTTCCCTGAGTTCCTGAGGAAACACGATTTCTCGGAATGCCCCATGCAGTGCATGGACCAGGGCCATCTCATCTGGATCTTCCGCCCCTAAGTCCAGCAACAGAGTGCACGTCGAGGCCTGTGACAGAGGATCCGCCACGACATTGTCTCCGCCTGGTGTGTACCTTGTCTCAAAATTGTAGGCTCTCAGTCTCTCTGACCATCTATGGATTCTCAGCGGCCTGTGTCCCAACCTTGAGGTCTCAAGCAGAGTTGTGAGGGCCCGGTGGTCCGTTCTCAACGTGAAGTGTCACCCGTAGAGGTAGATATGCCACCTCTCACAGGCCCAGACACAGGCCAGCACCTCCTTTTCACCTACGGCATACTTCTTTTCTGCCTCTGACAGAAACCTCGACGCAAAAGCCACTGGATGCTCTGTACCATCCTGCACCTGTGACATAACTGCCCCCAGGGCAGAACTGGATAGGAAGGAGAAGGAAGCAGTGTTGAAAAGTGGAGACAGGGACTGCTACAGGGAGGTTAAATATCGGTTTAACAGAGAGCTGAGGAGAGCTAAATCTGTGTATTCTGAGAAACTCCAGCAGCAGTTCACGGCTAACGACTCTGCTTCTGTGTGGAGAGGACTGAGGCAAATCACCAACTATCGGCCTCAGGCTCCTAAGGGTCAGGATGACAAAGCCCTTTGTCAAAGACTGTCCCAACACTATGCCCGTTTTGACACCTCGTCAGCTGTGTCCAACTCCCCCCCTCCCTCCAGCTTCACAGCTTCCACGGTCCCTACTTCATCAAAGGCGGCCCCCCCTCCTCCCCCCCTGCCCTTGTCATCAGTGAGCAGGACGTGCTCAGACAGTTCTCCAGACTGAACCCGCGCAAGGCCCCCGGTCCGGACGGCGTGTCTCCCTCCACCCTGAGACACTGTGCGAAAGAGCTGGTTCCTGTCTTCACAGACATTTTTAACACCTCCCTTAAGCTATGCCACGTGCCGACCTGCCTCAAATCCTCCACCATCATCCCTGTCCCCAAGAAGCCACGGATCACTGGACTTAACGACTACAGACCTGTAGCGCTCACCTCTGTAGTCATGAAGTCCTTTGAGCACCTGGTCCTGCCCCACCTCAAGTCCATCACCACTCCCCTCCTGGACCCGCTGCAGTTTGCCTACCGAGCCAACAGGTCTGTAGACGACGCAGTCAACCTGGCCCTCCACTCCATCCTGCAGCACCTGGACTCCCCAGGAACCTACGCCAGGATCTTGTTTGTGGACTTCAGCTCTGCATTCAACACCATCCGCCCCGCTCTGCTCCGGGACAAGCTGTCCCTGCTCAACGTGCCTGACTCCCTCTGCAGGTGGATCACCGACTTTCTGATGGACCGGAGGCAGCATGTGCGGCTGGGAAAGACTGTCTCAGACTCTGTTAGCATCAGCACCGGATCACCCCAGGGCTGTGTACTTTCCCCCCTACTCTTCTCCCTTTATACCAACTCCTGCACCTCCAGCCACCAGTCTGTCAAGCTGATCAAGTTTGCGGACGACACCACCCTCATCGGGCTCATCTCCAACGGCGACGAGTCCGCCTACAGGAGAGAGGTGGCCCAGCTGGCGTCCTGGTGCAACAACAACAACCTGCAGCTGAACGCTCTGAAGACAGTGGAGATGATTGTGGACTTCAGGAAAGTCACAACCCCTCTGCCCCCCCTCACCCTCACAGGCTCTCCCATCACCACTGCAGATTCCTTCCGCTTCCTAGGCACCACCATCACCAGGGACCTCAAGTGGGAGCCGACCATCAGCTCCCTCATCAAAAAGGCCCAGCAGAGGATGTTCTTCCTGCGGCAGCTGAGGAAGCTCAAGCTACCCACCAAGATGTTAGTGCAGTTCTACACAGCCATCATCGAGTCCATCCTCACCACCTCCATAACCGTGTGGTACGCAGGAGCCACTGCCAGGGACAGACTAAGGCTGCAGCGCGTCGTGCGCACTGCTGAGAAGGTGATCGGCTGCAAGCTCCCATCTCTCCAGGATCTGTACATCTCCAGGACCCGGAGGCGTGCTGGCCGGATCATAGCCGATCCTTCACACCCTGGTCACGTACTGTTTGCCCCTCTCCCCTCAGGTAGAAGACTTCGGTCCATTCAGACTAAAACCTCCCGTCACATGAACAGCTTCTTCCCCTCTGCCATCAGACTGCTGAACACTAAGTGACTTATTAGACTCTCGTGCACTACGTACAGCAGCTCAACCAGACTCATGTCAATCATCACTGTTTTCTTTTTGCATTACCGACTGCACTATGTGGTACTCCACAATATCTGCTGCTCGTTAATTTATTTAAAACTGCTGACTAGTATTACTCATTCTTATTCTACACTTTATTGCATGTATAGTTTTTTTTATTTCTTTTATTTTATCATGTTTAATGTTGCAGCATTGCACCGAGACAAATTCCTAGTTTGTGTACTACATGAACAATGGCAATAAATCTGATTCTGATTCTGATTCTGATTCTGATTCTGATTCTGGATGCACCACAAGTCACAATGGTAGGGCAGTTCGGGTCAAAGTGGGCCAAAACCGGTGGGGAGGTGAGCTGCCTCTTCAACTTTTCCACTGCCGCCAAGCAGGCCGGGATCCAATTCCACAGTGCATCCTGCTTCAGCAGGACCCGGAGTGGCTCAATCATCTCTGAGTACCGGGGAGTGAACCGTCCATAAAAGTTAACCATACCCAGAAATGAAGAAATCTCAGCTGACAAGGAGGAGTCTGCGATCTGAAGCACCGCCTCTACATTCGAAACCAGCGGTTTCAGTCAGAGTTGTTGTCTCCTAGATGTTTAAACAAGAACTAAATATTACTCTGTTATTATACGACAGCCAACAACTTTAATTACATGGAAAATTATCTCTTAAATTGACAAACATCATATGTGTAACTCATGGCAAAATTTAATTGGGATCAAAAGATAATTTTGCTCTTGGCATTCATTTCAGTGGAGAATTTTTTCAATTTAAGGACCCATACACTGATCTCTATAGAAAATCTGGATGAACCATTGGCTGTCAGAAGTGAAGCCATCAGGCCACTATACCAGCACACCCAAAACACTCAGCGAGCCAACGGAGAACAAATGGGCCCAGCAGCAAATGGCGTCACCACCACCTCAACAAACTCCCAAAAAACCAACATATCCTGAACTTCTTGGCACAGAGACACAGCCCACAATCCCGTACAACCAGTGAAATGCAGAAATCGATTTCTATTAGTAGATTTCTATAGTTCACTGGCTGCGCAATACCACAAGCTGCACCTCTACACCAAGAACCCAAAATCTGCCACTTCCCCGGGAAGCAACCGAGGCAAAAGTGGCACCGTCCACCACCAAATCCACTCACTCCCCACCAACTCGCCGAGTGTCCCAGGTGTAATGTTGTTCAATAATGTTAATATGACATATTATTGTGTGACACGGGTGGTGGCTCCATCTTTCCGGTTTCACCGCCACCCATAGTATAAAAGGGCTATGCAGAAGAGGAACGGTCTCATTTGACTTCACCTCTGCCTGGACGGGAGCACTTTGGTATGCTATGAGTTCAATAATAAAGTCATGTTCAACTGCACTCCCAGCCTCATCATTGGTTCACGGTTATGGACATAACATTTGGCGACAACGATAAAAACATGGATACAGGAGTTTCTGGTATTTGGCCATTTTTGGAGCTTCCCAGCAAGCCACCAGTTCCCTGGGTGAGATGGTTTGCTGCATTCGAAAATTATTTGGTGGCACTGAACCTTGGCGAATTAGAGAAACTGCAAGCACGAGCGATACTGGTCCATAATCTCGGCATGGAGGGACAACATATTCTTAGCACCTTGGATGAGAGCGATAGTTTTGAAGACGTGGTTGAGCTAATGGCGCATTATTTTCGTATGCCTGAGAACATCATCGTTCGGAAGATCCAGTTTCAACAGCGCTGCCAGCGGACTGGAGAGTCTGTGCAACGGTACGTTGCGGATCTGCGTCAGCTGGCCGGAGACTGCCAATTTGGGGCTTTGGAGGAAGAAATGGTCCGCAATCAGTTGGCAGAGCACACGCTGTGTTCAGCGGCACAGTCAAGACTCCTCACACACTCCAGTGAACCATGGCTGTCAAGATAGCTCAGCAGTACGAAGCAGCGGATAAACTAACACGGGACTTCGGCGAGAGAACTACGTTTCAGCAGTCTTAATCACAATCAACAGCGCAGGCTGTGGACCCGGGTAGCAATGATAGCATGGGAGACAAAGAAGAATACACTATAGCTGTTAAAATAAGGTCTGCCCCGGGATCGCCCAGATGTTTGGGCTGTAGGTCCGCCAAGCACCGGTACAAGGCTAGAGAGTGTCTGGCAAGGGGCAAATGCTGTGGCAAGTGTGGACTCCTACATCATTTTGCCAGGGCCTGTAAAAAACTTGAGCAAGGGGAATGACAACGCGAAGTGTACTCCCCCACCACGACTCCTATGGTTATTCACACCATCTCCTCGAGCACAGATGGCTGTACATACTGTATGGTGAAACTGGACAGCGTGGAAGTGCTGTTGCTGACTGACATGGGCGCAGTGAGGTCCGTGTTGAATTGACCTACTGTGAGGAGTTTTTTCCCACATTACCGTGTGAGAGGTCTGTCAACGCCATTTTGTGGATATGGAGGAAATAGACTATCCATCATGGGTTTGCTGGATTTGATGGCGAGGTACAAGTCAGCGGTGGTGTCCAACCTGCAGTCTGTGGTGACCGTCAGTGGGTCGAATGTGATGGGCTGCGACCTTTTTTATGGACTGGGCTTCACTATCACCAGCGGTGTCGGAGAGGAGTGGTCGGGCCGTGGTTTGTGGGACCAGCCGGTTCAGCGAGTGGTGGACGATGCTGTATGGGACAAGTCTTGGCCTAGTATTCTGGAGGATGAACAAGACCAATCCCACCCAGGGTCATCGCGGGAGGGTTTCGGTGCCAGGGCCCAAGTTTTTTTTTTTCCACAATATCTTTATTGAACCTTTTTTTTTTTTAAACAAACATGATACAAACAATCAAACACTAACACTAAAGTACTACAAAAAAAAAATGCACTAAAAAACACCACCAACCACCAACAAAATCAAATCTTCAACAATGCTCCTCTGTTTAGTCTAGACAATCCAACACATAAGTATACATATTATGTTCACCAGTTTGGAATTTACAAGGTCCACACATATCATTCACCTTCTTCTTCAAGAGTTATGTTTAAATTTTTTACATAATCAATAAAAGGTCTCCATATGTTCTCAAACACAATTTCCTTTGATTTCAGTATATATGTTATTCTTTCTAATGGAAGGTTTGTTAACATCTGTCTTAACCACTGAGTCACATCTGGTCTATGAGTCTTTTTCCATAATAGTGCAATACATTTTTTGGCATTAAGCAAACTGAGGTTTATGAATGTTCTTTCACTTTTTTTTTTTTCCACAATATCTTTATTGAACCTTTTCTTTTTTTTTTTTTAACAAACATGATACAAACAATCAAACACTAACACTAAAGTACTACAAAAAAAAAATGCACTAAAAACACCAACAACCACCAACAAAATCAAGTCTTCAACAATGCTCCTCTGTTTAGTCTAGACAATCCAATACATAAGTATACATATTATGTTCACCAGTTTGGAATTTACAAGGTCCACACACATCATTCACCTTCTTCTTCAAGAGTTATGTTTAAATTTTTTACATAATCAATAAAAGGTCTCCATATATTCTCAAACACAATTTCCTTTGATTTTAGTATATATGTTATTCTTTCTAATGGAAGGTTTGTTAACATCTGTCTTAACCACTGAGTCACATCTGGTCTATGAGTCTTTTTCCATAATAGTGCAATACATTTTTTGGCATTAAGCAAACTGAGGTCTATGAATGTTCTTTCACTTTTATTAAAATTATGCTTTTCTGGGTACAGACCCAACAAAAACAGTTTAGGATTCAATATGATTTGTTTTGAGATTATTTTTTCAATTGTTACCCTCACCTCTTCCCAAAACATTCTTATTAATCTACATTCCCATAAACAATGAAATAGGGTTCCTTTACTTTCCATGCATTTTGTGCATGTATCTGGTATATTTTTGTTATATCTATTTAACTCCTCCGGTGTAACATACATCCGCATTAACCATTTGAAATGTATCAATTTAAGGCGTGCATTTATTGATTTGGTTTGAGCTTCTGTACAAGCCAATTCCCATTGTTCCTCTGAAATTTCAATTTGCAGATCTTCTTTCCAGTAGTTTAATCTTTTCAGTGAATTTTCACTTGAAGATAGTGTCAATGAGTTATAAAACTCTGAAATAATACCCTTTCTTTTACTATCTTTCATCATCATTTTTTCCAAGGATGAATAAATAGGTCGAGTGAGAGCTTTATTTTGATTTGATCGAATAAAGTTTCTAAGTTGAAGATATTTAAAAAAATGTGTTCTATTGAGATTAAATTTGATCCTCAGCTCTTCAAAAGACATTATGTTGTCTGCACCTGGCAAATATAAATCCTGAATCTTTTGTATCCCTTTTAAATTCCATACTTTAAATACAGCGTCCGCTCTCCCTGGTTTAAAATATTGATTACCCCATATTGGACTAAATTGTGACAATAACTGTGGTTCTTTTAAATAGTTTTTAGCTTCACACCATATTTTGATCATATGCTTTACAAATGGATTTTTAACTTGTTTTTGTAATTTTTTTGCCGAATCTGAGTATATGAATATGGGAAGAGGTAAAGGTAAATTGTATGATTCCATTTCAGTCCAGTGAGGGAGATCATTTGATGAAAAATAATATGTCATAGACCTCAGTTGTGCCGACCAATAATACAACATAAAATTTGGACATTTCAGACCTCCACGATCAAATGGTAAATATAATAAAGACAAACGTAATCTAGCCCTCCTGTTGTTCCATATAAATTCCACTAACTTTTTTTTTATTCTTGAGAATAGATCTAAAGGTGGTGATAAGGGAATGTATTGAAATAAATAAAGTATTTTAGGTAAAATATTACTTTTAAGTATATTGATTCTCCCGATCATCGACATTGGTAGTGACATCCATCTCTGAGTTAACTCACTGATATCTGACATTAAGGCTTCATAGTTGACACTGACGACTGATTCTAGCTTAGGCATAATTTGGATTCCTAAATATTTAAACTGATTTACAACATTGAATTGATTTACCTCAGGGGCTGGGTAATTTCTCTGGGTCTCATTTAGCATTAATATTGAAGATTTAGTTTTATTTATTTTATATCCTGATATTTCCCCAAAATTCTTTATTAAATTCAACAAGGTTGGAATTGATTTTTTTAGATTCGACATAAACAAAATTATGTCATCGGCGTACAGGGAGATTTTATGTTCTGTTGGTCCAACTTTAATTCCATATATTTGTGAATGTAAACGTATCGCTATCGCTAGAGGTTCAATTGCCATAGTAAACAGTAAAGGTGAAAGTGGACAGCCTTGTCGACATCCTCTATTGATTTTTATTGGTTTTGAAATATTGTTATTTGTTAGGATTTCTGCTGTAGCATTATTGTATATTATTTGAACCCATTTTATGAAATTATTTCCAAGTCCAAACCTTTGTAGTACTTCAAAAAGAAAGGGCCATTCAACTCTATCAAAGGCCTTTTCGGCGTCCAATGATAGGAGAGCTGTATCCGGTGCTTCTTTATTAAAATAAATAATATTAAATAGTCTTCTTACATTATGGAAGCCTTGTCTACCCTTTATAAAGCCATTCTGATCTCGATTAATAATATTTGGTAAAATTTCTTGTATTCGTCTTGCTAAAATTTTACAGATTATCTTAAGGTCGGCGTTTAATAGGCTTATTGGTCTCATATTTTCACATTTATTAGAGGGCTTACCTGGTTTTGGCAGCAGTATAATTAAGGCATTATTTATGTATGATGGTAAATTATTATTTTGAAATGCTTCTAAAACCATTTCCAAAAAAGGTTTTATTAATTTATTCTTAAATTTTTTATAAAGGTCAACTGGAAGACCATCTGGTCCTGCACTTTTTCCTGATTTCATATTATCAATGGCTAGCCCAACTTCTTCTTGACTAATTTTAGACTCCAATATCTCCCTGTTTTCATTTGGAATACACGGTATAGATAGTTCGTTCAAAAACCCATTTAGTTTTGTTAATTCAGGTTCATTTTTGGTATCATATAATTTTTCATAGTAATCTCTAAAGGCTCTATTAATTTCTAAAGGATCTATAACTACCTGTCCATTACTTATAATACTGGTAATTGGTGTTTTAATTTCCAATTGTTTAATCTGCCATGCTAATAATTTTCCTGATTTTTCACCTTGTTCATAAAAAGATTGTTTCAATCTTAGAAGACTCGAGGCAGCTCTATTCGCTGATTTTTTGTCGTATTCAGCTCTCAAAATCAGTAATTCATTCTCCAACCTTGGGTCACTTCCTGCATACACTTTTTCCTGAAGATTTTTTATTTTATGTTCCAATTTAGCTCTCTCCTCTCGAGTCTTCTTAGATTTTGATCCTGTATAACTAATAATATGTCCCCTAATAAAAGCTTTGAAAGCCTCCCACTTTACACATGCTGATGTTTGTGTAGTATTGATGTCAAAGAACTCGTCTATCTGTTTTTCTATATACTTGACAAATTCCTCATCCTGAAGCCATTTATGCTGAAATTGCCATCTACCTGATTCCTTTATCAATTTTTTATCTACATATATTAGACAACAGGGTGCATGGTCAGAGATCACGATGTTATCATAAAAGCAGTTTTGAATCTTGGACCTTAATTCTGTGGAAATCAAAAAATAATCAATACGTGAGAATGTCTTGTAGGTACTGGAATAACAAGAATAGGCTTTAACTTGTGGTTTCATTTCTCTCCATATATCTAACAATCTCAATTCTTTCATAAAATGATTAATAGTCATCCTACATCCAATGTGCGTACAATCCAGTCCTGTTGATCTATCCACACCTGGATTCAATGTACAATTAAAATCCCCTGCTATAATATGTTGCCCTGTAAGTGATGATAAGATGAGAAATAAATTAGCAAAGAACTTCTGGTCATCTATATTGGGACCATATAAGTTCACAAGATTTATATTTTCTAATAGCAAAGAACCTTGAATGATTACATATCTTCCAAATTTGTCTCCAATTACATTTTTCACTTGAAAAGGAACTGATTTATGTATGAGAGTCATAACTCCCCTGGCTCGGGATGAAAATGAAGAGGTGAATACACTTCCCTGCCATCTACTCCTAATTCTTTTAACATCCTCCTCTATCAGATGAGTTTCTTGTAAAAACACAATTCTTGAACCCATGTCCTTTATTTTATTCATAACTTGTTTAAGTTTTTTTAAATTTTGTAGACCTCTGCAATTCCATGAAGTTAAATTAAGATTAACACTTTGGTCCATGATCAATAGAGAGTTTGGGATTACCTTGCAGTGTAAACATGCTCATACAGAGAAGCAAAAACATGAGTGGTTGAACATTCATCCTACAAACTACACACAAACAAATTCCCCCTTCCCACACTTGTGGCAAACCCCCCAAAATCAAAAGAAAAATTCTGTCTCCCGATATAGCCATCGACTGTTCCACATCCACGGGGAACAGCCTAAGCCACTCCTTCTTCATCCTCCCAATCACCCTAACTCTACTGCTTTTAATGACGTAACATTAACTCTCCTCTGTAGTTTTCCAACTTAACTCCAAAATTTTTACCAACTTTGTACATCCTAGTTTTTTTTTGTTTGTTTTGTTTTTGTTTTGTTTTTTTTTAATATATAATACAATCTATATTTTGTAAACTTACTATTTACTTCAAGTCAGTCAGATGCCTGTGCAAATGCTTAGTTATTCTACCTTATATTTTGTTCATGCTTAGCTCCCACCAGTCTCTTCTTCTTCTTTGATCTTCTTGATGAACTCCTGCGCCTCCTCTGGGGTCTTGAAGATGTGGGTTCTGCCCTCATACGTGGTCAGCAGTCTCGCAGGATAGATTACACCATGACGAATCCCAAGGTTGCGCAGCTCCTTACGTACGGGATCAAACTGCTTCCTCAATTGCTGGATTCCTGTGGCCAAATCTGGGTAGAACCGCACCTGCTGGTCCTGGTGTTTAATCTCTCCTTTAGCACGTGCAGCGTTGAAGATCTTCATCCTGTCTCTGTTGCTTAGAAACTTCATAATTAAGGTCCTCGGCGGTCCCTCATCTCTCCGTGGGCCAATACGATGTGCTTTTTCCAGAACCACTGCTGATTGCAACTCCTCGCTGCCCAGCACCTCCGGAATCCACTTTTCCAGAAAGGAACATACGTCCCGACCTTCTAATTCCTCTGGAAGACCCACCAGCCTCAAGTTATTCTGTCTCGACCGAGATTCCAAATCCAAAATATTATCTTCCAGAGATTTATTTTTTTTTTCCAAAGTGCGCACCTTTAATTGAAGACGGGTGACGTCATCTTCAGCACTAGCGAGACGGAGCTCCATCTGCGCCGTTCGTTCTACACAGTCACCCAATTCCTTTCTTATTCCTTCCAGCGCTGTCATAATCCCATCAAATCTAGAGGAAAAGTCCGCTCTCATTGAACTCATGGCAGCCATCAGCGCATCTGCGCCATTCCCCGCAGAAATCGCACCGCCGCCAGCTTCCTCCGCCATATATGGAGCCTTGTTTGCTGCGTCACAGACCTGAAAGTCCGTTAATTTGGACTGTTTCGGCGGCTCGCTTTTTCCTTTTCCTGGTTTTCCAGCCTTAGGCTTCGCCGACATATCCTCGCCCAAATGCTGGGATACGTTCTGTCCCAAATGAGAGAGTTATTTGCCGATTTTTTTTTTTCCAGGAGCAGAGCAGAGCGAGACACGTCCGTCCTACGTGGCAGCCATAACCGGAAGTCTGTTCTTTCACTTTTATTAAAATTATGCTTTTCTGGGTACAGACCCAACAAAAACAGTTTAGGATTCAATATGATTTGTTTTGAGATTATTTTTTCAATTGTTACCCTCACCTCTTCCCAAAACATTCTTATTAATCTACATTCCCATACACAATGAAATAGAGTTCCTTTACTTTCCATACATTTTGTGCACGTATCTGGTATGTTTTTGTTATATCTATTTAACTCCTCCGGTGTAACATACATCCGCATTAACCATTTGAAATGTATCAATTTAAGGCGTACATTTATTGATTTGGTTTGAGCTTCTGTACAAGCCAATTCCCATTGTTCCTCTGAAATTTCAGTTTGCAGATCTTCTTTCCAGTAGTTTAATCTTTTCAGTGAATTTTCACTTGAAAATAGTGTCAATGAGTTATAAAACTCTGAAATAATACCCTTTCTTTTACTATCTTTCATCAACATTTTTTCCAAGGATGAATAGATAGGTCGAGTGAGAGCTTTATTTTGATTTGATCGAATAAAGTTTCTAAGTTGAAGATATTTAAAAAAATGTGTTCTATTGAGATTAAATTTGATCCTCAACTCTTCAAAAGACATTATGTTTTCTGCACATGGCAAATATAAATCCTGAATCTTTTGTATCCCTTTTAAATTCCATACTTTAAATACAGCGTCCGCTCTCCCTGGTTTAAAATATTGATTACCCCATATTGGACTAAATTGTGACAATAACTGTGGTTCTTTTAAATAGTTTTTAGCTTCACACCATATTTTGATCATATGCTTTACAAATGGATTTTTTAACTTGTTTTTGTAATTTTTTTGCCGAATCTGAGTATATGAATATGGGAAGAGGTAAAGGTAAATTGTATGATTCCATTTCAGTCCAGTGAGGGAGATCATTTGATGAAAAATAATATGTCATAGACCTCAGTTGTGCCGACCAATAATACAACATAAAATCTGGACATTTCAGACCTCCACGATCAAATGGTAAATATAATAAAGACAGACGTAATCTAGCCCTCCTGTTGTTCCATATAAATTCCACTAACTTTTTTTTAATTCTTGAGAATAAATCTAAAGGTGGTGGTAAGGGAATGTATTGAAATAAATAAAGTATTTTAGGTAAGATATTACTTTTAAGTATATTAATTCTCCCGATCATCGACATTGGTAGTGACATCCATCTCTGAAGTAACTCATCAATATCTGTCATTAAGGCTTCATAATTGACACTGGCGACTGATTCTAGCTTAGGCACAATTTGGATTCCTAAGTATTTGAACTGATTTACAACATTGAATTGATTTACCTCAGGGGCTGGGTAATTTCTCTGGGTCTCATTTAGCATTAATATTGAAGATTTAGTTTTATTTATTTTATATCCTGATATTTCCCCAAAATTCTTTATTAAATTCAGCAAGGTCGGAATTGATTTTTTAAGATTCGACATAAACAAAATTATGTCATCGGCATACAGGGAGATTTTATGTTCTGTTGGTCCAACTTTAATTCCATATATTTGTGACTGTAGACGTATCGCCATCGCTAAAGGTTCAATTGCCATAGTAAACAGTAAAGGTGAAAGTGGACAGCCTTGTCGACATCCTCTATTGATTTTTATTGATTTTGAAATATTGTTATTTGTTAGAATTTCTGCAGTAGCATTATTATATATTATCTGAACCCATTTTATGAAATTATTTCCAAGTCCAAACCTTTGTAAGACTTCAAAAAGAAAGGGCCATTCAACTCTATCAAAGGCTTTTTCGGCATCCAGTGATAAGAGAGCTGTATCCGGTGCTTCTTTATTAGAATAAATAATATTAAATAGTCTTCTTACATTATGGAAGCCTTGTCTTCCCTTTATAAAGCCATTCTGATCTCGATTAATAATATTTGGTAAAATTTCTTGTATTCGTCTTGCTAAAATTTTACAAATTATCTTAAGGTCGGCATTTAATAGGCTTATTGGTCTCATATTTTCACATTTATTAGAGGGCTTACCTGGTTTTGGCAACAGTATAATTAAGGCATTATTCATATATGATGGTAAATTACTATTTTGAAATGCTTCTAAAACCATTTCCAAAAAAGGTTTTGTTAATTTATTCTTAAATTTTTTATAAAGGTCAACTGGAAGACCATCTGGTCCTGCACTTTTTCCTGATTTCATATTATCAATGGCTAGTCCAACTTCTTCTTGACTAATTTTAGACTCCAGTATCTCCCTATTTTCATTTGGAATACACGGTATAAATAGTTCATTCTAAAAAACCCATGTAGTTTTGTTAAGTCAGATTCATTTTTGGTATCATATAATTTTTCATAGTAATCTCTAAAGGCTCTATTAATTTCTGAAGGATCTATAACTACCTGTCCGTTACTTATAATACTGGTAATTGGTGTTTTAGATTCTAATTGTTTAATCTGCCATGCCAATAACTTTCCTGATTTTTCACCTTGTTCATAAAAAGATTGTTTCAATCTTAGAAGACTCGAGGCAGCTCTATTCGCTGATTTTTTGTCATATTCAGCTCTCAAAATCAGTAATTCGTTCTCCAACCTTGGATCTCTTCCTGCATATACTCTTTCTTGAAGAATTTTTATTTTATGTTCCAATTGGACTCTCTCCTCTCGAGTCTTCTTAGATTTTGAACCTGTATAACTAATAATATGTCCCCTAATAAAAGCTTTGAAAGCTTCCCACTTTACACATGCTGATGTTTGTGTAGTATTGATATCAAAGAACTCATCTATCTGTTTTTCTATATACTTAACAAATTCCTCATCCTGAAGCCATTTATGCTGAAATTGCCATCTACCTGGTTCCTTTGTCAATTTCTTATCTACATACATTAGACAGCAGGGTGCATGATCAGAGATCACGATGTTATCATAAAAACAGTTTTGAATCTTGGACCTTAATTCTGTGGAGATCAAAAAATAATCTATACGTGAGAATGTCTTGTTGGTATTGGAATAACAAGAGTATGCTTTAACTTGTGGTTTCATTTCTCTCCATATATCTATCAATTTCAATTCTTTCATAAAATGATTAATGGTCATCCTACATCCATTGTGCGTACAGTCCAGTCCTGTTGATCTATCTATACTGGGATTCAATGTACAATTAAAATCCCCTGCTATTATATGTTGCCCTGTAAGTGATGATAAGATAAGAAATAAATTGGCAAAGAACTTTTGATCATCTATATTGGGACCATATAAGTTCACCAAATTTATGTTTTCTAATAGCAAAGATCCTTGAATGATTACATATCTTCCAAATTTGTCTCCAATTACATTTTTCACTTGAAATGGGACTGATTTATGTATGAGAGTCATAACTCCCCTGGCTCGGGATGAAAATGATGAGGTGAAAACATTTCCTTGCCATCTACTCCTAATTCTTTTTACATCTTGCTCTATTAGATGAGTTTCTTGTAAAAACACAATTTTTGAACCCATGTCTTTTATTTTATTCATAACTTGTTTAAGTTTTTTTAAATTTTGTAGACCTCTGCAATTCCATGAAGTTAAATTAAGATTAACGCTTTGATTTATAATCAATAGGGAGTTTGGGATTACCTTGCAGTGTAAACATGCTCAAACAGAAAAGCAAAAAAATGAGAGGTTGAACATTCACCCTACAAACTACACACAAACAAATTCCCCCTTCCCACATTTGTGGCAATCCCCCCAAAAGCAAAAGAAAAATTCCGTCTCCCGGTATAGCCATCGACCGTTCCACACCCACGAGGATCAGCCAAAGCCACTCCTTCTTCATCCTCCCAATCACCCTAACTCTACTGCTTTTAATAACGTAACATTAACTCTCTTCTGTAATTTTCCAATTTAACTCCAAAATTTTTTTAGCAATTTTGTACTTTTTTTTTTTTTTTAATATGTAATACATTCTATATTTTGTAATCTTGTTATATGCTTCTAATCAGTTAAATGCTCAAATATTCTACCCTATATTCTGTTCATGCTTAGCTCCCACCAGTCTCTTCCTGGATCTTCTTGATGAGCTCCTGCGCCTCCTCGGGGGTCTTGAAGATGCGTGTTCTGCCCTCATATGTGACCAGAAGTCTTGCAGGGTGAATCACTCCATGACGAATCTCAAGGTTGCGCAGTTCTTTGCGGATGGGGTCAAACTGCTTCCTTAATTGTTGGATTCCTGAGGCCAGATCTGGGTAGAACCGCACCTGCTGATCTTGGTATTTAATTTCTCCTTTGGCCCGCACCGCGTTGGAGATCGTCATCCTGTCTCTGTAGCTGAGAAACTTCATAATTAGCGTCCTCGGTGCTGCCTTGTTACCTCTCGGTGGGCCAATTCGGTGGGCGCTTTCCAAGACGACTGATGATTTTAGCTCCGCGTTGTTCAGCGCCTCCGGGATCCACCCCTCCAAAAAGGAGCATGAATCACGACCTTCGGCTCCCTCCGGTAAACCCACCAGCCTCAGGTTGTTCCTTCTGGACCGAGATTCCAAGTCCAGAACGCTATTTTCCAGATCTTTATTTTTTTTTTCCAAAGTGCGCACCTTTATTTGAAGTCCGCTGATTTCATCCTCCGCACTTGACACACGAAGCTCCGCCTGCGTCACTCGCTCCACGCAGTCACCCAACTCCTTTCTCATTGCATCCAACGCTGCCATAATCCCATCAAGTTTAGCGGAAAAGTCTGCTCTCATTGAGCTAATGGCAGCCAGCACTGCACCTGTGCCGCCATCGTCAGCAGCAGCAGTTACCGCACCACCGCTAGTTTCATCCGCCATATCCGCAGCTTTTTCTACTGCGCCACAAACTTTAAAGTCCGTTAATTTGGACTGCTTCGGCGATTCAATTTTTCCCCCTCCTGATTTCCCAGCCTTAGTCTTCACCGGCATATCCTCACCCAAACGCTGGGAAAAGTTCTGTTCCAAATGAGAGAGTTATTTGCCGAATTTTTATTTCCAGGGGCAGAGCAGAGTGATACGTGTCCTTCTAGGCGGCCGCCATAACCGGAAGTGGCAGGGCCCAAGTTAACCTGGATGAGGGAACTGGGTGGCATGGTGGAACGCCTGTGATGGCGGGGAGCCGAGTGGATGGCTTTCTCTGCTTCTGGAGTTCGGCTGGGAGGTACCGAGAAGCAGGGGGCTACAACAGCCTCACCGGCATTGAAAGTGAGCAGGGCAGGACTGGCTGGCACAGTGAAGCGACATGCCACACAGGAACACTGGAGGCCGAGTCGGGCTCCTCAGGGGGTTGCTTATGTGGTTCAACCCAGAGAGGAGGCCAGGTCGAGGAGTCATGAACATTGGAAGCCGAGTCAGGCTCCTTTGGGAGTCGATGATGTCGTTCGACCCAGGGAGGAGGTTCGGCTGAGAGGGGTTTGTGGCAAGCGGAAACGATGGGAGGACCAGGGGCAGCTGCAGGTGGTGGCTGTTCGGGAGGACGGATACCTTCAGCTGTCCGATGGCTCATGAAGACACCCCAATGAGCTGCGGCACGCCAATGAGGAGAAGGAGGTGTCGGGGCGCTGACCTGGATTATCTCCGGGTGCAAAGGGAAGAAGGAGTTCTGGATGGGACCCTCCGGACGGGTCTCCGGGGGGTGGTTTCTCCACTGGGACTGTACAGTAGTAGGGAGCAATGGGTCAAGCTAAATGTTAAGATGTGAATTGCCCAGGCTACGTAATTATGTCAATATGTTTCATACACAAAGTTGCTACGTATGTGAAGTGCCCATGTTTAAAAAAATAATAATAATTATATCAATGTGTTTAATACATGCAGCTGATGTGTGGTTTGCCGGGATTATGGGGTGATTGTGTTAAGGTGTTCATAGCATGGTGTTGATGTGAATATTGACTGATTTGTTTATTGAACCTGTTTGTACATATGTTTATGGGATTGTTTTGTACATTATACTAGGAACACAGCAGTTTTTTTTAGTTTATGGACTATATAATAACAGAGATGGCAGAATAATCCATCTGGCCATGTGGGGGTGGGACAGTAGTCCACCAGTCCCCCTTTAGTTTTAGTTGTTTGTGTGCATGGACAGGCCTTAATTATTTCTGTTTGTTGTTTGTGTGTGATTCGGGCTCTAAATTTGGGAGGGTCTGGATGGTGTGTATCTGCATTTTGGACCTTTTTGAAGGGGGGGTGTAATGTTGTTCAATAATGTTAATATGACATATTATTGTATGACATGAGTGGTGGCTCCATCTTTCTGGTTTCACCGCCACCCATAGCATAAAAGGGCTATGCGGAAGAGGGACGGTCTCCTTTGACCTCACTTCTGCCTGGACGGGAGCGCTGTGGTATACTGTGAGTTCAATAATAAAGTCATGTTCAACTGCACTCCCAGCCTCATCATTGGTTCACGGTTATGGACATAACACCGGGTGCACCAACATGGCAGCCAGGTGGCCTCACTCGGCTCTGTACTCGCTAATGGGGAGTGAGCCATCCAGCTTTTCTATAGAGATCAGTGTCCCATATGCAGAAGTAGAGGGAGCGTGACTTAGGCTGGGAGCTGGGAGAGCTGTCACACAGACAGCAAAGCAAGCCCAAATAAGCAACTACACGTTAAAAAACAAACCCACAAACCCGCAACCCACAACTGATGAGATTTGCAAGCGACTTTAGAGAAAAACAAGCCCAAAGTTGCTTATTATAAGCGGGCTTGGCAACACTGATTGGGGCAGCAGTGGCTCAGGAGGTAGAGCAGGTTGTCCAATAATCACATGGTTGGCGGTTCGAATCCCGCTCTCCCCGAATATCCTGCCATTGTGTCCCTGGGCAAGACATTTCACCCCTAATTGCTCCTGGTGGGTCTGGAAGCGTCATGTTAGGTAGCATGCCACCATCAGTGTGTGAATGTGTGTGTGAATGGGTGGATAGCAGGATCTGTAAAGCGCTTTGGTCATCAAGAGATGAGAATAAAATAAAAGCGTTATATAAGTGAATGCCATTTACACTAATGACAGAGGAAAACACAGAGATATCAGTAATGAATTAGGGACCAACAGGGAGCACAAAAGATAAAAACAGAGGACAGAAGGCAAATAATCATAATAATGAACACAGAGAGGCAAAAAGTAAGCACAAAGCATGGGCATGATCCTAAGATCACGCCCCAGATCATGACATTGTGTCCTTTTCTTTATACACTCCCACTGAATCAGAAGAAACTGGATTTTAGCATTTCCCAAATGGCGTGGGACAGGAAAAGAAACCAAAGGTGCCCCATAATGCCTGTGCCGCACACAGTTAGGAAGAAAACAGAAATACTGCAAAATAATAATCCAATGAAATAATTTTATAATATTTCGTCTTGTCATTTTTCGTCAATGAAAATGATGAGAGTTTTTATTTCTTAAACTAAATTTTGTCTCGTCTTTATTAGTCAATGAAATTGCATGTGATACTTAGCCACAGTCAGCATCACATGGCCTCTATTTACGTCCCGTTTCATATTGTTCTCGTAAAAAAGGTCAGCTGACGAACATATTTCTTCACATTTTTTGTTGACGAAATTAACACTATTCCCAGGTGACCACAGTGCATCACTGATGAAGACACAATCTGGCAAGTGGAGGCCACCATTTTGGACAATTGCTACATAACCGTTTGCCAGCCCAAGGAGTCAAAATCAGTGTGAGGTCTGTTGAAAAAAAAAAATCATCCCGTGGATTCCTCAGTTGCTCACACCTTTCCAGAAGCAGGAATGAGTCAGGTGCTTAAGAAGCTCTTTTGGCTACGCGCCAAGAAAACCCCGAGGACTTCTTGATACACTAATCACAGAGGACAAAAGTTGAGTCCATCACTTTGATCCAGAGACTAAAGCTCTCAGTCGAAGCAATGGAAGCATTATGACTTACCACCTCTGAAGAAGGCACGTGTCCAACCCTCGGTGAACAAGGTCCTGCTCACAGTCTTTTGGGACCAGCATGGAGAATTGATGATGGATTTCCTGGTAAAGGGTACCACAGTTACCAGGACTCACTATGCTTGACTGCTGCAGAAATTCCGGAAGGCCATCAAAACCGAAAGGTGTGGCATGCTGACCAAAGGTGTCCACCTCCTGCAAGACAATGTCCTGGTTTACAACTTGCAGGTTCCCCATACAGAAGCACAGTCCTGTGGCTACTGCATGTAATCCTTCCTCATCCCGCTTACTCTCCCAACCTTGCACCCATCTGACTTCCACCTCTTTCCAACAATGAAGTCATTTTTAAAGGGCAAGTACTTTCAAGACAATGACACACTGATTTCTGAGGTCAAGTTGTGGGTTCTGAAACAACTTGCAGACTTCCATAGGTGAGGTCTCCACACCGGCATAAAACAATGGGAGAAGTGTGTGACCCTTGGTGGTAGGTACCTTTGTAGTGCAAGACTAATAACTGTGACAAATTGAGTTCCTCTTAGTCCATGGGGAATGAGTTATGAGAAATTTTTAATGAATAGCCCTCATAATTTGCATAAACTACAAAAAACATAAATACAAATACAAAAAAGGTATATAAATGCAAGTTAGGTTGACACTGCACTTGCATTCATAGTAGCAAAACTCTTGAAGTAAATCAGCGAACTGGGATTCAGATAACATTTGCAAGAATGAATTAAGTTTGAAATATCCCTGACTAGTGAATACACAATGCCAAATTGCTGCTTTAAAAAGCTTAATGTCATATTGAAGACCATGAGATGTCATGTAGAGCTGAATAGTGGGATCTTTTTGTCATGTTCTGGTGAGCGCCCCCCCCCCCCCCCCCCGTTCAACTTTCCCCTACTCTGCAGGCAATCACCTAACCTGCATGATGAGACACACCTGCTGCCTCTGCCTCGCCAGCGCTTAGAAGGACCTTCATATCAATGCTTCAGCGCTGGCTCGTTGGGTATACTACCTACTACAAGCAAGTAAGTTATATTCTCTCCCTCAGAGGAAAATTATTAATTCCTCTTGTCCTCTCTTCCACAGGTTGCTACCATCTTCGTGGTGCATCTCCGGGGTTGTTGTGTGCTCACCTGCCTCATCATTGTCACCACTTCAGCAGCCATATCCACCCGGTCAGACACCTCACCTTCCCTTTTCAGTCTCCCTCCTTATCTACCCTGCTCTCATCTCTCCTTCCAGGCTGGGTCTTCCTCTGGCGAGTGATGTCTTTCATTAACGAAGCTTTCCCTTTTTGAATTAATAAGATCCAAATTAATTTACTTCTCTGTGTGATCGTGTGTGTTCTCTGGTGTCACTCCCTGCACATGAGCTGTCAATTATTGCCAATCATGACAGAACGAGCCAGCCCCAGCGGAAGCTCAGCGGGAGCGACATCAATGGAATACTCCGCTTTAGATCACTTAGATGCCACAGAGAGGCAGGTGGCTTACACAGCAGCTGCAGATTAGTATGCAGCAGCTGGGCACGGCCACCGAACATTTGACCCATTTGCTTTGTCCGGTTTCCACCCCTCCATCTGTTGCCCCAGTTTCTTCCACCACGCGCCGAACTACCTCCATTCCCTCACCTGCCCCATACACGGAGGAGGTGGGGAAATGTAAGGGCTTTTTGTGTCACGTTTGGCTTTATTTGGGCCAGGTCGGCGGGGAGTACCCGGATGATACAGCTAAAATTCATTTCATGACCCTCCTGCTGCGAGATAGGGCCCTCAACTGGGCCCAGTCCATTCTCGACAGTCCGGAAGTCCCTTATTATTCATTTGATAGATTTGTTAATGAATTCGCTCACGCGCTCGACTGGTCAGACAGCGAAGGGAACACCATGAGCTGAGTGATGTCATTTCGTCAGGGGAGTCGGTCTGCCGTTGACTACTCTGTGGAGTTCTGGGTCGCCACGGCAGACTCTGGATGGAAAGATGTTTTGCTACGCAACGTCTTCCTCCAGGGTTTAATACGAAAACCTCTGCGACGACCTAGCATGGTCTTATCGATCAGGCTGTTAGTTTAGATACGTAACCAATATCGTGAGTGCACGAGGGAGCGCAAGGCCTCCTCCATCCTGCCCAGTGTGCGCATGCCCTCTTTGGCTGCTGACACAGGTGGAGCCGGCTCCTCCTCTGAGCCTATGGAGCTCAGCCGAGTCCATCTGACTCCGGATGAGCACCAGCGGCACAGGAAAGCCAGCGCATGCATGTATTGTGGCTCCTTAAAGCACACACTGCATGAGTGCCAGCTGAGGCCCAAAAGACACAGCCCGTCAGCAGCCGTGGGGGGTCTGACAGGCAGGAAATCCATTCATCCCCCCAGTAATTTCTCCATTTTGGCCCTCATCCAGTTGCCAGGGGTCGAGAGGAGAGTCATGGCTTTGATTGATTTGGGGGCAGAGCAGAACTTTATTTCTGTGCACCTCGTGCGGGATGTAGGCATCCCCATGACCAAATTGCCCATGCCCCTCAATGTTACTACATTGTCGGGCGGAAATGTAGCCACCATTACCGAAAGCACGGGGCCGGTGTCCGTCCTGCTTTCCAATAACCACCGGGAGACTATTTTGTACTTTATTCTCGCTAAATCATGTCACCCGGTGGTATTGGGCACCCGTGGCTCCAGAAACATAATCCTATTATTAATTGGGCACATAACTCCATCTCTTCCTGGACCCCGTATTGTTTGGCATCCTGTCTTAGCTCGGCCGGGTGTTCACCAACGCTGCCCATCTCTTCCCCTCCGGCAGAGCTGCCGGACCTCAGCCTAGTACCCGAGGTCTATCATGACCTCGGAGAAGTCTTCAGCAAGTCGAGAGCACTTTCTTTACCTCCCCATCGCTCTTACGACTGTGCTATAGACCTTCTCCAAGGTGCGTAGCTGCCATCCAGCTGGCTCTACAGTATTTCTGGGCCGGAGAGGGAGGTGATGAAGAGCTATATTAAAGATTCTTTGAATGCCGGCCTCATTTGGCCTTCATCAGCTCCTCTTGGGGCACGATTCTTTTTTGTTAGGAAGAAGGACGTTTCCTTGTGCCTGTGCATTGATTATTGGGAACTTAATGCCATAACTCTTAAGGATAAGTATCCTCTGCCCCTGATAAACTTCGCGTTTGAGTTCCTTCAGCGCGCGTGAGTATTCACCAAATTGGATTTGCGTAACGTATACCATCTGGTGCGCATTCGTGAGGGGGACGAATGGAAGACAGCCTATAAAGCACACTTGGGGCAATTTGAATATCTGGTGATGCCGTTCGGGCTCACCAGTGCCCCCACCTTCTTCCAGCGTATGATCAATGACATGCTCCATGATATGGTTAATCAATTTGTTTTTGTCTACCTTGACGACATTTTGATTTTTTTCCCACATGCCAGAGGAACACGCAGTTCATGTCAGGGCTGTTCTACAACAGCTCCGGGAGAACCAGCTTTACATTAAGGCCGAGAAGTGTGAGTTTTCCACCCGCTCCACTTCGTTCCTCAATTTTATCGTAGCTGAGGGGGAACTGAGGGCCGACCCAGCCAAGGTGAAGGCTATGCTAGATTGGCCTACACCCCACTCCCGCAAGGAGCTCCAGCACTTCTTGGAGTTCGTGAATGTTTATTGCCATTTCATCAGAAACTATAATGGAGTAGCACAGCCTCTTACCCAGCTGACCTCAGTTAAAGTGCCCTTTAGTTGGTCTGAGGCAGATGAACAGGCCTTTTCCAAATTGAAGGGTCTGTTCTCCAACACCCCCATCTTGGCCCAGGTCGACCCCCAGCTCTAGTTTATTCTAGAGATGGATGCTTCTGACTCGGGGGTGGGCGCTGTCCTATCACAACGCTCAGCTTCAGATCAGAAGCTCCATCCATGTGCGTATTTCTCTCAGCGGCTCACGCCTGCCGAGAGGAATTACAACATAGGGAACCGAGAGCTCTTGGCCATTAAGTTGGCTCTTGAGGAGTGGAGACACTGGCTGGAGGGAGAGGCCTAGCCTGTTATTGTGTGGACCGACCACAAAAATTTAGAATATCTTCAGTCGGCCCGCAGGCTGAACGCCAGGCAGACCCACTGGGCCTTATTTTTTGCTAGATTTAATCTTACCTTCACTTATAGGCCTGGCTCCTGTAATGTAACACCAGACGCTCTCTCCCGCCAGTTCTGCCCTGACCCTCCTACCCTTCATTCCCTTCCCCAACCCATTGTCACACCCTCTTGCTTCCTTGGAGATCTCACGTGGGACATTGAGCAGAGGGTCCGGCGGGTTCAATCCACAGAACCCAAGCCAGAAAGGGGGTCCTGACGGTTGTCTGTTTGTTCCGGCCGCTCTTCGCAGTGATGTCATCAGGTGGGGCCACACCAGCTTTTTCACCTGCCATCCTGGTATCACTCGCACCATCAACCTCATCCGTTGGGTTTTCTGGTGGACAACCCTGCGGACAGACGTCTGGGATTATGTCAAAGCCTGTCAAGTCTGCAATTGCAATAAATCTGACTCCTCACCCCCTTCTGGTCTCCTTCAGCCACTTCCCAGCCAACCCTGGTCCCACATTGCCCTGGACTTTATCACTGGACTTCCCCCTTTGCAAGGCAACACTGTTATCCTCCCCTGTGTTGATCGCTTCTCTAAGGCGATCCACCTGGTGCCCCTCCCTAAATTATCCTCTGCTTTGGAAATGGCGAACCTCCTCACTACCCACGTCATCTGTCTACACGGCATTCCTGTGGACACTGTGTCTGACCGGGGTCCTCAATTCACCTCCCAAGTCTGGAAATCCTTTTGCCACTCCCTAGGCACCACTGTCAGCCTTATCTCTTGATATCATCCTCAGAGCAACGGGAAGGCTGAGTGCGTCAACCAATCCCTGGGGGCTGCCCTTAGGTGTGTGGCAGCCTGCAACCCCAGCACTTGGAGCACCCATCTGACCTGGGTGGAATATTCTCATAACTCTGCTATCTCAACAGCCATTGGACTAACCCCATTCAAGGCATCCATGGGGTACACCCCCCACCCCCCCCGTTACTGATGGCGGAGAGAGACGTGGCTGTACCATCGTGGGGGCCCACGCACGTTGCTGTCGCCAGCTCTGGAAGACCACTCATGCTGCCCTCATCCGTTCGGCTGAATGCAACCGCCAGTACGCGGATCGCAGGCGTACTCCTGCTCCCAAGTATTCCATCGGGCAACAAGTGTGGTTGTCAGCGGACCAGGTGCCCTTGAAGATGGAGTCCAGGAAACTCTTTCCCCGTTTCCTGGGCCCATTCCTCATCTCCAGGGTTATTAATGATGTCACGGTCCATCTGAAGCTCCCGCCTGCAATGTGGATTCACCCCACCTTCCCCGTTTCTAAGATCAAGCCCCTCTCCACCAGCCCTCTCTGCCCCCCTCCGAAGCCGCCTCCTCCCCCTCGGATCCTTGACAGTCAAACCACCTACACGGTCCAGAGAATTCTGGACATTTGCTGTCGGGGCCGGGGGCTTCAATATCTTGTCCACTGGAAGGGCTACGGACCAGAAGAAAGATCATAGATCCCCCTCAAGGCGGTCCTTGAGGGGGAAGCACTGTCATGTTCTGGTGAGTGCACTCCCCCCCCCCCCCCTTCCTGTTCAACTTTCCCCGACTCTGCAGGCAATCACCTCACCTGCGTGATGAGACACACCTGCTGCCTCTGCCTCGCCAGCACTTAGAAGGACCTTCATGTCAATGCTTCAGTGCTGGCTCGTTGGGTATAGTACCTACTACAAGCAAGTAAGTTATATTCTCTCCCTCAGAGGAAAATTATTAATTCCTCTTGTTCTCTCTTCCACAGGTTGCTACCATCTTCATGGTATGTCTCCGGGGCTGTTGTGCGCTCACCTGCCTCATCATCATCACCACTTCAGCAGCCATATCGACCCGGTCAGACACCCCACCCAGCTCTACTCCTTCCTTCCATCTTCTACTCCTGGTTCGCTACTGGTGCTGGGTTTCACTGCCGGGTTCTCTGTGTCGCCCACGTGAGTGCAGTCCTATTTTCCCTTTTCAGTCTCCCTCCTTATCTAACCTGCTCTCATCTCTCCTTCCAGGCTGGGTCTTCCTCTGGCGGGTGATGTCTTTCATTAACGAAGCTTTCCCTTTTTGAATTAATAAAATCCAAATTAATTTACTTCTCTGTGTGATTGTGTGGGTTCTCTGATGTCACTCCCTGCACGTGAGCTGTCAATTATTGCCAATCATGACACTTTTTAATGATAACTTTGGTACAACTATAGCTTTCAAAGTAGAGGTCAAGGCAAAATTTTGGGGAAGTTCACTCTAAAATCTTATTATGCCTGCTGTTTTTACTCTCGGCTAATTAGTGACTTATCTATCAAGATGGCAGCATAAAAAGAACTTATATTCTACAGATCTCTGGTTTTCCACACAAACAACAGTTGAATGAATAGCACTACAGGATAGATTAATTTTGATTTTTTGGGGAAATATCCTTCTTTTTACCTGTACAGCAAAATTGCCAGTGGCTATATGCTTGTATGTATATTATTGTAGCAATATTTAATAAATTATAGTGTAATAAGGTACAGGAATTATTTATTTTATTTAGAAGTGGGTGTGCATGGGACTGAGGGTTAAACAGTCATCCCGACACTCACTAAATTGGAGAGAAAAGCACTCGTAAATAAGGGCACCAGTTCCAAAAGAACAAATTATTATTTAATTAATTTCTGTACCTTCAATAACTTAATGAATCAGTCTCAAAAATTAGTGAGTCCTTTACTGCTGTGACCAAGAAAGCATATATGCAAAGGAAACACTTCAACTTCTCTCGTTTACAAGTTTATTAAATGAAACTCATTCAGGTTAAATGACATTACATTCAAATGATTGATCAACAGGTGTCAAATATCACATCAGCTGTTAATGCATTACTGAGCATAAAATCTATAGTTAAACCTCTGTGGAACCAAGAGGAAACCAGATTTTATATTTCAACTGTAATGCAATGGAAGACTGAGGTAACTTAACAAAATCAGAATGCAGTTTTATGGGGAAAAACTACATAAGCTGATTACCTGAAAAAAAAACAGCTTATGAATCAATCTACAAAAATGAATGGAGGTTACTTAAAAAAATTAATAAGAATTTTCCTTCAATCGATAGCTTTGTCCTATGGCTGAGGGACTAATTGTACCATGAAATATTGGTTATGTTCAATTATAATTGATATTTAGGATATCTTGTTTAGACCCAGCAGACAGGAAAGTGGGAGTCTCACTTACAAACACAGCCGATTTCCAGCGGCGATCACAAACCAGTAAAATGGCAAAACAGGGGAAAGTGACGGGGAAGTCGTCTTCCAGGTCGTTCACAGCTGTGAGAAGCATAGAGTCGGCTGGGGGCTCCAGGAGCATGTGGCGCTTAGCTAGCAGCAGGATGAACGGGGCTCCAGGAGCAGATGTGACGTCTTTTTGCAACCAGTCCAAATTTAGGATGTCCCCGGCCCACAGGACAGGTAAAGGCTGGAGGAAAAGTGAATTTAGGCAGTTTCACCCACTGTCTCCTGGTTTCTTAACGTTGTCATACATGGGTGAGGCAGGGAAGGAAGGTCCAAAAATCTCTAGCTGTTCACTTTAAAGGCAGGAAAATTAAAAGTCCACTTTAACAGCAGGAAAAGTCAAAAAGTCCAGGAAAAACATTTAAATAGGATAAGAACGGCTTCTGATGCAAGGAAGAAAAAAGTTGAGCGTCTGACCCTCATTTAAAGGTAAGCTCACAGAAAAAAAGGATGGTTTCCCCTCAGATGCCAGAAAAGCAGGCAAAAGCTTATCAAAAGGTGATTTAAGAAACTAGCACAGGACTTGACAAGGTTCAGACACACAGAACATACAGAAATCACAGAAAACAAACAAAAACCGAGCTTACAGAACACTACCTAGGGTGGCTCCCTCTCTGTTTTTAAAGGGTCACAGTTCTGATATTATAAAAGTGTGACTGGCAGCAAGATGGGCCAATTACACAACATAACAAAAATAATGTTTTTGTAAGTTGTCTGTGTTTTTTCAACTGATTTAAGACAATTTTGCACCGCTGAATCCCAAAATGACATCCGTTTCTCTCGATCAGGTCAGGTTTTTATGTTAAGTTATAACCAGTTGTACAGCAGTTGTACAGGTGTACTGTAAATTGAATAGTAGAAATTGATAAAGGTAAGTACATGCAAATTGAATGTTATTTCATCATTGTTCAAAATTCAGAGAATTTCAAGAAATAAAAAAGAATTTTGCATCATATAAAGCGAAAATACCCATACATGTAAACAAAAATGTAAGAAAACATGTGACCATAGTTCAAAACGTTGACCTGATTGAACAAAACCAATGTGATTTTTGGATTCAGCACATCAAAATTGTCCTAAATCAGCTAAAAAAAAACTTAGACAATAAATTTGGTATTGACCAGTGTTATCTTCCATAAAGAGGAGTTTAAAATGGCTTTTGTCCAATGAGGGAACAGTTCTTTGTCTGTGAACAGCCAGTCAAATGCAATGGTGTTATCCAACAGAGAGGCAGCCTGGGGATTGGTTAGAAATAGCTGACTCAAGTTTTCAGAAAACGTTCATTCAGTTCCTATGAAATTCATTATATACGCAATATAAAATCTAACTAAATTAAGTGAGTCAAGGCTAATATTCAGTGACCATGCATTTATACTATTACTAATAAGTTTAACCTTCATTTGAATAACATTCATGAAAAAAACATTCCTAAGATATGCACTCACATTTAAATCAAGGGTTAATGAATTATTGCAAATCATTATTGTCCATCACAAAGGGCAATTATCTTCACAGTTATCCTGTGGAATGTAAACTATAAAAAGCGTTAATGTTCAGTCAGAAATAGCAAAGTTCCAGATTGCACAAGTAATGAAACATATTCCGTAGATGCCCACTAGGAGGTACTGTTGAGCTACAGATAATTTTTAGGTCTTGGTATGTGAAGAGAGGGGCAGCCCAGAGAGTTTTATGGATGTTCTGGAAAGGCTCCAAGAGTTCATCAGCATAACCTGACGGGTTAAGGAGTGAAATTTGGAAGTTTATGACTTTTTAAGAGTATCAGTTCCTGGTACGAATGGATGCTATCAGCATGAACTGTCTGGTTGGGGGTTGACTCCATTAGTTTTATAGTCCACTTTATCCTTTAAAAGCAAGTCCTTATCAGGTTTCTCTACAAAAGGGAAATCGTTTACACTGGGATCCTGATGATGAAGAAACAGTAATTCTTGACCAGAGTTGAGTGAGAGTTTCTTTAAGATGAAGAAGAGTGATTTCCTGAATTAGCCTGAGGAGAGGCTGATGCTCCAATTACTCTTTTAAGATAAGATAAGATAAGATAAGCCTTTATTAGTCCCACAATGGGGAAATTCCAGGATTGCAACAGCACAGGGACAGCAACACTCAGAGCAACAATCAGAAGGCAAGAAAAAACAACATCTAGCAAACATATGTCCATATTACTATAAATGTATATATATAGACACACAGTGCAGAGCATTATGGCTGGTGGATGTGCAGCAGAAAGTCTAAGCTCTCTCTCCGCGGATGCAGCGGGCCAGCTGGAAGTCTTTGGGCATGATGGTGACCCCCTTAGCGAAGAAGAGACCACCAGGTGGGTCTCGCTGGTCTCCTGCAGAGCCATGACGGCGAAACTCAGGAAACGCAGGACGGTCTTGAAGTCCTGAGCGATCTCCCTCACCAGGCGCTGGACGGGCAGCTTACGGATGAGCAGCTCCGTGGATTTCTGGTAGCGACGGATCTCTCTCAGAGCCACGGACCCGTGACGGCGAGGCCTCTTCACTCTGCCGGTGGCCAGAGCGCCTCTCCGAGCAGCCCTGGTGGCTAGCTGTCTCCTGGGGGGCTTCTTCCTCCAGTAGATTTTACGGGCGGTCTGCTTGGTTCTTGCCATCGCTCTTTATTATTCTGTCTTATATTTCTTTCACGCCGCCTAAACTCCAGCCCGGCACCCGCTTCGTTTTCGCTACAGCTCCCGGCTGAATATACAGCTGAATTTAACACTCTCAGTTAATATAACACTGCCCAGCCAGCTTGTCCATGTGTGCCCCATAGCTTACATCTAGGCTGTCTTATGGGACTAATGGGTTTGTTCATGGTTTCCGTGTTGGTATCATCTGTGGTTGCCCACATAGACTTTACCTGTGGCACAGATGAGCAGGTATTCTGCTTACCCGCATTAACCCCACCTGGGCTCCACATGGGTTTAATGCAGGTGAGCAGGTTTCAGTAACACTGTCACAATAGGTAAAGTCATTGTTGGCAAACACAGATGGGACCAACATGGAAACTATGGACAAACCCAAATGAGATTTTCTTTGTTTGTCTGTTGGATTTAGTTTTGAGCACAGGTTTGATGTTGTGTTTGTATTTTGTAATAAATTCACAAACTGCAGTCCTGCATGTGGGTCTCTCCTCTCTGCCCCAAGGGGCAATTCATGACAGCAAAACAGTGGCAAGTAGTGCAAATAATGCAGTAGTTAATTTAGCTCAGAGCAGCTTAGTGTGTCCTGCCTCTGCTGGTCCTGATATGACCCTGTTGAGTACCTGGGCATACCAGGTACTCAGTACTCAAAACAGCTAACTTGGACAATGCTTTTTCTTTAGTTATCAAATAAAAGTGGTGTCTAGCCAAGCCTAACTGTCAAACTAAGAATACTAAGTTACTGAATTTATATGCAAGCAATGTGAATAATGTACTATTAAGGTGCATTGATGGAAATTACTGTGTGCTGTGTGTAAGTGGTGTGTGTATTTTATTGTATTTTCCATATGTGTTGAGAAGACTTTGTGGTTCCATAATACTGAAAACTGTATTTTTGTATTTGTTGTGATGAACGCTGGCTGGAGGGGCCCCCTGTGATTTTTTTCCTAGGGCCCCAAGAGACTGTAGAATCATCTCTGTCCACACGGACATGCTGATTGGGTGGCAGTTTTGATGTGTAACTCAGAGTTTAGCACTAGGAAAGAACGGAGACCTTTCAGTGAGATTCTGCTGAGTGCAACTACATGTACAAAGACATTACGGTTAGAGACCTCTTAATAAGCATTATTTTTGCTTTAAAAAGCAGTATGCGTTTCCTTTGCATTCGCACTCAAATTCATTTATTGTGAAACTGCATGTCATTCTTTTGATAAAAAGTTCTCATTTGGGATGCAGCTGCGCAGCTGAACCGCTGTTCAAAAATATATTCTGCACGCACATTTTCTGGCAGATTTTGCGAGGGTTTGAACGCGGAGAGCAAATCGAGATTCCTTTTTGTCAAAACAAAAGTGCCCCCGGGCAGCCGCTGAGGGCCGGCTGGGGTCTAGGGATTCCCATGGCCTTACTGCCATCCAGTTGACACGGCCCGCCGCTAATGAGTGCGAATTTACAGTGAGAGCTCGCAAAAAGCTCCCTCGTCTGCTCCGCGGCGCTGCCTCGGAGGCGGATTGTGCGCCCCGAGCCACTTCCTGTGGCGGTTCGTGGACGGGAGGAGGCAGTTTGCATATTGTGAATTGTTTTCATCCCCACCACAAGTAGTTAATTTTTAAGCAATACAATCTGATGTAAGTCTGGGCATGGCTGCGGCAGATTTTCCCAACCCCCCCCCCCCTCTCCAACTCTCAATCCCTCCCCAGCTCACACTCTCTCTCTCTCACACACACACGCACGCACGCACTGCTGCCGCTGCTGCTCCAAAATATTTTTATACAGCGGGTGGGGGGAATATAAGGTGGCCATGTTTGATAGATTTGTGTCGGGTTCTGCAATGCAGAAAGCGGCGTGTCGTTGCGTGCGTGTGATCCCACAAAAGTGACAGTGAGACGCCGGGCGAGTGTGTCAGATTCGTGACTGATCCGGACTTGGAGCGAGGGAGAGAGCTCGGCGGAGAAGGCGGGAGGGGGGGGGGCAGACAGAAAAGAAACAAACAAGTAACAATGTAACTTACATGCAGTCACACACCCCTTTTTTCTTGTAACAATGTGTACGTTTTTAAGGAGGGAGGGGGCGCGCAGAGGGAGAAAGGGAGACGGAGAGAGATAGAGAGAAAGGAGGAGGGGGGTGCGTTCTGAAATAATATAGTCAGCCATTTTTTATGTAAGGGGATTTTTTTCTTATTGGGGGGGTTGTTAAAAAATAAATATAAGAGGGCGGCCATCTTTGTTGCTCTGCCTGGTGTAAAATATTCCAAAACGCCCCCCACTTTTTTTGCCCGTGCCGATTTGAATATTAAATAAATATAATTTTATCCGCGGCTTTTTTTTTTGTTGTTGTTCTTCATCTCCTTTTTTTCCTCTTCTTCCTTTGAATACGAGGGACGGATCCAAATGACAGGAGTATAATGTCCTCTCCTCTCCGGTCCTTTGAGGAAGACGAGGGCATGGTGGTTAATTCCGAGGGAGGAGATTTTGATGAAGAAGAAGACGACGACGACAGGGACCCAGACGAGAACGCAAGCGACATAAACTCGCCGGCGGCGCCTTTGGAAACTGCAACACCGGCAGCAGCCGCGCCAGGTACAGTAAAGGCGTCAAAAAACTGGCGGACAAGAAAAAAAAAAAAGTCGGGAGCGCGCACAGGGGAATAAAAAAAACACACTTGTGCTAAGGGGGGGAAAAAAGCTGCGGTTTTTACGGCGTCCACAACCCTCGGTTACGCGCATAAGTAGTTGATATTTTCCCTCTAAAATAGTTGCATGTTGCTCCTGCATAGCACCTCACCTTCCCATCGCCATGTAATAGGTGCCACATTTTGACCCCCCCCCCCATTTAAAATTCACAAATAATTAAACCTTCTTTATGTTGTCTGGTGCGCACTGTCATCCTTCACGCGGCTTCCTCGCCACCTCCACAACATCCCAGCAAAAGTTGAAACTAACTCCTCCATGCCATCAAAAGTTGAGTCCTTTTACCACCCCCCCCCCCCCCCTTTCTTTGACATATGCTCGGATCTTTTCCCCTGAGGGGGGTGGAATAAAAAAAAAAAAAAAAAAGCTGGCACCGGGACAAACATGGACTCTGTACCTGGAGGCCATGCATATAAGAGTTGGTGCGTGTTGCTGTGTTAGTGCATGGAGAGAAAGTTGCCCCAGTGTGGATGCGCCAGGTCAGGAGTAGGACACGGCTGATGCATGCACGCCGCGGCTGAAAGGTGTCTGTGTTTCCTCACCCCCCCCCCCCCCATAGTTATCCACTATAGGAGTTGCATAAAATCTGTATGGTGATGTCACGTTCCACATGCATGGCTGCACTATTGGTGCTGCCAGGCGCTGATTGATTACATGACATTCTGGAAGTTTCTCTGACAGTGAACTTGGACATGGCCATGAGCGTCTGGATAATAACGTGCGTGCCGCTATTTTTTTTTTTAGATTCAGACATGAAACATCGTGGAGACTCCTGAAAACTGCTAGCATGATTTCTATTGTCTTTGGGCTTAATTAGCTCGACCCTCTTTGGAATACCGCCATGCCAGACGGATAAATTATTAGTGTCCGGGGGGAGGGAAGGGGAGCTTAACCCCCTCTCGACCCTCCTGACGGCGGTCACGGCGGTGGTCGGGGTCCCAGTGCGGGGGGTGGGGGGGGGGAGGACAAGTCGTTCCAGTTCACCGGACCGGCGGGCCTCCGAATCACCGAGCCCTGCGTGCGTGCCGTCGCCGCCCCCGGCGTGACTTCGGCAGCTGCACGCTGCACGCACACCCGGGGAAGTGGAGGCGGTTGGCTGTCGGTGTTGGAGGAGGAGGAAGAGGGTTGTTGTTGGTGATGGGAGCGCGCGCCGACCAACAAAAGGCAGGCAAGACAATAAAAATCCGACAAAAACGCAGCCTATCGTCAGACAGGCTGCCCGCAGGCAGACCGCAGCCCATATTTTGGTTATGCTTTAATGCTTTGCTGCGTTTTCTCCGAGGCAGCTCTCTGCCTCTGTATCCGTTTGTCTTTTCAACTCCAGAGCTAGATCAGGCTGCAGGTTACGGCGCTTTCCCGGGTACCATAGGAGGAATTGCCCCCATGATTTCAGATCATGGCCTCCCTGGAAGCAGAGATGGAGTCACATGGTCAAATGTTTGCACTAGCACCCACTGATAATCCTCCAGGGTAGAAGCTTAGAAGAATTTGTTTTCAATGTTTCTGCTAGCCTAAATAGAATTTGTGGATGTCTGTTAAAAAGGTGATAATCACTGCTGACATTCACTTTAGCCAGACAATTTTTAATATTCAAATATGCGTGAGTCTTAAAATCAAGATGAAACAGTGGAGTTATAGGTAAAAATCTGCCTATATCAACATTAACGGGAAGTTTTCTAGTCATAAGAGGTGGGTGGAGTGACCAGATATTGTACTATATGCAGGGTTGCTAACTTTTCCGAAAAGCTTGGAATGACATTTAGAGGGAACTAGTGCATGCTCGTAGAAAGCAAGTATTCTTGTCTGAAAACAGGTAGCCCCAGGGGCGGACTTAGTCATTTTGGGCCCCAAGGCGAAGACAGAAATGGGGCCCTACTTTTTCTTTGTTCTACGCTTTCTTCTCAGGCCTTATTGAAATCCTACCTGAAACCCATTGTCCTCAGAAGTCTTAAAATGATGATATCATTCAGGCATCAGGAATTCCATCTGTAGAAAAACAAATAAGTTTAACAAATTGAATGTAGACTCTTGTCTATTATTACAAAAAACAATTCACGTGGAAGATCTGTTGTTTTTTCACACTTATCAGTCCCTCCAGGACTTTGTAATATTACAATCGCACTAATTCACGTAAAATCAGGCCATTGCCGTATCTTTTAAGCGCCCTTGCAACTTTGTCCAATCACTGCAACTTTCCCGCAATTTTGGCCAATCCTCATCAACTTCCACCAATTTCACCAATCAAATTTGCCCCTGAGTAGCACTTAAACACTTAGTCTAACCAATCAAATGTGTTGCTTCACCGTGGTCACTTCCGTGTTTACAGTGAGTATTAACGGAACACATCAGTAAAAAACAGAGTGTGTGATTTAAAAAAAAACCACTCGCCCGCGAGTTTTCCTACACCATCCTGTCCTCCGTCTCCCCTGGCCCGCCAGTGGACGTCTCCCCATGTCTCTGTCTTGGCTGCATGTACGAAGTGCCGGGTTTGTATTGAAAAACAGTCCGCTTGCCTGAAAAGTGCACGTGAGGAAAGACGCTGTAAAGCCTCAAACAAATGAGCAAATCTAACACTACAGCCAGTGTTGTAACATATTATACATCTTTAGAGGTAAAATCATTACTACATCTTGTCAATGAGCTTTAAAGCTGCGAATCTCCGGTCTGGACACAGATCAATGCATGCCCCCGGCAAACCTCCAAGGAGAGCCCCTCCTCTCGGTAAAAATCCCAGAAAATGAAAGATGAGTGTCTGATGAAACAGGTGTGTGTCAAGAGGCAGCAGATGGGTAGACAGGTAGGAGTCAGGCATGGAAAGACAGAGAATGTTCAGTAATTTTTTCAGAAAAACACAGACTTTCATAGACAATACAGAGCAACAGAATAAATTATTTCTTTTTTCTCTGCGCTCGGTACTGAGTTGTTGGGCACCATTGCGGTTAGGGAGTTTTCAGATGAAGCTGCTGCCATAATTTCCAAATTTATTGTCTTTAACATGCATTCAGTGCAATTTAGCTGTTGTAATGGATAATTATTTTTTCATCCTTTTAAGTTCTCAGCAAGAGTAGCCTACAGTGTTGGTCATTTTTATGACAAATGTATGAGTAGCTCTTTCATTCTCACCTAATTGTGTTAAAGTCTGTATTTGCTGTTGCACAAAAGAGTTTTTCTGTATAGCAGAAGGTTCTGCTTCATTTACAAATCACTGTTTAATAGGAGATTTTTGATAATCCCGTGTTTTTCTTGTGGTGTTATATAGAATATCATTGCAGTAAACCATGGCAAAAGGCATCTGCTTTAAAATTTAGAATTTTTCTCACAACTTTTGGTGCAAAAAAACCCTCTCAAAATTATATTTAATCTCATGTAGTGTCGTCTGCTGAGGCTGCAGATATCCTATGCATGCCTGGGGGGCGCAGTTGGTCATATATAAATTTAACAATGTGAGCCTTGGCCTCTGCAAATCTTGCAATTAGAAAAAATAGTAAAAACATTTTGTTGTTAACCTCTATAATCATCAACCTGCGTCACCGCTGCCTCCTCATTAACAACAGGTGCTCGTCATTAGCATCATGTGTGCTCGTACAAGCAACGTTGCTCTCTATTTGCTCTTCGGGAGGGTAAGTCTCCTCCTAGGTTGAAGTGAAAAAGGTTGTTTTGATAAAAAAGTTTCTGTGCCCTTCCCCTTTTCTCCATTTTTCTGCACCGGTCGGATAACTGTCTCTATTTTGCTACTATTCTACACGCTGTACGATTTGTTTACAATGCAACCAATAATGTGCGTATGTCTCTGAGACGCCATGGAAGAGTCCAGCAGTCTGAGGAGAAGGGGGAGGACTTTATGTTTGTGATTTGATTTGCCGTTTATGTAAATACTGGAGTTTATTTTGTCGGATATCATGTTAAACATGCTAAACGTTTAAAAAAATATATGGGGTGCCTAGTAGATCGGGGCCCTTAGCAGATCGGGACCTAAGGCAGTACCTTAGGTCCTTTGCCTAATGGTAAGTCCACCTCTGGGTAGCCCAATTAGACTTTACAGGCCCAAATGTAGGCTGTGTTTGAAAGTGGAATACAGAAGTGTAGCCTATATGTAGGCAGTCACACATGTTAGACTCTGACAAATATGAAAGGGACTGAACTGAGATTTATGTGATTGTGTGAATATTAATTACAGAGTTATTGAAAATGAATGGGACATTTACTATTACCGACTGTTTAAGAACCTTTGTTTGTTTGTCAGACTTATTTTTGTGATCTTTTATGAGTGATATTCATACGGGTTGTATCTTGCACTTTGGGGAGTGGGAGTTGTTCAGTCATCACTATAACTGTTTTAGTTTATATGTATAGTTTATAGTCTATCGTCAATAAATTCATGCAGTACTATAACAGGACACATTTACAAATATTTGAGACCCATTGTAGTGCATCATTTTATATCTTAGCAATATTATAAGTACAAAACACCCAACATTATTATATACAGCAGGACGACCTGTTTGGCTGCAACTGTTGCATCAGTGTTGCCCATTTGTCAGTAAATAAAAAATGATTTATTTTGTTGGGCGGTTTTTGTCACGGTCATTGTTTAGTCAAAGCGTGCGCATATGTGTCCGCATATGTGTCCGCATATGATATGCGATTGATCTGGCCTTTCCGCTCCACAATCATGGTGGTATTATTATTAACTTTTTAATTTTAGATAGCCGTGCACAGGGAGGAGCGCCATGTTGAACCTGCAGTGCCGCAAAGGACAGTGGTGGCACACGGGTGAAGCACAGGTGAAGAAGCAGCCGAGACTCTGTCCCGTTCATCGGGCAGGCTGGGCTTAGCTCCCTGGGAAGGACTGCGATAAGCTGGTCCAGCGGCTGCCCCCCCCACACACCCATGCGCCTTGTGCTCTCCACATATCGATGCCCAAAACGCAAAACGTCGTATCTAAAAAATGCACTTTTTTGAGAAAACTAAAAAAACCTTTTTGTTTTCTTGCAGAATACTATGCTATTTTTTTTTTCATCAGAATGATTTTCTGTCACAATAAAGGGTGGGACTGTCTTGCAGACAGATATGAGCAACTTTCCTTGTTCTCATCATCCAAAGTGAAATCCCCAAATCAGAAAATCCTGCAGATAGGAGGTTTTGCATTTTAGCTATCAATATGCCGAATTATCCTTTAGAGCACAGGTGTCAAACTCATTCCATGGAGGGCCAAGACCCTGCAGGTTTTACCTCCACCCAGTGTCTTCAACAGGTGATTTCTCTGAATTTCTTCCTACTGATTGCTGATCAGTGAAAACACCTGCTGAAGAGACTGGGTGGAAGTAAAACCTGCAGGGTCCTGGCCCTCCATGGAATGAGTTTGACACCCCTGCTTAGACTGACGCAATCATGGCAACATTATACTATAATTTTTTTAAGCATGGGATCATCAGTATTCTCTTTTTCTGGTCAAATTTGTCGCTTTTCACTTCCTTGGTTGTTTGCGCAGCGTATTATCCAGTCAGTACGGAGTCAATCCGAAGCCCCACCCACACTTCTAGAAGCCAGGGCATGAAGAAATGGAGCGGTGGCTATTGGCTAAACTTTTATTGATAAAAATTACATATTTTCACTGAGCAACTCCATATTCGGGGATGCACACCCTCGTAACCTCAGCAAAGCACTTATAAAATCTGAGGTCAGTCTGACAAATGGTTTGGGAGATATCTGAGGAACACAGACACACGCATACAAACAGACATATCTTGCATTTATAGATATAGATTGTGCAAGGGGGGGTGTAGGAGTGGAGTGAGCGTGCAAGTGCACAACTCACTTTAGCAGCTTTTTTTTCAGAATAAGTTTTAGAAAATGTTCAGTCTGCTTTATGTTGTCTTGAGAGCTCTGACTGTGGGAAAAATCTGAAGAAAGTCAGCACGATATTGGCAGTAATTTCCTCCTTTTGGAGTGAGAAATAAGGTTTGTGGTTGTGAGAGAAAAAGGTAAAAGAGTGACACTCATTCCAAAAGAGTGACAGTTTGCAACACTGCTTATGATGGTAATGACTCAAGAATAATTGCTAAAAATAGCTATTGTGTGAGTGATATGTACTGAAAAGGTTATTGAGTAACTTTGATCATGACGTCACAGTGGAGTCAGCCAAGTTAATGATGCTGGAGAAACAAACCAATTCAGAGGTCACTCTTAAGAGATTTGTTAAAGGTCACATTCACTCAGGTCTTTGCTGGTTTTACTTGTAACCTTCTAAAATGGTTTCTTGGGCCATATGACTGTAGTAAAGACATTCAAATCTCTATTTACTTAGAAATAATTATATTTTAACAGTTTGGCAGAATGTGCAGAAGCAGCAGTTTTGCTCTTGCTTTGGTTCAAATGCTCCGGTCTTCAGTTATAACCCATCACCATGTTATTGGCTTTGACGATCCAGTCCCCAACCAGGGTTTCTCAGCCCAAGGCATTAACTTTAGGAGTAGCAGTACTACTAGGGAGTTAGCTTACCATGTGTGGTTTATGTTGTTATTTTCTTTAGATTTCAGTCACCCTAATAACATCCCTGTTTCCACCTGTTTCCAAATCCACAGTTGATAAGATATCTTGTGTGATTTTGATTTACTTTGTTATATTTTTGGCATGATGGTACATTGAACCGTTAGCATTAGCTTGGCTAAGTGGTTGAAATAGGTCAGTCTAACTGCATTAGAGTTCATCTCAGTGAGGGAGTGGTCTGACTGGTCGATTCTTTTATAAATTCTTTTCACCCCAACTGGAATCCTTGTTCATCTACCAACCCTTGACTATAAAGTACATTGTTCTTAGATGCTATTTTAGCATAGTTTACTATAGTTTTATTTTCTCTAACTAGCGCTTTGGGCCACCAACTGCTTGCAAATGTTTCTATGCTTATTGTACTCCAGAAATCGGCCATATCCTATTGACAACTGAAACCACACACTCCTGTCCACCATTGATGCTTTATTTCATTCATTCTTTAAGACAAATTTAAGTTAGTTGGCTCAGGTTTGCTACCCAATCTTGGAGATACCCAGCTATGATTAGCAATAGTGACGAAAGGTGGGCGGCGGGACTCGGTGGAGGAGCTGCCGGTACCCCGGCTGGACAGGAGCTCGGTTACGGCGGCGGTAAGCAGCGGGACTAGCAGCGGAAGGGGCTAGCTGAGGCCCAGCTGGATTCGAGGTCGGTCGGATCGGATACTGGCGTCACCAGCAGAGATTGTTTTACTATCCACAGGTCAGTAAAAATGCCACCAAAGAAGGAGGAAATGGAAGAGATCAAAAAATCTCTGAACTTCTTGTCAGAAGAACTGACCAAAGTGGTTAGTCAGCAGGCTAAAATAATAGGGCTAATGGAAGAAGTCCGAGAATTAAAATTAACAATTAAGGAAAAAGACAAAAAAATTGCAGACTTGGAGCGACGCGTCGAGGATCTTGAACAATATTCTCGTATGGATGATCTAATGATAAGTGGACTAGACATTAAATATCAATCATGTGCTCATGCTACAGCAGGATTGAGAGGTGAGGAGGCTCCCCTGGGCGAATCAGTCTCCCTGGAAAACCAGGTGCTTCAGTTCCTTGATAGTAGAAATATAAAGGTTGAAGCAAATGCAGTTTCAGCCTGTCATGCTTTACCCAGAAAGGATAATAAAACAAAGAAATCAATTGTGATGCGCTTTGTGAACAGAAGGGTAAAGAATGACATACTGAGGCAGGCCAGAAAGCTACGGGGAACAGAAGTTTACCTAAATGAACCTCTAACAAAAACTAATGCTGAAATAGCACGGCAAGCACGGATGCTGAAAAGACAAAATAAGATACAGGCAACATGGACAAGAAATTGTAGAGTTTGGATCAAACTAAATGGAACACCTAAGGAAGCAAAGAGTATAATAATCAGAGATGTTACTGACTTAAATAAATACAGATGAACACTGATTAAGAAAATTAAGAGACTATGTAAGTCCATATCCACACACACGGCAAGAATAGTTCTTTTGACATACCATGTCAATGTCAATGTACTTTTAAAAAGAGTGCGGCGGAGTTAGCTGCAACTATTGGGGATTGAAAGATACATGCAGTGAAATGAATTGTTCTGAGGAAGGTTGCCAAAGATGATCCTCAGTTATCCTGCAATAATTAAATAATTAAAGGCAATTTGATCAAAGTGAGGGGAGTGAAGTGAGAGATTGACAAATGGATTGGCGCAGCCTCTGCAGTAATGTGGACGTTGTACTGGTCTGTTGTGGTGAAGAGGGAGCTGAGCTCTAAAGCAAAGCTGTCGATTCACCGGTCAATCTATGTTCCTACCCTCACCTATGGTCATGAGCTTTGGATAATGACCGAAAAAATGAGATTGCGAATACAAGCGTTTGAAATGAGCTTTCTTCGTAGGATTGCTGGACTCACCCTTAGAGATAGGGTGAGGAGCTCAGTCATCCGGGAGAGGCTTAGAGTAGACCGCTGCTCCTCCACATTGAAAGGAGCCAGTTGAGGTGGTTTGGGTATCTGATCAGGATGTGTCCTGGACGCCTCCCACTTGAGGTGTTTCGGGGATGTCCAACTGGGAGGAGACCCCGGGGCAGACCCAGGACTTGCTGGAGAAACTACGTCTCCCAGCTGGCCTGGGAACATCTTGGTATCCTCTCTGAAGAGCTGGAGCAGGTGGCTGGGGAGAGGGAAGTTTGGGCTTCTCTGCTTGAGCTGCTGCCTCCGTGACCCAGACCTCCGGAAAAGTGGTAGAACATGGGTGGATGGATGGTCAAAGTATGTTACAAAACATTTCATTAAGACCTGTGGGAGCTGTCAGCATGTGGAAAAAGTGTAGTATATGGGACATTTAAAGAAAATCCATGGTGCAGAGTACAACTAAACTTCCTATCTGTAGCAGCAATCAACGCTTTGAATCAGCTACCTGAAGATGTTGTTTCTGAACCTTCAGTGGATGCCTTTAAAAACCGTTTAGCTACATCATGGTCTTAATGTCAAGTCAGTCACTCATAGCTGTGTGAATTTGCAAAAAATGGCTAACAGGCTTCTTTTCCAGTGTACTGTTCCATAAGTGGATAAAAAATATAATGTTCATCTCCAGAAATGCAAATTGTCCTCAAAAATAGAAACAGTAAGCAGTAATAAGTTAAATATTTCCTGAGCCACAATTGAAGAACAAAAATTGTACTCATGTTTTTACAGTAGCCATGATCAACTCTAAACTTCATCTGGTTTATATAAGATAGCCTAATCAGTTTGTCAAAATAGAACATGAAAGGTTAAGTGATTGCCACTTACAGCCATATTTCCTCAAGTTTGAGGTTGGGTTCTTTTCTTTACCACTGAAGTATCTAGTTTTTTTTTTTAAGTTATTCTGAAACATGTGATGTAGCTAGAGCTTTTAGTGGAATGAGAAAGAAAATGGGGTTTTAATATGTGGTCAGAGAACATAGAAATTTTCCAGTGTTACATGAGTAGAATTTCTGGTTACTATACCCACCTGAAAGATTCAATAAACAATGATGTTTATTTAAGGTAGAATTGCCCAGCCCTGATGTATGGTCAATACAATTATGACGGTCTTTATTATTATTATTATTATTATTATTATTATTATTATTATTATTATTACTAGTACATGCGCGTTCATGTTAGGTCAGGCATTGGTTTGCTTGCTACCGGATAACCATGAAAACCAGTACTACCTGTCTCATGGGTCGGGGCATCGGCGACTCAACCGGCAACCCTGCCCTTCCGAGGGTGTGGAAGGTGAAACTGGGCATCCTGGCAGAACTAAACACAATATCTGTCACAGGTCTGTGGTGGGCCACTCCCAGTTACACGGGGTGAGACTGGTCATCATGGTAGATAAGCACATCTGTCACAAGGTCTGTGGTGGACTTTTGCCAGTCGGTGCATCGTGACATGCACTACACAAAGAGCAGAGATAAACAAACCTATCATCTGGTCAGTGTCTTGTCCTGTCCTTGCCACTGATAATACCTGTATCTGCCAAGAATGTGCCACTAGTCCAGCAAAAGCTGGTGGTACTCAAATACTTTGCAAGCAGTTTCATGAAATGGTCAGTCAGAAAGCAACTCATACTTGGCTCAGACGTTGCCTGGGTTAACAAGGTCAGGAGTTCCTGGCAGCGGAGGGTGAAGGACATAGCTGCGTGGAGGAATCTGATAAGACTAAAATGAAACAGTCATTGTCGCCCCCGACAGACTGCTATGATGATAATGATGATGATGATGGGCACACAGCTACTTCAGTGCTGAAGCAGATACTCAGAGTCTGAAAACCCCCCCGACCTGATTCAAAACACTGAAAACAAAAGTAACTCAAAGTACAACCAAATGTACTTCAGAAAAGCACAAAACGTTCTTCATCAGTGTACTCGGGTAAGAGTAAAACATTTCCTGCAGGGGAACTGTTCAGAGAAATACAATTTTGACTACATGATCTTGAATAAATATTACTTGTTTCTACCCACCTCTGCTCTTAAGTATGCAGCACATAAATGTCACATAAATTTGTGACTTTTCTTGTAAATTTGTGGCTCTTTTTCCATATAGATTTTATAATAATTTCTTGTTAGTACAAATCTTTTAAATTTCAGACTTTATTCTGAAATAGTTGGAAACTTGTTCACACAGGTGTGAACAACAGACTCTTCCTGCAAACTCACACACTCTTCCTGCAAATTGACTGCTTCTTTCATCATAGATTTGCAACTTTAGTCTTTCATAATTGCAAATATATTCTCATACAGTTCTGACTTTTCATGTGCATCTGCAAATTTTGTCATAAATTTACTGGTTTTTTTTCTTTGTGAATTTGAGACTTTCTAAGTAGAGTTAAGAGTTTTTTCCCTTTAGATTTCCATATTTTTTCCCACAAATTTATACCTTTATTATTGCTATAACTGAGCCACTGGTTATGGACAAAATAGCCACAAGAAGTTGATCCAAGACCACATGTTGCAGAACCCTGCCATAAACCAATTACCCTTTGGGTATAGTATCACCCAGCTGTCAAACCTGCTTGCAGCCCTCAGAAAACTATGTCTAATTTAGCGTATGTCACAATTCAGACGAGGTCAGAGGTCAGCGAAGCCACAATGACTGTTGCTGGGCTTTTGTGGTTTACAATTATCTCTGGCTGGCATTAGCTGGCTTACTGGGGGAAGCGTTGTGAGAAGATTATGGTTTAGCTACTTGCCTGCAGATCTTTAAGAGTCTTGATGCTGATCAAAATTTAAGGCCTTAATTGTCCTAAAAATGAAAGTTAATACTTAAGTCTGTTTGTCAAGGCTCTTAAAATACCAAAGAGATTGAAATATTTGCTGTTAGAAACTGAACTGTGTAGAGAAAAAGGCAGTTATCCAGCTCTGGGTGTATTTTTGCCATTTCACAAACATAACATCTTTTTTGGAAGTCTTTACAAAGTTCTTAAAAAATTATACATTTATACCTTTAACCATAGTTCTGCTTTGTTGTTCCTTATAGACGAAGAAGCAGACATATCCGACAAAGAGGTCCCAGTAAGGAAGAAGGGCCGACCGAAGAAAAAGAAGGACATTAAGAAGAAGGACAAAGAAGGGAAACCTGTCAAAGCAAAAAAACGAAAGAAGATTGTAAGTTTGGTGTCTAAATTTAACTCACTGACCACACAACACTATCTTACAGTGGCTATAAAAAGTCTACACACCCCTGTTCAAATGCCATGTTTTTGTGATGTAAAAAAAAATGAGACCAAGATAAATCATTTCAAAATGTTTTCCACCATTAATGTGACCTATAACCTGTACAACTCAATTGAAAAACAAACTGAATTCTTTTAAGGGGAAATATAGAAAACTTACAATAACCTGGTTGCATAAATGTGACCCGTGCTGGCAAAATGAGTCAGAATGTGCACCGGGTAATTACGAACTACAGGTGCGAGAAGTCATAAATCATGACTCTTTCTTTGTTTGCTGGTGGCAAGTCATATGGAGTGAAATACGTGGTGGTATTGCACCTGTAAGCTGGTTGCCAGCCGCCAATCAAATCTAAAAGAAGAAGAAGTCCCGTGAAATCCCCTGTCAGTGTCTGGTATCATTATAAAGCTTGGAACTCCTACTTTCTAAAAATACACGTTTTTGCGGAAGACATACCTCAGGACCGATCGAATGCGAGTTTTCAAACCAGCCAAAATATAAACAAAATCGGCTTGTTGCTGGTCCTTTTTTGTGCAATTCCTACAGATTAAATATCATTTTGAAGGTCTTTCAATACAGAATATGAAAATAACGTTACCTCAGTTTTGAAAATTTCCTCATTGCGACTCATTTTGCCAGCACGGGTCACAAATATGCACACCCTGTTATAACTGGGGATGTGGCTGTGTTCAGAATTAACCAATCACATTCAAGCTCATGTTAAATGGGAGTCAGCACATACCTGCCACCATTTAAAGTGCCTCTGATTAACCCCAAATAAAGTTCAGCTGTTCTAGTAGGCTTTTCCTGACATTTTGTAGTCACATCTTACAGCACAAGCCATGGTCCGCAGAGAGCTTCCAAAGCATCATAGGGGTCTCATTGTACAAAGGTATTATTCGGGAGAAGGGTACAAAAGTGCAGCCGATAGGAAGAGACTGAACAAACTGATTAAGAAAGCTAGCTCTGTCCTGGGGCAACGCCTTGATCCGATGGAGGAGATAGGAGAGAGAAGGACGGTGGCTAAACTGTCATCTCTGCTGGAGTCCGAGTTCCACCCTATGCAGGACATACTGGATGCACTGAGGAGCTCATTTAGCAGCAGACTACATCATCCCAGGTGCACAACCGAGAGGTTTCGTAGGTCCTTCCTACCAACGGCTGTCAGACTGTACAACCTAAGCAGGGCTGCTCGCAGAGATAGCAAAAAGACGTAACAAACTAATAGTTTTTTTTTTTTTTTTTGTTTTTTTTTGTTTTTTTTTGAATGCAAAAGATGCAATAGACTTACACAATGGTCCTCTCCGGCATACAACTAGGAACATACCGGTCGCTATGGAGGGTGAGAATATGTATGGGCACATAATCATACCATGTAGGATAACTAAATAGACGGTTATGCTGTTTCATCCCACCTAGCAACAATGCTCTGCACTGTGTGTGTTTATATATTTACATATTTATTCCATCTAGCTACAATGCTCTGCACTGGGTGTGTTTATATTTATATATCTATATATTTATTCCATCTAGCTACAATGCTCCGCACTGTGTTTTTATATATCTACATATTATTCCATCTAGCTACATTGCTCCGCACTGTGTGTGTTTATATACTTGCATATTTATTCCACCTAGCTGCAATGCTCCATACTGTGGGTGTTTATATATTTACATATTTATTCCATCTAGCTACAATGCTCTGCACTGTGTGTTCATATATTCATATATTTATTCCATCCAGCTACAATGCTCTGCACTGTGTGTCTGTGTGTGTGTGTGTGTATATATATATATATTTTATAGTAATATGTACATATGTATATTAGCTGCTCTTGCTTGCTTGTTTTTTCTTGCCTTCTGATTGTTGCTCTGAGTGTTGCTATCCCTGTGCTGTTGCAATCCTGGAATTTCCCTGTTGTGGGACTAATAAAGGCTTATCTTATCTTATCTTATCTTAAAAGAATTTCCAAGGCATTAAATATACCATGGAAAACAGTGAAGATGGTCATAATCAAGTGGAGAAAATATGGCACGACAGTGACATTACCAAGAACTGGACGTCCCTCCAAAATTGATGAAAAGACAAGAAGAAAACTGGTCAGGGAGGCTGCCAAGAGGCCAACAGCAACACTGAAGGAGCTGCAGGAATTTCTGGCAAGTACTAGCTATTTAGGGTAGGGTGGCAAGACGGAAGCCTTATCTTACGAAGAAAAACATCCAAGCCCAGCAACATTTTGCAAAAACACATTGGAAATCTCCCAAACACATGTGGGAAAATGTGTTATGGTCCGATGAATCCAAGGTTGAGCTTTTTGGCCATAATTCCAAAAGGTATATTTGGTGCAAACACAACACTGCTCATCACCAAAAGAACACCGTACCTACAGTGAAGCATGGTGGTGGTGGCATCATGCTTTGGGGCTGTTTTTTCTTCAGCTGGAACTGGGGCCTTAGTCAAGGTGGAGGGAATTATGAACAGTTCAACATACCAGTCAGTGTTGGCACAACACCTTCAGGCTTCTGCGAGAAAGCTGAAGATGAAGAGGAACTTCATCTTTCACCAATGACCCAAACCACACATCTAAATCAACAAAAGAATGGCTTCACCAGAAGAAGATTCTCTTAGTTTTTATAGCAGAAGGAATAACTTAGCGCGTGAACACACAGCAGCCTCCTTTCCTTCTTCGTGTTTTGTGCCATGTAGTGTTGTTTAAATTACGCCAAAGTGTATATTCATGTGTTTAATGTCCACATATGATGTTGCACACAAGTTACAGTCGCCACAGCCCTCTGGAGATAAGGAAGATGACCAAACATTACACCCTGGACCAGAGCGTTACAGAGGAACTCCGTGGTCTAGGACTTCTCCACCAGATCTCCACACCCCCTGCCTCTACTGCTGTGTCCCATCCCAAATGGAGACACTGCAGATGGTGTGAGTGAAGACGGAAGAGAGGTAAACATGGAGGCATCCGAATGAAGCTAGCCGCTAGCCCACACAGACTCCTGATTCCTTCCCTCATTTTGGCCAGCATACGCTCACTAGACAACAAAATAGACCACATACAGCTCCTGAGATCTATGCAACATGATGCGTGGAACTGCTGTGTTTTTATCTTTACAGAAACGTGGCTAAATGACAATATCTTGGACTCTGCTATTCAGTTAGCAGGGCAACATGCCTCCGTGCTGATCGGGTGTTCATAGAAGGAGGGAAGACCCGCGAGGGAGGCGTGTGTGTTTACATCAACGATGCTTGGTGCTGAGATGCAACTGTTGTACACAAACACTGTTCTCCATTGGTGGAGTTTATGATCATCAAGTAACGCCCGTTCTACTTACCAAGGGAAATTACATCTCTCCTGCCAGTCGCCGTGTATGTCCTGCCCACCGCCATCGGCAAGAGGAGTAAAGCACTAAATGAACTCTATCAGGTCATCAGTGAGACACAAACAGCACATCCAGACGGATTCCTCATCACAGCAGGAGACTTCAACCATGCAGATTTAAAGGCCCTCCTATCAAAACTACACCAACATGTGGCCTTTCCAACAAGAGGAAACAGCTTGCTGGACCTGGTGTACACAACTCACAAGAGAACATACAGAGCTTCCCCCCTTCCCCACCTGGGCGTTTGTGATCACATCACCATCTTGCTAAGGCCTGCATACAGACCTAGAGTGAAAGCTATCAAACCAACAAAAAAACAGGTACGTGTGTGGCCAGAGGGGGCCTCCTATGCTCTGAAAGGCCTTAGCACTACAGACTGGGACACTTTCAAGCATGCAGCCACTCACAATGGACACATAAACATAGAGGAGTACACTGAGGTTGTTGTAGCGTATGTAGCTAAATGCATTGATGATGTCAGTCACTGCAAAACCATCACTGTTCGTACCAAACAGAAGCCATGGATGGCAGCAGAGGTCCACAGGCTCCTGAGGGCTCAGGACGCAGCCTTCAGGGCTGGTGACACTGCAGGACTAACAACAGCTTGTGCCAATCTGTCCCATGGTATCAAGGAGGAAAAACGACAGTACAGCAAGAAAATATCCAGCCACTTCAGCAACACCAGAGATGCACATTCTCTCTGGCGTGGCATACAGACCCTCACCAACTACAAACCTCCACCTCAGACCTGTGCGAGTGACATCACACTGCTTAACAACTTAAATGACTTCTTTGGCCACTTTGAAGCACAAAACAGCACATCAGCACAGAAGACCACTCCTCCCCCAGACGAGCAGGCTATAAGTCTGGATCCGGCTCATTTGAAGAGTACCCGCTCCGGGATCAACCCACGCAAGGCAGCTGGACCAGACAACATACCAGGTCACGTTCTGAAGGACTGTGCGGAGGAGCTCAAGAATGTCCTGGCCGACATCTTCAGCATCTCCCTGAGTCAAGCTGTTGTCCCCACATGTTTCAAAACTGCTACCATAATACCAGTCCCAAAGAAGCTTGTCCCATCCAGCTACAACGATTACTGGCCCGTAGCACTGACCTCCATCATAATGAAGTGCTTTGAGCGGCTGGTCATGCGGAACATCAAATCCACCCTCTATCCCACGACCAGTGGGAGAGACGGTGGAGTCAGTTTGCATACAGGTCAAACAGATCCACAGAAGATGCCATTTGTGCTGCTCTCCATCCAGCCCTCACCCACCTGGACTCAGAGAACTTCTATGTGCGAATGCTGTTCTTGGACTTCAGTTCAGCATTCAACACAATCATCCCCCAGCACCTAATACAAAAACTCAGACACTTGGGACTCAAAATCTCTCTCTGTAACTGGGTGCTGGACTTTCTCACAGGGAGGCCACAGAATGTGTGGGTCTGCAGCAACACCTCCAAGACCATCATACTGAGCACAGGGGCCCCACAAGGTTGCATATTTAGCCCACTACTCTTCACCCTGCTGACCCATGACTGCATACCAGCCTACAGCACCAACCACATCATCAAGTTTGCAGGTGGCACAATGGTGGTGGGCCTCATCACAAACAATGATGAGGCCAACTACAGAAATGAGGTGAGCCAACTGGTGTAAAGACAATAATCTCTTCCTGAACATGGTAAAAACCCAGGAGATTGTGGTCAACTTTAGGAGAGAACACACACAGCATCCCCCTCTGATCATCGATGGAGCAGCTGTGGAAAGGGTGAGCAGCACCAAGTTCCTGGGGGTGTACATCTCTGAGGACCTCTTCTGGTCCAACAAGATAGATACATAGATGTAGTTTATTGATCCCAAACTGGGAAATTACAGTGTAACAGCAGCATGACAGTAGACAACCAAACAACAGAAACACACACATGACAGACAAAGGGATTACCCTTGGAAAGTAAAACTAACACTACTATAAAAACCTATACACATCATAGCTGAATATATGGTGACCTGTATAAACACATGAATCATACCCGCTGCACAATGCAGAACTATCTGGAGCAGAGTGAAATGTGAGGTACCAGTTAGACTGTAAGGTGCAGTATGGCAATATACAGTAGTTATGACCAGAATACAACATCATAGTCAGTTATTGCAGAGTGAAATGGCATGTGGCAGGAAAGACTTCCTGCACCTGGCCGTTCGACAGCGAAGCTGTCGCAGTCTACTGGAGAAAGTGCTCTGCTGTCTGTTCAGTGTGTGGTGGAGGGGGCGAGCAGGACCGTCCATGATGGGTCGCAGTTTATTTAGTGTTCTCCTCTCCACCACTGTCTCAAAGGTCTCCCGCCCGAGACCAACCACAGAGCTAGCCCTCACGACAATCCCGTCAAGTCTGTCAGGGTTGCCGGCCCCGACACTACCACCCCAACAGACAGCAGCAAAGAAGACGGTGCTGGCGACAACGGTCAGGCAGAAAAGCTCCAGCATCCTGCCGCACACGCCGAAGGATTTCAGCCTCCTCAGGAAGTAGAGTCTGCCCATCCCACTCCTGTGCTAAGCACCGGTGCCGGATCTCCAGTCCAGCCTGTTGCTGATCCTGACATCCAGATGCTTGAAGTCCTCAACCACCCCCACATCCCCCCCCCCCCCCCCAATCTACAATGCCTAAGAAGGCGTCCTCTTCTTCCTGAAAACAACACCAACATCAACAACACCACATCACTGGCCAAGAAGGCTCAAACTTGCCTCTGTTTCCTCTGCAAACTGAGGAGAGCATGAGTTCCACCCCTCATCATGTGCTCATTCTGCCGGGGCACCATTGAGAGCATCCTCACCAGCTGCATCACGGTGTGGTACGGAAGCTGCACCACCTCCTGGCGGAAGACACTACAATACACAGTGAAAGCAGCCAGCAAGATCATTGGTGCCCTTCTGCCCTCCCCTCTCGGACATCTACCACACCCGCCTCACCCACAGAGCCATCAACATTGCAGGCAACACCTCCCAACTCTCACATTTCCTCTTCAGCCCCTTGCCCTTGGGGAAAAGGTACCGGACCTCCGGGCCCACTCCACAAGACTGCTAAACAGCTTTGTTCACCAGGCCATCAAGACCCTGAACTTTGTCCACTCCCCCCCTTCCCCCACACCCCTGGACCGTAACACACTCATCCACACAATAACTACCTCAGCCTTTTGCACAGAAAGACGGCACACAAACAGTAATGCATCTGCTGCTGTATGTCTCTGCACCTACGGCTCCACTTTTTCTGTATATAGGATTGCTGGGTTTTATCTTTTATCTTCATCGGCACTACAGGTAGCATTACTGTACGTAGATTGCTGTTGTTATTTTTCATCCTTACTCCTTTTCTTATACTGTATATTGCGTACACCACTAAGAGAGAGAGAAACTGCATTTCAGTTCTCCTGTATGTCCTGTATGTATATAAGTACTGACAAATAAAAATCTTTCAAACTTTTGAATTTGAATTAAGGTTTTGGAATGGCCCAGCCAGAGTCCAGACCTGAACTCAATCAAACATCTGTGGGTGATCTGAAGAGGGCTGTGCACAGGACATGCCCTCGCAATCTGACAGATTTGGAGCGTTTTTGCAAAGAATAGTGGGCAAATATTGCCACATCAAGATGTGCCACATTGATAGACTCCTACCCAAAAAGACTGAGCGCTGTAATAGAAGCCAAAGATGCTGCAACAAAGTATTGATTTAAGGGTGTGCATATTTATGCAACCAGGTTATTATAAGTTTTTTATTTTTCCACTTAAAAGATTTCAGTTTTTTTTCAATTGGGTTGTACAGGTTATAGATCACATTAATTGTGGAAAAAGTTTTGAAATGATTTATCTTGGTCTCATTTTTTTACATTACAAAAACCTGGCATTTGAACAGGGGTGTGCAGACTTTTTATATCCACTGTAACTGTTCTGTGTTTCTCTCGAACATGCAGGACAGTGATGTAGAGCGAGACTCGGACAGAGACAGAGACTTTGGTGAGAACTCAGACAGCATAGCCAGTGACTATGGATCAGGTGAGAAAAAGAAAAAGAAGAAACACAAAGAAAGGAAGGAGAAGAAGACCAAGAAGAAGAAAAAAGATGATGGGGACCGAGACAGCAGTCAGGAGGAAACAACAAAGGTAGAGAGAGCATTGATTTTGTCTACCACAAACCCAGAAGTAGGAATGGAGAACTTAAGTCATTGTGTGTTTGTAGTCTGATAATGCTGTTTCTTTTCTTCACAGCAACCATTAGAGCAGAAGACCTCAGCCCAGCTGGCAAAGGAGTGGGGTCTGGAGGATGTTGATCATACCTTCACGGAGGAAGACTACAGGGAACTCACCAACTACAAAGCCTTCAGCCAGTTTATGAGGTACATCGCTCTTCCTTCTTTCGCACAGTGTTGCTGCCTGTAGGCAATAAGAGATGCAAATACTCGTTTACTGTATAGTCATCATCTTCCACTTAGGGGTCAGAACTGAAATGTAAATACCTGTACCCCAGTAAACACCAGTATCCATTTAATATTTAGTTGTTATACTGTTGTTATATGCAGTAATCAAACTACATATACAGATAAAGGAGTTTCAATTTCAGGTGCACCCCATAAGATGCAAATGATTGCAGCATTGTTGCAGAGCATTTTGTAGGAGGTTTAGTTATTTAAGCCACAGATGTTTAGTTTGGTTTCCTGTTTGACTGTGCTGTCACCATGGTGGGAGCCACAGAGGTCTCTGAGGCCTTCAGAAAGAGGACTGTCAATGCATATGAGCCTGGAAATCAGCCATTCCACTGTCCAGAAAAAAATATCTACCAGTGGAGAACACAACTGCCTACATGGCCAGGTCAGGCCGTCCTGCAAGTTTGTCCCACAAGTGGGGTGTAAAATGATTAAAGCATTATCCAACAATCCTAAAATGTCATCATAGTTAAGTGCATGCATCTGGTATCAGACAGGGATTTGATTTTCATGGGAGGCATGCAAGGAGGAAAATTTTGCTGTCAAAAAGAACATCAGAGTGAGACTGAAGTTTGCCAGAGAACACAGACAAACATCATGACTTCTGAAACAATGCGCCTTGGTCAAATTAATCTGAAATTGAGTTGCTTAGATGCAGTAACAGTGTTCATATTTGGCATAAATCATTAGTAGCATTGGAGTAGAAGAACCTGATACCAACTGGAAAGCATGGGGGTGGAAATATCATGTTTTGGGACTGCTTTGCTGCAGCAGGTCCTGAACAACTCACCATCATAAAATCCACTGTGAACTTTTCATTGTATCACAGGGTGCTTGAGGAAAATGTGAGACCACCTGCCAAAAAATTGAAACAAAAACTTTCAGCTTCAACATTCCTGTAAATCCAGACTCAAAAGAAAGGAACGGAAAGTTCTGGAATGTTCAGAGTTTTTGATTGTTTAAATGAGCTGTACGTGCAACGGACCCCATTTTCCATATGGCTGTAACTATTCATGATAGAATGGGCCTCTTCCCACCTGTTTTTGAAGAGCTAATCACTCCACACTGTAGCATTTTAGTTTGGCATAACTTCAGTATAAAAGTATTTCCAGTCTTGTTTGATGACCCTTGGTGAAGGAGTGGCTGAGTTGAGACGCTGCGTTACAGCCCTCTGAACTGATCTTAAGGATGTCTGAAATAAAACTTTGCAGCTAACCTTTTCTAGATTTTACCTGCATCAGCTCCCACTGCATGTGCGAAAGCAAATGCCAGTGCAGTACAATCAGGCCGGAAGCACTTTTTAACTTGCTAGCTTTCTAATCCAAATTTAGTATAATACTAGACTTTGCATAATACTAATAATATCTAGCTAATTTTCCAGTGCTTTTATTGCTATTGTGACCATCTTGTCTGCTGACAGTAGTGAGAATGGTTCTGGAGCACATTATTTCATGCTCTGTGTTACATAGAGGAACTTTTAATGGAGGACAATATGTCACCCTGATTCCTCCAACATCATCCCTAGTTCTTGTGTTAAAAATTGTCATTGAATATTTTCTAGTGTGTTTTTTTCTTATAGCTATTCCAATGCCATTTTTTAATCTTCCTGATACTGATTCCGATACCTGAACTTGTGTGTCAGTCAATACCATGTACACACATGATACCATTCATTTTTTTTCATTCATTCATTCATCTTCTTCCGCTTAATCCTTTTTGGGTCGCGGGGGGGCTGGAGCCTATTCCAGCATCTTTGGGCGAGAGGCAGGGTACACCCTGGACAGATCGCCAGTCCATCGCAGGGCCAACACAGAGAGACAGACAACCATTCACTCTCACAGTCATAAGTAAGGACAATTTAGAATCCCCAGTTTGATGCCAATTAACCTAACTTGCATGTTTTTGGCATGTGGGAGGAAACCGGAGAAATCCCGGAGTAAACCCACACAGACACGGGGAGAACATGCAAACTCCACACAGATCACTGTTGGTCGGGGGCTGGGATCGTGCATTGGTATCACATGATACCATCCATCCATCCATCCATCTTCTACCGCTTTTCCGGAGGTCCGGGTCGCGGAGGCAGCAGTTCAAGCAGAGAAGCCCAGACTTCCCTCTCCCCAGCCACCTGTTCCAGCTCTTCAGAGGGGATACCAAGGCGTTCCCAGACCAGCTGGGAGACATAGTCTCTCCACCGAGTCCTGGGTCTGCCCCGGGGTCTCCTCCCAGTGGGACGTACCTGAAACACCTCAAGTGGGAGGCGTCCAGGAGGCATCCTAATCAGATGCCCATACCACCTCAACTGACTCCTTTCAATGTGGAGGAGCAGCGGTTCTACTCTGAGCCTCTCCCGGATGACTGAGCTCCTCACCCTATCTCTGAGGGTGAGTCCAGCAATCCTACGGAGAAAGCTCATTTCAGCCGCTTGTATCCGCGATCTCGTTCTTTCGGTCATTACCCAAAGCTCGTGACCATAGGTGAGAGTAGGAACGTAGATTGACTGGTAAATCGACAGCTTTGCCTTAGAACTAAGCTCCCTCTTCACCACAACAGACCGGTACAACATCCGCATCACTGCAGATGCTGCTCCAATCCGTCTGTCGATCTCTCGCTCCATTTTCCCCTCACTCGTGAACAAGACCCCAAGATACTTAAACTCCTCCACTTGGGGCAGGAGCCTGTCCCCAACCCGGAGAGGACAATCCACCTTTTTCCGGCTGAGGACCATGGACTCGGACTTGGAGGTGCTGATTCTCATCCCAGCCGCTTCACACTCAGCGGAAAACCGTCCCAGCAAGAGCTGTAGGTCATTGCTGGATGAAGCCAACAGGACAACATCATCTGCAAACAACAGAGATGAGATTCTGTGGTCACCAAGCATGGTCACCAAGCATCACATGATACCAATGCATAAAAAATAAATTCTTATATTTTAATTGTAATAACTGCATAGACTATGCATGGATCGCTACCTTATCATGGTGGAGGGGTCTGAGTGCCCTAATGATACCAGGAGCTGTGTTGTCAGGTTCAACTTGCGCCTGGTAGGGTCTCCCAAGACAAATTGGTCCTTGTTGATGGGCCAGACCAAGAGTGGTCCAGTGGTTCCCCATGAAAGAATCAACAACAACAGGGATCGAGTGTAGCCCACCTGGCATGGGGTTGCCAGGGCCCCATTGTGCAGCCAGGTTCGAGGGGAGAGCCTGGTAACCAGATTTTTGCCCAGGAGAGCCACATGGGTCTGCCCTCCAGTGGGCTGATGCCCTGCAGGAGGGATCATGATGATCATAGGTGCTATTAGAACTAGATGGAAGTCTAGGCATCTCTTTTTGGACTGCTGTCTCCATGACCTGGAACCCCGGATAAGCAGTAAAAGATGGATGGACTGTATATTCCTCACTCTGTATGGTTGTGATGGGATATGATCACTAACACTGTTAATGTTAATCTTGCTAGCTCTGTAGATTTTTTTTCTTATTGCTAAAGGAGCCAACTGGGAAGCATCTGGATAATCATTAGCTTACGTTGCTAATTGATATTTGCTTACACTGACATTTGCCTCCCTGTTGTTTATCATCCGAGCTAGGTGTATTATTGAAGTAGCAGCACCAGTGTTATTGTGTCAGAGGAAGAATGATTCTCTGTGGTCTCGGTGGTTGACTCACACCTGATCTGACTCTGATAGAGTTAAGTAACATGTTTATGTAGAGGAGCTGTTTTTCCTGTCTTCACTCCATGCAGCCAAATTTACCCCAGGGTCAAAAAATATAATTTGAAATTGAGCCCTTACTTAGAAGTCAGTGGTTGTGAATACTGCTCAAATGGCTTTGATTTTCCTCCGCAGGCCGATGATAGCAAAGAAGAATCCTAAGATCCCTATGTCAAAGATGATGACCATCCTGGGGGCCAAGTGGAGGGAGTTCAGCTCTAACAACCCCTTCAAAGGCAACGCTGCTGCCGTTGCCGCAGCTGCTGCTGCTGCCGCCATCGCCGTTGCCGAGCAGGTCTCTGCAGCGACCGCCTCACCTGAACCGCCACCTCAGCCGCCACCAATTAGAAAGGCCAAGACGAAAGAAGGCAAAGGTGTTCAGGCTTCTTCTGTCCTCATTTATCTCGGGGCTATTTTTGGGTGCTATTTTGCAGTTCTACTTTGTTATTCTTTTATGATGAATATTGCTAATATTATGTTATCGTCCATCCAGGTCCAGGCTATAAGAAGCGCAGTAAAAGCCCTCGAGTGCCAGACAAGAAAAAAGCATCAGCTCTTGCCAAGGCTAAAAAAATGGCACCCATCCGTATTAAACTATCACCTATAGGTGCCAAGAGGAAGAAAAGCTGCTCAGTGAGTATAAAGCTGAAAATACTTTATATGTATTCTATTTGTTGTTACCTGTCCTCCTCTTTCTGACACAGACTTACTCCCCCCCACAATTGCTTTTGCTCTTTTAGAGTGACGATATGGACGAGGATGAGTCGGAGCAGGAGGACTCCAGTGTTCACAGCTCCTCGGTTCGCTCTGACAGCTCTGGCCGAGTGAAAAAGAACAAGCGAGGGCGGCCTGCCAAGAAGAAGAAGAAGAGTAAGCATAGCCTGCTTGTTGCATGTACAACACATAATTATACACAATGCACAATCTCCACATCCACATCAGATAACGCTGTTTTTCAATCAGGATGACACTGAGGTGCTTTAATCTTTTACATAGTCATTCTGCAATTCATTATGCATAATCACACAAAGTGGAGATGCACATATTCTGAAAAGGAGTCCTAAATTGAGACACAAATATCCAACTAATTGCACAATGTTTTCTTCATATGTAGTTATAACCAAACCACTGAGTTGCTGATGCCTAGTTAAGGCTTGCACACTGAAATAACTTTGTTATAACTGAGTGGTTATAATTGTGGGAAAAGCTGTAAACTTTTAAGTTTTTGCTCATCGTGGGCTGCACGGTGGCGCAGTGGTTTAGCACTGTGGCAGCACAGTTTTACCCTTGGCCGGGGGATCGCGGGGATCATGAGATCGTGGGTTCAATTCCAGCCCCCGACCAACAGTGAGCTGTGTGGAGTTTGCATGTTCTCCCCGTGTTGCGTGGGTTTACTCCGGGATTTCTCCGGTTTCCTCCCGCATACCAAAAACATGTAGGTTTAGGGCGCTCGCGCACGCAGCGACCAGCAGCCGGTGACTTGTCACCAGACTGCAAACCAAATCTACCTACGGGTACAAATAAGTAACAAAAAAAAAAACAAAAAAAAAAAACAAACAAAAAAAAAAAATCTTTGTATTTTTTTTATGTTAGTATTTATATTTTTTGCAATTGTGGTGAATGAGAATATAATGTATAGCAGTGGATCCCAACTTTTTGTGTCTCATGGACCGGTAACAAGTTCAAAAAAAAAAAAAGAAAGAGGAAAAAAAAGCAAAGTGTGTGATTTAAAAAAAAAAAAAACCCTCACCCGGCTATCCCACGCCGTCTGTTCCTCTGTCTCCATGCTGACTGTGTGTACCGAAGGGCCCTGGGTTTCAGTTGCTCCAACAGGGAACGGTTGAGGGGAGGCCATGGTCGAGGCGCTGCCACTTTGGGCACCCCACCGAGAATGACCTCAAGACTGTGAACCTCCGGTCCTGACTGGGAGCCACTCATGCCCCCCAGCTAACCCCTGCAGAGCCCCTTCCTCCTGATATGACTCAGAGTCTTTTGAAAGCAAAGATTGCTTGTGAGTTAATCGGCTAATTCCTTAGGGTTTTGCTGGATACTCTGATTTCCTCCCATAGTCCAAAGTTACTGTAGGTTAATTGGCATCAACTGGGGATAAATTGTGTGAATGTGAGAGTGAATGGTTGTTTGTCCCTTTGTGTTGGCGTTGCCATGGACTGGCGATCTATCCAGGGCAAGGGTCTGCAACCTGTGTCTCTTTTCAACCCTTTGCCCATATTCCGTGGGTCCCTGGTGTCTTTGAAAAACTCATGGATTTACAGAAGAAACAGTCACAAATTTATGGCAGAATAAAACGAATGTCAAAGAAAAAGCTGCAAATTAAAGAAGAAAAATTCTAAAATATGAGACAGCTGACAAAAAATTATGAATTATTATTTATAAGAACAAAATTGAACTTACAAGAAAAAGTTCCAAATGAAAGGGGGAAAAAATGCAATTTTGCTGATAGTAGAGGATGCTGACCCCTGGTCCAGGGTGCACTCTGCCTGTTGCCTCACAGCAAGAGGACCAGGGTTCAAATCCAGGAAGAGACCTTCTTATGTGGAGTTTAATTGAACTCCCTGTGCTTGCTTGTGTTGGTGGTGCACAAGTGGCAGTCTGATCCAGTTTAAGCTAAAAGTCTCAGTTATCTCCAGGAATAATGAAGTATCTAAAATGAATAAAACCAATACTAATGTTATGACCCCAACTGGGCCAAGGCCAAGGCAGCAGAAGGCGAAGGACAGAGCTGCGTGGAGGAATCTGATCAGACCGAAATGAAACAGTCATTGTCACCCATGACAGACTGCAATGATGATGAGGGCCAAGGTCAGAATTGCCTATATTATCCTGGGATTTCAAAGTCTGTTTTGCCCCTTATGCCAAGGTGGACGAACCTGGTCATTTTCATCCCTTCTTTGGGCAAGGTAGACATTCATCTATATCCCAGGCTGGGATTTTGAACCCATGACACCATGATCTCAACACCTCCAACTCTACCACTAAGCCAAAGAGGAACTCCTCACTAGCTCTCGGCTAGTAGCGGAGATGCACCCCCCCCCCCCCCCACCACCACCTTGTCCTGTCAGGCAGCTAGGTGAGCAGAACAGAAATCTGCTACCCTTATTGTGTCAAAACAGATTTACTTTGCCAAAAGGAGCTTTATACAGTATTTATCTATGTACTGTATATTGCTGTAAACTCCTCTTGTAATAACTTTTAATACTTTATTTAAATTATTTTACCCACGAAGGACCGGAAGGATGAGGAATGGGGAAAGGAGGTGTGGGGAAGGGGGAAGAAAAGGGAGAGGAACAGGCAAAAAAGACAAACAAACCAACAACTAAGACAAACAGAAGACAGACTGCTTCTTCCACCAAAGAGGTCTCAACACGAGTTTGGTATCCGCACCTGTTAAAGGGGAGACATTTGTGTGTGTGCATCTGTGTGTGTGTATATGAGAGTGCGCCAACCCCCCACCCCCCCAGCGGGGCCAATGCCAGCCCCCGGGCCCCAGTTGCCAGGAGGCCAGCGCACCCACCCTCCCGGGCCGGAGACCAACCCGCACCCCCCTAGCACAAGTCCCCCCAGGCACCCCACAGCAGCGCCTTCCCCCCCCAAGCACCACTGCCACACACCCCGGGGACCCCCACGCCCAAAGAAGGCCCCCCTCCCCCCGTCCAGGGGAGCCCACGTAGCCAAGAGGCACTACCCCCCTCAATCCAGCACCTCCCGACTAGCAGACACACACATTCACACCCTCATGCTCTCATACTCACCCACACGCACTCACTCACTCACTCACTCACTCTCACTCGCCGTCTTCCCAACACATTCCCACACTCGCACTCCCGGACCCACCCACTCTCTCTCACTCCTGTACCCGCTCAATCTTGCTCCCACTTGCCCTCAGGATCACCCATGCTCACTCACGTTCACCCATGCACGCTCTCTTACTTGGAGGTGTACTGTAAGGTGTCAGGACCTGCACCACTGACCAATTACTCATGGAGAGGGGGCCGTAACACCTCCTCCCTTAAAGGGCATATATCATGCTATTTTAAGCCTTTCAGATTAAACTATATGCATGTATGTGATAGTATATTACCTTTGGTACGCTGGAGAATGAATTTCTTATGAAATATGAGTTATTTTCACGAGCTACTTTTCCAACCCGGAAGTAAGATGCCTCGATCTCTGAGGCTCCACCTCTCCTTCTTGTGGCTGCCGTCCATTTCATGACGTAACCCCTGAGCCGGCTGCTGCAGCGTGTCGCTGGGTTCCGCCCACGAAAACAACATCTACAGTTAGCTGCGCGGAGAAAGTGGGTGTGTGCGTTAGCCTAGGGGCGGTGCTGGCAGCACAGGCACTTCCTGGAGTGGGCGGCTCACCCACGTTTATACTTAATGAACGTGGGGACCAAATCATTATCTGGGACAGAGCGGAGCAGCAGCTCAGAGAGCAGGGTTGAGGAGGAATACTCAGAGATGCGTGAATGGAGCAAAATACCACTTTGGGGGTGTTTTTGGTGAGGAATTAACATTATAACATGCTTAAAAGCTCAAAAAAGTCGATTTTGCATGATATAGGCCCTTTAAGGAAGTGGTGCAGGTGTCAAATCCCAGATGGTGTGCACAGTATATAAAAAAAGGGAATAAGGATGAAAAACAACAACAGCCATCTATGTACAGTAATGCTACCTGTAGTGCAAATAAAGTTAAACAATAACACCTAGCAATCCTATATACAGAAAAAGTGGAGCTGTAATACCTGTAACTGCATGTTCAGTGTGGTAGTGTAGGTGCAGACAGTGACAGATGGGACTGCACATGATCAATAGTTCAGTAACAGACAAACAACAGCAGGTGTGGCATTTGTGCAGATGGTTGCAGTAAGGTGCAGAGACATACAGCAGCAGATGTATTACTGTTGGTGTGACAACAGCTGAGGTAGTTATTGTGTGGGTGAATGTGTTACGGTCCAGGGTGGGTGGGCAGAGTGCAGGGTCCTGATGGCCTGGTGAACAAAGCTGTTTAGCAGTCTTGTGGAGTGAGCCCAGAGGCTCCGGTACCTTTTCCCCAAGGGCAGAAGGCTGAAGAGGGAGTGTGAGGGGTGGAACATGTTGTCTGCAATGCTGATGGCTCTGTGGGTGAGGCGGGTGTGGTAGGTGTTCGAGAAAGGAGGCAAAGGGGCACCGATGATCTTGCTGGCTCCTTTCACTGTGTGTTGTAGTGTCTTCCAGTAGGAGGCAATGCAGCTTCCATACCACACCGTGATGCAGCTGGTGAGGATGCTCTCAATGGTGCCCTGGTAGAATGAGCACATGATAGGGGGTGGGACTCATGCTGTCCTCAGTTTGCAGAGGAAACAGAGGCAAGTTTGAGCTTTTTTGGCCAGTGATGTGGTGTTGTTAGACCAAGAAAGGTCTTCAGAGATGTACACCCCCAGGAACTTGGTGCTGCTCACCCTCTCCACAGCTGCTTCATCGATGATCAGAGGGAGATGCTGTGTGTGTCCTCTCCTAAAGTCGACCACAATCTTGGTTTTTACCATGTTCAGGAAGAGATTATTGTCTTTACACCACTGGACCAGTTGGCTCACCTCATTTCTGTAGTTGGCCTCTTCATTGTTTGTGATAAGGCTCACCACCATCGTGCCGTCCGCAAACTTAATGATGTGGTTGGTGCTATAGGCTGGTACGCAGTCATGGGTCAGCAGCGTGAAGAGCAGCTGGCTGAGCACGCACCCTTGTGGGGACGCTGTGCTCAATGTGATGGTCTTGGAAGTGTTGCTGCCGACCCGCACGTTCTGTGGCCTCCCTGTGAGAAAGTCCAACACCCAGTTACAGAGAGAGGTTTTGAGTCCCAAGTCTCTGAGTTTTTGTGTTAGGTACTGAGGGATGATTGTGTTGAATGCTGAACTTAAGTCCAAGAACAGCATTCACACATAGGAATTCTTTGAGTTCAGGTGGGTGAGGGCTGGATGGAGAGCAGCAGCAATGGCATCTTTCTGTGGATCTGTTTGACCTGTATGCGAACTGAGATGGGTCGTGGGAGGGAGGCAGGCTGGACTTGATGTTCTGTGTAACCAGCTGCTCGAAGCACTTCATTATGATGCAGGTCAGTTCTACGGGCCAGTAAACGTTGTAGCTGGATGGGACAAGCTTCTTTGGGATTGGTATTATGGTAGCAGTTTTGAAACACGTAGGAACAACAGCTTGACTCAGGGAGATGTTGAAGATGTTGGCCAGGACATTCTTGAGCTCCTCCACACAGTCCTTCAGAACGTGACCTGGTATGTTGTTTGGTCCAGCTGCCTTGTGTGGGTTGATCCTGGTTAGGATCCTCTTTACGTGAGCCAGATCCAGACTTACAACCTGCTCCTCTGGGGGAGGAGTGGTCTTCTGTGCTGATGTGCTGTTTTGTGCTCCAAAGCAGCCAAAGAAGTCATTTAAGTTGTTAAGCAGTGTGATGTCACTTGTACAGGTCTGAGGTGGAGGTTTGTAGTTGGTGAGGGTCTGTATGCCACGCCAGAGAGAATGTGCATCTCTGGTGTTGCTGAAGTGGCTGGATATTTTCTTGCTGTACTGTCGTTTTGCCTCCTTGATACCACGGGACAGGTTGGCCCAAGCTGTTGTTAGTCCTACAGTGTCACCGGCCCTGAAGGCTGCATCTCGAGCCCTCAGGAGCCTGTGGACCTCTGCTGTCATCCATGGCTTCTGGTTGGCACGGACAGTGACAGTTTTGCAGTGAGTGACATCATCAATGCATTTAGCTATGTATGCTACAACAACCTCAGTGTACTGCTCTATGTTTGTGTGTCCATTGTGAGTGGCTGCATGCTTGAAAGTGTCCCAGTATGTAGTGCTGGAGCAGTCTTTCAGAGCATCCAAGGCCCCTTCAGGCCACACACGTACCTTCTTTTTTGTTGGTCTGATGGCTTTCACTCTAGGTCTGTATGCAGATCTTAGCAAGATGGTGATGAGAAGAGAGACCCAGGTGGGAGGGGGGTGCTCTGTGTGCTCTCTTGTGAGCTGTGTACACCAGGTCCAGCAAGCTGCCTCCTCTTGTTGGAAAGAGGAGACAGCCTATAGAGAGCCTAAGTCACGCCCCTCTACTTCTGCATATGGGACCTGAAATCAAAAAAACTCCCATCTCCCATCATCCAACATCACTAAACTGTAATCGTGTTTGGTGATGTGGGATGATGGGAGTTGTTGTCCGCTAGTCATTTAAACAAAAACTAAATATTACTCTGTTATTATAAGACAACCAACAACTTTAATTGTGTGGAAATTTACCTTTTTAATTGATAAACATCATATTTGTCATTCATGGCAAAATTCGATTGGGATCAAAAGATAATTTTGCTCTTGCCATTCATTTCAGTGGAGAGTTTTTTTTTTTTTTAATTTAAGGTCCCATGTGGTGAAGTAGAGGGGGTATGGCTTAGGCTCTCTATATTATTCTGGGATTTTAAAGTCTGTTTCAGCCCTTACACCAAGGTGAACAAAACTGGTCATTTTCACCTCTTCTTTGGGCAAGGTAGATATTCACCTATATCCCAGGCTGGGATTTGAACCCATGACACCATGATCTCAACACCTCTAACTCTACCACTGAGCCAAAGAGGAATTCCTCACTAGTCACAATAATGATGCAGTAACATGCAAGATCAGTTAATGAGATGTGCATAGCAAAAGGCCATAACATTTCAAAATTTGCATCCTTCCAGTGTTTGTGTTTCTCTAAAGATCTGACACTATGGCTCATAATTGAACAAAATACTTAGAAGCAATCCAAATCACCTCCCAAAGTGGTGTAACTGATTTAGACATACAAAGATACATTAGCTAGTGCAGCATATATAAAGTGTACTGGTGCTTCGATATTGCCTGATAATCAAATCAACTTTATCAAAGAGGAAATTGAGGGAAAATGCCTCACTGCCTGGCAAGGATGCTAAAGAGAAATGCTGCAATTGGAGAGCAATTAGTGAAGAGCAGTGTTGGGAGTAACACGTTGTAACATGTTACTGTAACGCCACTACTTTTTCAGTAATGTACTGTGTAATGAAATTACTTTTTAAAAATTCAGTAATGCGTTACAGTTACTGAAATTTGATCAGATGCGTTACTCGCGTTACTTGTTTTATTAATATGGATAGATATTTTTAGGGCAAATAGACAATCATACAACTTGCAGTTGCTAAACACCCTCCTCATCAGCTGCCAACTGGGCACGAATACACAGTTTCGGTGGCTATTGCCGGGACTGACATCCCCAGCGCCACCAGCGGCCTCAAGCCACTGGAGGTTGTCATGCCAAAGGCAAGCAAATAAATATAAACTGATCCTACCGTAACTGACACAGCCATCAGTCTTCTCCGCGGGCCCGTTTCCTGTCCTGCCCCAGTTCACATCACAACCCGGTGAAGAACTGCAGTGGCGACTTCTCATATCGAGCCCTGATCACCTGTTGTCTGAGCGGTGAGTAGCCCCCAACAGCTCCTACGTCTGTGGTTAAACATGAGCATTTTTTGAGCAAGAAGCTCGCATTTAATGTCCGCAGTTGTGTAAATGTGTCAACTGTTTAAGTAATTGTGCAAGTTTTCTTACTGTACAGAGAAAAAGTGACTGTGATTTGTTACAGTAAAGAACAGCTTTTTCTCAGGTGAATGTTCATTTGTCTGTGCTTTCTGTTTTATTTTATCTTGTTCATTTACGTGCTGTTGTGATATGCAACTATTTCATGGAAGTAAATCCTCTAAATATGCGTTTTTAATGGGCTGGTCCAGGGGTGTCAAACATATGGCTCATGGGCCAAAAACGGCCCACCAGGGGGTCCAAAATTTTAACTGTGAATTCACAGCTTTATTTCTGGTAAATTTCTGACTTTCTACTGATCACAATAGTTTGTGTAAACCTGAGACATTTTTTCTCTGTAAGATGAGACTTTTTTTCTCATCAGTTTTCTTTTTCTTCTTTTTTCTGATGACAACCAGGGCCCCTTGATCTTGCTGTGTGTGCAAGATGATTTAAGTATGCATTTAAAAGTAATGTGAAAATTTCTTTTCCAAGTAACTAGTTACTTTAATCATGCAGTAACTGGTAAGTAATTCAGTTACTTTTGAAAAGAAGTAACTAGTAACTGTAACTAGTTACTGTTTTTTAGTAACTTGCCCAACACTGGTGAAGAGGCACCAAATGTGTTGTAGCCTGAGGCACCGAGCGATCCAGGACTGCAACTGCATCCACCTCTTTCTTCTTCTTTATAAGTGTTGTCTTCACACACAAAGAAATCAAGGGCAGTGCCACTGCCACATGCAGCCTATAGGGATCAGACCACCAAACTTTCAATTAGTGAACCACCTGCTGTTTGTCCTGAGCCACAGTCAGCCCTGTATGAGGGGAAAAAAAACACGGGACTTTCCTCATTGGTTTCGCTTTTGCAGCCCAGAGCATGTATCTGTCATTGTGGTTATGCATTAAAAATATGTGTGCTCCTATTTTGGCTCTCCTCAGTCCCAGGTGAAGAGGAGGGCGATGGCTATGAGACCGACCATCAGGACTACTGCGAGGTGTGCCAGCAGGGCGGAGAGATCATCCTGTGTGACACTTGTCCTCGAGCGTACCACCTCGTCTGCCTCGAACCCGAACTGGACAAGGCGCCCGAGGGCAAGTGGAGCTGCCCCCATTGTGTGAGTGCACTGAGACAGAAGCACAACTTTTCCTGTTTTCTATGCATGACTCCGGTTCGCAGTTTTATTGCCTCAAGGACCCAAGGAGGTTATGTTTTTGCCTGATACCACTATGGTGGTAATGGTTTTGGGTCGGTTCATTCAGTAGATGGATTTGGATGAAATTTTTAAGAGAAGTTGAAATTGGACCAAAGACAAATCAGTCAGAGTTTTAGGGTGATCTGAATCTCTATCAGCATTCAGGAAGTTTTTTTAAAGATTCCAAAGGGGGAAGTTAATGCAGTTCTTTGTCAGATGTTCTGATGGTCACCAGCAGAGGGCACTGTCTGATGAGAGCAAGCAAACTTGAAGGAGAAATTAAAATATGCAGGAGAAAAATAGCTGCCTTGGTGGAAGTTTGAGGTCTCCATTATCTTTCTAGTTCCTAACTTTATCTTAAAGCAACATAGCTACCTTTGGAAAAAAACTAAGCCAGTTTGCTTTTATACGCTGCAGATCAGGTTCCTTGTGTAGATAAATCTCTTAAGTGATCTTATGGTTGAGTTGCTTTATTTGTAAGCTTATAAAGTAAAACCATTTGAATTCATTGTATTTTATCTGCACTCCAAGAAAGCATTAATTCAGTTTTTCTTGGTTTGCTGTTGTCATTGTAGGTCTATTTATTTATTTTTCAGACATGATTTCTTATTTCTAGATCACTCTCCTGAGTTTATTTCTGTGAGGGGGTGGGGGAGAAAATGTATGATTTTAATATCCGTTTAAATTAATCTTTTTCAGTGATATGTATATGTGGCCATGCTCTCAGGAATTCATTTAATCTATGATGCACATGTTGAAATGTTATTTTATTTTGCTTATTTGTTGCAAAGACGGCAAGATGGAGAAGAGGGGAAAAAGAAACAGTGCAAAAAAGTTCATGTATGTGGGTGACGGGCACAGATCAGCTATAGATACACAACATTTATCTGGCACTGACATTTAAAGTTATTCTTTGTTCAGCAATGACTTCTCTGGAAACGTGCTGCAGACTGAAGTGTTAGCACTGGGAAGTGTGGTGGCAGCTTTCTAATGAGTGGGCAGGTCAAATGTGAGCTAAATAGATAAGTGTCAAACATGAGAGAGAGCTTTCTGTAAATGGGACAGTTCTTATCTGCGTGACTATCTCTGTCTACTGTATATAAATGTAGGCACATGTTTAACTGCTATAACCCCATTAAAAGGAACTAAATTTAGAGTTTATCCCACATGAAATATGCAACATTACAGTCTTCATCTGCCTATAATTGACACCATTATGCCATTTAGTCACACTCAACTTTCTTGTGTATTATCACGGTTTCATTCGGACAGGAAGTAAAGGCCTACTATATAGTGGATATAAAAACATCTACACAGAATTATGTTAAATGATTTTTGAAATGATTTATGTTGGGCTAATTGCTTTACATCAAAATCTCCCATTTTTACAGGTGTGTGTCAACTTTTTATATCCACCGTCCGTAAGATGTTTGTTGTACTCCTGAGGTTTGAATGGTAGCCGGTGGTGTATAATGCTTGTGGCCATTGGGCGAATCATTTCTTTGTCACCTCAAATGGCAGCTTTAGCTTCAGACCTGTTCAGAGACCGTTATGATGTAAACAGAACAGAAGAAATTGCAGAAGTAGCTGGAGTTGCATGTGAATTATGTTGCAGTCATAACTACATTTCCTAGAGAGCATCCTACATCAGCACATCACCGTGTTGTACATGCTCACCGTGTATGAAGCATTCTAAGTTACATGACTATTTGACTAGGTCCGGCCTAGTTAAGATGCCCGTGTTGAATGTTAGGAGGGTGATGCATATGACACAACTCATGTAGTTACAAACAGATAAAGGTACTGTATATAACTTTTGGAAGCTTGCGTTTTAGTGATGCCTTGTGGTTGCTTATTGAACTACAGCTCTGTTCAATCTGCTAAAGCAGCACTATGGAAACATTGCTCTTGGGGTCCCTCTACAGTTCTGAAGTGTAATATTCTTTTTACCGCTGTTATAAATACTTGTTGCAGTGTGAGCCGTGTGCATTTGTTTACAAGCTGACAGATAAAAGAACCAGTGAGTTCATAGACTTTTGCCACGTTAGCAAACAAATAGATGTTACTATTCCCATAGCAGCAAGGCCAGGTCACCGTCAGTCTTGAATGCCTTTATCTTTTTTAGCACTTGCTTATAATTATACAATTAGTTCCAACCGAGCAATCTGATTGGACAATAGGGATTCCAGGAGTTATTTTATTCCCCAATAATCGCGTTCTAACTTTTCGCCAAATATGCATCACTTCCCTTCAGCTGTGTTTTAATAATCTTTAAATTAAAGTTTATAACAGTAGCTTCTTATATATGAGAATTGTAATATTGTGTTTGATACCTAAGGTCAGGTAAGGTAAGGTGCTGCTTGAAAAGAAACAGTCCTAATCCAGACCTCCCTGACCTGGAAGTCCCACCCTTATAACAACCGGCAAGATATTTTACGCCTGTTTAAATAAAATGGATAAGCTAGAGTTGGATTTATCGTCTGCAATAGCCAACCATAATAACTTTATGATGATGGACTCTTTATTTCATCTGAAAATGCCAAGAAAAAGAGAACGAAGTGCGGAGAAGATGTGAAAATTGCTACCAAGCCAACAATAAACTAGCCACCGCTACGACTCAACATGGCCCACAAAACGTACTCAGCATGTGGAGGCCTATGTACGAGGGTCATTCAATAAATAAGGTGAATTTTTCGGTATAAGGACTTCTAATACAGATAGAAGCTTACTTTTTTTTATTTTTCATCGTAGTCTCCCAGCAATGTCACACACTTTTCCCATCTGTGCACAAGCTTCCGTATTCCCTCAGCGTAAAAATCTTTGGACTGATGTCTCAGCCAGTCGCTCACAACACTTTTGACTTCATCGTCACTTTCAAACTTCGTGCCTCTCGTGAACGCTTTCAAGGGACCAAACAGGTGAAAGTCTGAAGGGGCAACTCATCACCATCCTTCTCATAGCGGGAGAGACACTGCTGGGACAACTCGACCCTCCTCTGTTTGTGCTCTGCAGTAAGCATCTTTGGCACCCACCGGCAGCTGACCTTCGAGTAGCCAAGGTCATCATGGACAATTTTGTGTGCTGTCCCAACAGATAAGCTCAAAGTCCTTGCAATGTCATCCACTGTTCTTCTTCTGTCAGACTGAATGAGGTCATTGACTGATTCAATCACCTCAGGAGACCTCACTTCTGTAGGCCTCCCAGGCCTGTCTTCATCCTCAACACTTCTCCGTCCTTCTTTAAACAATTTAGCCCACTTGTAGACATTTTTTCGGCTGAAACATGTGGCAGCATACACAGTTGACATTCTCCTATGAATTTCAACTGGTTTGCACCCTTCAGCAACCAAAAACTTGATAACTGACCGCTGTTCAATCCTGGAGCATGCTTCTTGGTCGGCCATCTTTGTTAATCGCCAAAACTCTCAAAGTTTTTCTTGAATCTGCAAAAGAAAGTAAATCCATGTGAAAAAGAAGTAAAACAAAAAAAAATAAAAAAAGGTAAGCTTAAATCTGTATTAGAAGTCCTTATACCAAAAATTCACCTTATTTATTGAATGACCCTTGTATATAGACAGTGACTTCTGCACTGGACAATATTTAATTTTTTTACACGTGTGTGAAATGAATTTCTCCGCGGAGCAAAATAACTGGTTAAACAAACAAAAATCATAATATTTTGATCTGTATTGGTGCCATTTAATAAACTGTGCTTGTGGAACTGTTGTATAAAAGCAATATTACATTTGAAGTTGTACGGTATCATGAATATATCACTGCTGTGATGTCTTTGACCCTCCGCTTCGCACTGGACATGCGACGAATCACTGCAGTGATATATTCATTGATGCCATATTCCTTCTCGTGTGATATTGCTTAAGTATAAGCCAGTCCAGTTGTGACTTTTCTAAGGGTTCTTGCTCAGTCACTCTCTGGTTTTCTTTTGTTTGTTTTCTCCAACAATATCCTCTCCGTCTTCTTTACTGCCTCTGTTATAATATCCATTCTGAAAATACCTAGCTAGATAGCTTCATCTTATAGATAACAGCCGACTAACACCTCCCCTGTGATTGACTGTTGGGAAACAGGCTGTAAAACATAAAAGTTGTAGTCTTTTCAGAGAACCTATCTGAACAGCAAAGTTACACAGCACTGTTGGAGGGGGTGTGGCCCTCTCAGGCCATGGTGGAAGTGATGGTCACCCGGTCAAAGGTTGACGTACCATCAAAATGATTTGGGAAATATTATGAAAAGCTATATGTTTGCTTTAATTTCTGAGAAGGACTGCTGGTCAGAGTTCGCACAAATAAGCGGAGTATGTGGGGCTACAGTTCACTGAGTGGCCACAAGGTGTGACGGAAACCCAAGCTTCCAAAAGTTACATAGAGCACCATTCATGGAAAGGTCTGTGTGAAAGAGGCTTTATACTACAAACAGGGTATCATAGCCTCTCTACTTGAACAATAAGTGGGGACTTACTTAACCACTCTACAATTTGTGATGCTTGCTTGGCCCCAGAAAATCTAACACTCTCTTTTATTTTAGCACACCAAAAGAAAGTGCTAGTCAGCCATTAGCCTTCTGTATAAGCTATTTAAAAAACCTGAACATTTGACCACTCGACATGACTTCTACCAGAAAGATCTGGCTTGTTTTGGTCAGATGTGTCGATCTGTTGCTCATAAGTTAAACACTGCATAACAACATCACCAGCTCAGCCACTGTCCACCAAAGCTGTGTAACGGCCGGATGTGGCTAGATTTTGAGTCACTGCCAAAGTGTTGCTCAAGCGTCTGTGAATGTCCATGGGTTTCTCTGGGCTTATACGTCTGAGAACATAAGCACTGTGGATGATTGATTCAGACCACACTTGGTTTGGGCCATCTCAGCTTTGATTTGCAGCTCATCACCCATCTCACAGCATCGTATGGTTGGTTTCCATGGGAATGACTTGTAATGAGTCGCATCTTTGTTGAGCACTTTAACTCAGCAGTCGACAAATTCTCTATAAGAGTCACACAAGGGTAATTGGACACAAACATGGGTTACATGCTGAAGGCATTACATAAATCAGGAACTTATTTTTAACCTTTACTGACCCAGAATAGCTTCACTCGGAGCTGTGATCCATTTTTCATGTTTCGCAGTCACAGAGGTCTACATAAAACAGTACCTGAGCTGTTCTGCTGGAGGTCTCCCGAGTCCCTGCCCCCTTTCATCCTATGCGTTTCAGTCACATTCACATTTAGCATGTTTAAAAATTCATAGCTGTGGCCTGGATTCACCTTTCTAGACTATGGCAGTGTGGGGCACCCTGGTGGCCAAGGCTCAGGGTGCAGTATCCCAGATGTATTTATAAATGGCAGCATTTTTAGCAGGTGTTTTCACGGCTCTCCCCAGCTCCTTGTTTGCCGCCCTCTCTTTTGACCACCTTTAAAATAACACACACACTCACACACAGTGAAATCTCGTGTTCAAATTATTTCCTGGTTAAATATATGAAGTTATCCACACCTTTCCAGGAAAAAGAGGGAATCCAGTGGGAAGCAAAAGACGAAGACTTTGAGGATTTTGAGGAGGACAGCGTGATATCAGAGGTTGGGACAAGGGTCCACACGGGGGCGGAGGAGGAAGAAGACGACCACATGGAGTTTTGCCGGGTGTGTAAAGACGGGGGCGAGCTCCTGTGCTGTGACACCTGCACGTCCTCCTACCACATTCACTGCCTCAACCCGCCGCTGCCGGAGATCCCCAACGGAGAGTGGCTGTGTCCGCGATGCACGGTCAGTTACTCTTCTGTGTTGTTTTATATGTATGAGAAGATCTGCCTCGCAGATTTAAACTTTACCATCTGTCAGGAATGAATCACCATATTTAGAGTTGACTTGCAAATATATTTTTCCCTCTAGTGTCCACACATCAAAGGACGTGTCCAGAAAATCCTGCACTGGCGATGGGGAGAACCTCCGCCCCCTATCCCCGTCCCGCCCGCTCCTGATGCCCCACCTGATGCCCCGCCACCGCCACCCATGAAAGGCAGAGCAGAGAGGGAATTCTTTGTCAAGCTGGTCGGGCAGTCCTACTGGCACTGCACCTGGATCACTGAGCTGCAGGTGAGAGGGAGGAACACCGTGTGGGTTGGCTCATGGCAATAAGTTGCATTTTATGTAGGATATGCTTGTTTAAGCACATTTTAAGCTATATGGACAACAACAGTATGGGCCACCTATGCATTACTTTTACAGCATCCCATTCTAAATTCATAGACATCCATATAGAAGTGGTCCTCCCTTTGCAGCTGTAACAACTTCCGCTCTTCTTTGTGCAACATTTTGGAGTGTGTCTGTAGGAATTTTTGCCCAGTCATTGACAGGAGCATTTGTGTGGTGAGACACTGATGTTGGAACAGAGGGTCTGCCTCCAGTCTCCATTTTAGTTCATCCCAAAGGTGCTGGACGGGGTTGAGTTCAGGGTTCAGTGCGGGCCAGTCAGACTCATCCAACCCCGCCTGGACATTGCTTGGTGCATTGGGGCACAATCATGTTGGAACAGAAAAGGGTTTCCTCCCTTTTTTTTTTAGAATTTCCCAGCCAAAATAAAAGGTCTGGATGCCCCTGTTTTATTTTCACTAAATAAGATTAAATAATCATTGTTATTTTAAGGTTTTTCCTACAAAACCTTAGTTGAGATGACAGCCCTGTTCACATATGTAACACTGCAGCTTTTGTTTTTCTTTTAGAATATTGTCCTTCCTTCATTTACATTTTCTGTGAACATGGGAAGAGATATTCTACAGAAGCACCATTACTGTAAATGACGTACTCTGTGGAAGACACGTCTGAAAACTGAGGGTGATTGTGTCTTACAAAATTTAGCTCCAAATATTTGGAATAACTGAATAGCTCAGTTGGGGACTCTGTTTACTCCTGTGTTTGTTTATTTTATTGACTAATTTTAACTGGTTTTATGTACAGCATGTTGCTATTTTTGCTTTGAGAAGCAATATACTCGCTATAGATTATTTTCCTAAGATCACACTCAAAAGAACCTTATTCCATAATATAGACAACTTGTGGGGAAAAACTTCCTGATTTCCTTTGTTTCCTCAGTTGGAGATTTTCCACTCGGTGATGTACAGAAACTACCAGAGGAAGACGGACATGGACGAGCCTCCCAGCCTGGATTACGGCTCAGGTGGGGAGGATGAGAATGGAGTAGGAAAGAGCGAAAAGAGGAGGGCAAAAGACCCCCAGTATGCCATCCTGGAGGACAAGTACTACAAATACGGTATCAAGCCCGAGTGGATGATAATTCACCGCATCATCAATCACAGGTGAGGCGACTGTGTGAATGAACGTGTGAGATGCAGGTTTGTGTGGCGCCACTAACAGTGCTGCCTGTGTCTCCTTGCCAGCGTGGACAAGAAGGGGATGTACCACTACCTGGTGAAATGGAGAGATCTGACATATGACCAGTGTACGTGGGAGAGAGACGACATGGACATCCCTGACTTTGCGATTTACAAGACCAACTATTGGAGGCACAGGTAGGACTGCAGCAACCAAGGTACCAAGGTGCAGTAAAAGATGAATAAGAACTGTTTACAGTATTTTGGAAATCTGCTTGAGTAAAGCCCAAATCCCAACTACAGTTTTGACTGGTTGTATGTAATTACACATATGTGGAATTTGCATTCTGGATGGTCAAAATTTAAAGCCCCAGTAGGCAAAGTGTTTCCAAAGCATCACAACACCAGATTTTGAAATCACACTGCATTGACTGTTGAATATTGTCTGTCATTGACAGATTTTCTTTAGCAGTGACAGAAAAATCTGAATGCTGTCCATCATTTGACAGATTACACTGAGGGTGATCATTTGTAATGTTTACTTGTAATTTTCACCTGTTCACAGCACATATTAAATAGCCATTGTCTAGCATTTTGATTTTAATCAATCAGTCAATCAATCAATCAATCAAACTTTATTTCTAAAGCACTTTCAAAACAACTACAGCTGATACAAAGTGCTGTACATCAGGAATATATAAAGTGAAAAGGACATAAAAGACAATAAAATGCAACTAAAAAGGTATGAAACAAAACAAATAAAAATGACAATCATATAATACAGCAATAAAACAAGTACAATCGATGTCTCAAGCTGGGTTGAAGGCCAAGGAGTAAAAATGAGTTTTAAGATAAGATTTAAAAGTGGACAGTGAAGGCGCCTGTCTAATAGGCAAAGGAAGACTGTTCCAGAGTTTAGGAGCAGCAACAGAAAAAGCTCTGTCCCCTCTGAGCTTCCTCTTTGATCTTGGTATCTCCAGGAGCAACTGATCAGCTGACCTGAGAGACGGAGCAGGAGTGTAAAAGTGAAGAAACTCAGAGAAGTAAGGCGGGGCAAGGCCATTCAATGATTTAAAAACAAATAAAAGAATTTTAAACTGAACCCTAAAGTACACAGGCAGCCAGTGGAGGGAAGCTAAAATAGGTGTAATGTGGTCCCTCTTACGTGTTACAGATAAAAGACGTGCAGCAGCATTCTGAACCAACTGGAGACTTGCGAGGGAAGACTGGCTTTAGTGTGTTAAGTCTTTATGACCGGTCACTTTTCTGCATTTGTCTGCAGCTGCACACACTCTCCACTCTAGAACAGCAAAAAATGTCAACGCAGCTGAGAGTGAAAATTTTCTTTAAACAGCCAAACAGTTGTGATGTTGTTGATAAGAGGGGTGAAAAAAGAGGGAGTGATACAGTGGAGAATGAGCTAATACGATGCATGGCTGCCAGTGTATCCTTACATCTCTGTGCCCTTATCATGTCTTATTATATAGAAATTAAAATGACGGGTAACAGTAGATGATGACAGAATTTTTACAACACCTAAGATGACAGATAATGAGAAAGTCTAGTGCAACCTTTGGTGATGCCCCACAGGGTGGCTTTTTATTCATTTTTCACACCACTTTATTGATTGAAAACTGTTGGGATTTGAAAAGAATTTTACCCCATTTGAGAAAAAAAAATGCATCCACTTACTTATTTGGGTTTTAAGTGAAGATATGTCAAATTAATTTTGCCATTCACGTGAATAGGGGATTGTCATAATATCTGAAATGATTATTTTTTCTAGTTAAAATGTAACTGTATAGTCTTAAATGTATTTTTTAGCCTCCAAAACCACCTGTGTTTATTTATTTCATTGTTTGTATTTATGTGCGTGTTAAAAATCTATGTCAGAACATTAGTTATGGATTTTGATTAAGTTTTCAGGAGAGCATGGAAATGGATAAAGGAGCAATTAATTAGATTATGGCGGTGATCTGAAGCACTGTCAGCCTCAATGACTTTTTTAAAGACTCCAAAAGTGTGAATGAATGCAGTGCTCTGTTGGATGTTGTGATGGTCACCAGCAGAGAGCGCTGTCTGCTGAAAGCTTGAAGGCTATTTGGAGAAATTAAGATGAGGGAGGAAATGAGCTACCTTGGTGAAGGTGTGCTCTCTCTTTGCATTTTCTAGTTTTTATTTATGAACAATTTATTGATATCAGAAATGTGTGTCCTGCCCTCTTCTTCTTCTTCTTCTTCCGGCTGCTCCCTTTAGGGGTCACCACAGCGGACCACCTGCCTCCATCTCACCCTGTCCCTTGCATCTTCGTCTGTAACACCAACCCTCACCATGTCCTCCTTCACTACATCCATGAGTCTTCTCTGTGGTCTTCCTCTTTTCCTCCTGCCTGGCAGTTCCATCTTCAACATCCTTTGTCCAGTATATCCACTATCCCTTCTCTGCACATGTCCAAACCATCTCAGCCTTGCCTCTCTTACTTTGTCTCCAAACCGCTCAACCTGAACTGTCCCTCTGATATACTCATTTCTAATCTTTTCCCTTCTAGTCACGCCTAATGAAAATCTTAGCATCTTCAACTCTGCCACTTCCAGCTCCATTTCCTGTCTTTTTGTCAGCACCACCATCTCCAAACCATACGTCATAGCAGGTCTCACTACCGTGTTGTAAATCTTCCCTTTCACTCTTACTGCTACCCTTCTGTTACAAATCACCCCCGACACTCGTCTCCACCCACTCCACCCTGCCTGCCCTCTTCTTTACCTCCCTTGTGCGTTTTCCATTGCTTTGGATGGTTGACCCCAAGTATTTCAACTCATCTACTTTCACTACCGCTACTCCTTCCATCTTTACCGTTACACCTGCCTCCCTCTCATTCACACTGATGTATTCTGTCTTGCTTCTACTAACTTTCATTCCTCTTCTCTCTAGAGCATACCTCCACCTCCCCAGGTTCTCTTCCACCTGCTCCCTACTCTCACTACAGCTCACAATGTCGTCTGCAAACATCATGGTCCACAGAGACTCCTGCCTGACCTCATCTGTCAGCCTATCCATCACCATGGCAAACAAGAAGGGGCTCAGAGCCAATCCTTGATGCAACCCCACCCCCACTTTGAATCCATCTGTGACTCCTACAGCACACCTCACCACCATCTCGCTATCCTCATACATGTCCTGCACCACCCTGTCCTGCCCTTTTATTAAATGTTAAAAAGGCTTGCCATAGTTTGTATCCACACAGTGTTATTGGGAGACTTTAGAGCATCCTAACATATTTTTTTATCTTTATTTTACCAGGAAGTCTCATTCACATTCACAGATTTCTTCTTCTGTCAAGATAGCAACCACACACTTATGTTAAATTTGAACAGATACAAATATAAAAACCTACTGCTGTTTCTCTGAATTGCTATTAATCAGTCTGATTTCTGAAGAGTAACCCTGTTTCTATTTTACAGGGACGCTATAATGAAGGAGGACCCAGACAAACCGAGGAAGATGAGGAACAGGAACCCAGAGGGTGAGGAGGAGGAGGAGTCTTCTCCTGCCTCGCCAGTCACTGATGTGAGTTTATCATTCACTTTTTAATGTTTTAGTGTTTTGAGTTCAAACTTCCGGTTGCCACTATTTCTTTTAAATACAAAATACAGAGTATCTTCAATCAACACTCCTGCTTTAAATGTCCCATACTGTCAGTTTTCCAGGGATTCATTTTAAGTTTTCATATAGATGTAGTTTTAAAGACCAAAAAATATTTCTGTTTGCTGAGTGGGCCAATCACAGGTAAGGAGGCAATGAGGATGTTTTGTTTTTTGGCTAACTTGGTCAGTGTTTTTTGACCAGGATCCTTGGAACATTCAGGTTTCCATGGAAACTTTTCTAATTTCACTTCTTAATTGGTCCAAAAAATTGCAAATATTTTGTAGTTGTTGTGCATGTTTTCTGTAGGCACCCATGCACAACAATGGAAAATATTTCTTTTTTTTGTTGTTTTTGTTTTGGACTAATCAAGAAGTGAAATTAGAACATTTCCCATGGAAACCTGAATGTTTCTCTTGCTTATTAAGTTTCTATTTGTTGTTATGGCTGTATATGATTATAGCTAGGTATAATCAGGAGTTTGGATGGCGGAAGCTAAAATCAAACTATAAGATAAATTATTAATATATTAATGCTAGTGGAGAGTTTTTAGCACATTTTTTAAAATTGACTTTTGTGTTGTTTGTTGAAAGAAGTGCACCGATTGGTCCAGTCAGTGTTAGCAGAAGAAAAGTGTACTGTAACAAAAAGAGACTGTAGCATCAGTTTACTCTATTTTTTTTGTGTACATACAGATGTTAACGGCGTCAACAGATGGGAGATGAGATTCATTTTACATTATTGCTATAAATTAAATCTTATTTTTTATGGGAATAATATAGATTATAAAGTGGGGTTTTTGCAATTGTGCATTTGAAGAGAAGCTGTGTAACCTCACTGACGACACGTTGACAACTGTTAAAGATGGCTGACATTGAGGAAGCGTGGTCTGGTTTGAACTGAGCGGCGTCGCTCTGCTGTAGCATGACTAGCTTACGACAGACGTCCAGTTTAATTATCGTTTCAGTGTAAATTCACTAGGCCTCTAAGGATAATTAATATATCAACTTATCATATGAAAATTATTTTTTACACTTGTACAAAATGAGGAGGAAGAATATGAAGGCAGCTCATTTCAGTGTAAACAGCATTATATCATAAGTTCATTTTTTAAAATTATACTTAACACACTGATTTATCGAGGTAATTTTTATAGCGTTTGTATACCACTGTTAATAGTCTCTCGGCGCCACACCAGTCGGCTGCCTTTTGCAACAGCGGCTCGATTCCGAGTTTTTTTTCCCCTTCCTCTCTCTTTTGATGCTCTGAGTGTTGCTATCCCTGTGCTGTTGCAATCCTGGAATTTCCCCGTTGTGGGACTAATAAAGGCTTATCTTATCTTATATGTATGTATGTATGTGTATATGTGCATGCAGGTATATACAGTAGGTATATTAATTTGTTAATGATGGGACCAGACAAAATATGCTTTTGGCTTCAATCCTGTTCCTTTTTGGACTGCATTTGAATTTTTTATTTTTATTCTTTTTTTTATTTTTGTCTTGTTCGAAATAAATAGTATCAAATCAAAATCAAGTCAGTGTTACAGGGACCCCTAGTTGAAAAACACTGACTTAGAGAACTGAAGGCAGGCCTTGTTGGTTTGTGACATCATAAAATCCAGAATCCAGGAAATGCTAGTCTCTTTCTTACCAAAATAAAGCCAGGTGTGGGGAGCTATGCACTACACCAGGGTTTATTTATTTGTGAAGTGAGCATTTTAATGTTTTAACAGTGTATATGTGACCCACAGCTTTACTTTATAAAGTGAAAACCCATAAAACACAATCTTGCCCTGTATGGGATCTTTAAAAATGTACTTACTGTATTTAAACCATGCATATTATGTATATAATGTAAACACTAACATTCTCAACTTAACAAATACCTTTGTTTTATGGTATAATAATCATTTTGTGTGTTACTTGTATTTTAAAACACAGTAACCCCTTTGTGTTCACATTAGTAGGCAGTTTGCTTTATTTCTGAGATGGTTTGATGTACTCATTGGTCTCTCATTCTGCTGCATTAGCCTACGATAAAATACGAGGAGCAGCCGGACTTCGTCACATCGACAGGTGGAACGCTACATCTGTACCAACTGGAGGGTCTGAACTGGCTTCGGTTTTCCTGGGCCCAGGGCACTGACACCATCCTGGCAGATGAGATGGGACTGGGAAAAACCATCCAGACCATCGTCTTCCTCTATTCACTGTTTAAAGAGGCACTATATTTGTTTTGTCTTCCCTCTTCACCAGCTTCTTTAAATTCTTTCTGTGTAACACAGTATTGATTTTCTGTTTTCCTCAGGGTCACACTAAGGGCCCTTTCCTGGTCAGCGCTCCGCTCTCCACCATCATCAACTGGGAGAGGGAGTTTGAGATGTGGGCGCCCGACTTCTACGTGGTGACGTACACAGGAGACAAAGACAGCCGAGCCATCATCAGGGAAAACGAGTTCTGCTTTGACGACGCAGCCGTCAAGGGAGGAAAGAAGGCCTTCAAACTGAGGGTAAGGAGGGTTGTAAGTGTTAATCATCGTGAGATGTGAGCAAACAAAATGACATCTGCTCATCCTTCCTGCAGCGAGAGGCTCCCATTAAATTTCATGTGCTGCTGACCTCTTACGAGCTGGTGACCATCGACCAGACGGCGCTGAAATCCATCGACTGGGCCTGTCTGGTGGTGGATGAGGCTCATCGCTTAAAGAACAACCAGTCTAAGGTACTGTAGTCATTATGTACATTTGCATGTGAAAAAAATATACAGACAAGCTGAAGGTCATCGTCACATAAACTTGAGCTTCAAAAACACCTCAGCAGAGCCAGAAGATGACCTCCTGATTCATTTTTTAGAAGCCCCAACCAGGTGTTGAGTTTTTAAATGAACATGCTATTCATGAGATGGACATTTTATTAGATATCATATCAAATTTTCCCTTCATGAATGTCATAACCAATGATACTGCTGTGGGAAATTTGGCCAAAACAGTCCATCCATCCATTTTCTACTGCTTAATCCTTTTTGGGTTGCTGGAGCCTATCCCAGCATCTTTGGGCGAGAGGCAGGGTACACCCTAGACAGATCACCAGTCCATCGCAAGGCCAGCACAGAGAGACAGACAACCATTCACTCTCACAGTCATACCTAAGTACAATTTAGAATCCCCAGTTGATGCCAGTTAACCTAACCTGCATGTCTTTGGCCTGTGGGAGGAAACCGGAGTACCTGGAGGAACCCCATGCAGACACAGGGAGAACATTCAAAGTCCACACAGAAGGGTCACCGATGGTCAGGGGGTGGGATCAATCCCGTGACCTTCTTGCTGTGCTGCCACAGTGCTAACCACTGTTTCACCGAGCTGCCAAAACAATCATACCTGTCAAATTGAGCTTTGTATTTTTTTTGTGCGTTTTTGGTAAATACTGTATGTATAAACAAATTGAATTCTTAGATGGAACATGGGTGGGCAATATAAGCTGCGGCTTCAGCCATCACCCATTTCGGATAACTTATGTTGAACTGTATAATCCGAGGAGTTATTGTTTAATTTGACCTTGTTGGAATTTTTTTTCCCTTTGTTATATTATTCTGTTCTTTTCTTTTAATCTTTTTTAATCTAATCTATCCAAAATAAAGATTCATTCATTCATTCATTCATTCATGTTTAAAAGAGTAAAAAAAAATAATGTTAATGGATTGAGCAGCCAGATAACTGACAATAATAAGTGATAATAATTTTATTATTTATAGAGCACTTTTCACAGACAAAGTCACAAAGTGCTTAACATGATAAGAAACAAAAAAGATAGTAAAATACAATAACAAAACAAATAAAAATACAAACACATAAAATGGTAAAAGAACAAAGTAAAAAGCAAAAAAAACACATAAAAATACAATCAACACATAGTTAATAAAAAAGCCAGGCTAAAAAGGTGGGTCTTTAGTTGCTTCTTATAAACATCAATGGAAGGTGCAGATCTAAGTTCAAATGGTAAAGCGTTCCAAAGTCTGGGAACAACAGCAGCAAAAGCTTTATCGCCTTTGGTTCTGAGCCTAGTGCTAGAGACTGCCAGTAGGTTCTGATTAAAAGACCCGAGAGACCTGCTGGGATGGTATAGATGGAGCAGGTCACTGATATAAGAAGGTGCCTCATCATGAATGGATTTGTAAGTAAGGACAAGAACTTTAAAATCAACTCTGTAATTTACAGGAAGCCAATGCAAGGAGGCCAAAACGGGAGTGATATAACAGAACCTAGTGGACCTAGTCAGAAGTCTTGCAGCAGAGTTCTAGACTAACTGTAGGCGGTGTAAAGAAGATTTACTGAGGCATGCGAAGAGAGCATTACAGTAGTCCAAACATGAAGAAACAAAGGTGTGGATAATAGTTTCTAACTGACTGTAGGAAACCAGTGACCTAATTTTGGAGACATCCCTGAGGTGGAAAAAGCAACTCTGGGTCAGAGATTTGACATGCTGATCAAAACTCATCGATTGGTCAAAAATGACACCAAGATTGCTTTAGATTAGACCGTACATTAGCGCTTAATGAACCAATGCAATTAACCATCTTAGGAATTAGCTTATCAGGTGCTACAATAAAGACTTCAGTTTTGTAAGCATTAAGTTGCAAAAAGTTACTAGACATCCAGTCCTTAATTGCAGACAGACAATCATGAATAATTTTTAAATTGTCAACATGGTCAGGTTTAAAAGAAAAAAAACAGCTGTAAATCATCGGCGTAGCAGTGATAAGACACCTTTGAATATGCTGATGATAGAACCAAGTGGCAGCATGTACAGAGCAAATAAAAGTGGACCCAGAGTAGAACCCTGAGGCACTCCACAGGTTAAAGGAGCAGAGTTAGATGAGTAAGAGCCAACAGCCACGGAAAAACTCCTATCAGAAAGGTAGGAGGAAAATCATTCCAAGGCTTTTCTAGAAATCCCTACCCAATCTCTAAGCCTTTGTAACAAAATATAATGATCAATAGTATCAAATGCCGCAGTAAGATCTAATAACACTAAAACAGAGCATTTGCCAGAGTCTGATGACATTAAAATATCATTCGACACCGTGAGAAGAGCGGTCTCTGTTGATTGCTTCTGACGAATACCTGACTGAAATTTGTCAAAAATTTTGTGGTCAATCAGAAAGTCAGTGAGCTGCTTGGCGACAACTTTTTCTAAAAGCTTAGAAACAAAAGGAAGCTTAGAAATTGGTCTGAAGTTTTTAAAAACAGATGGATCAAGGTTAGGTTTTTTTTTTTTTAAAGTGGCTGCACAACTGCACGTTTAAAATATGAGGGGACACAACCAGATTCAAGTGAACTGTTAATGATATTAACCAGAGATGTACCCACTGAGGCAATTACCTCTTTCAACATTGAGGTAGGCAAGATATCTGAAGGGCAGAAGGAGGATTTCATGGAGCCCACCAACACTAACAAATCCTCAGAAAAGATTGGGGTAAAATAACTTAAAATGGCCTGTCTATTGGGACAATCAAGGATTGAGGAGGAGGAATGAGTAAAACCAGCCCTAACAGCAGTAACCTTGTCAACAAAGAAGGAAAGAAACTTGTTACAGTCATTAATTGAATGAACAGGGGGAGCAGAAGTGACAGGGCTAACTATACTGTTTATTGTGCTGAAGAGGATCTTTGGGTTGTTACTAATGGAGGAGATGATGTTGGAAAAATAAGAACTCCTTGCTGTTTTAATCATATTGTTAAATTCAATTAACAGTTCCTTAAGGTACAGCCGATGCACCTCAAGTTTAGTGGACTTCCACAGTCTTTCCACCCTCCGACATTTACGTCTAAAACAACAAAGGGGACAGTGCCTTTGGCATGGCAAACCGGGGTGGTGGTTCCTCTCTTTAAAAAAGGGGACCGGAGGGTGTGCTCCAACTTTAGAGGGATCACACTCTTCAGCCTCCCTGGAAAGGTCTATGCCAAGGTTCTGGAGAGGAGAGTCTGGCCATTGGTCGAACTTCGGATTCAGGAAGAGCAATGTGGTTTTTGTCCTGGCCATGGCACATCGGACCAGCTCTTTACCCTCTCGAGAAATCTCGAGGGTTCGTGGGAGTTTGCTCAACCAGTTTACATGTGTTTTGTGGACTTGGAGAAGGCATTCGACTGTGTTCCTCGTGGTTTTTTGTGGGGGGTGCTTCGGGAGTATGGGGTATTGGGCTTGTTGTTACGAGCTATTCAGTCTCTGTACGACCGTTGTGAGAGTATGGTTCGTATTGCCAACACTCGGTCAGACTCATTCCCAGTGAGAGTTGGACTCCGCCAGGGCTGCCCTTTGTCACCGATCCTGTTCATAATTTTTATGGACAGGATTTTTAGGCGCAGCCAGGGAATGGAGGGTGTCATGCTTGGTGACCACAGGATCTCATCTCTGTTGTTTGCAGATGATGTTGTCCTGTTGGCTTCATCCAGCAGTGACCTACAGTTCTTGCTGGGATGGTTTGCCGCTGAGTGCGAAGTGGCTGGGATGACAATCAGTACCTCCAAGTCCGAGTCCATGGTCCTCAGCCGGAAAAAGGTGGATTGTCCTCTCCGGGTTGGGGACAGGCTCCTACCCCAAGTGGAGGAGTTTAAGTATCTTGGGGTCTTATTCACGAGTGAGGGGAGAATGGAGCGAGAGATTGACAGACGGATCGGAGCAGCATCTGCAGTGATGCGGACATTGCACCAGTCTGTTGTGGTGAAGAGGGAGCTGAGTTCTAAGACAAAGCTGTCGATTGACCAGTCAATCTACATTCCTACTGTCACCTGTGTTTCCGACACGATCATCAGTAGCACGGGGGCCCCCCAGGGAACGGTGCTGGCTCCCTTCCTGTTCACTCTTTATACTGCGGACTTCTCACACAACACAACACATTGCCATCTACAGAAGTTCTCTGATGACTCTGCGATCGTTGGTCTCATCTCCAACGGAGATGAAGCTGAGTACAGAGGGCTTATCCAGGACTTTGTGGACTGGTGCCATTGGAACTGCCTGCAGATCAACGCGAGGAAAACTAAGGAGCTGGTGGTGGACTGCCGCAGGCATGGGCAGCCCCTCACAGCACCAGTAAATATACAGGGAACAGACATCGAGATGGTGACATCCTATAAGTACCTGGGTATTCATCTGAACAATAAACTAGACTGGTCACACAATACTGACGCACTCTACAAGAAGGGACAGCGCAGGCTGTTCCTGCTGAGGAGACTCAGGTCTTTTGGTGTACAAGGGGCGCTGCTGAAGTCATTCTATGACACGGTGGTGGCATCAGCCATCACTTTTGGAGTGGTCTGCTGGGGCAGTGGCATTACTGCAGCCGATAGGAAGAGACTGAACAAACTGATTAAGAAAGCTAGCTCTGTCCTGGGGCAGCGCCTTGATCCGATGGAGGAGATAGGAGAGAGAAGGACGGTGGCTAAACTGTCATCTCTGCTGGAGTCCGAGTTCCACCCTATGCAGGACATACTGGATGCACTGAGGAGCTCATTTAGCAGCAGACTACATCATCCCAGGTGCACAACCGAGAGGTTTTGTAGGTCCTTCCTACCAACGGCTGTCAGACTGTACAACCTAAGCAGGGCTGCTCGCAGAGATAGCAAAAAGACGTAACAAACTAATAGTTTTTTTGAATGCAAAAGATGCAATAGACTTACACAATGGTCCTCTCCGGCATACAACTAGGAACATACCGGTCGCTATGGAGGGTGAGAATATGTATGGGCACATAATCATACCATGTAGGATAACTAAGTAGACGGTTATGCTGTTTCATCCCACCTAGCAACAATGCTCTGCACTGTGTGTGTTTATATATTTACATATTTATTCCATCTAGCTACAATGCTCAGCACTGGGTGTGTTTATATTTATATATCTATATATTTATTCCATCTAGCTACAATGCTCCGCACTGTGTTTTTATATATCTACATATTATTCCATCTAGCTACATTGCTCCGCACTGTGTGTGTTTATATACTTGCATATTTATTCCACCTAGCTGCAATGCTCCGTACTGTGGGTGTTTATATATTTACATATTTATTCCATCTAGCTACAATGCTCTGCACTGTGTGTTCATATATTCATATATTTATTCCATCCAGCTACAATGCTCTGCACTGTGTGTCGGTGTGTGTGTGTGTATATATATATTTTATAGTAATATATACATATGTATATTAGCTGCTCTTGCTTGCTTGTTTTTTTTTTCTTACCTTCTGATTGTTGCTCTGAGTGTTGCTATCCCTGTGCTGTTGCAATCCTGGAATTTCCCCGTTGTGGGACTAATAAAGGCTTATCTTATCTTATCTTACCTATGGTCACGAGCTTTGGGTAATGACCGAAAGAATGAGATTGCGGATACAAGCGGCTGAAATGAGCTTTCTCCGTAGGATTGCTGGACTCACCTTCAGAGATAGGGTGAGGAGCTCAGTCATCCGGGAGAGGCTCAGAGTAGAACCGCTGCTCCTCCACATTGAAAGGAGTGAGTTGAGGTGGTATGGGCATCTGATTAGGATGCCTCCTGGAAGCCTCCCACTTGAGGTGTTTCGGGCACGTCCCACTGGGAGGAGACCCCGGGGCAGATCCAGGACTTGGTGGAGAGACTATGTCTCCCAGCTGGTCTGGGAACACCTTGGTATCCTCTCTGAAGAGCTGGAGCAGGTGTCTGGGGAGAGGGAAGTCTGGGCTCCTCTGCTTGAACCGCTGCCTCCGCCACCTGGACCTCCGGAAGAGCGGTAGTAGATGGATGGATGGACAACAAAGATCTTCATTTAACCAGAGAGATGAAGTAACAGCACAGACAATCCTGGTTTTCAGGGGGGTAACTACATCTAAGATGCTTGAACAGTATGAGTTAAAAGAGCAGATCAAGCTCTCAGTGTCTTCATCAGCGGATAAAACCACACTGCTGTCAAAGGCAGCAGAAACTTTCACAGCTGAAAAACAGTCAATCACACGAGAGCATTTTACATGCTTGCCAGTGTAGCAGTCTTATTTAAAAGATAAATTAAAAAGAACACAAAAATGGTCTGACACAAGAAGCTCCTTAGTCTGAACGTTGTTCACATTAAGACCAAGTGTAAAAACACTTTGATATGTGTAGGGCCAGATTAACAGAAAACAAAATTAAAAGATTCAGTGATACTCAAGAAAGTAACTGCAAAACTGTTGTTGGTATCGTTAACATGAATATTAAAATCTCCAAGTAATAAAATCCGCTCAAATTTAATAATGGAAGTTAAAAAATCGCTAAACTCAGATAAAAAAGAAGCATTAAGTCCTGGAGGGCGGTAGATTAAAACACAATAAAATGGGTCTGAGGAGCCGATTTTTAAAATCATCAGTTCAAACAAAAAAAAAGTTCCATGGATCACCGTCCGTTTAACGAAGCAGCTCTGGTTCACAATGACCAGACCACCACCACGGCCCGTCAATGTTGGGGCACAGGAGAAAGTACAATCTGGTGGACAAAGTTCAATTAAAGAGGTAAAGTCCTCACTTCTCTGTCAAGTCTCAACAAGAAGTAAAAAATCCAGCCCTGTAGTGATGAATAAATCATTCAGAAAGAATGATTTATTTGAGATGGAATGTGCATTAAGCAGCGCCAGCTGGATGGACTCTGTAACAGTAGCAGTCTCACCAGGAATAGGGGCCAGTAAAAGTCGGCGTAGACACCCGCTCCCTGCAGGGGATTTCCTGGCTTGAAGCAGGGAGAAGTCCGGTTGATACGGTAGAACAGGGAAAACAGGCTGGAGAAATGACGGCCTCACTTTGGGCACACCTGAAGGCCAGGATCCAGGAAAGAGGCCAGCTGCAGAATTAGGAGAAGATGAGGTGGAGCGAGCAAGACGGCGGAGCCGAACAAGCCTTCTGGATTTCACCGCGGCACCTGTGTTATGTCTAGATATGGAGGCAAAGGACAAGGCCAGGTGTAGAACAGGACGAACGTTTATTAACCGGTAGCACACACACACCACACTATGACCGCCAGGCAGAGGTGATGGCAAAGAGGCCCGCCCTGCCTGCTGCCCTTTATAGGCACAAGTGGTGGCGAGACCGGAAGTCAGAGCCACCACAGCGTGCCTCACAAATAAAAGCCTAAGAACAATAACACTATAAATAACTATACAACATTCCCCCCCCCCCCACAAAAGTCCAAAACACATACATAATTCAGACCCTCCCCAATTTAGGACCCAAATCACACACTAAAATAACAAAAAACAATGTACTGTAAGTGGCCTAACACATTCACACCCAAAACAACTAAACGGGTGGACTGCCGTCCCACCCCACACAGCAAGGCGGATTATTCTGCCGCCTGTATTAAATGAAAGTCCAGTACTACATTAAAATAACCGACATGCTCCTAAACTAAAAATAAAGTGTTGTGGAGAAAAATGAATGGGTGAAGGCAACAAGCTGGATGACACAAGGCTTTATTTTTCTCCAACATACAGCAAACACGCTTCATAGCTCGGCTGAGCTGTTGCGCTATCAAGATCCCTGTACATTCCTCTTTTATACTCTGTTGCATGGACAAAGAGAATGTGTGGCACATTAGCATTCAGATTGTCAGACAATGCACATCATTAACATAACATACACAGGCGCCGCTTTAACACCTTATTCTCTCCGCGGCTTCCGGTTACTCTTCCTCTCCCCGGGAGGTGTATAGACTAACTGTCTTGTTTGATACCTCCCGGAGACACTTCCTCCTTCAGTCATAATTCTGCTCTCCACAATTTGTCTCTCTGGGTGTGAGGAAACCCGACAACTGTGCCCCCCACAGTGTACAAAATAATCCCCAGAACTACATACAACACACATAACCACAAAATACTCTGAACACGTGCACTTAAATGAACATATAATACACACGGCTAAAGGAGAAACAAGCCCGTGGGCCCCTGTGGACCATCCCTTCATCAGTCCGCCCCTGGAGGTGGCCTGCCTCCCGGGCCACAGCTGATTGTATCGGCACCGGTGCGCCTCCTCTTCTTCACCATCGGATGTTTCACTTGTCTAGGCCCACCGCTCACAGTCTCCTCCCGGACATGCCGCAGCTCGTTCGGGTGCCTCCACGAGCCATCCGACAGCTGGAGATAAGCATCATCCCGTCTGGCCACGATGCACAGCCGTCCCTGGTGCTTCTCTAACTGCTGTTTGGCCCGTACCCACTGTGATTGCGCCTCTTCCCGAGCCCGAACCAGGTTTGCGACTCCCAGAGGGGTTCTGCTTGGCTTGCAGGGTCTCTGCTTGGCACGCGGTCCCTCTGTGCCTAATGGTCTGGCCCCGACCACTTGTAAATCCGCTGCAGCCATCGCCATTGTAGCCCCATGTTCGCCTGCCCACTTTAGTCGAGCTCCGGGAACAACTGGAGCCAGCTCCTTGGCATTGCTTGTCGTCGCAGGTGCCCCACCGTGCCGCCCAGTACCCTCGTCCAGGGCGACTTGGGTTTTGGCACAGGGACCCCCCTGTGTTGACCCTAAGCGAGACTGGTTCTGCTTACCTTCTGGGTTGCTGGGCAATTCCTCATCCCACACTGCACCGTCCTCCACTCTCGGAACTGGCTGGTCCCACAGTCCACAGCCCGACCACTCCTCCCCAGCGCCGCTCTTAATGGCAAAACCCAGACCATAAAACAGGTGGCAGCCCATGATGTTATTGCCACAAGCTGTCACGGTGAACTTGAGATTAGACATCTCTGCCGATTTGTACCGGGCCATCAGTCTCAGTGTTCCCACCGTGGCCAGCCGTCCTCCTCCACAGCCGTAAAGCGGCGCTGGGTCACCTTCAGTCCTGTAGTGCGGGAAGCATTTTCTCACTGTAGCCCAATTCAGTAGGGAGCCCTCCGCCCCTGTATTGATCAGCAACGGTACCTCCACACCATCCAACTCCACCATGCAGAACGTGTACCCGTTGGTGCTCGGGACACAGTGTGGACAACCATCGGGGCGGGAGGGGTCGATTTCTTCTGCAGGCTCCCCTGCTCAAACCTGCGGCACACCCTGGCATAATGGTTCAAGCGGCCACACTCGCCGCTGCGCTTTCCTCTTGCTGGACAGTCCCTGGCCTTGAAGCGGTGCTTCGTGGACCCACAGCCCAAACACATGGGCTTCCCCGGGGCAGACCTCAACCTCCACAGCGTTGGCATCTCCGGTGTCATCTTCCATCGCTGTGCGGATCCACTACTTGTGTGGTCACAGGGGATCCTAGCTGTCGGTGTGACAAACGCTCACTCAGCTCCTGCGTCAGCCTATCCGCTGCTTCCAGCTGGAGAGCTAACACAATGGCCCTGGATAGCGTTAAGTCACCCAGAAAAGTGAGCAGCTTTGACCTTATTGCAGCGCAGTTGGTATGCTCCGCCAATTGGTCGCGAACCATCTCTTCCTCCAATGGTCCGAACTGACACTCGCTAGCCAGTAGCCTCAAGTCTGCCATGAACCGCTGAATGGACTCGCCCACCTGTTGGCGGCACTGCCGAAACTTTATCCTCCAAACGATGACGTTGTTCGGGGTGCGAAAATAGTGCGCCATCAGCTCGACCACATTGTCGAAGCTGTCAGTCGCCAAGCGTGCTCAAATTTAATTGTCCCTCCATCCCTAAGTTGTGCACCAACAATTCGCATGCCTTCAACTTGTCCATTCTTCCCAGGTTTAGCCCCACCATGTACATCTGGAAGGCGGCATACCACCTCGGCCAGGGGACAGGTGGCTCGCCCGGGAGCTCCAGAAATGGCCGAATAGGAGACCCACATGCTTCCATACCTTGTTTATCCTCGTCGCTAAAATGTTATGTCTGGATATGGAGCCAAAGGATGAGGCCAGGTGTAGAACAGGACGAACGTTTATTAACCGGTAGCACACACACACCACACTACAACCGCCAGGCAGAGGTGATGGCAAAGAGGCCCGCCCCTCCTTCCTGTTGCCCTTTATAGGCATGGGTGGTGGCGAGACTGGAAGTCAGAGCCACCACACCATGCCTCACAAATAAAAGCCTAACAACAATAATACTATAAATAACTATACAACAACCCGCACGTCTTCCCCGAGGTTTGGATCGCTTTCTGCCAGTATAACCACAGCGGGGATCCCAGGTACCAACAGGAAGCTGCAAACACAGAGACTGGTGGAAGAATCTTCCCTCCTGATTATGACAGCCGAAACCCACCATGGAAGATTGAATATCCAGCAGCACTTGGCGATCATAAACAGTGGCTGATTGCACATGATCCAGGCACAATAGCACAACCAAAAACAGGACAAACAAACATGGCAACAAGCGCAGACGACCAGCAGCCAGAAACACAGGCGGCGCGGCCATCTTGCTGTCACCATGACATGATACATTTTATACTGTATGGCATTATTAGCATGATATTATTTATTGCATTAGAGATGTCTTTGTTGCTTAATTCAGTGTTTTTTTAAACCTTTTAGAATAGAATAGGCTTTATTGCCATTGTACAGTACAACGAAATTGTGGGTGCTCCATCAAGCTTCTGCGCAGTTTAGTATGAGAAAAGAATATAAATAAAACAGAGTTACAGAACATATGAGTGAACACACGACCGAAATAAAAATAGCCCAGGATTATGGAAATATACACAGGTATGGTAGTGGGTTCACGGATGAAACACTGTACGTGAAAGGAGCCAAGAAACCCTTATTACATTGAAAAAAATCTCGTGGCACCCCACCAGCCAAAAACGTTAGAAAATGACACACTGTAGCCTATTACAGCATATGTAATGACATATAACATGTATGTATACTGTATGTATGTGTATGTATGCTTAGTCTTGTAATTTGTTTATACTCACTCAGTGTGAAACCTGGGCCTGTTTAGATGAATACAGGAACTGAAGAAAGGCATAAACAACGCCCTCCCTCCACAGCTCTCAGTCTCTCCCTCGTAGTTTTTATAGCAGTCAATCTTGAACAGCCCAGGCTTTTCTCATTAAAGTTACCTGTTTCTCTGTGCTCCTATCGTTAAAGGAGCCAAGGAAGAGACCGAACGTTGAACTGAACACAACTTTATTAAGTGACTCACTCTCACTACACAGGCACTGCTGTCAGGCTGAGAGGAGGCTAAAGAGACCGCCCCTCTTCCTCACAGCCCTCTTATACCCCGGGTGGCAGCGGAACTGGAAAGGTGGAGCCACCACCTGTGTCACACAATAATATGTCCCAATAACAACACAACACTTTTCCCCCTTCAAAAAATGTTCCAAAACACACACATACAATTGAGACCCTCCTCAATTTAGAACCCGAATCACGCACTAAAAGCTAAACAGAAATATTCAAAGGCCTAGGACATTCACTCAAAACAGTTAAAGCTCGGGGGGAACAGGTGGACTACCGTTCCAGCCCCACACGGCAGGACGGATTATTCTGCCGTCTATACTAAAACACAGTCCATTAAACAGAAAACTGCCATGTTCCTAAAATAAATAGCATAAAACACAAAACAATCCCATTAACAGAACTAATATACAACCCGGTTATCCCCCATTCCATCACCATGCATTATATACTTTGGCCAACCATCAATTTGCCCCAGTAGAGGACCCTTTTTCCCCCCAGAAAACCGTTAGACGGTTCCCCTCCGAGGCATCTTCTTTTCTTCGCTCCCGGGGATGACCCACGTCGAAGCCAAACACCTCCTTCTCCTCTTTAGCGCGCCACAGCTCATTGGGATGCCTCCACAAGCCATCAGACAGCTGGAGGTAGCCATCCTCCCCAACAGCCACCACCTGCAGCCGCCCCTGGTCATCTTCTCATCGGTGTTTGCCCCGAACACCTTTTGACCGGGCCACCTCCCTGGGTCAGACCACGTCCGCGACCCCTAGAGGGGCCCTACTCGGCTTCCAGTGTCTATGTTTGGCACGTTGCATTCGTCATCCTCTGCGCCATTGTCACTGTCCAGGTCCACTGCTTGCGCTGTCGACTGTGGCTCAAAATGGTGGTGTGCGCTCTCTCACCGAGGTTCCGTGATAGCTTGTCTGCCACCTCAAACTGCTGAGCTAACTCGATGGACATGGCTAACGTCAGCTTGCTCAAGTGTGTGAGGAGCTTTGATCTTATCGTTGGGCAAACAGCATGTTCTGCCAACTGGTCGCGGACCATTTCTTCCTCCAACGCTCCAAACTGACAGTCCTTGGGCAGCCGATGTAGATCTGCCACATACCGCTGTACTGACTCGCCAGTCCACTGGCGGCGCTGCCAAAACTGCATCCTCCAGATGACAACATTTTCCGTGGTGCGAAAATGTCGTACCATTAGCTCAACCACTTCTTCAAAGCTGTCACCCTCGCCTAAGGTACTAAGGATATGTTGTCCTTCCATTCCCAAGCTGTGAACCAACAGTGCCCGTGCCCACAACTTCTCCAGTCCCCAAGATCCAGTGCCACTAAATAATTTTGAAAAGCGGCAAACTACCTCGCCCAAGGGACGGGCAGCTCACCAGGAAGCTCCAAAAACGGCTGAATTGAAGTAACCCCCGCATCCATACTTTTTACCCTCATCGCCAAATGTTGTGTCAGTAAAAGTAGCCTAGGAAGAGACCAAACGTTGAACTAGACATGACTTTAAGTGACTCACTCTCACTACACAGGTGCTGCCATCAGGCTGAGAGGAGGCCAAAGAGACCGCCCCTCTTCCTCACAGCCCTCTTATACCCTGGGTGGCAGCGGAATCGGAAAGGTGGAGCCACCACCCGTGTCACACAATAATATGTCCCAATAACAATGCAACAGATGGGTGTTTTGTTTGGAGATGATGTTTAAGCTTGCATTGGGCCATGGCACCTTTGGATAGCTTTTCCCCACACACCAAGCATAACAGCATGGTGCAGTGGCATCTCCCGGTGGAAGTCAGTGCAAAGGACAGGTAACTTTTGCTATACTGCCTTGTCTTCACCATCTTGGCTTTCTTTTGACAACCGCTAGGCCCTTCACCTGGGTTGGAATTTTGTGCAGGCCCCAGTTCAGCGTTTGAATCTTTCCTCTTAAAATACTTATCCCTCGCTGTTTTCCATCTAGTTACCATGACCTAGCATGGCTTAATAAGGTCAAAAACCTCCATAAAACACATGAAGAAGAAGACGGTAACCATGTTGCATTCATACTGCCACCCACTGACATGGAAGAGCCACTACAGAACCCATGCATAACAACGGCAAATTATTTGCAGTTTTTTTGGACCAATTAAGAGGTGAAATTAGACAATTTCCCCGTGGAACTCTAAATGTTCTCTCACAGAACCGTGGGTCCCTAGGAACCCCGACTGAAAAACACTGGCTTAATTGTTTTGTGATGTAATAATAAGACATTGACTGAACTAGACACAGCTGTTTGATCTTTTCTGATCAGGGTATCAACTTTTTACTCATCAGCCACTGCAGCTAGTAGCTTTCCAGAGTTACTAGACAATCAGCATTTTTACTAGCCACGTTTTCATCATTACAAAGTTACGTTTAGCTAAACGTTTGCAAATAACTAGTGGTTCCCTAAAAAAGACCCATAAATAATTAAGAGGAAAAAAGCTCTTACATTTAAGAAAAGACTTGCAAATTTTAGAGGAAAAAAATACAAATTAATGAGAAAAATAGCAATTATTTTAATGGAAAAAGTTGTAAATTTACATGGCTTGAAGTTACAAGAAACAGTTTTCAAATTTCTGAGAAAAAATGTTCCAGCTTTAAGATAAAATGTCAGATTTAAAGAAAAAAATCACAAATTTTAATTTGTCATTTCAACACTCAAATATGATTTATGGCTTTGTGCTGAGTCTTTTGGTCTAAAATTCCTCAAGCCAGCTAGAGGTTACTGATCCCTCCCGTCTTAGTTTAGCTGCCTTTTGAGATGACTTCTAAACAGAATGGTGCTATAGGATGGTGATGAACATTTAGCCGATGGGTAAGCACTAACGTCAAGCCCTGTTTCTGATTATCATTATTTTTAATGCCATAATTTAGAAATAAAATCTGTGCAAATAAGGTTGAGCCTTATTCTTCTCATTTTCTCATCCTTGCAGTTTTTCAGGCGCCTGAACGACTATAAGATTGACCACAAACTCCTGCTGACAGGAACTCCGCTGCAGAACAACCTGGAGGAGCTGTTTCACCTCCTCAACTTCCTCACACCCAACCGCTTCAAGTACGACTGCTTCAGCACACTCACAATGAACAGCAAAGTCACCTGCTGTATAAAGCTCTTTTGACTCTATTAGAGTTGCATTGTATCTCTTCAGTTACCTAACAGTAGCCCTTTATACTGTCTTACAGTTAAATGATATTTATCTTTCAGCTTTTTTTATACAAAAATTGAACAATTTCTTGTAAATTTGCCATGAATAACATTAAACTCTTCTCGCTCGGCAGCAACCTTGAGGGCTTTCTGGAGGAGTTTGCCGACATCTCTAAGGAGGACCAGATCAAGAAGCTCCACGACCTTCTGGGGCCTCACATGCTGCGGAGGCTGAAGGCCGACGTCTTCAAGAACATGCCCGCCAAGACCGAGCTGATTGTCAGAGTGGAGCTGAGCCCCATGCAGAAGTACGACACCCATGAGTGTAGATAGAGGATTTATGCTGGTATTATTTATTTGCCGTGAGATACAGTAGATGACAGTTTCTCAGATGTAATAATGCTGATTAAGAGAATATTATAAATGTGGAGAGGTTCATCTGTCACCATCTTAACGTTGTTTCCAACTTTAATCGGAAGAAAACACCAATGGGACCAAGTGTTAATAACAAAATAAGAGAATGAATATTTAAACATCTTGTAAAGCTTAAATTGGTCAGGTGTTTCCACAGTTTTTTTGTTTGTACATTCAGACAATAATGAAAAATGTATCTGATATAAGCAGTCAGTAGTGTTGCAGTACTTCAGATCGGTCTTGGTCTCTTCATTTTGTTATATTGATTCCTTGTATAATCTGTAATGTTGAAGGAATAATTGACAAAAATATTGCTTCTAATGATACGAATTGAACAGAATTCAGAAAGTTGAAAATCTTCCCATTTAACCCTTTTATCTTTGTCTGAATACAGGAAATATTACAAGCTGATCCTGACCAAGAACTTTGAGGCTCTGAACTCCAAAGGTGGAGGGAACCAGGTCTCCCTGCTCAACATCATGATGGACCTTAAGAAGTGCTGCAACCACCCCTACCTCTTCCCTGCCGCCTCCATGGTGACAGCTCAAAACTATCACACCACCAGACTAGGGCAGAGTAGATACTGTTACTTTTCTCAGAAATATCCTACTTTTTCATATAAATTTGTGACTTTTCTTATAAATTTCCTCTTTTCCTCGTACATATGCATCGCTTCTCCTGCCAGTTTGTGATTTTTTTTTTTTTTTTGAGAAAAAAGTTGCAAATTTATGGGAAACCAGATGAAAATTTGCAGGAAAAAGTCACAAATTTATGAGAAAAAAAACTGCAGATTTATGAGTAAAAAAAGTTGAAAATTTACAGGAAAAAAGTTCTAATTTGAGAAAAAAAGTCAGTTTATTAAGGAAAAAGATGCAAATTTATGAGAAAAAAATTCATAATTTTTTTGAGAAAAAAGTCACACATCTGCAAGAAAAAAAGTTGAAAATTTATGATAAAAAACTGAAAATTTAAAGGAAAAATTACAAATTTACAAGAAAAAAATTGGCAACTTTATGAGGAAATTCACAAAATTTTAAGTAAGAAGTTGCATATCTATGAGGAAAAAAGTTGCAGAGCTACAAGAAAAGTTGAAAGATTTTTTTGCACTTCTGCTAAGAATTGGTGATTCAAAGTAATTTTTTTTAGTTCTGTAACATTATATACATATGATACACAAGAAAAAAAGTTGCAAATTTCTGAGAAACAAAACAAAATTTTACAGGGAAAAAAAATCACAAATTTATGGGAAAAAAAGTTGCAGATTTATGAGAAAAAAAGTTGAAAATTTAGAGGAAAAATTGCAAATTTATAAGAAAACGTCATAATTTATTTAGGAAAAAAGATGCAAATTTATGAGAGAAAAAAAAAAATCACATTTTTTTGAGAAAAAGGTCACAAATCTCCAAGAAAAAAAATGAAAATTTATGATAAAAAATGAAAATTTACATTTAAAAAGTTCCAAATCTACAAGAAGTTGAATTTTTTTTTTTTTTTTGGCACTTCTGCTTTGAATTGGTGATTCAAAGCCATTTTATTCAGTTCTGTGACATGATGTAGGAAGGTGTGTGAGGATATGGGCATTGCTCTCTTTTTTCTAGGTTGGGGGCAATGGCCCCCCCTTGATTTACACCTGTGAATGGGGATGGGGGATAGCAGGTCAACAAGGGAGAGGCTTTAGGGTCATTTTGCTAACAAGGGGGTTAGCATCACCCCCCCCCCCCCCAAAAAAAAAAAAAAATAAATCACCTACTGAGTAAGACCAAATATACTTGAGTGAAAATACATTTTCCCCCTCAAAAGCATATTCAAGTAAAACTTTAAACTATCCTGCATTAAAACTGCTTACAGAAGCACAATTTTGTGGTAAAAAAAAGTGTTTTGAGCAAATTTAGCTTGTCACTACCCTCCTCTGCATATCTCACAGCTGCTAAAGTTTTAGGAAAAAAACAAAACAAAACTGGATTTATGATCCTGATTTGCAGAACAGTGACACCCCGTGGTAGAAAATGTCACTGCATATTTCCTGTCTACTGGAATACCTCAAATGACCTTTCATATTAGAAAACATCACTGTAAAAAAAAAAAAAAAGTAATGTTTCCACAGTAGGAAATTTAGCAAAATCCAGAAGAAAATACTCCATCCAATTAATTCTTGCATCATTATTATTTGTTTATTTTTAGGAAGCCCAGAAAACACCGAGCGGAGCGTATGAAGGCTCGGCCCTCACTAAGGCCTCTGGGAAACTGATGCTGTTGCAGAAGATGCTGAGAAAACTCAAAGAACAGGGACACCGAGTACTGGTCTTCTCACAGGTACACGCTCCCACAGACTCGCAAAGAGCTTGTATTAGCGCGCGCGCACACTCGCACACACAAACACGCACACTCGCACACCAGATGGCTATCTCCCACCGCAGATGCCGCACTAGTCTCATGACACCTCCAGAGGCTCAGCAGCAGCCTGTGGTTCCAGCTGCACGGATGCATGGGTAATCAAGTATAGATGAAAACACACACACACACACACACACGACCAGCTCCTGTCCTCTTTTCCTTCGTTTATTAATTTTCTCGTAGATGACGAAAATGCTGGACTTACTGGAAGATTTCCTGGACTATGAAGGCTACAAGTACGAGAGAATCGACGGAGGGATCACAGGAGCACTGAGACAAGAGGCCATCGACCGCTTCAACGGTAAGATGGCAGGAAGAAAGGACAAAAAAATACCATGTTACCTTGATGATGCAATTACTCTGTTTTTGCACACAGTGAAACATATAAAGATGAACAGCAACTGTAGCATGGACAAAGAAAAGTTGACATCCATAGGGGTGCAAAAATCTGTCAGTTTGTTTCTCGTATACAAAAACACCTTTAACATCCTATCAAAACACTTTAGAAAGAATATGTTTCAAGTATTGTAATATTAAAAATGCTACAGACGCACTATAAATCCCCTATAAAAACAAATCTACATAGTCTAAAATGGTATCTTACGCCCTTTTTTCCATAAGCAAAACCTTTCATTGTCTTACAGTTTCGTGTCAAAATCTTTTTCACCCCCAAACGCCAGAAACAGTGACTAGACCCAACCCACATCGCACAATAGTTATAGGTAATAGTGGCTAGCGCTACGTTAACCAGCATAACTCCTGTGATAGAAACACTTAGTGGTTGAAGGACGTGCCCAGTTGTATGCACGGTGGCCCAGGATAATGACTGAAACTGCATTGGTCCTTAAAAGCAGTTTAATGGTAAAACCCATCTTAGTCTGGGTCAAGCTTTCAAAGCAGCTAGCTCAAAAATGCTAACTGGCCAGAGGCTAACTTCAGTTGAGTCCTGATTGGCTCCACGCTGCAGATGTGCCAGTGGCTGTATATAGCCACGTCACCAAAAATGCTCCGTCTCAACTCGCCTTTTCTTAGGGGGCGGGCTGAAGTGAACCTTTACAGCAAAACAAAAAAAAAACAGATATGAGACATTTGAGTGATTTCAATCTTGATATGTCTTGTAAGTCATAAAAAAACGTGTTACAGACATGTTAACAAGGGAAAAAAAACCTTGATTTTTGGTGGAGTGTCACTTCAATATATTTTTTATGGCACTCCTAATCTGTTTTTGTCCATTTCCAGCCCCTGGAGCTTGTCAGTTCTGCTTCTTGCTTTCCACCAGAGCCGGAGGTTTGGGCATCAACTTGGCTACAGCGGACACCGTGATCATCTTTGACTCTGACTGGAATCCTCACAACGACATTCAGGTACTGGTCTCAGACTGGACGTAACTACCCAGTAGTGTTGGGAATCATCAGCATTTTCCAGAATCGATTCATTTCTGATTTAGTCAGCGATTTTGCCACTATAATGACTATTTTCCTTGCATATGAAAGAATTTCTCAGAGACCTAACGTAGTAAATGTAAAATTAATTTATGCACATCAGAGTCCAGCCACATGTTTCACACATGAAAATCCATTAAATTATAAAGGTCGATCTTTGGATATTCTGAATCAAGAATGGATGATTCAAATAAAATCAACTCAATATCGATTCTCTGATGTTTTGAAAACACCCCTACTATCCAGGGCCCTCAGTGGATGAGGGAGCCCGATTGAAGTTAAAATGTAAAGTATTTGACAAGAAAATGTAAAAATATCTCCAAGGAATCATGCTCATATTTGAGCCTAAAAATTCAAACCTTTAATATGAGACTTTCTTGGAAATTTGCTACTTTTTTCTTCTAAATTTGCAGGTCTTTTTTTTTTAAACTTGCCACTTTACTCTCATAAATGAATCTCATTTGGGACCATTTCACGGGAATCGCTACTTCTCCTAGGCAATTGCTCCGATGGTCACCAAACTCACTTACAATGATCCTCAGGTGGGTCTGCATCCAGGTTGTGGTCAAGGTCAAAGATCAGGGGATTTGGGTATTTATGATTTCACCAAAGTTGTTACCACTCCAAGGCAATACCCCAGTGTTTAGCAACCTCATTCATAATGACCCTCAAGCGGGTCTCCATCTAGGATGTGGTGAATGTCGTCAGACGATCAGAGCACTCTTGGAGTGAATTCACCAGACCGGAATGTGCTACTTCGTCATTGATCATTGGAGAGGGTGAGAGGGTGATCAGCTTTAAATACCTGGGCATCCACATCAGCGAGAACCTTATGTGGGCACTGAACACCACAGAGCTGGTTAAGAGATCTCAACAGCGGCTGTACTTTCTGAGGAGGCTGAGGAAGTTTGGCATGTCTCCCAAGATCCTCAACAACTTTCTACAGCTGCATCATCGAGAGCATCTTGACCAACAGCATCACTGCGTGGTACGGCAGCACCACTGCTTTGGACCACAAACGCCTGCAGAGAGTGGTGAAGACAGCGGAGAAGATCATCAGGACTCCACTCCCCTCTCTGCAGAGCATTTACCACCGCAGAGTCCAAAGGAGAGCTGACACCATCCTCCAGGACCCCACCCACCCCCAGCACCGAATGTTCACACTTCTACCCTCAGGCCGGAGGTACAGAAGTGTGAAATGCAGGACATCCAGACTAAAAAACTCCTTCTTTCCCACTGCCATCAGACTCCTGAATAAATAACAAACTCTGGACACAGCTTTGCAAATTGGAATTCACACACTGGTTGCTAAATTTGCACATTGCTCATTTTCACATTGTACATAGTCTCACCTCATCTCATGTCCACATCATCTCTGCTGCTGAATTATCATTGTACAGTCTACTGAGTACTATCAGGGCACACGGCTTTACACAGAGAAATTCTCAAACTGGGTGCTAATTTGTACATTGCTCATTTGCACAATGTGCATAATCTCATGCCAGTTCAGGTTCATATCATCTCTGATATTAAAATTACTATTGTACAGTCCATTGGGTATTAACAGAGGGGAGTCATACTCATTCAGGGAATTCTTACTTACTCAGGGTCATGTTATAGTCGTCCAGTGAATTTTCAATTTTCATTCTTCTTGTTTCCTCTAGTTTTAACTGCTTTAACTGTCCTAATTGCTTTAATGTGTATTTATTAGTATTAGTGTTAGGTATTAAGGTGTGTTTATTACCTTTATTAGTCATCATCATCATCATCATCATCATAGCAGTCTGTCGGGGGCGACAATGACTGTATCATTTAGGTTTGATCAGATTCCTCCACGCAGCTTTGTCCTCCGCTGCCAGGAACTCCTTCCTGACCTTGTTAACCCGGGCGACATCCGAACTAATGTGCATTTATTACCTTGGCATTCGTTTGGAGAGCAGAGGAAGAGTTTCATTGCTCAGGAAATGCATTTCTTAACTGTGCACATGATAAAGCCTTTGAATCTTTGAATCTTGAATTGATGGTCTGGTTTAAATGAATTTGCGGCTGTTTTCTCAAAAGTCCTTTTGCCCCTCAAATTTGTGATATTTTCTTGAAAAATTGTAACTATTTCTCAGAAATTCGCAAGTTTTTAGCACATTACAGTGAAAGCAAAACGAGCCACTCCTCCTATTCAATGGCTCAGATGGTCACCAAACTCGCACAATGATCCTCAGGTGGGTCTGCATCCAGGTTGTGCTCAAGGTCAGTGTCCCATATATCTTAGATTGTTTTTTCCTAAATTTGCAATGCTTTTCTTGTAAATCTGAGTTGAAAAATGCAGCAGAAAAAATAAAAAATCACAGTGATTGGGGGTCAGGAGACCACATATACCACTGCAGCACGGGGCCTGACATTTATTGCCATGGCCCTGGCGTTGTCTAACATTGCCAATTACCTGCCCTCAAATCTCAGCTTAAACTCTCCCAACTCTGTGCAGGCCTTCAGCCGGGCTCACCGCATTGGACAGGCCAACAAGGTTATGATTTACCGCTTTGTGACACGGGCCAGTGTGGAGGAGCGCATCACCCAGGTGGCCAAGAGGAAGATGATGCTCACCCATCTGGTGGTGCGGCCGGGTTTGGGATCCAAGGCTGGTTCTATGACCAAACAGGAGTTGGATGACATCCTCAAGTTTGGAACAGAAGAGCTGTTTAAAGATGAGGGAGAAGGTAAGAATGAAGATTATTATTGAAATAGGCGGATTTGTTTAAATTTGGACTTGGACAAGTTTTAATAAAGCATGTTTGGCAGCATTTTACCCTGAATGAAATTATTGTGTCACAGCCACTCAACTTTAACACCCTTTCATCCTAACTAGCTCGGCAGGGGCAGTCTTGGCATTACTGCTGATAATAAAGAACATTTTTGTTTATTAGATTAGCTTCATAGAACTTTCTAACACCACGTCTGGCAGGTATGAAGAGCAGTTCTGGGGACAAAGTGGAGGACGAGGGCAGCGTCATCCACTATGACAGTACTGCCATCGAGAGGCTGCTGGACCGGAGCCAAGATGCCACCGACGACTCGGACGTCCAGAACATGAACGAGTACCTCAGCTCCTTCAAAGTGGCCCAGTACATGGTCCGAGAGGAGGATAAGGTGAGAGACGCACGGGCTGATAAACTCAATTGTGAGAAATTTTTGGCCTCCAGAAAATTGGCACTGAGCCATGAAACGTATTTGAGCCTTACAATGAGGGTAAAACGGCCAAAAATAAGTATCAACTGGAAAGAAGAAAGGTAGATATACTGTGTGTTCAAGAAACCAAATGGAAGGGAAGCAAGGCTAGGAGCATTGGAGGAGGATTTAAACTGTTCTACCGTGGCGTAGATAGGAAGAGAAATGGAGTAGGAGTAATCTTGAAGGAAGAGTATGTGGAGTGTTCAGAAGGTAAAGAGGGAGTCAGACAGAATCATGAGTTTAAAGCTAGAAGTCAAAGATGTGATGTTGAATGTTGTCAGTGCATATGCCCCACAAGTTGGATGTCAGGTAGAAGAGAAGAAGGAATTCTGGAGTAAGTTGGATGAAGTGGTAGAGAGTGTTCCCGGGGGGAGATAGTGGTGATTGGAGCAGACTTTAATGGACATGTAGGTGAAGGGAACAGAGGTTATGAGGAGGTCTTGTGTAGGTACGGTCTTATGGAGAGAAATGTGGAGGGACAGATGGTTGTGGATTTTGCTAGAAGGATGGAAATGGTTGTGGTGAACACATACTTCAAGAAGAGAGAGGAACATAGGGTGACTTATAAGAGTGGAGGAAGGTGCACACAGGTGGACTACATCTTATGCAGAAGGAGAAATCTGAAAGAGATAGAGGAGACTGCAAGGTGGTGGCAGGGGAGAATGTAGCTAGACACCATCGGATGGTAGTCTATAGAATAACTTTGCAAAGCAAGAAAAGGAAAACAGTGAAGGCAGAGCTAAAGATTAAGTGGGGGAAGTTACAGAAGGAAGAAGGTCGCACAGAGTTCAGGAAGGAGTTGACACAGGCTCTGGGTGGTAGGGAAGAATTACCAGATGACTGGAAAAGTACAGCAAAAAATATTGAGGGAAACGGGTAGAAGGGTATGTGTTGTATCCAGTGGACAGAGGAAGGAAGACAAGGAGACTTGGTGGTGGAATGAGGAGGTACAGGAAATTATCCAAAGGAAGAGATTAGCAAAGAAAAAGTGGGATAGTCAGGGAGATGAAGAAAGTAGACAGGACTATTTGGAATCTAGGCGCATGGCAAAGAGAGAGGTGGCAAAGGATAAGGCATATAGTGAGTTGTACGAGAGGCTGGTCACTAAGGAAGGAGAAAAGGAGTTGTATCAACTGACTAGACAGAGAGTTTGAGCAGGAAAAGATGTGCAGGTGGTTAGGCTGAAAAAGGACAGAAATGGTAATGTACTAACAAATGACAAGAGTGTGTTGAGAAGGTGGAAGGAGTATTCTGAAGAGTTGATGAATAAAGAAAATGAGAGAGAGGAGGATGGATGAAGGAAAGATGGTGAACAAGGAAGTCTCGAGGATTATCAAGGCAGAAGTGAGGGCACCTTTGAAGAGGATGAAGAATGGAAAGGCAGTTGGTCCAGATGACATACCAGTGGAGGTATGGAGATGTTTAGGAGAGATGGCAGTGGACTTTTTAACCAAATTGTTTAACACAATCTTTGAAAGAGAGAGGATGCCTGTGGAATGGAGAAAAACTGTTTTGGTACCAGTTTTCAAGAACAAAGGTGATGCTCAGGGATGTAGTAACTACAGAGGCATAAAGTTGATCAGCCACACTATGAAGATATGGGAAAGAGTTGTTGAAGCCAGGTTAAGAAGAGAGGTGACAACCAGTGAGCAGCAGTACGGTTTCATGCCAAGAAAGAGTACTACAGATGCAATGTTTGCTCTGAGAGTGTTGATGGAGAAGTATAGAGAAGGTCAGAAGGAGCTGCACTGTGTCTTTGTGGATCTAGAGAAAGCATATGATAGGGTGCCTAGAGAGGACGTGTGGTACTGTATGAGAAAGTCAGGAGTGGCAGAGAAGTATGTGAGGGTGGTGCAGGACATGTATGAGGACAGTGAGACGGTGGTGAAGTGCGCTGTAGGAGTGACAGATGGATTCAAGGTGGGGGTGGGATTACATCAGGGATCGAGTCTGAGACCCTTCTTTTTTACCATGGTGATGACAGGCTGACAGATGAGGTCAGGCAGGAGTCTCCGTGGACCATGATGTTTGCTGACAGTATTGTGATCTGTAGTGAGACTAGGGAGCAGGTAGAAGAGAACCTGGAGAGGTGGAGGTATGCTCTGGAGAGAAGAGGAATGAAAGTCAGTAGAAGCAAGACAGAATACATGAATGTGAATGAGAGGGAGACAGGTGTAATGGTGAAGATGGAAGGAGTAGTGGTAGTGAAAGTAGATGTGTTGAAATAGGACCTATACTTGTATAGCGCTTTTTCTAGTCACAAAGACCACTCAAAGCGCTTCACTAGTACTAACCCTCTATTCTAAGGGCCTATAGGAGACAGATATCTAGGGACAATTTAGAACAACCAATTAACCTAACATGCATGTCTTTGGTTTGTGGGAGAAAACCGGAGCCCCCGGAGTAAACCCACACAGCACAGGGAGAACATGCAAACTCCACACAGAAAGGTTCCTACCCCTGCCAGCCTGGGGATTCAAACCTGGAACCTTCTAGCTGTTAGGCAACAGTGCTAACCACTGTGCTGCCCAAATACCTGGGGTCAACCATCCAAAGCAATGGAAAATGCACAAGAGAGGAGAAGAAGAGAGTGCCGGCAGGGTGGAGTGGGTGGAGACAAGTATCGGGTGATTTGTAACAGAAGGGTAGCAGCAAGAGTGAAAGGGAAGATTTACAAGACAGTAGTGAAACCTGCTATGATGTACGGTTTGGAGACGGTGGCGCTGACAAAAAGACAGGAGGTGGAGCTGGAGGTGGCAGAGTTGAAGATGCTAAGATTTTCATTGGGAGTGACTCAGAGGGACAAGATTAGAAATGAGCAGTGTTGGGAGTAAAGTGTTACAAAGTAACTTCAAACTACAAAGTAATTTCCTAAATAATTACCAGCTTGCCTCACTATCACAGATGTCAGAGATGTGAAGTTCTCTTGAATCCTTTTGTGTCATATTGTTTCAGAGCGTTTTTATTCCCCCAATGACAAACTTTAGCTTTACAGGGTGATAACCAACAAAGATCTTCTCTATTGCAAGAGCGTTCACTGTCAGTGTATTATTTTAGAAGGATTTTATGAAGAGTTAAATACACAGAGCAAATAAAATCAGTTATCTGTTTGTCTATAACTCTTACATTTTGTTTATATATTTACATTGTTTTTGTTGGCAATGATGTATTTGATTTAGTTTAACTCTATTTTTAATCCAAAAAAAGTCAGTTAACCATCTTGTCTCTAACATTACATCTCTGCATGCAAACGCCGCACATACAGCAGAGCTGCAGCTGCTGCTGCAGCATGAGGCAGAGCCAGTGATGGAGAGATATTGCTGGCAGTTTATTGGTTTATTTTATGTTTTAATGGATCTGGTTGTTTTTTTATTGCTCCCTGATTCCAGATCCACCATTTTTGCCTGGATCAAATCCGATGCTGATACTAAATATCGGATTGGCCCATCCCTAGTCCATCTTGTTAATTATTCCAAGAATAAGCGCCTAAAGTCAGTGTTGTGTCTGGCAAAGCAGGGCAGCGGAGGCAGGAATTGTGCTGAACACGAACGTTATTACAGAGTAGAGAATGGTACAGGCGTTGCAGTGTGGCTAAGATGCAAGCTATCCCTATGCTTTGTAGGCTGTATCTGTACAGAGGTGGAGCGCCAAAGAGGATGGCTCCCGCCGTTAGTCCTCCTTTATAGGCACGATGTGCCGAGGTCACCCGTGCACCCGACGTCACGTCCATGCTGCCCGTCTGTTAGTATTTCCATACCAAACAGCCAGGTTTAGCATTTTAGATAACTCCTCTATCCCCTTAATAATGTTACTTTGCTCGACCCTTATGTGGCATTTGTGGACATATCTGACGTTACAGATCGAGGAGATCGAGCGGGAGATCATCAAACAGGAGGAGAACGTGGATCCAGATTACTGGGAGAAGCTATTGCGACATCACTATGAGCAGCAGCAGGAGGATCTGGCGAGCAAACTCGGCAAAGGAAAAAGGAACCGCAAACCCGTCAACTACAATGACGCTGCACAGGAAGACCAAGGTGGGGACTGAGGATGGCCCTGGAGAAGCTCAAGGAAGCCAGACTGCTCGAAGTCCTTTTGATTTATTTGTTTTTAGAATCTTTTGATCCAAGCAGGAAATAGTTGGAATAAGATTGTACTGTATCTTGTGTTTGAGTTATAATGTGCACAGTGGAAGTGAATGGGCCTGCAGCAGTGACAGAACTCCATGTACTGTTTCAGAGTGGCACGCTGACATTTCAGATAACCAGTCCGAGTACTCGGTGGGCTCGGAGGAGGAAGACGAGGACTTTGATGACCGGCCAGAAGGTAAGGAGACAAGCAGAGCATGAACGATGAAAGATGAAGTGCTTAGTGTTGCACTGTGATGTTTTTAAAGTGATTTAGCTGTTGCACTGACAACCACCCAACTTTCAGACATCAGAAGAAAATGATTCCAACATATGAGAATGTTTCATTAAAGCTCATCTTTCCCTCTGAGAGCTGTTGAGTTAAGTCCGTTCTGTTGTGTGCTCTCGTGTACAGGACGAAGGCAGTCCCGTCGCCAGCTAAGGAATGACAAGGATAAACCTCTGCCTCCTCTCCTGGCCAGAGTGGGAGGAAACCTTGAGGTTTGTACATCCAACTTTCATGCTTTTAAAATCAGTCTGGTTTTGTTTAAAGCTAACTGGCACCCTTAGATGTTTCTTACATTATCTCAAATTAGAGATGGCAGCGGAGCTATTACATCTCCAACAGCTCTGGACCGTCCAAGCTCATTTATCATCCCGATAATGGTGGACGTGATTATAATCGCCTGCATTGTTTAGGCTACGATTCAGAATTTATTTTTACATTACCAAGCAGTCGGGCTGATGGAGGTTTGAGAAATACAAAGATGTCTGCTGGAAGTTAAATCACAGCTTTTTATTCTGGTGTTCTCATCGAGGATCAACCCTAATGGTGAAAATACACAGATATATTAAAACAGACAGTTCTCAGTTCCACTCGTGACATTTATAATATGCCGCTGTGCCATTTTCTCCTATAGGTTCTCGGATTTAACACACGCCAACGGAAAGCTTTCCTGAATGCTGTGATGCGTTGGGGGATGCCGTCTCAAGACGCCTTCTCTTCTCAGTGGCTTGTTAGAGACCTCAGGGGCAAGACGGAGAAAGAGTTCAAGTGAGTGACGCACAGTCTGATGTATGGAAGTTCAAAACTGCTGCAGTCAAGAAGGAATATGTAGATATTAAAGGTGAAGTCAGGATTTTTATTCACCACTGGATGTCGCACTAGAGCTCCGTTCTCAAAACAAAACAAAGTCACGGCTCCTAACACCAGCTGTCACTACCTTCTCTTCCAATTTCCAGTTCTCTGATAGCAAAGTTCAGTGAACAACTAACTGCAGTAGTATATGGTGAGCCAATTCACGGCACTTTTCTTTTATCTTTCACAGATTTTGTCATCCCAGCTGGTGAGTTTCCACCTCTGTGGCAAAATTGTAGTGGCCCACAGATGGCCCAAACCAAACATGTCATCTGGCCCACACACTACATGGAGTGATCTGGGCCATTAGCAAGTCAGAGCAATGTCAGAGCAATGCCAGATGTGCTGCGTCTTAGCCAAAGTTGGCTCTTTTTTTTTTTTTGGAGGCCACCAGAGGGGGATGTCTGGACGTTGCCTCCTTGCTTTCTAGGCCGTGGTTTTTTAGGCCTCCAAGTACGAGCTGTGACAGTTTGCAGCTAGTTGGAAATTTAAAAAAAACACTGCAACAAATACGTGAATTAGCGATAATTTTTAGTTGGAATCACTTTGAATTGGCACATTCACGTATGTCGCGCAAATGTTGCACGAATGCCACGTGAACTTCTGGCAAACTTTTGTCAGAACTTCAGTGGGAGTTCACATACATATCGTCCGTGCATGTATTGCACAACATTCGGACAACATGTGAATGACAAAACTATACATTTATTTTCCACTTATAACTGTCCTGCAATGGATGCGCAAACCCTGTATAACACTCACACAACAGTCATCTATGACACCATATCATGACCATATCTCCAGCAGTCACTTTATCATCAGCTGCCAAGCGAAGGGCAGCTCGGTGGAGCAGTGGTTAGCACTGTGGCAGCACAGCAAGAAGGTCACGGGTTCAATCCCACCCCCTGACCATCAGTGACCCTTCTGTGTGGAGTTTGCATGTTCTCCCCATGTCTGCGTGGGTTTTCTCCTGGTACTCCGGTTTCCTCCCACAGGCCAAAGTCATGCACGCTAGGTTAATTGGCATCATCTGGGTTCTAAATTGTCCTTAGGTATGAATGTGAGAGTGAATGGTTGTCTTTCTGTGTTGGCCCTGTGATGGACTGGCGATCTGTCCAAGGTGTACCCTGACTCTCGCCCAAAGATGTTGGGATAGGCTCCAGCCCCCCCCATGACCCGAAAAGGATTAAGCGGTAAAAGATGGATGGATGGATGTCAAGCTGAAATCGTTTGCAGAGAAGAAGTGCAGAGACTACTGGATGAGGAGGCTGCCTCCTCATCAGACGCAGCAGGCCCTGGGTCTGTTCTACTTCCTCTGTAGTTTTCCGTGGGGCAGGGACAGCACCCCCACATCCTTAGCCTCGCCTTTCTTACCCGAGTGGCATGGTGTGCTAGAAAATGACCAGGCCGTTCATGCCTGTCTTGCCCACTGAATGTCTTGTCATTTTTGTCTAAAATCAGTCACAGTTTAGTTTCATAGGCAGGGCTTGACATGAACTTTTTTGCTCACTGGCCACTGTGGCTAGTGATTTTCCAAAGTTACTAGCCACTCAGCCTTTTCACTAACCACAATTTTGTAGTTGGAAAATTATGTTTAATATGATAAAATTTGACAATTGCATGCGGAAATTTAGTTGAATTAATTGTACAACCTTTTTAAATGTAATGACCCTTTTACAGCCATAGCAATAGCAAGAGAAACACTGTCTGTTTAAGTAGTTATTAACAGCAGTAAATACTGTAAAACAGTCAAGAAAAATATTTGCAATGTGAGAGTGAAGTTGAGGTAGATTTGGGGTCTGTCCCAATTCTAATTTTTAACCCTTCCCCTGTGCCTATCCCTTGGCCCTTGAAATCAAGGGCCTTTTGTTCTCTTCAGAAAAAAGAAGAAGAAGAAAACTGACGAGAAAAAAAGTCTTATCTTATGGAGAAAAATGTCTCGACGTTACACAAACTATTGTAATCAGTAGAAAAAAAAATCTGAAATTTGCTAGAAATAAAGCTGTAAATTCACAGAGAAATTTTGAACCCTCTGGTGGGCCGTTTTTGGCCGGCGGGCCATATGTTTGACGCCCCTGGACCAGCCCATAAAAATACATATTTAGAAGATTTACTTCCGTGAAATAGCTGCATATCACAACAGCATGTAAATGAATAAGACAAAATAAAATAGAAAGCACAGATAAATGAAAGTTCACCTTAGAAGAAGCTTCATTTGTTCTTTACAGCAACAAATCACAGTCACTTTTTCTCTGTGTGGTAAGAAAACTCGTATTTGCACAACTGTAGACATTAAATGTGAGCTTCTTGCCCTCAAAATACTCATGTTTAACCACAGAGGTATGAACTGATGTTGGAGACTATGTCATAAACAGCCTGGCAGGGGCGGAACAAAGACCCAAACGCTGAACTGTGAGTTGCAAATAATGTTTAATAAAAACACACAATAGCACAAAGACACAAAACTTACGAGACTTGAGTAGAGACAAAAGGCAGGATATGAGGAGGTTGAATAGCCAATGACCAAGATGTGGAACACACGTTGGGAACAGGAGGAATAGTCGCTGGCTAAGAAGTGGAACGCACGTCGGATTAAATAAGGATGACACATGGGGCACATGCTGAGAAACAGGGAGAAAATAAAACGGGGGACTCCCATCTGAACATTGAGAACAATGCTGCAACGAACTGCATTGCAGCGGCCTTTAAGTAGGGCACAGAGGAAATGATTACAAATGATAACAGGTGTGGGTAACATGAGTGAGAGTAATCAGACCAACCAATGACAGCTGTGATAGCCCGTGAATGTAAGCTACAGAGGAAGTAAACACGGGGCACTGTCAAAATAAAAGTACAGGAGGAATATGGCAAAAGGTGACCAACTATAAATATGGAATGATTACAAAATGAGGAACAGACCAGAGAATACAAAAAAGGGGAAAATAACCATCAAGGCGAGGACAGGATAAATACAAAAAAACAAGAGATGCAAATAATACAATACTAATGTCAATATTGCAAAAGGAGGACCAAAGATAAAGGTGAGGGTAGGCTCATGTCAAACCAGACAGATATAATTTATAAAGTAGAATGGCCATGGACACATGATATTAATAACAGGATTATAGTAACTAACAAAAACAGGAACTCACATCGGCAGACAGACACAAATAAACTCAAATAACATCATACAGACACGGCCATACCCAATATACAAAAATAAAACTGAAGTGGGAAAATACAGAAAATAATCAGAACAAACTGGAAGCATGAGCACAGTGCTCCCCCCGTGCTCAGCATCGTGACAGACTACTCACCACTGGGACAACAGTTGAATCATGGGCAGTTGCCCTGCTGATCTGATCGCTGACAGTGGGGACGGGTGTGTTCTGCCGACTGCTGTCTGTTCGTCCACGGCAAGTTCACTTTGGACCCAATCTGGAGAAACAGCAATGAAGTCTGGCTCTGCTCTGAGCTCGATATGAGAAATCGCCACCCACCACGACATTTCTTCTCACCAGGTTGCGGTGTGAACTGGAGCAGGACTGGAAACCGACCCACAAAGCAGACTGTCCGGGGCTTTACAGGGGTTCAGCCCGACTCAGTCCACGGTGACACTAGAACAATGAGCACACACTGTGTGCAAGTACTGCTTCTGGGAGTTGTAGTTTTGTAGTCTCACATTGCAGATAGGTTTTATTTTATTTGTTTTTAGATGCCAACTAAGAAAACTACAACCTGCCAAAGTGGCTAGCAGGAGTCGCCGTCTTACCCGCCACTGCTGAAATCTACCCACCAGTGGTGGGTGTGCGGGAGTTAATGTCAAATCCTGTTCATAGGTCTCCAAACCATCACAAAGTTGTCTAGCTTTCCTTGCATTCTCTGGCTTACGGATTCTATATTGAGACAGGTATGAGAAAGGTGTGAGACACCCGCAATGACTTTATTTGGCTAGAAAATTTATCTCACTAATTTTTTGAACATACTGAAAATTCCTCTGACAAGAGAGTGAGGCCCTGCGACTCACAAGAGGAAATTGCAAACCCCTGCAAATGTTTCGAGAGATTTTAGAAACACCCTTCCGTTCTCTAACTAGTCGCAGCGTAGTGAGATACTACCATTAGCAGGACCTCCATGAGGCGGCTCGCTGTGATGCAGAGGCCTGCCCTCACCGTTTGACCGGCCCCACTGCCGATATCTCATTTGCTGATATCAGTCAATAAGATGAATATCAACCAATACTGATATGTCAGCTGATATATCTGCTGATATATCTAATTAAATATAGCATACCAAAGTATATAAGTATGAAATGTGCTTTTATAAGTAAAGTAAATATTTTTATTTTTTAGTAGAAAGTATTTGAATAACAGCCTTACTCATTAGCATCATGAGGTAAAAATTGCATTCACTCAGATTCTTATTAAACCATCTGACGCTGGTCTGGATCAATAGGACTTCAGTTCACTTTATGACCACAAGGTGTTATTAAAATCCAAGTTTTCATGGGTGCCAGACCTTACCTTTATTGCAATTTTGGATACAGTAGGTATAAATTTATTAGATTTTCTTATGATGGTGCATTAAAGGAAACCAAGATAGGCATGGTGACATTTTTAATTAGAAGAACCTCCTATTCAGCTTATGAGATATATTTCAGAGAGTGCCTGGAGCTCCCTTATTATTGATTTAAAACACTTTGAATACAGAAAACAATCCAACTTAATATATTTTTTAAATACAGGCTAACATTTGTGTTTGTTGTGTTTGGTTTGGGTTCCTGTTATTATTCAGTTTTGACAGTGGCAATGTTGGTCCTCCATATTTTTAAGAAAAAAAAGTTACTGAAACTGTTCAGCCTGTTAAGCTAATTGATTTATCTTCTTCTTCTTTTCCATCAGAGCTTATGTGTCTCTCTTTATGCGGCACTTGTGTGAGCCGGTCGCCGACGGAGCTGAGACGTTCGCCGACGGTGTGCCGAGAGAGGGCTTGTGTCGCCAGCCGGTCCTCACTCGAATTGGCGTCATGTCACTTGTGAAGAAGAAGGTTTGCCATAAAACTTGTGGTTTTCCTAATGTGGGATCAATGGAACAAGTTTCCACGATTGAGATCCATCAGTTTTGGTTGATCAACTGTAACAGTGAAAACAGAAAATCCTTGTTAAGACAGAAAATTGCTGATTTGGTTTACAGTGCAACTAAAAATAAAACTTGTTCCATTATCCACTGATGAGGCAGACTGTAAATGATCAGTTACCCACTTTAACAGCAGACGCCTGTGTGCAAACTAATAAAGCTTTAAAGATAATTGAAGAAAATCCACACACACTTATTCAGCATAAAGGAGTGAACTTAGATGGATGTGACCTGAATTATATGAACAAAGAATTAAAAACATTTGTGGACAAAAATTTCAATTATAAAACCATAGCGAAACTGGCAGATGTGTTGGAATACATAACAATAGAAATCTCAAAGGTGAAAAAGTGGAAAAATTTAATTGTGAATTGTATAGCTCAAGTAGGTTCATTTTGTCTTCTTTTAATTATTTACCTTTTGTTCTTATTAAAGACAAAAATAGAAAGGAGATGTCTTTACCTTCTTAACATGTTTCGACTGTGCACTGCAGCCTTCGCACTGCGCCCTTTAATGCGAATTGTATGTATAGAATGCCAGGTTTAAACATGGGCTGTCTTAGAGGGTGGTTAAAAGTTTCTTATTTAATTTTATTTTTATTTACTCTGAATCCATACAACATACACTTATTTTGATTAAGGGAAAAGAAAAGTTACTTTAACATTTCCTTATATGCAGCAGGCAATTTGTATTTTTAACAAGGGAGATGGGTATTGACAAATTTAGCCTAATGTGCAAATGCATAAATGGAAATTAGGCACAAATTTGCAAAAATAAACATGCAAAAATAAATGGCATTTTTAAGAGTTGCAAATTAGAATTTAATGGTAAATAGCATTCACTTGTATAGTGCTTTTTAATTACATAGAATAAAAACTTAACCAGCATCCAGATCAATATTGCAGTTTTGCTAGAAAAAAGTTGAAAATTTACAAGAAAAAAATTCGTCCATCTTCTACGGCTTTTCCAGAGGTCCAGGTCGCGGAGGCAGCAGTTCAAGCAGAGAAGCCCAGACTTCCCTCCCCCCAGTCACCTGCTCCAGCTCTTCAGAAAGAATACCAAGGTGTTCCCAGACCAGCTGGGAGACATAGTCTCTCCAGCGAGTCCTGGGTCTGCCCCGGGGTCTCCTCCCAATGGGACATGCCCGAAATGCCTCAAGTGGGAGGCGTTCAGGAGGCATCCTGATCAGATGCCCATACCACCTCAACTGGCTTCTTTCAATGTGGAGGAGCAGCGGTTCTACTCTGAGCCTCTCCGGGATGACTGAGATCCTCACCCTGTCTCTGAGGGTGAGTCCGGCAATCCTACAAAGAAAGCTCATTTCAGTCGCTTGTATCTGCGATCTCGTTCTTTCGGTCATTACCCAAAGTTCATGACCATAGGTGAGGGTAGGAACGTAGACTGACTGGTAAATCGACAGCTTTGTCTTAGAGCTTAGCTCCCTCTTCACCACAACAGACCGGTACAATGTCCGCATCACTGCAGATGCTGCTCCAATCCGTCTGTCAATCTCTTTGCTCCATTCTTGGAGGTCTCGGACTTGGAGGTACTGATTCTCATCCCAGCTGCTTCAGACTCAGCGGCAAACCGTCCCAGTAAGACCTGTAGCTCATTGCTGGATGAAGCCAGCAGGACAACATCATCTGCAAACAACAGAGATGAGATCCTGTGGTCACCAAGCATGACACCCTCCATTCCCTGGCTGCGCCTAAAAATCCTGTCCAAAAAAATTATGAACATGATCGGTGACAAAGGGCAGCCCTGGCAGAGTCTGACCGAGTGTTGGCAATATGAACCAAACTCTCACAACGGTCGTATAGAGACTGGATAGCTTGTAACAACAAGCCCGATACCCCATACTCCTGAAGCACCCCCCACAAAAACCACGAGGGACGCGGTCGAATGCCTTCTCCAAGTCCACAAAACACATATAAACTAGTTGGGCAAACTCCCACGAACCCTTGAGGATTCTTGAGAGGGTAAAGTGCTGGTCTGATGTGCCACGGCCAGGACGAAAACCACATTGCTCCTCCTGAATCTGAGGTTCAACCAGCGGCCGAACTCTCCTCTCCAGTACCTTGGCATAGACCTTCCCAGGGAGGCTGAGGAGTATGATCCCTCTAAAGTTGGAGCACACTCTCCGGTCCCCTTTTTTGAAGAGAGGAACCACCACCCCAGTTTGCCATGCCAAAGGCACTGTCCCGGACCTCCACGCAATGTTGCAGAGGCGTGCCAACCATGACAGCCCTACAACATCTAGGGCCTTGAAGTACTCAGGGAAAATCTTGTCCACCCCCGGGACCCGGCCACCAAGGAGATTTCTTAACCACCTTGCCTACCTCAGCCCCTGTGATTGGCGAGTCATCCCCCTCGTCCACAAACCCTACTTCCTCTGTGCAAGGTGTGTCAGTGGGATTGAGGAGATCCTCAAAGTATTCCTTCCACCGCCTGACGATATCCCCAGTCAAAGTCAGCAGTGCCCCGTCCGCACCATACACAGTGTGGACAGGGAGCTACTTCCCCCTCCTGAGCCGCTGAACAGTTTTCTAGAATCTCTTCGAGGCTGACTGAAAGTCTTGTTCCATGGCCTCACCGAACTCCTTCCACACCCGAGTTTTTGCTTCAGCAACCATCCGAGTTGCACTCCGCTTGGCCTGCCGGTACACCTCAGCTGCTTTGGGAGTCCCACAAACCAACCAAGCTTGGTAACACTCCTTCATCTTAATGGCCCCCCTCACCACTGGTGTCCACCACTTGGTTCGGGGGTTACCACCACAAGATGCCCCGACGACCTTGCGGCTGCAGCTTTGGGCAGCCGCTTCAACAATGGAGGTGGAGAACATGGCCCATTCAGACTCCATGTCTTCAGACTCCCTCGGAATGTGGTTGAAGTTCTTCCGGAGGTGGGAGTTGAAGACCTCCCGGACAGAGGCCTCAGCCAGATGTTCCCAGCACACCCTCACTATACATTTGGGTCTACCAGGTCTGAATGACATCCTCTCCTGTCATGGGATCCAACTCACCACCAGGTGGTGATCAGTTGACAGCTCTGCACCTCTCTTTGCCCGAGTGTCCAAGACATACGGTTGCAGGTCTGATGACACGATAGCGAAATCAATCATAAACCTGCGACCTAGGGTGTCCTGGTGCCAGGTGCACATATGGACACCCTTATGCTTGAACATGGTGCTCGTTATGGACAAACTGTGGTTAGCACGCAAGTCCAATAACTGAACACCACTCGGGTTCAGATCGGGCAGGCCGTTTCTCCCAATCACCCCACTCCAGGTTTCACTGTCGTTGGCCACGTGCGCATTGAAGTGCCCCAGTAGGACGATGGAGTCTCCAAGAGGAGCACTCTCCAGCACCCCAGTCAGAGACTCCAAAAAGGGTGGGTACTCTGAACCATCATTTGGTGCATAGGCACAAATGATGGTCAGCACCCGTTTCCCAACCTGAAGGCACAGGGAAGCAGCCCTTTCATCCACTGGGGAAAACTCCAATATAGAGGCAGCAAGGTGGGGGGATACAAGAATACCCACCCCTGCTCGTCGCCTCTCTCCCAGGGCAACTCCAGAGTAGGCCAAGCTCCAGCCCTTGTCCAGGAGACTGGGTCTGGAACTGGAGCTGTGTGTTGAGGTAAGGCCGACTATATCTAGCCGGTGTCTCTCAACCTCGTGCACCAGCTCAGGCTCTTTCCCCACCAGAGAGGTGACATTCCATGTCCCAAAAGCCAGTTTACGAAGCTTGGGATCAGACCACCAAGGTCTCCGCTTTTGACCGGCACCTGATCCTCGTAGCACCGGACCCTCATGGTCCCTCCTGCAGGTGGTGAGCCCACTGGAGGGTGGGCCCATGTAACTCCTTCGGGCTGAGCCCGGCCGGGTCCCACGGGTGGAAGCCTGGCCACCAGGTGCTAGCCATCGAGCCCTTCACCCAGGCCTGGCTCCAGGGTGGGGCCCCGGTAACCCCATACCAGGTGCAGTACACTGAATCCTTGTTCTAGCATTCATCATGAGAGTCTGTTGGATCGTTCTTAGTCTGGCCCTTCACCCAGGACCAGTTTGTCTTGGGTGACCCTATCAGAGGCAAATTGCCCCGGACAACATAGCTCTTGCTATCACTGGGGCACGCAAACCTCCCACCACGATAAGGTGATGATAAAAAAAAATGCAATTTTATAGGAAAATAGTTGCAAATTTACAAAAAGAAATTTGCAGATTTACAAGAGAAAAGTCACAAATTAATGTGAAAACAGTTGTAAATTTTTCAGGGAAAAGTTGCAAATTTACAAGAAGAAAATTGCAAATTTATGAGAAAAAAGTTTCAAATTTACAAGAGAAAAGTCATAAATTAATAGGAAAAAAGTTGCACATTTATAAAAAAAAAGTTGCAAATTTTTGAAAAAAAGTTACAAATGTATGAGAAAAAAGTAAAAAATTTACAGGGAAAAATGACAAACTTATAAGGGAAAAAAAACAAATTTAGGAGAAAAAAGTGGCATATTTTTCAAGAAAAAGTTGCACATTTACAAGAAGAAAGTTTCAGTTTTAGGAGAAAAAAAATACATATTTACAGGAGAAAAATCTCAAATTCAGAATCAGAATCGGATTTATTGCCATTGTTCATGTAGTACACAAACTAGGAATTTGTCTCGGTGCAATGCTGCAACATTAAACATGATAAGATAAAAGAAATAAAAAACTATACATGCAATAAGTGTAGAATAAGAATGAGTAATACTAGTCAAAGCAGTTTTTAAATATATTAGCGAGCAGCAGATATTGTGGAGTACCACATAGTGCAGACGGTAATGCAACAGAAACAGTGATGATTGACATGAGTCTGGTTGAGCTGCTGTACATAGTGCACGAGAGTCAATAAGTCACTTAGTGTTCAGCAGTCTGATGGCAGAGGGGAAGAAGCTGTTCATGTGCCGGGAGGTTTTAGTCTGAATGGACCGAAGTCTTCTACCTGAGGGGAGGGGGGCAAACAGTACGTGACCAGGGTGTGAAGGATCGGCTATGATCCAGCCTGCACGCCTCCGGGTCCTGGAGATGTACAGGTCCTGAAGAGATGGGAGCTTGCAGCCGATCACCTTCTCAGCAGTGCGCACGACGCGCTGCAGCCTTAGTCTGTCCCTGGCAGTGGCTCCTGCGTACCACACGGTTATGGAGGTGGTGAGGATGGACTTGATGATGGCTGTGTAGAACTGCACTAACATCTTGGTGGGTAGCTTGAGCTTCCTCAGCTGCCGCAGGAAGAACATCCTCTGCTGGGCCTTTTTGATGAGGGAGCTGATGGTCGGCTCCCATTTGAGGTCCCGGGTGATGGTGGTGCCCAAGAAGCGGAAGGAATCTGCAGTGGTGATGGGAGAGCCTGTGAGGGTGAGGGGGGGCAGGGGGGTTGTGACTTTCCTGAAGTCCATGATCATCTCCACTGTCTTCAGAGCGTTCAGCTGCAGGTTGTTGTGGCTGCACCAGGACGCCAGCTGGGCCACCTCTCTCCTGTAGACGGACTCGTCGCCGTTGGAGATGAGCCCGATGAGGGTGGTGTCGTCCGCAAACTTGATCAGCTTAACAGACTGGTGGCTGGAGGTGCAGGAGTTGGTATAAAGGGAGAAGAGTAGGGGGGAAAGTACACAGCCCTGGGGTGATCCGGTGCTGATGCTGACAGAGTCAGAGACAGTCTTCCCTAGCCGCACATGCTGCCTCCGGTCCGTCAGGAAGTCGGTGATCCACCTGCAGAGGGAGTCAGGCACGCCGAGCAGGGACAGCTTGTCCTGGAGCAGAGCGGGGCGGATGGTGTTGAATGCAGAGCTGAAGTCCACAAACAGGATCCTGGCGTAGGTTCCCGGGGAGTCCAGGTGCTGCAGGATGGAGTGGAGGGCCAGGTTGACTGTGTCGTCCACAGACCTGTTGGCTCGGTAGGCAAACTGCAGCGGGTCCAGGAGGGGAGTAGTGATGGACTTGAGGTGGGGCAGGACCAGGCGCTCAAAGGACTTCATGACTACAGAGGTGAGCGCTACAGGTCTGTAGTCGTTAAGTCCAGTGATCCGTGGCTTCTTGGGGACAGGGATGATGGTGGAGGATTTGAGGCAGGTCGGCACGTGGCATAGCTTAAGGGAGGTGTTAAAAATGTCTGTGAAGACAGGAGCCAGCTCTTTCGCACAGTGTCTCAGGGTGGAGGGAGACACGCCGTCCGGACCGGGGGCCTTGCGCGGGTTCAGTCTGGAGAACTGTCTGTGCACGTCCTGCTCACTGATGACAAGGGCAGGGGGGGAGGAGGGGGGGGGGACCGCTTTTGATGAAGTAGGGACCGAGGAGGCAGTGGAGCTGAGGGGAGGGGAGGAGTTGGACACAGCTGACGAGGTGTCAAAACGGGCGTAATTTTGGGACAGTCTTTGACAAAGGGCTTTGTCATCCTGACCTTTAGAAGCCTGAGGCCGATAGTTGGTGATTTGCCTCAGTCCTCTCCACACAGAAGCCGAGTCGTTAGCAGTGAACTGCTGCTGGAGTCTCTCAGAATACACAGATTTAACTCTCCTCAGCTCTCTGTTAAACCGATATTTAACCTCCCTGTAGCAGTCCCTGTCTCCACTTTTCAACGGTGCTTCCTTCTCCTTCCTGATCTGTCTGAGCTTAGCAGTGAACCAGGGTTTGTCATTAGAGTAACTCACCCTGGTGCGCGATGGAAGAATGCTGTCCTCACAAAAGTGGATATATGAGTTCACAGTGTCCGTGTACTCATTCAGATCATGCGTGGCTCCTTTAAACATGCCCCAGTCAGTTATTTCCATGCACGTGTTCAGCTTCTCCCCAGCTTCACTGGTCAATTTCTTTGTAGTGGTCACAACAGGTTTAGTGAGCTTAAATATACGGTGGGGTAAAAAAGTGGGGTAAAAAAGTATTTAGTCAGCCACCAATTGTGCAAGTTCTCCCACTTAAAAGATGAGAGAGGTCTCCAATTTTCATCATAGGTATATCTCAACTATGAGAGACAAAATAAGAAAAAAATAATCCAGAAAATCACATTGAAGGATTTTTTAATGAATTAACTGGTAAATTCCTCGGTAAAATAAGTATTTGGTCAATAACAAAAGTTCATCTCAATACTTTGTTATATACCCTTTGTTGGCAATGACAGAGGTCAAACGTTTTCTGTAAGTTTTCACAAGGTTTTCACACACTGTTGCTGGTATTTTGGCCCATTCCTCCATACAGATCTCCTCTAGAGCAGTGATGTTTTGGGGCTGTCGCTGGGCAACACAAACTTTCAACTCCCTCCAAAGATTTTCTATGGGGTTGAGATCTGGAGACTGGCTAGGCCACTCCAGGACCTTGAAATGCTTCTTACGAAGCCACTCCTTCATTGCCCAGGCGGTGTGTTTGGGATCATTGTCATGCTGAAAGACCCAGCCACGTTTCATCTTCAATGCCCTTCCTGGTGGAAGGAGTTTTTCACTCAAAACAAAATCTCATGATACATGGCCCCATTCATTCTTTCCTTTACACAGATCAGTCGTCCTGGTCCCATTGCAGAAAAACAGCCCCAAAGCATGATGTTTCCACCCCCATGTTTCACAGTAGGTATGGTGTTCTTTCTCCTCCAAACACGACAAGTTGAGTTTTTACCAAAAAGTTCTATTTTGGTTTCATCTGACCATATGACATTTTCCCAGTCCTCTTCTGGATCATCCAAATGCTCTCTAGCAAACTTCAGACGGGCCTGGACATGTACTGGCTTAAGCAGGGGGACACGTCTGGCACTGCAAGATTTGAGTCCCTGGCGGTGTAGTGTGTTTCTGATGTAGCCTTTGTTACTTTGGTCCCACTCTCTGCAGGTCATTCACTAGGTCCCCCCATGTGGTTCTGGGATTTTTGCTCACCGTTCTCATGATAATTTTGACCCCACGGGGTCAGATCTTGCGTGGAGCCCCAGATCGAGGGAGATTATCAGTGGTCTTGTATGTCTTCCATTTTCTAATAATTGCTCCCACAGTTGATTTCTTCACACCAAGCTGCTTACCTATTGCAGATTCAGTCTTCCCAGCCTGGTGCAGGTCTACAATTTTGTTTCTGGTGTCCTTTGACAGCTCTTTGGTCTTGGCCACAGTGGAGTTTGGAGTCTGATTGTTTGAGGTTGTGGACAGGTGTCTTATACTGATAACGAGTTCAAACAGGTGCCATTAATACAGGTAACGAGTGGAGGACAGAGGAGCCTCTTAAAGAAGAAGTTACAGGTCTGTGAGAGCCAGAAATCTTGCTTGTTTGTAGGTGACCAAATACTTATTTTACTGAGGAATTTACCAATTAATTTATTAAAAATCCTTCAATGTGATTTTCTGTATTTTTTTCCCTCATTTTGTCTCTCATAGTTGAGGTATACCTATGATGAAAATTGGAGACCTCTCATCTTTTAAGTGGGAGTATCACGACGGCCCTCACGGACCGTCACAAGACGCCTCAGTCACCAGAGAGTTTGCAGTGGTAATTTATTGTTGAGTAAGGATGAACACACACAGAACACATGCAGTGGCTGGGGGAAGTCTGAGCCGGGGAACACCCGATGCGCCAGACGAGATAATCACAAAGATACAGTCACATAGAGCGTACCTTACAACGGGACCGTTAACAGACGGGTAACGGGGGATTCCCAAGTCCGTTAACCACGATGAGCAAGGAGAATAACAGGAGCACGACGGAACGTGGCTGAACATACAGGTGAACAACAGGATATAACAGAGACTGCCGCGTTGGAGGACATTTAGCACCCGCTTATATCTCTGGTGGCTAATGACCCCAACGCGGCACAGCTGCTGCTAATGACAGCAGAGCAGCAGCTGACTTTGACAGCAGGGAGCTCCCCCGGGCGCCTTCACAATAAGAGCCCGAGGAGCTGGAAGGAATCCTCAGCTGCCAAAGCCAGAGAACAAAAAGATATGAGACCCGAGTGTGGCCAGAACCGACACTCGGGTTATGACAGTACCTCCCCCTCAAGGCCGAGCTCTGAGCGGCCTGAGTAACACCCAAGCCCCCCCCCACCCCCCTAGGGTGGGTGGATGGGGAGCTGGCAGGAGGGAGAGAGAGACAAACAACCAACAAGGCTACAAAGGTAGGGAGAAAAAAAACCCACAATAAGTACAAAATAGGCAACACACCCTTGGGCAAACAGAGTGACACAAAAACACAAAACAATCCCCCCCCACACCCCAACAGTCCCACAGACGAGATCAGGAACCCGGAAAGGGCACAGTCCAGGCCCGGAGGGATGGGGCAAAAGGTTCGGGGGGGTCGTCCGGCAACAAGAGGCCACAGAACAGGGAGGGGAAAAGAGGACAGTTCAGGCGGCCTACCCCAGTCCCATGCTCGGGGGAAGAGAGTTTCAGGCGGCCGGAGCAGGTCGCCGCACAGGAAGATAAACAGGTCGGGGGGCCGGCCCAGAGAACCAAACCAACGAGACAGCCCTTCAGGTGGCCGCCCCGCAACACCAGCCCACCAGAACCGTTGGGAGGAAGCAGCCGGTGATCCCGCAGAAAAGGGGGGAGATGAGGGGAAACCGGGCGGAGCGTTTGGGACCCCAACGGCCCCAGGTGGAGATGGGTAGTGCTCCTCAGGGAGACGAGGAGGATGACTGTGGAGATGAGGGTGATGAAGAAAACGAGCCTGTCCAGCATCCGGTGGCTGGGGATCTGCAGCTCCCTCACCGAACCTAGGACCTGCTGGTGCAGCACCCACGGTGGACCCCGATTGGGCCTCCGGAACCAAACCCACGGTGGACCCCGATTGGGCCTCCGGAACCAAACCCACGGTGGACCCCGATTGGGCCTCCGGAACAGCACTCCCGGTGGACCCCAACTGGACCGGAACAGCACTCCCGGTGGACCCGGTTGGCGTGGCACCAGACTCGACCTCCAACCCCGAAACCGGAACCTCTGGCGCAGCAGGCGAGAGCAGCCCCTCGCCGGCGACCCTGGGAGAAGACTCACACAAGAGAGAAAACCCGGGATCAGGATCACCGGCAGCGCCAGAACCCGGCGAGATAAGCTCGGACGCAGCGGGCGGCTGCACCCGGCTCATCTCCCCTTGAGACAGGCAAAAGTGCTCTAAAAGGTGAAGAAGAAAGATAAAACAGAGCACTTGCCTGAGCTCGGGTTCTGACGCCGTCCAGGACTGCGATGATCCGGGCTCAGAAGTCAGGAGGTCGTCCTCAGGCTCCCACTCAGCTGCGTCGGGCTCCGCAGCTGGCATGATGGTGCGTGCAGCTAGAGAGTCCTCCAGCACCGATGTCCACGCCGGTGGCCCGCACGGCGTGGTGGCAGGAGAATCTCGCCCTGCTGGACCGGACCGCTCCTCCGTGGAACCCCGGGGACGCTTCTTCATCGGCGATGGCTCCACGCTGCAGTCCGCTCTCCTCCTCCGCCCATGGTGTGGCTGCGGAACCGGAACCAGGCTCTCCAGAACCGCAGGCCCCCTCCTCATCCAGCGACGTTGGCCTGACGTCGAGGACCGCTCAGCGGGGGGAGACACAGAGGAAGCAGGGTTATTACTTTCGTCCACAGCGGGTGGAGGGAGCTCGGGGGGCTGCATACCCCGAACTCCACCCCCAGGAGTCAGACAAGGCAAAACAATATCAAAAGAAGAGAAATTATCATGCACTTGCCTTTCCCCTAAGGGTAAGATGGTCCTCGCTGTGGGGGACGTCATTCCTTCCTTTCCCCGCTGGATGGCGACAGAGGGCCCTCTGGGAAGACGAGATGAGGCCACTCGAGGCGGATCCGGGATGAAGCTCGCCGAAACGGAGCTCTCGTGACACACAGCAGCCAGGATAGGCGACGAGGAGGAGTGGGCGACAGCCGGGGTCAGTCGGGCATGAAGCGCTGACGGGACAGCAGGCGAGGGCCCGGGAGAAGACGAGGCTGCGGGGATTCCCCTCTGACGAGGCGCGGGAGTGACAGCTGTGTGGGGGGTTGAGCCCTTGCGGCGACCCGGGACAGCATCCAGACGGGGCTCTAGCCGAGGTTGGAAGCCGGAGTGACGACGGTTCCTTGTAGGGGGTGAGGCGAAGGTGAGGTCCGGAAATCGCCGTTCCTGAGCAGAAACGGCGGCAAGCAAGTCAGCAAACTCAGGAAACTCACGCAGCGCTGGATTCCTCTCCACGAGTCTAACCGCCGCCACCACATGCTTCATACACGCTGGAGGATTCTCAGCGGAGCAAGCAGCTGCCACCCGGTCCCAGATCTTGTCTGCTGTCATCTGCAGCTTCTCTGGGGGAATCCCGAGTGACGACATGCCCGATGGGAAAAGACCTCCGGATGGTGCGAACTCCCGGGCCGGAACAGAGGCAGGAGCGGGATCCCGAAGCGAGGGGCGACGTCTCCTCCGCTTCAGCTTCCTGCCAGGATTTCCCTCCAGCCCTCGGAGTATCTCACGCTGGGCGGCGATGTCATCTCTCCTCACGCTTACCTCTGGATGATTAGTGAAGCGGGGGAGAGAATCCAGAATTTCCTCGGCTAGGTCCAGGTACCAGGGCACTTCGCTGTTGTATTCGAGGAGGGAGGCGGCGACAAGGACTCTGTCCACGCGCTCGAGGGTGTCAGCGAGAACAGCGTCCTGCCTCCGAGCACGAGACCTCCACGATGGCATGCTTCAACACGGCACCCAGACAGGTAGGAACAAACAGTCCACTACTGCAAACTACACGGTGAATGGCGTCTCGATGCAACGCCTCCTCTCCGGGCGTTTGGCGGCAGTCTACTATCACGATGGCCCTCATGGACCGTCACAAGACGCCTCAGTCACCAGAGAGTTTGCAGTGGTAATTTATTGTTGAGTAAGGATGAACACACACAGAACACATGCAGTGGCTGGGGGAAGTCTGAGCCGGGGAACACCCGATGCGCCAGACGAGATAATCACAAAGATACAGTCACATAGAGCGTACCTTACAACGGGACCGTTAACAGACGGGTAACGGGGGATTCCCAAGTCCGTTAACCACGATGAGCAAGGAGAATAACAGGAGCACGACGGAACGTGGCTGAACATACAGGTGAACAACAGGATATAACAGAGACTGCCGCGTTGGAGGACATTTAGCACCCGCTTATATCTCTGGTGGCTAATGACCCCAACGCGGCACAGCTGCTGCTAATGACAGCAGAGCAGCAGCTGACTTTGACAGCAGGGAGCTCCCCCGGGCGCCTTCACAATAAGAGCCCGAGGAGCTGGAAGGAATCCTCAGCTGCCAAAGCCAGAGAACAAAAAGATATGAGACCCGAGTGTGGCCAGAACCGACACTCGGGTTATGACAGGGAGAACTTGCGCAATTGGTGGCTGACTAAATACTTTTTTGCCCCACTGTACATGAGCCTTAAAATGAAGGTTATAGTATGAACTGGCCTGTCAGTATTATTGGGAGATTTTTTGTTTTTAATTTGTGCTTTTTTCCTCTCATAAACTCACAGATATCTCATTATAAAGTTGATGTTTTTTTCTTGTAAATTTGTGCTTTTTTTCTCTTAAAATTACAGCATTCTGCTAAAACTTAAAATTAACTTAGTTTTCTTGTCAGATAACCTTTATTCTCAAAAATATGCAACTTTTTTCTATAAATTCACATCTCTTTTCTCGCATTTTTTTCATGTAAACTTACGACTTCTTAGTTTTAAAATTTTCTTAAATTTGCATCGTTTTATTGTGGCACCGATTGTTAAATTTTGGGTTGATACCGACGCAGTGCTCAAAGCAATAATTTTTCATGTAGTCGATATAGTTTTTTATTTGTTTTTGTTATCTATGCCCCATAACCTTTCACACAAGAAAGAACACACCAGATAAAAATTTCCCACTGCCATCTGTGAATTTTAGCTTATTTGCCAATGGGCCCATTGTCAGTCAGTGAGGTAAATATCAGCAGATACCGATGTTAAGCCAATAAATCGGTGCATGCCTCCTTTCTTTCTTTGTGAACATGTAAGACTTTCTCTTAAACATCTATGAGCTGCCTGTGGCTGCTTTACTGCAGGTTGTGTAACCCTTGTCTAAGATGTCATGGCAGAGTAAGTTATCACGGCTGAAATAAGATATCTCTGCCTAGAGGAGAAATGATCCGTGACATCTTGGCGGATGTTTTGCTTTCACTTTTATCAGTTTATTTTACTTAATCTAAACAACTTCAAGCCAGCTTGTTGAAACCTGCAGACGTTCTGATCTGCTCTCCTCCCCACAGAGAATGAGTGATATTCTGCCAGGCTGACAGGGCATGTGGATGGTTTGTTTAAACAGGGTGCTGTTAGGTAAAGAGAGTGTCTGTGCCAAGTGATTTTTTTTTAAATTATCTTATTTTACTGACTGCTCTGTGTTTTTATGTTCAGATCCAGGAGTTTGAGCACATCAATGGGCGGTGGAGTCTTCCAGAGCTCAAACCGGAGGTCAGCGTAGATAAATCCTCCTCCAGGGCCTCCTCTCCCACCGTAAAGACCGCCACCCCCACTCCCGATGCCAGCTACAACAACACTCCCTGCACCTCCAAGCCAGGTAACCAACGACACAGGCAGCTGCTCCAGCAGCAGGGGGCGTGCTACGTAAAAGGGCCCCAGTACAGTTGGAGCTGCTGCAATGTGCATATTGTTAAGTTTTTTGTACACCTGCAGCAACCCCGGCACCAGTAGAGAGGCTGGAAAAGAACGGGAAGGAGGGTGAGAAGGAAGAGGAAAAAGAGGACGCTGACACTGTGCAGGAAAAAGAGAAAACCAAGGAGAAAGACAAGGAGAAGGAGGAAGAATCTGAGGGCAGCAAAGCAGGAGTTGCTCAGGAGGTGAGACATGGGTCTGAATGTTTAGCAGAAAATAGCAAATTTATGTGTTAAAGAAGGTGAAAATTTATGATAAATTGTCATAAATTTACAAGAAAAGCATCAGAAATCTCCGAAAAAATGCTAGAAGAAAACCATGAATTTACTAGAATAAATTCACAAATTTATAAGCAAAAACTTCAACGTTTACAAAAATAGTTACAAATTAAAAAGTCACAAATTTATGAAAAATGGTAAATCGCATCATTTTAAAAAGTTGCCTTTACAATAAATATTAACCATTTTGCAAGAAAAATGTTGCAAATTTGTGAGAATACAAACATAAATTTGCAAGAATAAATGTACTAATATATAGTCTCAAATGTATATGAAATTGTTGCAAATTTATGAGAATAAAGTTGCAAATTTCTGATAAAAAAATATGGAAATTTATGAGAAAATACCAAATTGATGAGTTTAAGTTGTACATTAATGATAAATTGTCACACATTTACAAGAAAAAAATCACAAATTTGTAAGTAACAAATCACTCGTTCACTAGAATATCAAATCTCTATGAAAAATGACAAATCTACAAGAAAAAGTCAGATTTATGAGGAAAAAAACAGATTTGTAAGAAAAAAGTCACCAATTTACTAGACTTCATAAATTTAAATGCAAAAAGCTGCACATTTACAAGAACAAAGTTACAAATTTATACCAAGATAGCAAATTCATTGCAAGTTTGTGGTAGTTTTTCACCAGTTTGCACGAAAAAAGTTACTACAACAATGTTATACATTTATATGAAAAAGTTGCAAATTTATGAGAATAAAGCCAGAAAATTGTGATAGAAAGGGTGGAAATTAATAATAAAGTAACACATTTGCCATCAGGAAGTCACAATTTAAAAAAGGATGCCACTTTGAGAGAAAGTCTCACGACTTTATGAAAACAACAGCAAATTCACAATTTTTTAAAAGTTGTACATTTATTCTAAATTCTCACAAATTTGCAAGAAAAAGTCACAAGTTTGCAAAAAGAAAAATACCTGTATGTTATTAGAAACATTCATACAGTGGGGCAAAAAAGTATTTAGTCAGCCACCAATTGTGCAAGTTCTCCCACTTAAAAGATGACAGAGGTCTCCAATTTTCATCATAGGTATACCTCAACTATGAGAGACAAAATGAGAAAAAAAAATCCAGAAAATCACATTGAAGGATTTTTAATGAATTAATTGGTAAATTCCTTGGTAAAATAAGTATTTGGTCACCCACAAACAAGCAAGATTTCTGGCTCTCACAGATCTTTAACTTCTTCTTTAAGAGGCTCCTCTGTCCTCCACTCGTTACCTGTATTAATGGCACCTGTTTGAACTCGTTATCAGTATAAAAGACACCTGTCCACAACCTCAAACAGTCAGACTCCAAACTCCACTATGGCCAAGACCAAAGAGAATCAGAATCAGAATCAGAATCAGAATCAGGTTTATTGCCATTGTTCATGTAGTACACAAACTAGGAATTTGTCTCGGTACAATGCTGCAACATTAAACATGATAAGATAAGAGAAATAAACTATACATGTAATAAAGTGTAGGATAAGATTAAGTGATACTGGTCAACAGTTAAAATATATATTAGCCAGCAGCAGATACTGTGGAGAACTATATAGTGCAGTCGGTAATGCAGGAAGAAAACAGTGATGATTGACATGAGTCTGGTTGAGCTGCTGTACATGGTGCACGAGAGTCACTTAGTGTTCAGCAGTCTAATGGCAGAGGGGAAGAAGCTGTTCATGTGACGGGAGGTTTTAGTCTGGATGGACCGAAGTCTTCTACCAGAGGGGAGGGGGGCAAACAGTACATGACCAGGGTGTGAGGGATCGGCTATGATCCGGCCAGCACGCCTCCGGGTCCTGGAGATGTACAGATCCTGGAGAGATGGGAGCTTGCAGCCGATCACCTTCTCAGCAGTGCGCACGACGCGCTGCAGCCTTAGTCTGTCCCTGGCAGTGGCTCCTGCGTACCACACGGTTATGGAGGTGGTGAGGATGGACTCGATGATGGCTGTGTAGAACTGCACTAACATCTTGGTGGGTAGCTTGAGCTTCCTCAGCTGCCGCAGGAAGAACATCCTCTGCTGGGCTTTTTTGATGAGTGAGCTGATGGTCAGCTCCCATTTGAGGTCCCTGGTGATGGTAGTGCCTAGGAAGCGGAAGGAATCAGCAGTGGTGATGGGAGAGCCTGAGAGGGTGAGGGGGGGCAGAGGAGTAGTGACTTTCCTGAAGTCTACAATCATCTCCACTGTCTTCAGAGCGTTCAGCTGCAGGTTGTTATTGCTGCACCAGGACGCCAGCTGGGCCACCTCTCTCCTGTAGGCGGACTCGTCGCCGTTGGAGATGAGCCCGATGAGGGTGGTGTCGTCCGCAAACTTGATCAACTTGACAGACTGGTGGCTGGAGGTGCAGGAGTTGGTGTAAAGGGAGAAGAGTAGGGGGGAAAGTACACAGCCCTGGGGTGATCCGGTGCTGATGCTAGTATAGTCTGAGACAGTCTTTCCCAGCCGCACATGCTGCCTCCGGTCCGTCAGGAAGTCGATGATCCACCTGCAGAGGGAGTCAGGCACGTTGAGCAGGGACAGCTTGTCCCGGAGCAGAGCGGGGCGGATGGTGTTGAATGCGGAGCTGAAGTCCACAAACAGGATCCTGGCGTAGGTTCCCGGGGAGTCCAGGTGCTGCAGGATGGAGTGGAGGGCCAGGTTGACTGCATCGTCTACAGACCTGTTGGCTCGGTAGGCAAACTGCAGCGGGTCCAGGAGAGGGGTGGTGATGGACTTGAGGTGGGACAGGACCAGGCGCTCAAAGGACTTCATGACTACAGAGGTGAGCGCTACAGGTCTGTAGTCATTAAGTCCAGTGATCCGTGGCTTCTTGGGGACAGGGATGATGGTGGAGGATTTGAGGCAGGATGGCACGTGGCATAACTTAAGGGAGGTGTTAAAAATGTCTGTGAATACAGGAGCCAGCTGTTTCGCACAGAGTCTCAGGGTGGAGGGAGACACGCCGTCTGGGCCGGGGGCCTTGCGCGGGTTCAGTCTGGAGAACTGTTTGAGCACATCCTGCTCACTGATGATAAGGGGAGGGGGGGAGGTGGGGGGGGGTGCCTTAAATGAAGTAGGGAATGTGGAGGCTGTGGAGCTGGAGGGAGGGGGGGAGTTGGACACAGATGACGAGGTGTCAAAACGGGCATAGTGTTGGGACAGTCTCTGACAAAGGGCTTTGTCATCCTGACCTTTAGGAGCCTGAGGCCGATAGTTGGTGATCTGCCTCAGTCCTCTCCACACGGAAGCCGAATCATTAGCAGTGAACTGCTGCTGGAGTCTCTCTGAGTACACAGATTTAGCCCTCTTCAGCTCTCTGTTAAACCGGTATTTAACCTCCCTGTAGCAGTCCCTGTCTCCACTTTTCAGCGCTGCTTCCTTCTCCTTCCTGATCTGTCTGAGCTTAGCTGTGAACCAGGGTTTGTCATTAGAGTAACTCACCCTGGTGCGTGATGGAAGAATGTTCTCTTCACAAAAGTGGATATATGAGTTCACAGTGTCCGTGTACTCATCCAGATCATGCGTGGCTCCTTTAAGCATGCCCCAGTCAGATATTTCCATGCACGTTTCCAGCTTCTCCTCAGCATCACTGGTCCGTATCTTCGTAGTGCTCACAACAGGTTTAGTGAGCTTCAATCTCTGTCTGTATGTGGGAATGAGGTGAACCATCACGTGATCAGATAATCCCAGCGCAGCTCGAGGGACAGCGCGATATGCGTCTTTCACTGTGGTGTAACAGTGATCCAGTGTGTTTAATCCTCTGGTGGGGCATTTAATAAACTGTTTGTAGCGGGGGAGATCGTGGCTCAGATTGCACTGATTAAAGTCGCCAGCCACAATAATCAGCGAGTCTGGAAAACTCCGCTCTGTGTGTTGAATGTGATCCGCGAGCACGCGCTGAGCTTCGCGCGTGTCCGCGTCGGGAGGGGCGTACACAGCGATCAGTATAAAAGAAGCAAACTCCCGCGGGGAATAAAAAGGCTTGCAGTTGATAACAAGAAATTCCAAGGCAGGAGAACAGTGTTTGGAAATTACCGTTACATCAGAGCACCAGCTACAGTTGATGTAGAAGCAGACACCGCCTCCTGTGGTCTTGCCGGAAAGCTCTGTGTCACGATCAGCACGGAAGAGCTGGAAGCCGTTGAGGCGCAGCGCGCTGTCCGGTATATTTTCCCGGAGCCAGGTCTCAGTAAAGCAGAGGACAGCTGAGGAGGCGAGGTCCTTAAAACGCATCAGCAGTCTCAGTTCATCCACCTTGTTAGAGAGAGAGTTGGTATTGGACAGAAATATGCCAGGCAGCGCCGTTCGCGAGCCTCTCCTGCGAAGTCGTACGAGAGCGCCCGCTCGTCTTCCTCTCTTCCGCCGTCTCACTTTCCGAGCCAAACAATAAACCAGATCAGCGGCAGGGGCTAGAAAAACTGGGAGGAGGTCCGTGGGGGTCAAAGTCCTGATATTTAAAAGTTCTTCACGGGTATAAGTGCAAGCAGACACACAATTGACAAACAAAAACAAACAAAGAGCGCAGCGAAGCACCATGTCGACCGCTGTGGGCGCCATCTTGGATTCTGTCAAAGTCAAGAGCTGTCAAAGGACACCAGTGTGGCGACATGTAATAATAAGGAGCGAACTGAGAGTTTTTGGGGGAGTTTTTTAATCATACATAATCATAATCATACCATCACAACACCCACTCCAGCACCGTGCAGGCGCGCCGGAGTGAGCCCGGAGGCTCTCGTCAGGAGACAGGGAATGCGTCTCGTCAGAAGCAGTGGTCAGAGAGAGAGGAAGAGTTACAGAACGAAATGCAGTTTAAATACCCCACTACAGACAATACATGAAAGGCACATTTGCATCACAGAACAGAACAGGAAGCATGAACACCTGCATTTGAGTCACACATATCAGCTGGATACTGGCGCCTGAACTAGACAAAGAGAGGCTGCCTATTGATCTCAATACACACATCTCATTGTTCTGCTAATTGCCCCAGCTGAGCGCTCTGCTTGTCCCAGTCTGTTGTGGGGGTCACCCACAGTACTCCCCCCCCAGAGGGCTTAGCAGGAAGCTGAGGCCTCGATAGTCCGGCTTTGGTAGCGAGCAGGGAAAGCTCTGTGCAGGCGGAGGTGGAGGGAGGGGGGTGGGGGTAGCAAGTGCCGGCCCAGGATGGCAAAATTGTTTGGGCCGTGCAAAAATTGCCTGTGGATCCGCGATGTTGAGGGGCTGTCCCGTTGAACGTGGCGGAGGTCCACAGCGGCTGTGCGAAGAAAAATTAGTCTCTGACTCCTCTCGCAGCCATGAAGAAAAACAGGAGCTGCAAGGCTGCGTAGCGGCTGTAAGAAAAAAGGAGCTGCAGCTGTGTGAGGGACTTGGCGTGTTGGCTTTAGGTGCGCGCGCGCAGCCCTAAAGTCCTCGGGGGCAGCTGACGGCTGAATTCCCTTGTGCGCCGTGGCTGAGACCCATACAAAATCCTGTGAGCGAGCTGCATGCGTGCTTCAGGTGTGTGAGCAGCCCTGAAGGTTCTGTGTGCAGCGGCGAAGGACGATGGCGGTCTGTGGAGCCGTTATTGTCCCGTGCGTGGTGCGCCGTCCTCGTAACCCCCCGGTGTGTGTGCGGGGGTTCGGAGCATGGCAGGTCCGCTGTAGAGGCGAGTCAGGGTCAGGGAGCTTGCTGGAGATCAGCACTGTCGGCGCCGATGGTCATCCCTGTTGAAGCTGTTGGTGTAGTTCGCTGTGTCGGGTCATGGTGCGTTGGAGCGGTGAGAGGGAGGAGACGATCTTTGTCCTTCGGGCTCGTGTGGTTGCGGAGGAGCGGTGAGAGGGAGTAGACGATCTTTGTCCCTCGGCCGGTCCCAGCGTGGATGTGCAGATCTCAGGCGGGGATCGCACAATGACGCTTTCTGCAGCTTTCCCGGTCGTGGATGAGCTCCGGAGAGTTCGCCTGGTGGTGGCTCTGCGTCGAGATCTCCCTGTAGCAGAAGGGAGGGCAGTCTGTTTGCGTCAGACTGCTGCGTTCACTTGTCGTTGAAGTCACTGCCGGGTGCTGCATTTGTTGGCGTCAGCGTGTTCTTTCTCGGGGTCACCAATGTAGCGGCATGTAATAGTAAGGAGCGAACTGAGAGTTTTTGAGGGAGTTTATTAATCATACCGCCATCACAACACCCACTCCAGCACTGTGCAGGTGCGCCGGAGCGGGCCCGGAGGCTCTCGTCAGGAGACAGGGAATGCGTCTCGTCAGAAGCAGTGGTCAGAGAGAGAGGAAGAGTTACAGAGCGAAATGCAGTTTAAATACCCCACTACAGACAATACATGAAAGGCACATTTGCATCACAGAACAGAACAGGAAGCATGAACACCTGCATTTGAGTCACACATATCAACCGGATACTGGCGCCTGAACTAGACAAAAAGAGGTTGCCTATTGATCTCAATACACACATCTCATTGTTCTGCTAATTGCCCCAGCTGAGCGCTCTGCTTGTCCCAGTCTGTTGTGGGGGTCACCGACACCAGAAACAAAATTGTAGACCTGCACCAGGCTGGGAAGACTGAATCTGCAATAGGTAAGCAGCTTGGTGTGAAGAAATCAACTGTGGGAGCAATTATTAGAAAATGGAAGACATACAAGACCACTGATAATCTCCCTCGATCTGGGGCTCCACGCAAGATCTCACCCTGTAGGGTCAAAATGATCATGAGAACGGTGAACAAAAATCCCAGAACCACATGGGGGGACCTAGTGAATGACCTGCAGAGAGCTGGGACCAAAGTAACAAAGGCTACATCAGTAACACACTACGCCGCCAGGGACTCAAATCCTGCAGTGCCAGACGTGTCCCCCTGCTTAAGCCAGTACATGTCCAGGCCCGTCTGAAGTTTGCTAGAGAGCATTTGGATGATCCAGAAGAGGACTGGGAAAATGTCATATGGTCAGATGAAACCAAAATAGAACTTTTTGGTAAAAACTCAACTTGTTGTGTTTGGAGGAGAAAGAACACCATATCTACTGTGAATCATGGGGGTGGAAACATCATGCTTTGGGGCTGTTTTTCTGCAATGGGACAAGGACGACTGATCCGTGTAAAGAAAAGAATGAATGGGGCCATGTATTGTGAGATTTTGAGTGAAAACCTCCTTCCATCAGCAAGGGCATTGAAGATGAAACGTGGCTGGGTCTTTCAGCATGACAATGATCCCAAACACACCGCCCGGGCAACGAAGGAGTGGCTTCGTAAGAAGCATTTCAAGGTCCTGGAGTGGCCTAGCCAGTCTCCAGATCTCAACCCCATAGAAAATCTTTGGAGGGAGTTGAAAGTCCGTGTTGCCCAGCGACAGCCCCAAAACATCACTGCTCTAGAGGAGATCTGCATGGAGGAATGGGCCAAAATACGAGCAACAGTGTGTGAAAACCTTGTGAAGACTTACAGAAAACGTTTGACCTCTGTCATTGCCAACAAAGGATATATAACAAAGTATTAAGATGAACTTTTGTTATTGACCAAATACTTATTTTACCGAGGAATTTACCAATTAGTTCATTAAAAATCCTTCAATGTGATTTTCTGGATTTTTTTTTCTCATTTTGTCTCTCATAGTTGAGGTATACCTATGATGAAAATTGGAGACCTCTGTCATCTTTTAAGTGGGAGAACTTGCACAATTGGTGGCTGACTAAATACTTTTTTGCCCCACTGTAAATCTACATTAGAATATGGCAAATTTACAAGATACGTCATTGTTTCAAAATTTGCAAATTTCTGCTAATGAATTGCAAGACAAAATTTGTTATTAATTTACTAGAATAAAGTCATAAGCCTGCATGAAAAAGTAACAAGTTACAAATTTATGATAAAAAAGGGTCACAAATTATGTGAATTAAGTTGCAAATTTTATGAGGAAAAAAGCCTCAAATTTACATAAAAAAGTTGCAAACTTGCAACTCAATGTCTCAAATTTATGAGAAGAGCCTCACAAATTTACATGAAAAAAGGAACACATTTTAAAGAAAAAATCAGCAAATTTAAAAAAAAAATCTCAAAGCTATGAGAAAACACAAATTATGAGGAAAAAATTCTATTTATGAAAAAAATCTAGAAAAAATAAGAGAAAAACATTACAAATTTACAAAAGGTTGTAAATTTATAAGGTAAAAATCCTTCAGATTTACATGAAAAAAAGTTGCAAATTTATGAATTAAAAAGTCTTGAATTTTTGAAGAGTTACAAATTTACAAGAAAAAACTGAATATCTGTATCAGAAAAAAAGGTGGAAATTTACAAAGAAAACTCAAAAATTTACTGGAAAGGTTCAAAATGTGAGAAGATGGAAAAATAGAATAGAATAGACTTTATTGTCCTCGTACAGTTGTACTGTACAACAAACTTGTGGGTGCTCCACAAAAATAGACAAAAATAAAGAAAAGTCCTACAAAGTTGCACTAAAAATATGCCAATTTATAAGAAATTTCACAAATCTATGAGAGATAAGTTGCAGATGTATATATGTAATCCAATTTTTGTCTGTCTCACACTCTAACAGCAGCAGAGTGACAATCTATTGTGTTATTCTCTGTAGCTTCCCTCCTCGACAAAAGAAACATCACAGAACGCGTCACCTGCTCCCAAACCTGAAGGCAAAGAAGAGAGCGACGTGAAAGAGGAGGAGAAGAAAGAAACAACGGAAGCATCAACCATCAAAACTGAGGAGAAGAAACTCCAGGAGGAGAGCAAAGAGGAGACGAAACACACATCGAAGCCCCACACAGAGGTCAAAGAGGAGAAAACGGGTAAATAACACAGAGGAATGGGCTCGACAGGGTCACAGACAAAGTGTGATCGTCGCTAAATTGAGAGATGGATTCTAACATCCACAGATAAAAAGGTGTTTGTTTGTTTTCCCAGAAGCAGAGAAGGCTGCAGAGGAGAAGGACAAAGAAAAGCGTGAGGGAACGCCCACAGCAGCAGAAGCAACAGATGCCAAGGATAAAACCGAGGCTTCTGATGTGAAAAAAGGTGCATCAGTGTTCAGTTTGTTGTGTGTAACCCTTGCCTTATGTTAATTAGGTAAGGGGAATAATTAAGTGTAGACCAGTTGCTAGGTTCGTAAGGGTTACAATAGGGAATTAAAGTGAGTGTGGAATGAAATAGCTGGAGGCAAGAAATGAGCAATTCATGTCTGTATTAATAAATATAGAAGGAGCAAAATATACAAACAATGTACAAATATACAAATATAACAACGGCCGGCATGAAATAAAACCCCAAAGATGTCCCACTGAGCTCAGTGTTTGATTGCCCGTTCGGGTTAGTCGTTTGACCAGTCAGGATATCTCATATCTCCAGACTCAGGTTTCCAATCCTGGGCACTGAAGAGAGGAAAGATGCTCTTCACTCGAGATCTTGGTTAGATCTCAGTCCAATCTTGGTTCAGTCTCGGGTCAGGCTCGCCATCTCCATCCGGAGAGAATCCAGGTTCCAGAAGGTTCTTGATCGGCAACCAAAAAAACCTAGCCAAAGATGAGATTCAGGGTGAACACAGCAGAAGTCACCGCTTCATGGCCTCTCAAACTCGTGCTCCCATCAACAAGAAGAGGTGTCAACGTGAGGACAGATCGTCCTACAGTTCCTCTCCGCTCGCAGATCGTGAAAAGAACGATTTCCAGCATAGCATCTCAGCTCTTTGCTTGGAAGGCGGGGCTAATATTACTCTTAACGAATAGAAAGACCCAGATCACCCAACGTGACCATGAACCGGAAATTCAAAAGTTGGATGACGAGGATCGCACTTCCTCTTCCCCAAGAGAATCGGTTTTCAAAATAAAATCACACAATTGTATTAATACAATTTACATCTGAGAAAAAGGGTCATTTTCTCAGCTGGGTTACATGTGCATTTGCCAACATATGGTATTTTTGTCCTGTTTTTGCTAATTAACTCCGCTGCTCTGATTCTTGGCAACAGAAGAGGTCAAAGGTGAAAAGGATGCTGGGAAAGAGGTCAAAGCTGCCAAGGAAGAGGCACCCAAGAGTAATGGGAAGCCGCCGACCGAGCGACCGCGCTTCATGTTTAACATCGCAGACGGTGGATTCACTGGTTAGTACTGGTCCAGTCACATTAGTGAAGAATAGTTAGATAAAGATGAGCTACGTTTTATTGTAAAAATGTCTACAGTTCCTTACATAGTGTCTTATTAGAGGGTGGCTACAGATTTGTGAAGTATTTAAATCAAAACTAATTTAAGGCCTTAAAATGTGTTAAAAAATGTCTTGAATTCACTTTAAATACATATTGACAAATTCACTATCGCCACATTTTGCAGAATGAAAGTTCATGGTTAATAAACTGTTCTTTTGAACAGCACAGACCCTTGATTATGTAAATGCTATATTTATGTTTTTATTGCAAATTTTGATTTTCTAAAATACATTTTCAAGCTTCCCTCATGGATCGTCACCTTATTGTGGTGGGGAGTTTGCGTGCCCCAGTGATCCCAGGAGCTATGCTGTCCGGGGCAATTTGCCTCTTGTAGGGTCACCCAAGATAAACTGGTCCTGGGTGAAGGGCCAGACTAAGAACGATCCAAAAGACTCCCATGATGAATGTAAGAGCAAGGATTCAGTGTACCCCGCCCGGTATGGGGTTACCAGAGCCCCACCCTGGAGCCAGGCCTGGGGGAGGGGCTCAATGGCTAGCACCTGGTAGCCGGGTTTCCACCCGTGGGACCCGGCTGGGGTCAGCCCGAAGGAGTTACATGGGTCTGCCCTCTAGTGGGCTCACCACCTGCAGGAGAGACCATGAGGGTCTGGTGCTATGTAAATCAGGTGGCGGTTGAAGGCAGAGACCTTGGCGGTCTGACCCCAAGCTTCCTAAACTGGCTTTTGGGACGTGGAATGTCACCTCCCTGGTGGGGAAGGAGCCTGAGCTGGTGCATGAGGTTGAGCAATACCGGCTAGATATAGTCGGCCTCACCTCAACACACAGCTCCAGTTCCGTACCCAGTCTCCTGGAGAGGGGCTGGACCTTGACCTACTCTGGAGTTGCTTCCGGGCGAGAGGCAACGAGCAGGGGTAGGTATACTTGTATCCCCCCACTTTGCTGCCTCCATATTGGGGTTTTCCCCGGTGGGCAAAAGGGTTGTTTCCCTGCGCCTTCGGGTTGGGAAACGGGTCCTGACCATCATTTGTGTTTATGCACCAAGGGATGTTTCAGAGTACCCACTCTTTTTGGAATCTCTGACTGGGGTGCTGGAGAGTGCTCCTCTTGGACACTCCATTGTCCTACTGGGGGACTTCAATGTGCACATGGGCAACGACAGTGAAACCTGGAAGGGGGTGATTGGGAGGAACGGCCTGCCCGATCTGAACCCGAGTGGTGTTCAGTTATTGGACTTCTGTGCTAACCACAGTTTGTCCGTAACGAACACCATGTTCAAACATAAGGGTGTCCATATGTGCAGCTGGCACCAGGACACCCTAGGTTGCAGGTCGATGATCGATTTTGTTATCGTGTCATCAGACCTGCGACCGTATGTCTTGGACACTCGGGTAAAGAGAGGTGCAGAGCTGTCAACTGATCACCACCTGGTGAGGAGTTGGATCCGATGACAGGGGAAGATGCCATTCAGACCTGGTAGACCCAAACATATAGTGAGGGTGTGCTGGGAACGTCTGGCTGAGGCCCCTGTCTGGGAGGTCTTCAACTCCCACCTCTGGAAGAACTTTGACCACATTCTGAGGGAGTCTGGAGACATGGAGTCTGAATGGGCCATGTTCTCCACCTCCATTGTTGAAATAGCGGCCCAGACCTGCAGCCACAAGGTCGTCGGTGCATCTTGTGGTGGTAACCCCCGAACCAGGTGGTGGACACCAGGGGTGAGGGGGGACCATCAAGATGAAGAAGGAGTGCTACCAAGCTTGGTTGGCTTGTGGGACTCCCGAAGCAGCTGAGGTGTACCGGCAGGCCAAGCAGAGTGCAGCTCGGGTGGCTGCTGAAGCAAAAATTGTGGTGTGAGAGGAGTTCGGTGAGGCCATGGAACAAGACTTTCAGTCAACCTTGAAGAGATTCTGGCAAACTGTCTGGCGGCTCAGGAGGGGGAAGCAGCTCCCTGTCCACACTGTGTATGGTGCGGATGGGGCACTGCTGACTTGGACTGGGGATATTGTCGGGTGCTGGAAAGAATACTTTGAGGATCTCCTCAATCCCACTGACACACCTTCCACAGAGGAAGCGGGGCTTGTGGATGAGGGGGACGACTCGCCTATCACAGGGACTGAGGTCGCCAAGGTGGTTAAAAATCTCTTTGGCGGCCGGGCCCCGGGGGTGGACGAGATTCACCGTGAGTACCTCAAGGCCCTGGATGTTGTAGGGCTGTCATGGCTGACACGCCTCTGCAACATTGCGTGGAGGTCCGGGACAGTGCCTTTGGCATGGCAAACTGGGGTGGTGGTTCCTCTCTTCAAAAAAGGAGACTAGAGGGTGTTCTCCAACTTTAGAGGGCTCACACTCCTCAGCCTCCCTGGGAAGGTCTATGCCAAGGTACTGGAGAGGAGCGTCCGGCCGTTGGTCCAACCTCGGATTCAGGAGGAGCAATGTGGTTTTTGTCCTGGCCGTGGCACATCGGACCAGCTCTTTACCCTCTCAAGAATCCTCGAGGGTTCATGGGAGTTTGCCCAACCAGTTTACATGTGTTTTGTGGACTTGGAGAAGGCATTTGACCATGTTCCTCGTGGTTTTTTGAGGGAGATGCTTCGGGAGTATGGGGTATCAGACTTGTTGTTATGAGCTATCCGGTGTCTATACGATGGTTGTGGGATTTTGGTTCGTATTGCCAACACTCAGACTCATTCCCAGTGAGAGCTGGACTCTGCCAGGGCTGCCCTTTGTCACCGATCATGTTCATAATTTTTATGGACAGGATTTCTAGGTGCAGCCAAAGAATGGAGGGTGTCATGCTTTGTGACAACAGGATCTCATCTCTGTTATTTGCAGATGATGTTGTCCTGTTGGCTTCATCCAGCAGTGACCTACAGGTCTTACTGGGATGGTTTGCTGCTGAGTGTGAAGCGGCTGGGATGAGAATCAGTACCTCCATGTCCGAGTCCATGGTCCTCAGCTGGAAAAAGATGGGTTGTCCCCTCTGAGTTTGGGACAAGCTCCTGCCCCAAGTGGAGGAGTTTAAGTATCTCGGGGTCATATTCATGAGTGAGGGAGAATGGAGCGAGAGATTGACAGACGGATCGGCACAGCAGCTGCAGTGATGTGGACGTTGTACCGGTCTGTCATGGTGAAGAACGAGCTGAGCTCTAAGGCAAAGTTGTCGATTTACCAGTCAATCTACGTTCCTACCCTCACCTATGATCATGAGCTTGGGTAATGACTGAAAGAATGAGATTGTGGATACAAGCCGCTGAGATGAGCTTTCTTCATATGGATTGCTGGACTCACCCTTAGAGATAGGGTGAGGAGCTCAGTCATCCGGGAGAGGCTTAGAGTAGAACCGCTGCTTCTCCACATTGAAAGGAGCCAGTTGAGGTGGTTTGGGCATCTGATCAAGATGCCTCCTGGACGCCTCCCACTTGAGGTATTTCGGGCACACGCACTGGGAGAAGACCCTGGGGCAGACCCAGGACTCGCCAGAGAGGCCACGTCTCCCACCTGGTCTGGGAACGCCTTGGTATCCTCTCTGAAGACCTGGAGCAGGTGACTGGGGAGAGGGAAGTGTGGGCTTCTCTGCTTGAACTGCTGCCTTCTTGACCTGGACCTCCAGAAAAGCAGTAGAAGATGGATAGGTGGACATTTTCAAGCTTTTCCAAAAACTGTGGAATTTTCCTAATAATTTTGCACATTTGACCCTTAATTTGCAAGGTTGTTTTTGTTTGTTTTTTTCATTTTTTTCTCTTACATTTTGATTTTTTTGCTAATCTTTCTCATAATGTGCAACCATTGGGCCTCATGCAAGAACTGTTAGTACTAACAGATATATTTGTAAATGTGATCAATTTACATGAACTTTCGGGATTTTCCAATCTGTTAGTATTTAGTATTTAGTTAGTATCTAGAATTTAGTACATTAACAAAATTTACAAGTGGGTCAGACTAGTTCTAAGAGTTATGTGTAAATAGTTTGCTGTCATCTAGTTTTCTCTAGATGGCTCTATATTTTATTTGTCTGAATCATGTATAAGAGTGTAAACCCGATAAACTAATAATTAGTTGACACAATTCTATACTTTAATTCAAGTTATAATTAAAATTAAAATATAGATACAAAATAATTAAAAGCAGTGTCCTTTCATCAATGTTCAAATCATATCAGAAGCAAAATAGCTCAAATTGTTGAAATGCATCATCAGGACTGTTTCCTGGTTTTGGGCGGGCCCTATGAAAGATTACATTTTGGGGCCCCCTCGTGTATCAGTTGGGTACCCAATATGAAAACCGGCTTCCCATTTCCCAGCAGCCCTTGCAGCTAGATAAACATGTTAAATGTTTTAAAATGAGCATCTCCTCCTTAGTTAGTGTAAGTGTATTCTATGTTACTGCTATACATGTGACCAAAGGTTAGGATGCTGTGATATTTAAGTTTTAGGTAACTTTTATGCACCTTTGTAGTTTGTCTGCACCATGAGTATAAGTGGTATGACCACCCGGAAAGAGGTGACCTTATATGGTAGTTTTAGGGTGTCAGTTATGCAAATCTTCATTTCACATGCACACCCACTCACTTGTGGGTGGAATTCACCATTTTTACACATGTATTTTAAACATGTTTGGAGGACATATGAGTGTTTGTTGTATCAGGAGTTGCTCGTTAGTACTAACGCTACTTCCTAACAAAATATGCATGGTTTACACATACTAATACTAACATGTTTTTGTACGAGGCCCATTGTCTCATACATTTGCATATTTTTCACATAACTCACTTTCTCATAAATTTGAACTTCATTTCCCCTAATAATTTGCAAGATTTTGTAAATTCTGAATTTTTTCTCACTGGAGTGGTGGACTAGTGGTAGAGCATCCGCCCCACAGCCAGGAGGTCATGGGTTCAAGCCCCGGCCAAGTCACACCAAAGACCATATAAAGATGGTACTTCCCGCCTTCTAGCTTGGGGCTCAGCGTAATAGAATAGGGAAGGAAAAGTTGCTTGTGGCGGTGCCTTGCATGGCAGCGGCCCCTCTGATTCTGGATAGGAGAAATGCAGTTTCGTTCTACTGTACATGATTGGCTGTGTGGATTGAATGACAATAAAGTCGGCTGCTTCTTCTAAATTAATTATTTGTTTATGTATTTATTATTTGTAAATTTTTGAGTTTTTTTCTCCCGCATTTGGAATTTTTCTTCTAATTTAGCAATTTTTGGCATAAATTTATCCCCCCCCACACTTATTTTTGAGATTTTTCCTTGTAATTATTTTTTCTTACAGATTTTTTGTAAATGTGCACATTTCTTACGAATTTGGATTTTTTTGTCTCATGAATTTACACTTTTGACTGTTAATTTTCAAGTTTTTTTGCATTTTTCTGCTAAATTTTGAGGTCTTTCTCATAATTTACAAGCTTTGTCTCATGAATTTCCATATTTTTACTTAAACTTGCATTTTTCCTCAAAAATTTGCATTGTATTTCTTATAATTTTTATAAATATTTTTTTCAATTTTTTTCCATGTAAATTTTGTTTTTTACTGAAAAGATGTTTTTTTTTGTTGTTCTGCTAAATATGCATGCATTGTATTGCAAACTTTTACGATATATTTACACTTTTTTTTTTCCACAATATCTTTATTGAACCTTTTTTTTTTTTTTTTTTAACAAACATGATACAAACAATCAAACACTAACACTAAAGTACTACAAAAAAAAAAAAAAAAAAAAAATGCCCTAAAAACACCAACAACCACCAACAAAATCAAGTCTTCAACAATGCTCCTCTGTTTAGTCTAGACAATCCAATATATTAGTATACATATTATGTTCACCAGTTTGGAATTTACAAGGTCCACACACATCATTCACCTTCTTCTTCAAGAGTTATGTTTAAATTTTTTACATAATCAATAAAAGGTCTCCATATATTCTCAAACACAATTTCCTTTGATTTCAGTATATATGTTATTCTTTCTAATGGAAGGTTTGTTAACATCTGTCTTAACCACTGAGTCACATCTGGTCTATGAGTCTTTTTCCATAATAGTGCAATACATTTTTTGGCATTAAGCAAACTGAGGTCTATGAATGTTCTTTCACTTTTATTAAAATTATGCTTTTCTGGGTACAGACCCAACAAAAACAGTTTAGGATTCAATATGATTTGTTTTGAGATTATTTTTTCAATTGTTACCCTCACCTCCTCCCAAAACATTCTTATTAATCTACATTCCCATAAACAATGAAATAGGGTTCCTTTACTTTCCATGCATTTTGTGCATGTATCTGGTATATTTTTGTTATATCTATTTAACTCCTCCGGTGTAACATACATCCGCATTAACCATTTGAAATGTATCAATTTAAGGCGTGCATTTATTGATTCGGTTTGAGCTTCTGTACAAGCCAATTCCCATTGTTCCTCTGAAATTTCAATTTGCAGATCTTCTTTCCAGTAGTTTAATCTTTTCAGTGAATTTTCACTTGAAGATAGTGTCAATGAGTTATAAAACTCTGAAATAATACCCTTTCTTTTACTATCTTTCATCATCATTTTTTCCAAGGATGAATAAATAGGTCGAGTGAGAGCTTTATTTTGATTTGATCGAATAAAGTTTCTAAGTTGAAGATATTTAAAAAAATGTGTTCTATTGAGATTAAATTTGATCCTCAGCTCTTCAAAAGACATTATGTTGTCTGCACATGGCAAATATAAATCCTGAATCTTTTGTATCCTTTTTAAATTCCATACTTTAAATACAGCGTCCGCTCTCCCTGGTTTAAAATATTGATTACCCCATATTGGACTAAATTGTGACAATAACTGTGGTTCTTTTAAATAGTTTTTAGCTTCACACCATATTTTGATCATATGCTTTACAAATGGATTTTTAACTTGTTTTTGTAATTTTTTTGCCGAATCTGAGTATATGAATATGGGAAGAGGTAAAGGTAAATTGTATGATTCCATTTCAGTCCAGTGAGGGAGATCATTTGATGAAAAATAATATGTCATAGACCTCAGTTGTGCCGACCAATAATACAACATAAAATTTGGACATTTCAGACCTCCACGATCAAATGGTAAATATAATAAAGACAAACGTAATCTAGCCCTCCTGTTGTTCCATATAAATTCCACTAACTTTTTTTTTATTCTTGAGAATAGATCTAAAGGTGGTGATAAGGGAATGTATTGAAATAAATAAAGTATTTTAGGTAAAATATTACTTTTAAGTATATTGATTCTCCCGATCATCGACATTGGTAGTGACATCCATCTCTGAGTTAACTCATTGATATCTGACATTAAGGCTTCATAGTTGACACTGGCGACTGATTCTAGCTTAGGCATAATTTGGATTCCTAAATATTTAAACTGATTTACAACATTGAATTGATTTACCTCAGGGGCTGGGTAATTTCTCTGGGTCTCATTTAGCATTAATATTGAAGATTTAGTTTTATTTATTTTATATCCTGATATTTCCCCAAAATTCTTTATTAAATTCAACAAGGTTGGAATTGATTTTTTTAGATTCGACATAAACAAAATTATATCATCGGCGTACAGGGAGATTTTATGTTCTGTTGGTCCAACTTTAATTCCATATATTTGTGAATGTAAACGTATCGCTATCGCTAAAGGTTCAATTGCCATAGTAAACAGTAAAGGTGAAAGTGGACAGCCTTGTCGACATCCTCTATTGATTTTTATTGGTTTTGAAATATTGTTATTTGTTAGGATTTCTGCTGTAGCATTATTGTATATTATTTGAACCCATTTTATGAAATTATTTCCAAGTCCAAACCTTTGTAGGACTTCAAAAAGAAAGGGCCATTCAACTCTATCAAAGGCCTTTTCGGCGTCCAATGATAGGAGAGCTGTATCCGGTGCTTCTTTATTAAAATAAATAATATTAAATAGTCTTCTTACATTATGGAAGCCTTGTCTACCCTTTATAAAGCCATTCTGATCTCGATTAATAATATTTGGTAAAATTTCTTGTATTCGTCTTGCTAAAATTTTACAGATTATCTTAAAGTCGGCGTTTAATAGGCTTATTGGTCTCATATTTTCACATTTATTAGAGGGCTTACCTGGTTTTGGCAGCAGTATAATTAAGGCATTATTTATGTATGATGGTAAATTATTATTTTGAAATGCTTCTAAAACCATTTCCAAAAAAGGTTTTATTAATTTATTCTTGAATTTTTTATAAAGGTCAACTGGAAGACCATCTGGTCCTGCACTTTTTCCTGATTTCATATTATCAATGGCTAGCCCAACTTCTTCTTGACTAATTTTAGACTCCAATATCTCCCTGTTTTCATTTGGAATACACGGTATAGATAGTTCGTTCAAAAACCCATTTAGTTTTGTTAAATCATATATTTACACTTTTGATTCTTAATTTGCAAGTTTTTTCATTTTTTTCTCCTAAATTTTGAGGGGTTTTTTTGGAAGTTGTTTTTTTTTTTTACCCCTGAATCAGAAATTTTTTGTGACCTTTTTTATAAGCTTGCACTTTTTTGTCATGCTTTTAGTATTTTTGTTTCTCACAAAAGAACAAAAAGCTGTTTATGAATGAAATAACTACTTAAGAACAAGAATAAAAAAATTAAACTATTAGATGAAATCCAGTATTTATATACTATTTTAATGGTCATTGTTTAGATGGAAAGCGTGCAATTTCTCTGTTCATGTATTTTTTCTTCTCAAGTTTGATCTTAAATTAACATCTTGGTCTGTTTCTGTAGTCACCCTGTATTAGAGGCTGATAATATATATTGCCTCTATTTTATATGGGCACCTGTCTTAAACACAGGCATACTGTAGGAGTCTTTAGTTTCACAGTTTTTTTTTTTATTCTTGATGATGTCATAGAGAGAATATCCTTAATCTTAATAAGAAGAAAGGCCTTATGCCCTTAAAATTAGATCAGTACCAATATGAGATGAAGAGTATTGTTTTGAAGTGTGGCTCACTTGAAAGTACGAGAATAAAACATGGAAGTAGAAATGACGGTGATATTTTCCTCTTTAAGCTGATTACACATTACACAAGCAAATAAAAATAGAGAGTCATGCATGAGGAAATGATGTGAAGATGTTTTGAACTCCATTGGAAACTCCATTTACAACACTATAAAGTGTAATGTTTCCCATGATACTTTGATGAACTTACTGTTTTTGCCGAAAGAGTGAGAAAATTTTTCTTTCAAAAAAAAAAAAAAATCTCTCACTAATCGAGTGAAAGGCTGGGTTTCCACAAATCCTTAAAATTTTTAAAACTTGTTTATCCAAAGTTAAGGTGTTAGTTATCCTTAAAATTAAAAGAAATCCATAAACATGCCTTTCAGAGCTTCTTGAAAGGGTCATTGACTGCAATTTTTCCACATTTTAACAGCTCACACGTCTTAATGAAATGTTTGTGACATAACAAACAAACCAGAGTGATGCAAGATAGATTATCGGCTGTGGATTAGTGAACCCGGTGGAAACGGTGATGCCTACTAGGGTGGCTAAAATCTAAAGAAAATAATGATATAAATACGAGCTTCCTCGTACCACTGTTAGCTCTTAAGCTAACACCTTTTGCCCCCCGCCCGTCTCCATGTCAGACAGCGAGGCTGGCCAATAATAGAGCAACGTGCAGGTGTCAAGGCTAGTGACGTTTACCTTTTAGTGACGTTTCCCATTTCTTGATGTACAGGAAAATACCTGGAACAGTAAAAACGGCTTATTGGAGAGAAAATCAATATAAAGACTGTATGTTTTTTAAGAGAAGTGGGTGTTCTTATATTTTTTTTTCCAATAATGTGACTAATAGATGCATTTCAGAAGCTTAAAACCTACAAAAACACAATTTTTCAGTCAATGACCCCTTTAAAAATAACACAGATATGATAAACACAAATTTTCCTGATGGTGACGTCCTGGTACTCCTTTTTGTGAATTTGCTAAGCAGTTTTTCCTCTTTCATAGTTATGACTTTTGGTTGTGGGTGTACACCTTATTTATCTGATGGCATCATCAATCCTGGGGAAGTGCATATTTAATATGAACTGGACTGATGACCCCAAATTTGCAGGAATTTGAGTTCTGGTAAATCACTGGACAATGCTAAATGTCATTTTGCATTTTGTCATTTTGTTTTAAATTTGATCAGCTGGCCTTAAAAGTAGTCTTAAAAACTCTTAAATTAACCTCCCTTTTAGCAGATACCCTGTAAGGGGTAAAATAATCTTAATGGTAGACACAAAATGTAACCAAGCAGTTAAACATCTTAAAAATGTATCCCTAAAATGGACAAACCTTATGCCCCCCTCCCCCGCAGAGCTGCACACTCTCTGGCAGAATGAGGAGCGGGCCGCCATCTCCTCGGGGAAGATGAACGAGATCTGGCACCGCCGACATGACTTCTGGCTGCTGGCGGGAATTGTGATGTATCCTTGACAGCAGTTGCCCAGGCACTGACCTCCCTGTGTTTATTTTTTTTATCAGCTGGCAGAAGCCGAGTGTAATAAGCCAATGAGCCAGCCGGAGCTCAGCAAACAGCAAACTGTGTCTGTTGGATCCTGATGTGAAGGGCTGTTTAATGCTGTTGTTCTCTCCATTATGGTAATTAAGCCTGTGCAATATTCACATTATTCATTGTTTTTATTATTCTGAAAGTTAGTTCTGAGGCCTAGACAGACTGGAACAGAAGGGAGAAATTGCTTTGCTCCAGAAGCTTTCTGAAATCTGTTTTGTTAAAAAGAAAAAAAAAATCAACTAGAAAGCACTTTGAAAGTGCAACCATCCACCAAGGCATTCAGGGCTGGATTAAGGAGGTTGTGGGCCCCTGGGCTAAAGCAATTTTTGGGGCCCTCCCACATATTTATGGAAGTATGATATGCAAAATGACCATGTTTACATGCACAGTCATCATCATCATCATCATCACCGTTTATAATCGGATTTCTGGAGTTATGTGATTATTAAAGTATGTAAAAACGACATGTCAAAAACATGTCAAATCCGATTACCATTATCTGATTATTTCTAATTATCAGAGGATTGTGGCCATGTAGCTGGGGTCACTGATGGATCAGCTTGACCTTCAAGGTCCTAAATTACTAAGGCAGTGGCTATAGCTACGGAACCGTACCCATAGAATGCTTTTTACAGATACAGCTTAAATCTGATTGGCCAGTACATTCTATTAATGCCTATCTTAAAAGTAGCAGGCTACAGGTACGGAAATCTGAAGCATTTATTTGTTTCAAAATTTTAATCAATATCCATTTACTAAAAAGCCTGTTTAGGAAGCCTGGGATCAGACCACCAAGGTCTCTGCCTTCGGCTGCCCCCTGATCCACATAGCACCGTACCATTAAGGAGTCCTATCAAGCTTGGTTGGCTTGTGGGACTCCTGAAGCAGTTGAGGTGTACTGGCAGGCCAAGCCAAGTGCAGCTCGGGTGGTTGCTGAAACAAAAACTCGGGTGTGGGAGGAGTTCAGTGAGACCATGGAACAAGACCTTCAGTCGGCCTTGAAGAGATTCTGGCAAACTGTCCGGCGGCTCAGGAGGGGGAAGCAGCTCTCTGTCCACACTGTGTATGGTGCAGATGGGGCGCTGCTGACTTCGACTGGGGATATCGTCGGGCAGTGGAAGGAATACTTCAAGGATCTCCTCAATCTCACTGATACGCCTTCCACAGAGGAAGCTGGGCTTGTGGACAAGGGGGACAACTCGCCCATCACAGGGGCTGAGGTCGCCAAGGTGGTTAAAAAGCTCCTTGGTGGCCGGGCCCCAGGGGTTGACGAGATTTGCTCTGTGTACCTCAAGGCCCTGGATGTTGTAGGGCTGTCATGGTTGACACGCCTCTGCAACATTGCGTGGAGGTTGGGGGCAGTGCCTTTGGCATGGCAAACCGGGGTGGTGGTTCCTCTCTTCAAGAAAGGGGACTGGAGGGTGTGTTCCTAGTTTAGAGGGATCACACTCCTCAGCCTCCCTGGGAAGGTCTATGCCAAGGTACTGGAGAGGGGAGTCCGGTCGTTGGTCGAACCTCGGATTCAGGAGGAGCAATGTGGTTTTCATCCTGGCCGTGGCACATCGGACCAACTCTTTACCCTCTCAAGAATCCTCGGGGGTTCGTGGGAGTTTGCCCAACCAGTTTACATGTGTTTTGTGGACTTGGAGAAGGCATGCGTCCCTCGTATTTTTTTTTGTGGGGGGTGCTTTAGGAGTATGGGGTATCGGGCTTGTTGTTACAAGTTATCCAGTCTCTATACGACCATTATGAGAGTTTGGTTCGTATTGACAACATTTTGTTGGACTTATTCCCAATGAGAACTGAACTCTGCCAGGGCTGCCCTTTGTCACTGATCAAGTTCATAATTTGTATGGACAGGATTTCTAGGCACAGTCAGGGAATGAAGAGTGTCATGTTTGGTGACCACAGGATCTCATCTCTGTTGTTTGCAGATGATGTTGTCCTGTTGGCTTCATCCAGCAGTTACCTACAGGTCTTACTGGGATGGTTTGCTGCTGATTGTGAAGCGGCTGGGATGAGAATCAGCACCTCCAAGCCCAAGTCCATGGTCCTCAGTCGGAAAAAGGTGGATTGTCCTCTCCGGGTTGGGGACAAGCTCCTGCCCCAAATGGAGGAGTTTAAGTATCTTGGGGTCTTATTCATGAGAATGGAGCAAGAGATTAACAGATGAATCGGAGCAGCATCTGCAGTAGTGCGGACGTTGTACCGGTCCATTGTGGTGAAGAAGGAGCTAAGCTCTAAGGCAAAGTTGTTGATTTACTGGACAATCTATGTTCCTACCCTCACCTATGGTCATGAGCTTTGGGTAATGACCGAAAGAATGAGATCACAGATACAAGCAAATGAGCTTTCTTCATAGGATTGCTGGACTCACCCTTAGAGATAGGGTGAGGAGCTCAGTCATCCGGGAGAGGCTCAGAGTAGAACCGCTGCTCCTCCACATTGAAAGGAGCCAGTTGAGGTGGTTTGGGCATCTGATCAGGATGCCTCCTGGACGCCTCCCACTTGAGGTGTTTCGGGCACGCCCCACTGGGAGGAGACCCTGGGGCAGACCCAGGACTTGCTGGAGAGACTATGTCTCCCAGTTGGTCTGGGAACGCCTTGATATCCTCTCTGAAGAGCTGGAGCAGGTGACTGGGGAGAGGGAAGTGTGGGCTTCTCTGCTTGAACTGCTGCCTCCTCAACCCGGACCTCTGGAAAAGTGGTAGAAGATGGATGGATGGATCTATTTACTACCTTTTTAACCTTACCCACTCCCAAATCGTAACCCACGATTTGCACTGACTCCGGATGCAGTACATTGCAGATGCAGTGTGGATGGCGCCTTGCGTCTGTCCCTACCAAATCCATTTGTGTTCTGCAGCGGCATGGAAGAGAACAGAGTTTGAAATACAAGAGCACACGAGAATTATTGAAAATAAGGCAAGATCTTGAGAAATACCAGAGAGTGACCAAGATGAACCGATTACGATCACATGATGACAACAAGGAAGTGTGATATAGCGGCTCCCCACCTAGATTTTTGGGCTCTAAATAAAACATAAGTAGCCCATTAATTTTAATTCTGTGAAGCGTTTGTATCTTATGTCAAGTTTTTACCGTTTCTGACACAGTGGTGGAGTAGAAAATAATGGACAATCCTTAAATCGTTTTCAATGATCAAATGGCTGTTAAATCAATTTCCCCTCTGGGGATCAATAAAGTATACAAAATTAAAAAAAAAAAAATCAAAATGCCATTAAATTAAATTTACAATTTTGCATTCACCAGAGCAGATTAATATAACTCTAGCCGAGATGAACGATAATATAACTGAAGGAAATTTCACAACTACTGGACAAAGACTGGCATCATCTCTGAAATGTAGCGGACTGCTCTCATCCATGGCCAAGCAAGGCTGTGGAGTTAAAAAGCTCCTTTAAAGTTTGTAAAAGTTGGTGTGCGCTGGATTAAAAAAACCTGCTCACAAACGTAATTTCACGACATTTGGACTAATTTCTCTGATTTTTCAAAATGTGTGTAACAGTCGGTTCAAACGCTATAGTGTGAACCCAACTTAGTGGGGAAAAAATCGTTGTATATGCGCAAGGCAAAACAATACAAACAGCTGTTTGACTGGTGTGGTAAACATGTTTAGAGTGGATAGTCATGCCTTACATCATTTGAAAGCTTAGAATTTAATCTATTTGGATATTAAAACAGATTTCAGGATTCAAAGATTTTATTTGTCAATACTACAGGTACATCTCAAAAAATTAGAATGTCATGAAAAAGTTCAATATTTTTTGTCACTCATTTCAGAAAGTGAAACCCATGTATTATATAGATTCATTACACAGAGAGTGATATATTTCAAGTGTTTATTTTAATTTTGATGGTTATGGCTTACAGCCCATGAAAACCCCAACTTCAGTTTCTCAAAAAATTAGAATATTACATAAAATTAATTTTAAAAAATAGTATTTTAATAGAAATGTTGGCCGACTGAAAAGAATGTCCATGTACACACTCAATACTTGGTCAGGGCTCCTTTTGGATTAATTACACTATCAATGTGGCGTGGCATGGAGGTGATCAGCCTGTGGCACTGCTGAGGTGTTATGAAGGTCCAGGTTGCTTTGATAGTGACCTTCAGCTCATCTGCATTGTTGGGTCTGGTGTCTCTCATCTTCCTCTTGACAGTACTCCATAGATTCTCAAAGGGGCTTAGGTCAGGAGAGTTTGCTGGCCAATCAAACACAGTGATTCCATGGTCATTAAGCCAGGTTTTGATACTTTTGGCAGCATGGCGGGGTGCCAAGACCTTCTGGAAAATGAAATCAGCTTCTCCATAAAGCTTGTCAGCAGAGGGAAGCATGAAGTGCTCTAAAATTTCCTGGTAGACGACTGCGCTGACTTTGGTCTTGATAAAACGCAGTGGACCAACACCAGCAGATGACATGGTTCCTCAAATCATCACTGACTACGGAAACTTCACACTAAACCTCAAGCATCAGATTCTGTGCCTCTCCACTCTTTCCCTAGACTCTGGGGCTTTGATTTCCAAATGAAATGCAAAATTTACTTTTATCTGAACAGCGGTCATCTGCTGGTGTTGGTCCACTGTGTTTTATCGAGACCAAAGTCAGCATAGTAATCTACCAGAAAATTTTAGAGCACTTCATGCTTCCCTCTGCTGACAAGCTTTAATGGAGAAGCTGATTTCATTTTTCAGCAGGATTTGCCCCCTCCCCCCCCACACACACATACTGCCAAAAGTATCAAAACCTGGTTTAATGACCATGGCATCACTGTGTTTGATTGGCCAGCAAACTCTCCTGACCTAAACCCCATACAGAATCTATGGAGTATTGTCAAGAGGAAGATGAGAGACACCAGACTCAACAATGCAGACAAGCTGAAGGTCACTATCAAAGCAACCTGGACCTTCATAACACCTCAGCAGTGCCACAGGCTGATCACCTCCATGCCACGCCATATTGATAGTGTAATTAATCCAAAAGGAGCCCTGACCAAGTATTGAGTGTGTACATGGACATTCTTTTCAGTCGGCCAACATTTCTATTAAAAAACGAATTTTTAAAATTAATTTTATGTAATATTCTAATTTTTTGAGAAACTGAATTTGGGGTTTTCATGGGCTGTAAGCCATAATCAAAATTAAAATGAATAAACATTTGAAATATATCACTCTCTGTGTAATGAATCTATATAATATATGGGTTTCACTTTCTGAAATGAGTGACAAAAAATATTGAACTTTTCCATGATATTCTAATTTTTTTTGAGATGTACCTATACTATACGTACAGGACATACAGGAGAATTGAAATGCCGTTTCTTCCTCTTCAGTGGTGTGCGCAATATAAAAAAAAAAGGAATAAGGCTGGAAAAACAACAATAGTGTCATGATCTGAGCGCAGGGGGTTCCGCCATGCTCAGTCTCTTTGTCTTTTTCCACATTTGTATATTTGTTGTATTTTTGGGCTCTTAGTTTCCTTTCTTTTTATCCTTGATTGGGTTTCATATATCTTGAATTATTTCTTAGTTCTACTCATTCTCCTGTTTACGTTCATTGTAGACTTGTTGTTTATATATTTGGTATTTGCTTGTATTTATCCTTCAGTCTTTATTTGTCTTCCTTTTAGTACTCGTCTTCTATTTGTATTTTTGCCAGTACCTTTTTGATCCTGTGTTCTCTTATTCTCTCTCCGGGGTTGCAGCTGTCAATGGCATTTCTGGGTTTTGCTCTGGTGTGGGCGGTGCTCCTGTCAAGCTGTCAGTGCCGTCTCCTCTCCTCTCATGACTCACAGCTGATCTTAATTGTGTAATCACTGTCACCTCCTGCCCTGTTTAAGGCCGCAGCGCTGATCATTCAGCGGTGCAGTCTTCTCGGTGATCAGATGTGCTCTCCTGGTCTGCATCATTACTTGTAAGTACTTTTTCGCTCTGACAGGTATCTTCTGTCTAGCTAAGGTTAGTGGAGTTGCTCAGTAGTCTTGACGAGCTTCCCTCATCTTCCGGCGTTTTTCGTATGTCTTATGCTACATGTCCACTGGTCCGGATTTTTCAGAAAGGAATCCACATACCGCAACCTCTGAGGCGCGGAAAAGGGGCATGTAGCGTAGTTCTCGGCTAGGCAGAGTCGAGCAATTGGGAGGAAATACTGGAATAGTCATTATTAACCATGAGCAGATTGTTTTTAATAGTGCTGGTATATTTGCGCTAAAAAAGGCGACTGTTGTCGTCGTCGCCGGTTTTGGGTTCACCCAATCCTACAGATCCGCACAATGCATGTCGACTTTAACCGCCTGGTTCGTGAGCTTCAGCTGGATGAACCCATGTTTCACTACTCTCCATGCCTTGTTCCTTTGTACAATGGGGCAAAAAAGTATTTAGTCAGCCACCAATTGTGCAAGTTCTCCCACTTAAAAGATGAGAGAGGTCTCCAATTTTCATCATAGGTATACCTCAACTATGAGAGGCAAAATGAGAAAAAATAAATCCAGAAAATCACATTGAAGGATTTTTAATGACTTAATTGGTAAATTCCTCAGTAAAATAAGTATTTGGTCACCTACAAACAAGCAAGATTTCTGGCTCTCACAGACCTGTAACTTCTTCTTTAAGAGGCTCCTCTGTCCTCCACTCGTTACCTGTATTAATGGCACCTGTTTGAACTCGTTATCAGTATAAAAGACACCTGTCCACAACCTCAAACAGTCAGACTCCAAACTCCACTATGGCCAAGACCAAAGAGCTGTCAAAGGACACCAGAAACAAAATTGTAGACCTGCACCGGGCTGGGAAGACTGAATCTGCAATAGGTAAGCAGCTTGGTGTGAAGAAATCAACTGTGGGAGCAATTATTAGAAAATGGAAGACATACAAGACCACTGATAATCTCCCTCGATCTGGGGCTCCACGCAAGATCTCACCCTGTGGGGTCAAAATGATCACGAGAACGGTGAGCAAAAATCCCAGAACCACACGGGGGGACCTAGTGAATGACCTGCAGAGAGCTGGGACCAAAGTAACAAAGGCTACATCAGAAACACACTACGCCGCCAGGGACTCAAATCCTGCAGTGCCAGACGTGTCCCCCTGCTTAAGCCAGTACATGTCCAGGCCCGTTTGAAGTTTGCTAGAGAGCATTTGGATGATCCAGAAGAGGATTGGGAGAATGTCATATGGTCAGATGAAACCAAAATAGAACTTTTTGGTAAAAACTCAACTTGTCGTGTTTGGAGGAGAAAGAACACCATACCTACTGTGAAGCATGGGGGTGGAAACATCATACTTTGGGGCTGTTTTTCTGCAAAGGGATCAGGATGACTGATCCGTGTAAAGGAAAGAATGAATGGGGCCATGTATCGTGAGATTTTGAGTGAAAACCTCCTTCCACTAGCAAGGGCATTGAAGATGAAACGGGGCTGGGTCTTTCAGCATGACAATGATCCCAAACACACCACCCGGGCAACGAAGGAGTGGCTTCTTAAGAAGCATTTCAAGGTCCTGGAGTGGCCTAGCCAGTCTCCAGATCTCAACCCCATAGAAAATCTTTGGAGGGAGTTGAAAGTCTGTGTTGCCCAATGACAGCCCCAAAACATCACTGCTCTAGAGGAGATCTGCATGGAGGAATGGGCTAAAATACCAGCAACAGTGTGTGAAAACCTTGTGAAGACTTACAGAAAACGTTTGACCTCTGTCATTGCCAACAAAGGGTATATAACAAAGTATTGAGATGAACTTTTGTTATTGACCAAATACTTATTTTACCGAGGAATTTACCAATTAATTCATTAAAAATCCTTCAATGTGATTTTCTGGATTGTTTTTTTCTTATTTTGTCTCTCATAGTTGAGGTATACCTATGATGAAAATTGGAGACCTCTGTCATCTTTTAAGTGGGAGAACTTGCACAATTGGTGGCTGACTAAATACTTTTTTACCCCACTGTACGTTGTTTCTATGACGGCAAGGAGTGGTCATATAGTATCGGGTTGACTGAAACAGCGGTTATTAATTTCTCCTTCAAGTCTTCACAACAACAGGTAACATACAGATCTGCTCCTCTTTCCCTCTCCCCCTCCCCTCTCATCTTCTCCTCCAGCTGGCTGGTTCACTGGATTGGTCGACGGGTCCGGCTGTGGGTGGTCTTCAGCTCTCTGCTACTACCGGACAATGTGGCATCCTTGGTCTCCATATCTTTAAAACAAACCGGCGAAAAGTGTTTCTAACATCATTTTGTGCGAGAAATAGTGGGTTCAGTTAATGAATCCGTCATTATTTGACATCAAAAACCGCTGGTTTAAAAGTTCAGGATGAGAGTGCTGCCTCCGGTTCATGACCGTATGGAAAAAATCTTTACTGAGGGAGATCCTTTTGCAAATGAGCTGTAGGGTACCCCCGGGCGACTCGACACAAGTACGGTTTTCGACCACTCCGCAGCCAAATGCTTTCCGCTGCATTTCCAATACACAGTGAATGGGAAGCAGAAAAACGACGGAACCAGTGGACACGCAGCATTAGCCTTTAGGTTATTCTGGGTGAAGTGACTCCTATCCGGCCATCTCTGTTATTCTGTGTTTTTGTATTTTGTGGATTTTGGACTCTATGTTATCTGTTTTTTGTAAGTATTGTACTTTTGTTATTTTGTGCACTTGGGGCCTGGAGTTGTTTAATTCACAACAGTACTTTTGTTTCTTGTGCATGGTGTGCCTTGAGTTATTATTAAATATGCAACTCACAGTTCCTGCATGTGGCGTTGTCAATCAGCCCCATAAGGGCAGAGTTCATGACAGAAGACCGCAGCCAGTAAAGACGCCAACAGTCTGTGAGTGTGCTTTTTCTTTTTCCCCCTAATTCTCTCCCCCATTTTTGTCTTTTCTGGGGTTTTTGCTATGTCTGCCACCCTGGATTTTTCAACTCTTGGACTGAGCGAGGAGAAGTGTGCAGCGGCGACGCTCATCGCCAGTTTTGCCTCAGGGGCTAGAGCCTCCTGCTCTTCCGAGGAGGCTTGGGGATTTGTGGATGGCGTGGCCCGGGTGATCGAGACATATCCCAGTCATATCCCAGTCTCTGGAGCTACCCAGGCCTCACAGTTCTCCTCGGTTGACACCCAACGCAAACTCAGTGGGCGGGCGAGGGACTCTCCTTTGGCGCCACCAGAGCTGAAGAAGAAGCACACCCGGGGGCGAAAGGCTAGCTTATCCCGTCCGGAGCCCGTGTCCTTGCTTATCCATCAGATGGGGCTCCAGAGGTCCCAGATGGACACCGTCTGGCCCAGACTCAGCAGACCCGCCTCCTCCTTCCAAGCAGTGGCCCACACCATCAGCCGAGGAGCTGGAGGAGCACAGGTGGGTCAAATTAATGGAAACAGAGCTGCTGCTGGAATATAACCCATGGCTCCCCCCGGATGTTGCCCAGGAGCTGAAGGAGGTACCACCCCGCCATGAGAAGATGTCTCCGCCTCCTTGCCAGAGGACGTCCGCCGTGTCTGTGAGGAGATCATCCGGATCAGCAGCAGCAGTTACCATCACACCCCGGGAACACAGGCAAGTGCTTTTTCATTCCCCATCACAAAAAAATGAATTATCTTGCCTAGTTCCCGGTGGTGAGGCTCAGCCACAGCAGCCCATTGAGTCCTCACCATCAGCTGCTGTTATCACTACCTCACCTGCTACCCCCGTGTCTCCTCCACTTTCCCCTGGGTGTTCGCTGGTTCCGGGATGGAGTTGCCGGACAATGGAAGAGCCTGCGGCCCTGGAGGACCTGATTCCAGTCCCACAGTCACGATTTGGATGGTGGCAGAGTGCTACCCGTGACCTGAAGCCTGAGCCGACAGCAGTGTGTCCTCTGGCTTCAGCCGCGCGGGAGTTGGCGCCAGTGGTGAAGTGACCTCCATTTGCCACGTCGGATGAGCCATCTGTGTCGGCTGTTTTGCCCGGAAGTCCTGGGGCTGCACTTACCATCACGCCTGCGGCTGAGGTCGCTGCAGCAGGTTCGCCGGAGTCCTGGACGGCTGTGGAGCTTGAGTCCAGACAAGTGCTCTGTTTTGTTTCTTCTTCCACAGATTCAAAGAATTCTTGTCTGGCTCAGGGGTGGGGAAGATCGGTTGCAGATATCCTCTGCTCTGGAGTCTTCCTTGCTGGGCTTCACTGCTGCCGGTGATTCCTCTCCGGCGTTTTCTTTGTGTTTCTCTGCTAAGGTGACCGTGCTGAGAGAGAGTGCCGAGATGGAAGAACTCGAGACGCCCCTGCTCGGATTGCCAGAGTCCTGGACGGCGGTGGAGCTTGAGTCCAGGCAAGTGCTCTGTTCTGTTTCTCCTTTCGCAGATTCAGAGAAATCTTGTCTGGCTCATGGTGGAGAGGATCAGCTGCAGATGATCTCTGCTCCAGAGTTCTCCTCACCGGGCTCTGCCGCTGCCGGTGATTCTTCTCTGTTTTTTCCTTTCTGTCCTTCTTCCAAGGTGACGATGTCGAGAAAGAGCACCCCCGATGGGGAGACTCGAGACGCCCCTGCCAGGATCACCGGAGTCCAGGACGGCGGTGGAGTCTGAGACAAGTCAAGTGCTCTGTTCTGTTTTCACATCATCAGATCTAGAGATTTCTTGTTCTGCTCGTGGTGGGGAGAGCTAGTCACAGTTACCAACTGCCTCTGAGCTCTCCTTACTGGGCTCCATTGCTACCGGTGGTAATAACCCGGTGTTTGTGTCTTCTCCCTTGCTCGAGTCCTCATCTGGGTCCTCGGATGATTTCCCTCCTCCTTCGCCTGAAGTCACCATGGGTCCTCATCCTTGTAAGTACTTTTTCGCTCTGACAGGTATCCCCTGTCTAGCTACAGTTAGTGGGGTTGCTCAGTAGTCCTGATGAGCTTCCCTCGTCTTCCGGCGTTGTTCGTATGCCCTAGCCTTTAGGCTATTCTGGGCGAAGTGACTCCTATCCGGCCATCTCTGATATTCTGTGTTTTTGTATTTTGTGGATTTTGGATTCTGTTATCTGTTTTTTTGTAAGTGTTGTACTTTTGTTATTTTGTGCGCTTGGTGCCTGGAGTTGTTTAATTCAAAACATTACTTTTGTTTCTTGTGCACGGTGTGCCTTGAGTTATTATTAAATACACAACTCACAGATCCTACGTGTGGCATCGTCCATCAGCCCCGTAAGGGCAGAGTTCATGACAAATAGCAGTCTATGTACAGTAATGATACCCGTAGTGCAAATAATGACAAAAGATAAAACCCAGCAATCCCGTAGTGCAAATAAAGATAAAAGATAAAAACCCAGCAATCCTCTATATAGAAAAAGGTAGAGCAATAATACTCGTAGTTGCAAGTTTGACGCGGTAGGTACAAACAGTGACAGATTGGACTGCACATGATCATGACAGCAGCAGATATGGCATTTGTGCAAATAGTTGCAGTAAGGTGCAGAGAAATATAGCAGCAGATATATTACTGTTGGAAATAGCTGAGGTAGTTATTGTGCGGGTGAGTGCTTTACGGTTCGGGGGGGAGGAAGTGGACAGAGTTCAGGGTCCTGATGGCCTGGTGAACAAAACTGTTTAGCAGTCTTCTTGTGGAGCGGGCCCGGAGGCTCTGGTACCTTTTCCCCAAGGGCAGGGGGCTGAAGAAAGAGTGTCAGGGGTGGGAGGTATCACCTGCAATGTTGATGGGTCTTCGGGTGAGGTGAGTGAGGTAAATGTCCGGGGGGGGGGGGGGGTTACAGGGGCACCGATGATCTTGCTGGCAGCTTTCACTGTGCACTGTAGTGTCTTCCGGCAGGAAGGGGTGCAGCTTCCATACCACACTGGGATGCAGCTGGTGAGGATGCTCTCATTGGTGCCCCAGTAGAATGAGCACATGATGAGGGGTGGGACTCATGCTGTCCTCAGTTTGTGGAGGAAATAGAGGTGAGTTTGAGCCTTCTTGGCCACTGATGTGGTGTTGTTGGACCAGGAAAGGTCGTCAGAGATGTGCACCCCCAGGAACTTGGTGCTGTTCACCCTCTCCATAGGTGCTCCATCAATGATCAGAAGGGGATGCTATGTGTGTCCCCTTCTGAAGTCGACTACAATGTTCTTGGTTTTTCCCACATTCAGGAAGAGACTGTCTTCTTTACACCACTGGACCAGTTGGCTCACCTCATTTCTGTAGTTGGCCTCCTCATTGTTGGTGATGAGGCCCACCACCATCGTGTCATCTGCAAATTTGATGATGTGGTTGGTGTTGTATGGTTGTTGTATGTTTGAGATACAGTCATAGCATTGGAATCAAATAAAGCATCAAATGAGCTAGCATAGCAACATAGCATTTACTCACCAATGAAGCTTTCTTGGAGTCCTGTAATTAATGATAGCCCAACAAACATGATTTAGTGTTATTGCAAAAGGTCCAATAAATCCATCTGAGTAAGATTTATTGTTCATCTAGATGATTACAGGGGACAGTGCCCGTAAAATTGCAGCATTTTTTGAAATCCAGCCAGCTAACTTCCTGCTTTTTTTTTTTGTTTACATGCTATAAAAATTACATTTCCCATAATGTAATTTATGGGCTGCTTTTGATTTACTTTAGCTATGTTATATTTAGATGTTTTTTTTTATAGAAATTGGCTTTAATGTTAATACTTGGTGTACTAATAACAAGTGGCAGAAGTATAAGTTGTTTATTTCTGTTTTTTATGTGTCTCCATTTAATCAGTTCTTCATCTGACAAGCTGCTCGCTCTTATTTTGAAGGTTTATGAGGCCAGATGGGAGCTCTTATTTTGAAAGTTAGCTCACAAAACAAGAATGATTTTCATACCTGTAGAGTGCAGACAACAATGCAATCATGCTGTATTAGTCGGTACTGTTTATCTTCAGCTGGCTCCCCCATTTCACGTACTGAGAGATGGCCCTGCTTTGATTCTGTCTGTTGGGCTTTTTTTCTCTGCTCCCAGTGGGAAAAAAAAAGCCAGGAGCTCTCCAGTCTAAAACATGCAGGTGTCCTGGAGGTTGTTTGCTGGTTGGGCGGGGTAGTGAGCAGCAACGTCTCACAGCAGCGCTGCTCTGAGGGAGATAAAGAGAAAAAGAGCGCTTTAACATGACAAATTATATTCAATAGGTGCGATATAGGCATTTTATGTATCACTCCATATGTATCGATACATCAAATACTGTATATTCAAGATATCGCCCAGCCTTATAGAACCCCATTTGATGTTGCTATTTTTTTTTGGATGCACGATTAACACGCTTGATGTTGCATGTTTTTGACCCTTGTGGGTTTCCATAGTTAAGGCCTCTGGTCTATGCTGTGCTTTGGAGAATCAGGAAGCATTGTAGCACCCGAGTGAACAGCAATCAAAGCCACCATGAGCTGACATGGATAAAGAAAAGGTCATTTTGAATGGCAAGTTCAGCTTTAGCTTTACGTATATGATAACAGATAGAAAGTGTGCAACAAAGTGTGATTAATCAAGTGTTAGCTACATCATGTGATTAATCATGATGATTTTAATTGGTTAAAATGTGATTAGAACATGTCAATTGACAGCATAATAAGTTGTCTGTGCCTGTGTATTTTCAGGTTGATTTGCCCTTTATTTTTCATGATATTAGCAAAACAAAACAAAACAAAACAAAACACTATTTAAGTGAAAAAGGGATTCAGACTGTGTGTACTGATCCAGATGTTTTCCAAAATCTAGTGGGTTCATCCTTTGCCCAAACATCACCTCTGATGAAAATCTGTCCAGCAGTTTTGATGAAATCCTGCTAACAGAGGTAATAAAGAGCTCACTGTTGGCTGTTGGTGTACTCTTCTGTTTTTGATGTTGGCTTCATACTGTCTGTCACCGTAAGCATTACATGACCCTTGACCCATGTGTCAGTCATGGCTACGCCCGGTGGCAGGACATCCAGAATGATCCCCAGTTCGCCATCGTCAACGAGCCTTTCAAATCACAGGCCAATAAAGGCAACTTCCTGGAGATGAAGAACAAATTCCTGGCTCGACGATTCAAGGTAAGAGAAAAAAAAAATATCAGTGCCCTTGGTTAATGCTACATTTGTGCTGATTTGTATTACATTTTCTCTGTTTTTGAGATAATAACAATCACTCATGGGCCACATGACTCAGCAGCTTTGTCACATTTGAATGAAAACAGTTCCAGTAGTTAGTGTAACTTTTGTGCTGATCTGTGACTTTAAAATAATCATTTGTTCTGTCTTTGTTTTTGAGATGTAGCATTGTTTTTTCATTATTTCAAGAAAGAGGCTGAGAAGAAACTTTTTTCTCTTAAACTTGCAACTTTTTTTCCTCATAAATGTGACTTGTTTCTTGTGAATATGATACTTTTTTCATGATTTTGCAATGGTTTTCTTGTAAACTTGCTATTTTTGTCTACAATTTGAAACTTTTTTCTTAAATTTGTGATTTTTTTTTCTTGTAACCATACAACTTTTTTTTTTGTTGCAATGTTTTCTTTTAACTTTTTTCTCCTGAATTTACAACTTTTTTCTCATGAACTTGCCCCTTTTTTCCTTTTTTTTTGTGGAATTTTAAAAAAAATATGGATGCTGGTCAGATTTTATTATATGCAATGGTTTAATTTTTTTCTATTCATCTTGACAGTAACCCAAGTTGAATTGTTTTTATGTTTTTGTTTGGAGGGGAGATTTTTTTTTTTTTCATTTTAAAGGGTTTGAAGTAGTGATGTTTAGGGAAATTACCATTAATGTATTATAACTATTTTACTATTTAACTTTACTTGCAGATATTTAATTTCACTGTTTGGGGGTCGGGGGGGGGGGGCAATAAATAGAACATTTTCTGAAGCGCATTATGATTGTAGTCAGGGACATTTTTTAGTTGTTTAGATGGAATAAAAATTTAACCAAGAAGAAATGGGAAAATTTACCCCTAAGAAAGTTTTAAAAATTATGAGAAAAAAAGTTTCCAAATTATGATAAAAAATGACAAATTATCAAGGAAAAAGTCACTAACTTGGGAGAAAAAAAATTCTACTTCCTCATGAAAACGTAGCATATTTACAAAAAAGATATCAATTTACGAGAAAAAGCTGCAAATTTTTGAGAGCAATCCGTCGCTACCAGAAATCCACGGAGCTGCTCATCCGTAAGCTGCCCTTCCAGTGCCTGGTGAGGGAGATCGCTCAGGACTTCAAGACCGACCTGCGCTTTCAGAGCTCCGCCGTCATGGCTCTGCAGGAGGCCAGCGAGGCCTACCTGGTGGGTCTCTTCGAGGACACCAACCTGTGCGCCATCCACGCCAAGAGGGTCACCATCATGCCCAAAGACAACCAGCTGGCCCGCCGCATCCGCGAAGAGAGAGCTTAGACTTTCTGCTGCACATCCACCAACCACAATGCTCCGCACTGTGTGTGTGTATATATATATATATTAATATGTACATATGTATACTAGCTGTTCTTGTTTTTTCTTGCCTTCTGAGTGTTGCTCTGAGTGTTGCTATCCCTGTGCTGTTGCAATCCTGGTATTTCCCCATTGTGGGACTAATAAAGGCTTATCTTATCTTATCTTAACATTTTCAAGAAAAAAATAGTAAATTTATGAGAAAAGTAGCAAGTTCATGAGAAAAAATTTTGCAAATTTGCAAAAAACAAGTCACAAAAATAAAAGTTGCAAATTTCTGAGACAAAAAATTCTGCATAGTATTGGTACATCAAATACATTTTATTTAGTTATATAGCATGATAAAGAAAGGCTTGGAATGATATATTTTTTTTTTTATTACTTATTTTGTAACCGTAGGGAGATTTGTTTTGCAGTCTGGTGACAAGCCACCAGCTGCCGGTCGCTGCGTGCGCAAGTGCCCCGTTTCCCTAACCTGCATGTTTTTGGCATGTGGGAGGAAACCGGAGAAATCCCGGAGTAAACCCACGCAACACGGGGAGAACATGCAAACTCCACACAGATCACTGTTGGCCAGGGGCAGGGATCGAATCCACGTTCTCACGATCCCCGCGATCCCCCGGCCGAGGGTAAACTGTGCTGCCACAGTGCTAACCACTGCGCCACCGTGCAGCCAATTGGGGGGATTGGGGACAGTTCTCCTTTTTTCTGGGGGGGGGGGGGGGCATGTCCCCACTGTCCCTCCCTTGATTTATGCCGATGCTTACATAGGAAAAAAAAATGTTAGAGCTGCTGTAAATTGCACCAGGAATACTCTAACTTGGTTTAATAAATACTTAAATATCACATTAAGAACTGACCCAAGATCAGTTATAATGATGCACTTTTTGTCTGACTTGTGATTTGGCGGGGTGCTGGCAAGTACTTTCTTTGGTGCGGGGGGTGTGTAGTGTCAGCCGTTTCTCTGAATGTCCGGCTGTCGTGTGTTGTGGCAGCTCTCTCCACTGGCTTGGGTGGGGTTGTGTGGTGTTTTGCTTCTTCGTGCAGTTTCAAGACTGCAGTTTCGCTGGGGTGTTTGCGTGTCGGCGGGGCATAGGATGGTTCTGGGATGATTGTGGGACTTCGAAGGCCATTGTTTTTGGCAATGCTGTGCAGGCATGTGTTCTTGCATGTGGGGGTTGCAGTGGCCTCCATTTTTTGGGGAGGGTGTAGCCACACATGTGTCTTACTTAATGCCTTACAGTGTACTCCACATCTTAGATTGAACAGAGTGCAGAGTTCCCTTGGAGATAACAGGAAGCTGTGAAAACTTAATTCTTTGTGTGCTGAGAGACTGCTTGGAAGAGCCTTTGTGGGCCAAAGTCTGTGTGGGGGGGATGCTAAAGGATTTAAGAGGAAATGCATTGTTACTTGTGATGTAAATGAATGTGACTTGTGAACTGTGGGGGCCTGGGGTATATATGGAGCGAGTTTTTCTGAGTTGTTCTCTTTCTACTTTGAGATGTTGGTGAATGTGTAATAAAGCTGCCTTTAGACAAACCTGCCTCATCAATTGCACATTCCCACACTGGTGACCCAAGACGTAGCATGCAGCAAGAGGAGAATTCCCCGGGGCCAGCCTCGTCAGGAGCCCCCAGCCAAGCGAATGCCGCTACGGTCCAGCTACCGGACTTTTGGCAGAACAATCCGCGCTCCTGGTTCCACTCGGTTGAGGCACAGTTCAACCTCCGGGGGATATCGGTTGATGACACAAAATTCTACCATGTGGTCGCAAAACTTGATAACCACACGGCTCAACTTGTGGAGAGCCTTCTGGAGCAGCCGCCAGCCAGCGACAAATACGGCGCGTTGAAAGCTGCACTCATCCAGCACTTTACTCTCTCGGTGGAGGAGAGGGCAGAGGGACTCCTGGCGCTGACCGAGTTGGGAGATGGCACACCCGTTGACCTGATGGAGAAGATGTTGAGGTTGAAAGGCTCAGACGATGATCACTTCATCTTTACCCACCTCTTCCTCAGGATCCTACCGTCAGCGATGAGAGCGACCCTGACCAGTTCGCCGTTGTTGGCCCAGCGGGACTACCGCGCGCTGGCCCGGGAGGCGCATCGAATTGTCAAATTGGCCATGGCTGCAGCAGCGGAACTCGGCGCGACGGCCGGAGATGGCAGGGGGCCAGAGGCAGCGGTAACAGAACCACCGACGACAGCGGGGGCGGGGGCCAGGGAACGCGGCGGAGACACCCTTTGTTTCTACCACCGCCGCATCGCAGAGAAGGCACGCAAATCAGAATCAGAATCAGAATCAGCTTTATTGGCCAAGTATGCACAACACATACAAGGAATTTGACTTTGGCTAAAAACTTGCTCTCGTTGTTCAGGTGAAGGATTTAAATAAGGATTCAATGACAACCAGAGTATGTACAGTAAATTACAGTCTGTCCACGTTTCTATAAAAGGATGCAAATATATACAGGAATATATGCAGTTATTTACTCGGACTAACCACACTTTGCAGAAGTATATGAAAAAATATACAATCACACAGTATTTCAATGTGGACTCAGATTCAGTGATATAATGTGAATGAAGTAAAAAGCAGTGTGAGAGTTATGTGCAATGTAATAATGGATGAAAAGTCATGAGTACAGCAACAGGTAGGACTAGGTGAATGTTAGGAGTTCATCAGAGTGATGGCTTGAGGAAAGAAACTGTTCCTGTGACGGGTGGTTTTGACCTTCAGTGATCTGTAACGACGACCAGAAGATAGAAGTTCAAACAGTTTGTGGCCGGGGTGTGATGGGTCAGCACAGATGTTTCCCGCCCGTTTCCTGGTTATGGACCGATATAAGTTCTCAATGGAGGGTAGGTCGGTACCAATGATCCTCTCCGCAGACTTAATGATCCGCTGCAGTCTGGTCTTGTCCTGTTTAGTGGCAGATCCAAACCAGACAGTGATGGAAAAGCAGAGGACAGATTGGATGATGGCGGTGTAGAAGACAACCAGCAGCTCCTGAGGCAAATCAAACTTCTTGAGCTGACGCAGAAAAAACAACCTCTGCTGGGCCTTTTTCCGGACAGTGTCAATATGGGAGGACCACTTCAGGTTCCGGGAGATTGTGGTACCCAGAAACTTGAAGGAGTCCACAGTGGACACTGTGCTGTTGAGGATGGTGAGTGGGGGGAATGAAGGGGGGTGTCGCCTGAAATCCACAGTCATCTCCACCGTTTTGGCTGGGTTAAGTTCAAGATGGTTCTGGCTGCACCAGAGGATCAGCTGCTCCACCTCCCGCCTGTATGCAGACTCATCATCATCCCGGATCAAACCGATGACTGTGGTGTCGTCCGCAAACTTCAGGAGCTTCACCGAAGGGTCCTCTGAGGTGCAGTCGTTGGAGTAGAGGGAGAAGAGCAGTGGGGAAAGGACACATCCTTGGGGGGCGCCAGTACTAATTTTTCGGGAGCTGGATGTAAATCTCCCTAGCTTCACCTGTTGCCACCTGTCAGTCAGAAAGCTGGAGATCCACTGGCAGGTGGAGGGGGGCACCTTGAGCTGGAGGAGTTTCTGATGAAGAATGCCTGGGATGATGGTGTTGAACGCTGAGCTGAAGTCGACAAACAGGATCCTGGCGTACGTCCCTGGGGAGTCGAGGTGTTGCAGGATGTAATGTAGTCCCATATTCACTGCATCATCCACTGACCTGTTTGACCGGTAGGCAAACTGCAGTGGGTCCATCAGGGGGCCTGTGATGACCTTCAGGTGGTTCAGCACCAATCTCTCCAAGGATTTCATGACCACAGAGGTCAGGGCAACAGGTCTGTAGTCGTTTAATCCTGTAATAGAGGGTTTCTTGGGAACTGGAATGATGATGGAGCGTTTGAAGCAGGAAGGCACCTCACGCAGCTCCAGTGATCTGTTAAAGATCCGGGTGAAGATGGGGGCCAACTCGTTGGAGCAGACTCTCAGGCAGGACGGAGACACACCATCAGGTCCTGCAGCCTTCTTGATCTTTTGTCTCTGAAAGACCCGGCACACCTCCTCTTCACAGATCATTAGTGCTGGTGGGAGGTCAGAGTGGAGGAGGGATGGAGTTCCTGGGGCTGCAGATAATCCTTTTGTGTGGGTGGGAGGTGAGAACTGTAGGTTCTTTTCAAACCTGCAGTAAAAGCTGTTTAGGTCATTAGCCAGCTGGAGGTTTTCCGCAGGGTGGGGGGATGGTCTCCTGTAGTTGGTGATATTCCGTAGGCCTCTCCAGACAGAAGCAGAGTTGTTAGCTGAGAAGTTTTTTTGTAACTTCACACTGTAGCTCCTCTTAGCAAGCCTGGTCTCCTTCGTCAGCATGTTTCTGGCCCGCTTGTACAGAGTCCAGTCACCAGTCCTGTAGGCCTCCTCCTTGGTCTGACGTAGCTGCTTCAGTTTAGGAATGAACCAGGGTTTATTGTTGTTGTATATGCAGAAGGTCTTGGTCTGCACACACATGTCCTCGCAGAAACAGGTGTATGATGTCACAGTGTCAGTGAGTTCATTTAAGTTAATGGCTGCAGCTTCAAAAACACTCCAATCTGTGCAGTCAAAGCAGGCTTGTAACTTCAGCTTTGATTCCTCAGTCCATTTCTTCACAGTCCTTACAACAGGCTTGGAAGTTTTTAGTTTCTGTCTGTATGTTGGAATAAGATGGAGCAGGCAGTGGTCAGAAAAACCCAGAGCTGCACGGGGGACGGCATGATAGGCATTTCTTAAAACTGTGTAACAGTGGTCAAGTGTATTTGTGTCCCTGGTGGGACATTTAATATGCTGTCTGTATTTAGGAAGCTCATTTGTGAGATTAGCTCTATTGAAATCACCCAGAATGATAAGCAGAGAGTCTGGATGTTTTTCCTCCACCTCTGCTATCTGGTCAGCGAGGAGCTGCAGTGCCTCCGTTGTACAAGCAGCAGGCGAGATATAAATTCTGACCAGAATAAATGAGGAGAACTCTCGCGGTGAATAAAAGGGTTTACAGTTTATGAACAGTGACTCTAAGTTAGGGCTACAAAACTTCTTCAACACTGTGACATCAGTACACCAACCTTCGTTTATGTAGAAGCAGATTCCACCACCCTTAGTCTTTCCAGAAAATTCTCGGCTGCGATCAGCGCGAAACAGTTGAAATCCGTCCAGACGGACCGCGCTGTCCGGGATGTGTTCACTCAGCCAGGACTCCGTGAAACAAAGGGCGCCAGATCTGCTAAAATCCCGGTTTTTGTGAGTCAGGAGCAGCAGTTCATCCATTTTGTTCGCCAAACTGCGGATATTTGCCAGATGGATCGATGGGAGCGGCGTGCGAAATCCTCGTTTCTTCAGCCTGACTAACGCACCGGCACGTTTACCACGCCGCCTTCGTTTCCGGCCAGCGCCAATAGCCGCTGCTCCCACAGCTAAGATGGACTGAAAAAACTTCAGATCAGCAGCAGTAACTGGCGGAGAAGTTGCATTGGGAGGTAGTCTGAGTGAAAGTAGTTCCTCCCTTGAATAGGTGATTCGGACAGAAGAGCAGAAGTCCAAAAAAACACAAAATTATCAAAAACATCAGAGAGCAGAAGCCAGTGGCTGCCATCCGCGGCGCCATCTTGGATTTTGTGTACCACCGTGCCAGTTCAAGCGTTCGGGAAATGCCAAGACCGGGTGTCGGTAGCAGCCGCGACCCTTGGGGAGGAGAACAAGCTGCTCTACTTGTTGGACGCACACTCGGGGAGGTAATTCCTCGTGGACACAGGCTCCCAGTTGAGTTTCATCACACCTTCCTACGCGGACAGGCTGGCAGGTTCCAGAGGTCCTGGGGTGGCAGCAGCGAACGGCTCGGAGATTAAGACCTTTGGTGAGAGGACTCTACTTCTGTCTCTACACGGCCGTACATTTGAGTGGACTTTTGTTATAGCAGCAGTGAATTTCAATATGTTGGGGGCTGATTTTTTTGTGCTCACATGGTTTGTTGGTTGATCTCGCTAACAGGCGCCTGGTTAATGCACTTTCTTTTGATTCTATTCCCTGTACAGCGCGAGTGGCCCCGCCAACAGCACAAGCCAACGTCACAGCGGCAAGCGGTAAGTTCCACACACTGCTCACTCAGTTCCCAGCACTCACGGTCCCTACATTTTCGGCAACCGTCGCTAAACACGGGGTGGAGCATTTTATTACCACTACTGGACCGCCTGTTTTTGCAAAAGCTCGGCGCTTGGACGCAGCTAAACTGGCCATAGTGCGCGAGGAGTTCGCCAACCTGGAGAGGTTGGGCATCATCAGGCGTTCGAACAGCCCATGGGCTTCCCCGCTACACATGGTCCCGAAGGCTGATGGCTCGTGGCGACCTTGCGGGGATTTCTGCAGGTTAAACAACGCCACAGCGCATGACCGCTACCCAATCCCGCATATCCAAGATTTTTCCGTCCATTTGGCAGGGGCGCGCGTTTTTTCTAAGATAGATTTGGTCCGCGGTTACCACCAAGTCCCAGTGCGCGCTGAGGACATACCCAAAACAGCGGTAATAACTCCATTTGGCCTATTCGAGTTTTTGCGCATGCCATTCGGGCTTAAAGGGGCTGCACAGACGTTCCAACGCATGGTGGACGCGGTGCTGCACGATCTCCCTTTCGTGTTCATCTACTTGGACGATATTTTGGTAGCCAGCGCGTCCGAAGACGAACACAAAAACCACCTAGTGACAGTTTTCCGGAGGTTGGGAGATCACGGGTTAATAATCAACCCAGCGAAGTGTCAGTTCGGGGTGGCGCAGATCCATTTTTTAGGACACCGCGTCTCCCCCGAAGGAGCGGTTCCGCTTCCTGACAAAGTGCGCGCAGTAGCAAATTTTCCCCGGCCGCAGACGGTCAGGGCGTTACAGGAGTTTTTGGGAATGGTGAATTTTTATAACTGTTTCCTCCCCCGCGCAGCACAACTAATGCAACCGCTTTATGCCGCGCTCAAAAAACAGAAACCCATGAATAAGGTCGAGTGGTCCCCGGAGCGGGAGCGAGCGTTCGCGGAGGTAAAAGCAGCCTTGGCAAATGCTGCGTTGTTGGCACACCCAGACCCAACGGCCCGCATAGCGCTCACTACTGACGCATCAGATGTGGCCATAGGGGCGGTCGTGGAGCAGCATGTAGCCGGGGTTTGGCAGCCCCTCGCCTTTTTCAGCAGGACCTTGCGCGATAGTGAACGTAAATACAGCGCGTTCAACAGGGAGCTGCTGGCTCTCCATTTGGCCATCCGCCACTTTCAGTTCTGGCTGGAAGGACGCTGTTTCACCGCGTTCGTTGACCACAAGCCGCTAACATTCGCGATGGCCAAGGTCTCCGAACTGTGGTCAGGCCGGCAGCAGAGACAGCTGGCCGCGATCTCAGAGTTTACCACTGATATTCAGCATGTGGCGGGCAAACTGAATGTAGTGGCAGATTGCCTCTCGCGCGCCGTGGCGGCTCCAGTCAGCGTAGGAATAGATTACGCAGCCATGGCCGTGGAGCAGGTTAGTGACGCGGATGTGCGCGCGCTCCAGTCTGGACCAACAGGGTTAAGGCTGGAGAACAGGGTGCTGCAAGACGGTATGCCCCCCCAATCTGCGATGTCTCCACTGGACGACCGCGTCCAGTAGTACCGGCTGCGTGGCGCCGCCGCGTTTTTGACTCGATTCATTCTTTGGCGCACCCGGGAGTGCGCGCATTGGTCAAAATAGTAGGAGAGAAATTTGTGTGGCCGAACCTTCGCAAACAAGTTAAAGAGTGGGCAGCAGCCTGCACGGCGTGTCAACGAGCCAAAGTACACAGACACACGAGAGCTCCCTTGGAGCCGTTTCACATCCCGGCCAAGAGGTTCGATCACGTTCATGTGGACCTCGTGGGCCCCCTTCCGCCGTCACAGGGGTGCACACGCCTTCTGACAATGGTGGACCGCACCACGCGCTGGCCTGAAGTGGTTCCGCTGGCGTCAACCACGGCCGAGGAGGTGGCGCGCGCGTTTTTAACAGCATGGGTGGCGCGTTTCGGAGTTCCGTCGGACATTACGTCCGACAGAGGCCCTCAATTTGTGTCCGAACTTTGGTCGACAATGGCCCGCAACCTGGGTGTCACAATTCACCGCACAACCGCGTACAATCCGCAGGCTAATGGATAATGCGAATGTTTTCATAGGTCATTGAAAGCGGCTCGCAGAGCGTCACTGATGGATGCAAATTGGGTAGACAAACTACCGTGGATTTTATTGGGGTTGCGTTCTGCGCCTAAAGAGGACTTAGAAGCCTCCCCGGCTGAGCTCGTTTTTGCACAACCACTTCGGCTGCCCGGGGAGTTTCTCCCAGATAACCCTGCGCCGGACAGCTCCCCGTCTCAGCTGTTGCAGAGTAGCATAGAATCAAGCACGCTGCCCGGCCCCGTTCACCACAGTTTTCCGCACGTTTTTGTGCCTAAAACTTTGAAAAACGCAGAGTTTGTTTTTGTCAGACACGATGCACATCGACCCCCACTGCGACCACCTTATGATGGACCATTCAGAGTGTTGGAAACAGGGGACAAGCATTTTTTGCTAGATTTGGGGGGTAGGGAAGAAAAAGTTGGCATAAACAGACTCAAACCCGCTTTTGTGGTGGCGGATGAGCAAGTGCTGTTGGCAAGGGCCCCGCGGCGAGGAAGACCCCCACGGGGAGCTTCACAGAGTAATGTTTCCCCAGAACACCCGCAGGGACTGACAAAAGGTTTTCACCCCCAGACAGCAGCCCCCCAGCATGACAGCACCGCGGAGACGTTGAATCCTGGTTACAGCAGATACGGCAGGAGACTGAAACCTAAACAGCATGTGGACTGATGTGTATTGATTCTATCACGGCATGCATACCGTTATTCTCTTGTTCATTCTAAAATGTTTGGGGGGGGGGGCGGTTGTGTAGCCACACATGTGTCTTACTTAATGCCTTACAGTGTACTCCACATCTTAGATTGAACAGAGTGCAGAGTTCCCTTGGAGATAACAGGAAGCTGTGAAAACGTAATTCTTTGTGTGCTGAGAGACTGCTTGGAAGAGCCTTTGTGGGCCAAAGTCTGTGGGGGGGGATGCTAAAGGATTTAAGAGGAAATGCATTGTTGCTTGTGATGTAAATGAATGTGACTTGTGAACTGTGGGGGCCTGGGGTATATGTGGAGCGAGTTTTTCTGAGTTGTTCTCTTTCTACTTTGAGATGTTGGTGAATGTGTAATAAAGCTGCCTTGAGACAAACCTGCCTCATCAATTGCACATTCCCACAAGGGCACGATACTGGCTTCCCCATGGAAGCCTATTCCAGTGCGGTTTGCTTCTGATTGAGTGTTTTTGCTGGTGTCGTGTTGGTTTCTATGGTTTGTAGTGTTTCTGCAGTGTTTTGTCTCCGCTTCACGGGTCTTGTGTGCAGCTTTGGTTTTGTCGGGCTTTTCGCTATCTTTGCGGTTCTTGGGTGCTTGGCAGCACTGTTGGCGGCCGTGGTGGTCTGGATTCGGTCGCGACTGGGCTCTTACGGGAATGTTGAGTCACACAGGAGTTACTGCAAGTTTCACACATGTAAAAAGCAGTATATTAAAAGACTGATACATGGATTTTGTGAATTGACATTCGCACATTCAAATGTGAATTGATTCAAATTGGAGAATCAATCTTTTGAACCCACCCCTAGTTTGAACTTTTCTCCATTATAAAAACATGGACGCCCAAAAACAATATTGCATAAGGCTCCCAAAAAGCTAGAAATGACCCTGGCTACAATAATACTTCTAGTGTCCCCCTCAATATTTACTCTTGAGAAAATATTGTTTACTGTCCCCCTGCAGTGAGATGAATTATCTGCCCCTGCCTGTAGGCAGACTTTACATGGGGAAACATTTCAATAGTTCCTGAATGTAGAAAATAAAAATTAGTTCTAAACAGAACCATTGTACAATAAGATCAGGATATCTTTGGCTTTCAGTTTGTTTAGCATCTGTGTGCTCTAACCACACAACAGCTGAAGGTTTCGTTTGCTATAAAAAGAGTGTGGGTGTGGGTGTCTTCGATCACTTGACTTGTCCGATGTCCCTGGACCCACATATTAGCTGACCGCTGCACTTCTGGAAGACTTCTCATCCTGTTTTTGAGCAGCTCACATGTTTCAGATCCTTCAACATCCTCATTTTCCGCATCTTGCGCTTTCCTCACTCTTCCAATTTCGTTATTAGTTTTTTGTATACTGTAACTAGTTGTGAAACATGATACATGCTTTTGCAACATATTTAGTGCAAATTACTCCTTTTTGTGGTATACATGAGCAATGAATTACTGTTTAATGGTTTATTTCCCTTGAAATATATGAATGGTTGCTGTATTGTTGCTATGCCGACTAGGATTGAAAAATATCCTGGAAAGCGTCAGAGATAATTCCTAAGAATATATTGCATACTTTTTCCTGTGTACTTTATGAAATTTAGCTTATTTAATGTACTTTATATTTTTACCAAAACTCCAAAATAAGTCTGCATAGGTTTCAGTGTATGGCTTTTTGTTCACTTCTTTATGCTTATTAGGTACTCATTCATATATGTTGATAATTACCATGGGCTGAACTGAGTTTTAATAATAAATGTGAGCTAGGTAATTAAAGTATTACTAAATGTTGCAGATACAAATTAAGTTTTTTGGGTAGCAGAGTAATAAAAACCATTTGACTTTTCATTCCACTAGATGGCGCTAAATGCTCACTGTCTTGTTAGGTCAGCACAGCAAAGGAGAAACTCATGAGCTCTAGCCTGGAGTTGAACAAGACAAAGATCAGGATGGGAAGTCACAGTATATTTCAACACTCATACATAGTTTTATTGCATGATATTTTTACTCTTACTTGATTAGATTGTTGAAGAAAAACTTGTACTTTTACTCAAGTACATTTGGCTTAGTTGATTGAGTTACTCTTGATTTCAATGATTTGAAGAGGGAGTAGGGGTGTGGTGGGTGGGTGGGTAATCGTTTTTAAAGATGCATCAAATCTCCACATGGAGAAGATTCTGAATTGATGCACAAATGACAAAGAATTGATTTTTAAATGTCCAGAGTTCAGTGAGATCTGAAAAGGAAGTAACCAGGCACTGTAGTATCTGTGGTGAATGACGCACAGAGTAAATGTAACGTTCCAGCTGACTTGTCAGATCTCTTTTCCGTTTGTTTTATTAGCACAAAATATTGGAAGTAAGTAAAAAGAAATCCTGAATAGGAAAAAAGATTCATGAGAATTGTTTTATAATCCCATCGCAGCCCTCTTAATTGTAATCAAATTATGAGGTGTCAAGAAATTCCCACCGCTTAAACAGGATGTCAGCTTTTTCCTACATCAGTTTTTAAATCATTGTTATTCTGGCTCAGGAAGTTTTTAATTTATGACAGTTTCTTTTTATTATTAGTTGGATTATGTCACAGGGGTGCATGTGTATGGTTTATATTTTCCTCAGACTAACACAGCTGTGAGAAAATCCTCACAAATTACACAATGACAAATTAACAAAGTTGTTGCAAATTTGCAGTTAAAAATAATTCTTTTATGAAAAAATGTAGCAGATTTACAAGAAAAGGTTGCAAATTTATGATTAAAAACTGGAAAACAGTGATGTGAAAAAGAGTTTGCCCCTTCCTGATTTCTCAATTTTTTGTATGTTTGTCGCACTTAAATGTTTCAGATCATCAAACAAATTTAAATATTAGACAAAGATAACTGTCATGATTCAGGGCAAGTGAGGCTTAAACGCAGAGCTGCGATAACGAACACACTTAAATTTACACAAAACCGGTGCCCGCTGGAGCATTTGCAGCCTACGGGAAGAGAGCAGAAAAGAGATTATTAGGGACCAGGGAACAAGGGGGAAGACGGTGACCTGGGTGGACGTTCCGGGGTCTTCTTGGCCAGGTTAGCATGATTAGCCCTGGAGTACACACCACTACGGTGGAAGCAAACCTGAGGAGACAGAATGGCACAGGAGGTAAAGACACAGATCAACGTGAGGGAAAATAGTTATGGATGGCTTAGATGACAGTAGCAAACCTAACAATCCAGCAGTGAGCTCTTCACACGCTGGCTCTTAAATATGTTGAGCAATTAGGAAGCAGCAGGTGTGTAATCACGCAGGTGTAGGTAATACTCCGGAGCTGGGAAGACAGGAACAGGAGGGGAGGGGGAGCATGCTCGCCTGATCATCACAGTGCCCCCCCCCCCCCAAGGCTTACGCGGGTGAGTCTGATGGAATGCCCGCACCATCTGCTTATCCAAAATGTAGGACCCCAGAATCCAGGACCTCTCCTCCGGACTGTACCCTTTCCAGTCTACCAGTACAGGCACCCATGACCCCATCGACTGATGTCCAGGATCCTCTCCACAGTGTACATGGTCTGACTGTCGATGACCCGGGGCGAGGTGGGGGATCCGGAGGAGGGCAGAGAGGGGCTTGATACAGGAGACGTGGAAGGTGGGATGGATCCGCATCGAAGGTGGCAGGTCCAACCGAACAATGATGTTATTGATGATTCGCTTGATGGGGAACAGGCCCAGATAGCGCGGGGAGAGCTTCCGGGACGCCGTCTTGAGCGAGATCTGTTCGGTGGACAGCCAGACCTTCTGTCCCACCATGTATTTCGGTGCCGCGCATGTCTGCAGTTAGCATAGTGTTGATTCCGCTCCGCAGAGCGAAGGAGGGCAGCTCTTGTGGCACTGCACAGATGGCGACAACAGCGTGCATGGACCTCCACGGATGGAACAGCGAGACTCCTCTCCACCATGGGCAGCAGAGGTGGTGTATAGCCCATCGAGGCCTCAAACAGGGTAAGCCCAGTAGAGGAGAAAACAGTAGAGTTGTGAGAATACTCCACCCAGGTCAGGTGGGAGCTCCAGGTAGATGAGTCGCAGGCTGCTAAGCACCTTAGGGTGGCCTCCTAGGACTGATTGGCATGCTCGGCCTGACCGTTACTTTGCAGATGGCATCGAGATGTCAGGCTGGCAATGGACCCAAAAAATGGCAGAACGCTTTCTACACCTGGGATGTGAATTGTGAACCCCGGTCCGAGACAGTGTCTATAGGGATCCCATGTAGCCAGATCACGTGCTGCGTCACCAGATCGGCTGTCTCTGTGGCAGATGGTAACTTGTGGAGACGGACCAGATGGATGGCCTTGGAGAACTGGTCGACGAGGTTGAGGATCACGGTGTTGCCTTGGGACGGAGGGAGGCCTGTGACAAAGTCTAATGTGATGTGGGACCATGGACGACTTGGCACTGGGAGGGGATGAAGGAGACCAGCTAGCGGGGAAGAGTCAGACTTGTTTTCAGTGCAGGTGTGACAGGTCTTGACATGCTCCCACACATCCCTCCCAAGTGTGGGTCACCAAAACGCTCTCCTGAGCAGCTCAGTCGTACGGGAGATGCCGGGATGTCAGGTGAAGAAGCTGGTGTGCCCCCACTTAATCACCTTGCCGCGTAGCATGGTGGGCACATAAAGCCGATCAGGCAGACCTCCCTCCAGGATGGGCTCCGATGACTGGGCCTGCCGAACCCTCTGCTTAATCTCCCACGAGGGTGTCCTGGGAAAGCAAGAGGAGGGAAGAATAGTCTCCGGGGGAGATGCAGCAGCTGTGGAGGAGGAGGTGAAGGAGGAGTCGGAAGAGAACTGGCGTGAGAAAGCGTCAGCTTTGGCATTACGGGACCCTGGTCAGTACGAGATGGAAAGATTAAACCTATTAAAGAACTGGGGCCACCGAGCCTGCCATGAATTCAACCGTCTGGCCGATCACAGATATTCTAAATCTTTATGATCAGTCCAGACAATGACCAGTTGGCCAGCTCCCTCAAGCCAGTGTCTCCACTCCTCCAACGCCAGCTTAATGACCAACAGTTTGCAGTCCCAAACATCGTAATTCCTCTCGGCTGGCGTTAGCCACCAGGAGAAATACGTGCACGGAGAGAGCTTCTGGTCGGAGCTGGAGCACTAGGAGAGGACAGCGCCCACCCCCGAACCAGAAGCATCCACCTCGACCCCGAACTGTGCCGAAGGATCCACCTGCGCCAGGATGCGCGCGTTGGTGAAGAGGCCTTTCAGGGTCCCAAAAGCTCGTTCAACGGTCTTGGACCACTTGAACGGGCTTTTGGTCGATGTCAATGCGTAAGCAGTTGCGCCACCTTACTATAGTCATGGATGAATCAGCGGTAGAAGTTGGCAAAGCCCAGGAAGCATTGGAGGTCCTTCCTGGACTGGGGCGTTGACCAGTCTACTACCACCTTGATTTTCACCGGATCGGCCTTTAACATGCCCTCGGCGATGATGAACACTAGGAACAAAGTTGAGCGAGTGGAAAATTCGCACTTCTCTGCTTTCACGAAAAGCTGATTCTCCAGCAGCTGCTGTAGGACAGACTGAACGTGGACTACGTGCTCCTCCAGCGTGCGGGAAAAAAATCAAAATATCGTCCAGATACACAAAAACGAACTGGTTCACCATGTCCTGTAAGACGTCATTAAGTAACCGTTGAAAGATGGCAGGGGCATTGGGCAGCCTGAATGGCATAACCAAATATTCAAAATGGCCCAACAGTGTTTTCAATGCCATCTTCCACTCGTCTCCCTCAAGAATGCGGACCAAGTGGCACACATTACAGAGGTCGAGCTTGGTGAAGTAACGCGCCCGTTGGAGGAGCTCAAACGCTGAGTTGATAAGGGGCAGCAGATACTTAGCCTTATGGGTAATCGCGTTAAGCTCACGGTAATCAATGCGCTGCTGAAATGTCCCGTCCTTTTTCTCTATAAAAGAACCCAGCGCCGAGAGGGGCAGACAACGGACGAATAATGCCGGCGCTGAGGGAGTCTTTTATGTAGGTCTCTATTGCCTCTCTCTCCGGCCCAGATAAGTTGTAGAGCCAGCTGGATGGCAGCCGCACGCCCGGAAGGAGGTCGATAGCACAGTCGTAGGCCCGATGAGATGGTAAAGATAGGGCCTTGGACTTGCTAAAGACCCCTAAGTCATGATAGACCTCGGGCATGGAGCTGAGATCCACCGACTCAGCCGGAGGGGAGGAGATTAGGAGAGAGGGAGAGCATGGGGCCGACCGGAGACACAATGAGAGACAAAAGGGATTCCAGGACGAAATGGAGCCCCGACTCCAGTTTGTAATCGGATTGTGAAGGCGGAGCCACGGATACCCCAGAATCATGGAGGTGGTCAATTGAGGCAAGACATAAAACTGAATAGTCTTGTGGTGATTACCAGACAAAATGACCGAAATGGGCTCAGTTTGTTCGGTTATCATCGCGATGCTGCTGCCTGAGAACACCAAGACACTCAAAGGTGTCGGGACACTCCTGGTGGGTATCTGAAATTTCTGGACCATGGCCTGTTGAATGAAATTTTGCTCCGCTCCTGAGTCAATCAGGGCGGAGGTTTTGAACTTGGCCCCTGGTAACTGGATGAGGGCAGGGAGTTCAAAACGGTTCGGGGAAATTTGCGAAGGCCCTCCCGCCAGACCCCCCATGGCGACTGGTGGGCTGGGTCTTTCAGGCCGAATTGGGCATTTCGATATTGCGTGGCCAGGGACTCCGCAATATATACACACACCCGCCCTCTTGCGACGCCGGCATTCCCTTGGAGTCAGACAGACCCTACCGAGGTCCATCAGCTCCAGTAACAAGGCCGGCAGAACAGCATCAGAGGCCGGGGGTGGGGGCGCTGTGGAGCGAAAAGGGGAAGCAGTGGCCTTCTGCTCCCTTGCATGCTCCCTAAACCGGTTATCCAGAGCCACTGCCTGCGCAATAATTTCATCCAGAGAGGTGAGGAATGCGCGGATAGCCAGCTCGTCGCAGAGGTGCATATCCAGGGCCCAGAGGAAGGCGCTGCTCAGAGCAGCGTTGTTCCATCCGAAGTCTGCCATGGCGACCCAGAACTCGACAGAGAAATTGGCTACAGACCGGTCCCCCTGTCGGAGTCCCATCAGCTGGCTAACAATGTTCCCCTCACTCTCCGTATGGTCAAAAGCCTCAGAGAATTCCCGCACAAACCGCTCGTGAGTGTATAGGGGCCCGTTTGGGCTGCTCAAGACGGTCTGTGCCCACTTAAGTGCTCGGTCCTGCAACAACAAGGTCATGAAGTGGATTTTAGCCGAATCATCCCTATACTCCCCTTCCACCTGCTGAAAATAAAGCCAGCAGTGGCGCAGGAACCCTTTGTATCCCCCCACCTCCCCCCATAGGGGGCAGGCAAATGAACAGAAATGTCCCTGCAGATGGCAGAAACTGCTGGAGCAGCAGGTGCAGGGGGAGGCGCCGCACCAGGAAGCTGACACAAGTGGTCAGCGATGGTGGCCAATTGCTGGGTGATGGTTTCAAACTGGTCAAATAGGAACTTGACCCAGCATTCCGTGGTTTCCAAGTGCCAGAGTGCCGACTGTTCGCCCGGCTGAGCGCTCGCTAAGCCTCGATCTTGGCTGGATCGTTCTGTCATGATTCAGGGCAAGTGAGGCTCAAACGCAGAGCTGCCAGAACGAACTCTCAGACTCAGAAGTAAAAATGCACCAGTTTATTGCAAAAACCAAAACCTAACACACAACTCTAAATAAAAGTGCAAAACTAAGGAAAAGAGGAAAACAAAAACACACTTAAATTTACAAAAAAACGGTTCCCGCTGGAGCACACGCAGCCTATGAAAAGAGAGCAGAAAAGAGATTATTAGGGACAGACTCTCCACACGAGGAGAATAAACCAGGAGAGCAAACTTACTCAATGAGTAGAGAAGTCCGGCAGGGAACTCCTGCGTGGACCAGGGGAACAAGGGGGAAGATGGTGACCTGGGTGAACGTTCCGGTATCTTCTTGGCCAGGCGAGCGTGATCAGTACATACCACTATGGTGGAAGCAAACCTGAGGAGACAGAATGACACGAGGCAAAGACACAGATTAACGTGAAGGACAATAATTATGAGTGTATTAGATGATGGTAGCAAACCTAACGATCCAGCGGTGAGCTCTTCACACACTGGCTCTTAAGTACGCTGAGCAATTAGGAAGCAGCAGGTGTGTAATCACGCAGGTGTAGGTAATACTCCGGAGCCGGGAAGACAGGTACAGGAGGGGAGGCGGAGCATGCTTGCCTGATCATCACAATAACAGAAGTAAACACAAAATGCAGTTTTTAAATGAAGGTGTTTATTATTAAGGGAAAAAAATCTAAACTTGCATCAACCTGTGTGAAAAAGTGATTGTCCCTAAACCTAATAACTGGTTGGGCCACCCTTAGCAGCAACACCTGCAATCAAGCATTTGTGACAACTGACAATGAGTCTTTTACAGCGCTGTGCAGGAATTTTGGCCGACTCATTTTTGCAGAGTTGTTGTAATTCAGCCACACTGGAGGGTTTTCAAGCACGAACTACCTTTTTAAGGTCATGCCACAGCATCTCAATCGGATTCAGGTCAGAACCACTGCTGAGCAAAAAGACAATAAAGGCTCGTCTCAGTTTTGACAAAAAACATCTTGATGATCCCCAAGACATTTGGGAAAATACTCTGTGGACTGACGAGACAAAAGTTGAACTTTTTGGAAGGTGTGTTTCCCATTACATCCGGTGTAAAAGGGACACAGCATGTCAGAAAAGGAACATCATACCAACAGTAAAAAATGGTGGTGGTAGTGTGATGGTCTGGGCTGTTTGGCTGCTTCAGGACCTGGAAGACTTGCTGTGGTGAATTGAACCATGAATTCTGCTGTCTACCAAAAAGTCTGAAGGAGAATGTCCGGCCATCTGTTTGTGACATCAAACTGAAGTGCACTTGGGTTCTGCAGCAGGACAATGATCCAAACACACCAGCAGTTCCACCTCTGAATGGCTTAAGAAAAACAAAATGAAGAATTTGGAGTGGTCTAGTCAAAGTCCTGACCTGAATTCGATTGAGATGCTGTGGCATGACCTTAAAAAGGTGGTTTGTGCTCGAAAGCCCTCCAGTGTGGCTGAATTACAACAATTCTGCAAAGATGAGTGGGCCAAAATTCCTCCACAGCACTGTAAAAGACTCACTGCCAATTATCTCAAACGCTTGATTGCAGTTGTTGCTGCTAAGGGTTGTCCAACCAGTTATTAGGTTTAGGGAACAATCACTTCTTCACACAGGGCCATGTAGGTTTAGATTTTTGGTGGCGGAGTGGTTAGCACTGCGGCAGCACAGCAACTCACCCTTGGCCGGGGGATCCTGGGTTCGATCCCAGCCCCCGACCAACAGTGATCTGTGTGGAGTTTGCATGTTCTCCCCGTGTCTGCGTGGGTTTACTCCGGGATTTCTCCGGTTTCCTCCCACATGCCAAAAACATGCAAGTTAGGTTAATTGGCATCAAAACTGGGGATTCTAAATTGTCCTTAGGTATGACTGTGAGAGTGAATGGTTGTCTGTCTCTCTGTGTTGGCCCTGTGATGGACTGGCAATCTGTCCAGGGTGTACCCTGCCTCTCGCCCAAAGATGCTGGGATAGACTCCAGCCCCCCCGCGACCCGAAAAGGATTAAATGGAAGAAGATGAATGAATGAATGAATAAACACCTTCATTTAAAAACTGAATTTTGTGTTTACTTGTGTTATCTTTGTCTAATATTTAAATTTGTTTGATGGTCTGAAACATTTAAGTGTGACAAACATACAAAAAAAAAGAGAAATCAGGAAGAGGGCAAACACTTTCACACCACTGTATACGAAACCTCTACCTAGTTAAGTTAAAAAAGTAAATCTTTATGTCTCCACATCATTGGGACTCACATAAGAAATGCAATTTGTATATTAACTCCAAATCAGTTTACTGTGTCAGTATTTAGCACATATCCCTATGTAACAGCATTTTTGCTTTTTCTTGTTCCTGAAGTAAGTGGAAAATACCTAGGTTTTCCTCTTCTAACTTTGCTTACATTGCAGTTATGATGTAAAAAAAAATGACTGTCTTGTAAACCTTTTTTTTTTATAACTTTAACATAAATACAGTACATGTCAGTTTTTATTTATATCCCTTATGTATATGACAAATTTCTAAATGTCACTGGGCATGGTTACATAGCCACAATAATCTGATAACTGGATGCTTATAATCAGATTTGATGTGTTTACATGCACTGAATAAATGGATCATTGGGCAGTACACTACATGTGTTTATGTGATTTCTCATAACCCAATGATAGCCTTAAACTGATTATTCTGTTTATATGACTCCTCAGCTAATCAGATAACTCCAGAAATCCAATTACAATCAGTTTGTTAGTGGGCATGTACTAACCGTTATAAAGGTCACAAAAATACATTTTGAAGGGAATAACGGCTACTTTCTGTACTTTTACACCATGAAGAAAATTTGTGTTCTCTTGTGTATTGTACTAAACAAAAATAGATTAATGTAAAGTTGGCAGCACAGTGGGGCACTGGTTAGTGCTTTCCTCTCGCAGGATGGTCTTGGGTTTGAATTCCCCAGTCAGCCAGCTCAGGTCTGGTGAACTGTCCAGGTGATAAGCAACTGTTTTACTGTGTCATCAACTGTGTTTTCTACTTTTTCATTCCCTGACCCTCTGTGCTTCAGCTGTTGGAGCAGGCGTTAGTGATAGAGGAGCAGCTCCGGCGGGCGGCTTACCTGAACATGACACAGGACCCGAGCCACCCGGCCATGGCGCTCAACGCACGTTTCGCCGAGGTGGAGTGCCTGGCCGAGTCACACCAGCACCTCAGCAAGGAATCCTTAGCGGGCAACAAGCCAGCCAACGCTGTCCTGCACAAAGGTCGGTGACGAAGAGGAGAAGCAACAACTATTGTCTTCATTATCGATGGAGACAACTTTTGTATTAGAGGATCTGAAGGAAGCAAACTTTGGGTGTTTTTGGATTCTTAAAAAGTCTTAAATTTTTTTAAATCCAAAATTAAGACCTTAATTATCGTTAAAAATGACAGTCAGTCTTGAATCTGTCTTTCAAAGGTCGTAAAATATCAAAGATTTGATCAACACAAAATCTTTGTTTTCTTTCCCTGTGGAGTGAAGTCCTTGTTTTACGTTTATGAACTTCTAGTTACTTTTTTATCATTTTAACATACTGTAACTGCAAGTGAAATGAGTGGAATTAACAGTTGTCATTTCTTGTAAATTTGCAACTTTTTAATGCACTTTTTAAATTGTTCTCATAAATTTATCACTTTTCTTGTAATTGACAGATTTTTGGTAAATTTGCTCAGTTCTCATAAATCTGGAACTTTGCAACATTCTTCTATTAAATTTGCAACTTTTTGTGATACAATTGGCTGTTGTAAATTTGCCACTTTTTTGTATAGATTTGGAACTTCAGTTTTATTTGGTTTTTTCTAATTAATGTACAACTTTTTAATTTAAACTTTGATTTTTTTCTCATAAATTTTCTACATTTTTCTTGAAAATTTGCCACTTTTTTCTAATAGGTTTTTTACTTTACTCTTGTAATTTTTTCCTCAGAAATTTGCCATATTTCTCTTGTAAATTTGCATCTTAATTCTAGTAAAGTTGCAACTTTATTCACCTAAATTTGCATTTTTTTTCCTAGGAAATTTGCTTCTCTATTTTTTTAAAATTTGCCAGCTTATTCTCGTACATTTTTGACTTTATTCTTGTAAATTTGGAACTTGCTCCTCAAAATTTGCCACTTGAATTTTGTAAATTTACGACTTTATTCTCATCTTTTGCACCTTTTTTTTCCTTTAAGTTGCAATTTATTGTTGTGGGATAATTTCAGTTTATCTGAATGACTTAATGGGAAAGTGGTGAAGTGCAAGTTCAAGCTCGACTGACTGTAAAAAGTTTGCACTAATTTCAGTTTGGTAAATAATTGGACAAGACTTATTTTAATGTGGTGACAGATTTTGTTTTGCAAATGTGAGGTTTTGCATTTAATCAAGAGTCCTTAAAAAGTCTTAAATTGAACTTTGTGATGGCTGCAGATACCATGCAGCCATGAAATGCAGAAGGATTAGGAGGGCGATTAGATTGTCAGACTGATAATGTAAGGCATGGGGAGGTGGAGATGCTTATCAACAATTCTCACTGCCGCTGCTGTTGTGCAACCTTTCCCACTGCGCTGAACGTGTTGGTGTGCCTGGCGTAATACCAAGTAGCTTACAGCAGACGAAGTGAACTCTTCAAACATCTCCTCACTTGCTCCTTAGCAGGTCTGTCCATGTTTAGATCACTCTGTCTAAACAATAACATGCTTACTACACTGCTGTTCTTGTTCTCATCACGGATCCTGTAGCAGCACTAAACTGATGGCTGAGGCATGAGGGACTTTTCATCAAACTCCAGTCGACTCTGTGCTCGATGATTAATTTCGTGTCAGCTTGTGATGACAGAGAGGTCAGATAACAAGACGGGGAGCTGTGTTATCAGTTTAAAAATAGCACCCACATAAATGTGCTTTTTAAACATCTGTTACTCAAGATTTGTAGAAGCAAAAGCAAAAAAATGTTAAAATGATACTAATAAAAGAACTCACCTTCAATTTCAGGCAACTGTCTCCTAACTGGAATCTATTTTCTGATTTTCTATATTAAGGGGATTCTCTCCCTTTGAAGTCATACAGTACCAACGATAGAGGAAACTGTCTGAAAATGACAATTTGGAACAGTGCAAAGCCTCAACGTTTGGTTCATAGCATACAGCGGGGAAAATAAATATTGAACATGTCAGTATTTTTGTCATTAAACATATTTCTGATGGAGTCATTAGCACCATCGATTTGCGATTTGCACCAGCTAATGACCCAAGTAATCCATACAGACAAAGAAATCAATCAACAATCAACCGGTTCCGGTTCCGCCGGACCGGTGGTGCCACACGAGTCGGCTGCCCGTTGCAACAGCCTTTTTTTTATCTTCCTTCTTCTTTCTACACCTTTCACTCTGTATATATATCACAGACGCACGGATCGCCCCGGGGGTCTCCCGGGTCGGCGGACGGAGCCACGGTTTGCAGCGGGAGACGTTACAGCGGGGAGGAGCTAGTGCTAGCTAGCACTTGGCCGCCGCCCGGTGCTAATGGGAAACTCGACATACCGGGAGCTGTAGCAAAAACGACGCGGGTGCCGGGCTGGAGTTTAGGCGGCGTGCAAGAAATATAAGACAGAATAATAAAGAGCGATGGCAAGAACCAAGCAGACCGCCCGTAAAATCTACTGGAGGAAGAAGCCCCCCAGGAGACAGCTAGCCACCAGGGCTGCTCGGAGAGGCGCTCCGGCCACCGGCAGAGTGAAGAGGCCTCGCCGTCACAGGCCCGTGGCTCTGAGAGAGATCCGTCGCTACCAGAAATCCACGGAGCTGCTCATCCGTAAGCTGCCCGTCCAGCGCCTGGTGAGGGAGATCGCTCAGGACTTCAAGACCGTCCTGCGTTTCCTGAGCTTCGCCGTCATGGCTCTGCAGGAGACCAGCGAGGCCCACCTGGTGGTCTCTTCTTCGCTAAGGGGGTCACCATCATGCCCAAAGACTTCCAGCTGGCCCGCCGCATCCGCGGAGAGAGAGCTTAAACTTTCTGCTGCACATTCACCAACCAACCATAATGCTCTGCACTGTGTGTCTATGTATATACATTTATAGTAATATGGACATATGTTTACTAGATGTTGTTTTTTCTTGCCTTCTGATTGTTGCTCTGAGTGTTGCTATCCCTGTGCTGTTGCAATCCTGGAATTTCCCCATTGTGGGACTAATAAAGGCTTATCTTATCTTATCTTATCTTAACTGTGTTCACAAAACAAGTTATATTTAATAAAGTGTAATGACACGGGGAATAAGTATTGAACACACTTGGTGAAATTCATTTAATATTTAGTCGAAAAGCCTTTGTTGGTAATAACAGCTTCCAGACGCCTCCTGTATGGAGAAATTAGGCGCAAGCATTGCTCAGGAGTGATTTTAGCCCATTCTTCCACACACACTGTCAAATCTTGAAGATTCCGTGGGTGTCTTCTATGAACTCTGATCTTCAGTTCATTAGATTTTCAATTAGATTCAGGTCAGGTGACTGACTGGGCCATTCTAGTAGCTTTATTTTGCTCCAGAGGAGGAAAATTACATTTTTGTCCAAAATACATTGTACATTTTTGTCCAAATGTACAAAAGTACATTTGTCCATTCAGCTTTCCTTCATTATATGAAGTCTGCCTGTACCATGTGCTGAAAAACACCCCCACACCATGATGGGATGTGCGGTGCCATTTCTCCTCCAATCATGGTGTGTGTTGTGGCATCCAAAAAATTCAATTTTGGTCTCATTTGACCAGACTATAGTCTCCCAGTATTTTACTGGCTTGCCCAAATGTTGTGCAGCAAACTTTAAATGAGCTTCAACATGCTTTTTCTTCAGCAATGGAGTCTCGCGAGGTGAGCGGGCATTACTTTTTTATTTTTTTAAACATCAGTACCTGCTAACTCCAGGTCTTTCTGGAGCTCTCCATGAGTGGTCTTTGGCTCTTGGATAACTCTTCTGATAATTCTTTTGACTCCTTTGTCAGAAATCTTGCAAGGAGCTCCTAGTTGTGGCCGGTTTATGGTAAAATGCTGTTCTTTCCACTTCCGAATAATGGCTCCAACAGTGCTCACTGGAACATTCAGCAGCTTAGAAATGCTTCTGTATCTAATGCCATCATTATGTTTTGCAACAATAAGGTTGCAAAGGCCTAGAGAGAATTCTTTGCTTCTACCCATCATGAGTTCTTTGTGGTGTGACAATCTGATAATCACAGACCTTTTTAAAGGCTATCAGTCAGGACTTCCATCCATCCATCCATCCATCCATCTTCTTCCGCTTAATCCTTTTCGGGTCGCAGGGGGGCTGGAGCCTATCCCAGCATCTTTGGGCGAGAGGCAGGGTACACCCTGGACAGATCGCCAGTCCATCGCAGGGCCAACACAGAGAGACAGACAACCATTCACTCTCACAGTCATACCTAAGGACAATTTAGAATCCCCAGTTTGATGCCAGTTAACCTAACTTGCATGTTTTTTGGCATGTGGGAGGAAACCGGAGAAATCCCGGAGCAAACCCACGCAGACACAGGGAGAACATGCAAACTCCACACAGATCACTGTTGGTCGGGGGCTGGGATCGAACCCAGGATCCCCCCGGCCAAGGGTGAGTTGCTGTGCTGCCGCAGTGCTAACCACTCTGCCACCGTGCTGCCCCAACGAGCTGAAATTAATTTGCACTTATGGGGGATGGGATAGCTTTCTAAATTCTGATGGATTTCAGCTGGTTTCTTGGCTTTCTATGCCTTTTTGCACTGCTTTTTCTTCGTGTTCAATACTTATCCCCTGTGTTATTCCCCTTTATTAAATATAACTTGTTTTGTGAACACAGTTGCCTTGATTTCTTTGTATGTGTGGATTTCTTGGGTTGTTACTGATATCTGGTGAAAATCTCAGAAAAATAGCTCCATTCAGAAATATGTTTAATGAGAAAAATATTGATGTGTTAAAAATTTACTTTCCCCACTGTATATCAATAATGTCTTGTTGGGGATGCATTGATCCCATATTAGTATTGGATATTGGGTCCAGTATGACATGAATTGGTATCAGAAACACAGCTGCTGATCCAGTGTCCAGTCCATACACATTCAGTTCTGCATATAAAGTCTGGAAAAAATGTAAAGTTGCGCTGCACGATGTTAGGAATACATGCAGTATGCAATATTGTTGTTGAATCTTGCAACAGTTGTATGACTTACAATATCTAAACAAATATTCAAGTATACCATGTTAAAGTCTCTCTGCTTTAGCAACAAGTTCTTCAAACACATTTTCCTCCACTGTCTCTATCACAGTGCTGCTCAAACTCCATTCACTATAATTTATTCCTTCTTCTGCAGTTGCAGAAGAAGTTCCGCTATGAAGAAGTTCCGCTATTGCTCTTGTTCTACGCTAAAGTGCATTAACGCCACCTACTTGGAGTGTCATAATACAGAAGCAAGAAAGGAAGTAGATACCAACTGTTAAAAAACAAAACTAAAATATGAATAATTGAAATTGCATCACAGTATTTGGGGTCATAATCACAATTGCACATTTTAATAAAAAGCCCACGAAATAGTGGAAATAAATGACACATTCTTGATTATGCGTACAGCAGGTCCGGTATTGGCAACTTCTCCTTTGGAAAAAGCCAGTTAGAGGAACTGTTGGACAAAGAAAATCTATAAGGAGCCACAAAACATATGTGAAGCATAAAATAAATGTAACACATCTGAACCATAAGTAAAAATTTGTGTTTGTTTTCTCTTAATTTTTTATAAACTTGCAACACTTCAGAAATTTGCTTTTTTAAAAAAAAACAAAACTAAATTTACGCCTTGTACTGTATATTCCTCTTTTCTCTCATAAGTTGGATTTTCTGCATGCAAATTAGTTTTTTCCCTTTCTCTTAAATTTGCAGCATTTTACTTAGTTTATTGAAGCGTTTCTCTTAAATATGCATTTTTTTCTTGTATGTTTGCAGCTTTTATTCTTACATATAGGATATTATTGGGGAGGTTCTCATAAATTTTTAATTTTTAAGTTAGAAATTGTTTTTTCTTCTTTAAAATTAGCAGTTTTCTTTAATAATGTGTTTACTATAAAATGTTGCATTTTTTTGTAAATTTGCAAGATTTTCCTTATAAATTTGACACTTTGTCATAAATTTGCAACTTTTTTCTCATAAATTTGTGAGTTTTGTTTTTAGTTTTTTGTCAAAGCCATAGGAAGCCATTGGTTGTGGGAACAATAGCTCCACAGGTTGTAAACCCCTGCTAAAGGTAAACCTTTGCCTTTCCCCTGGTTGAGTGTTGTTCATGTTCTTTGTCGTCATCCCTGTAGTGCTGAACCAGCTGGAGGAGCTGCTGAGCGACATGAAGGCCGACGTGACTCGGCTACCGGCCACGCTGTCCAGAGTCCCGCCCATCGCCGCCCGCCTGCAGATGTCCGAGCGGAGCATCCTCAGCCGACTGGCCAGCAAAGGCACTGAGACACACACACCCCCGGTCAGTTTTAACACACACACACACACACACACACACACACACACACACACACGCACACAGTCACGCACTCTCACTCGAGTTTAAACTTGTTCAAGCTGTCTGTGCACAGTGGAAAAATAATAGATGGAGGATGTCCAATGAAAATCCAGCATTCATTATCCTGTCACCCACTTGTGCCTTTTCATTCCAAAATTGCATAGTCAGCATTTTTTTTTGTCATCCAGCATAATTCCAAAGGGATTCATTTTTATTTTCCTTATCATCATATAATCTTATGTTTAAAGTCCAGACGTGGTTGTTGCAATGTTGTAATTAAGTGAATAGCTTTACTGTTGGATACTTTTTACCCTCCTCTGAGTGCATTTGTGAGCAGGGCTGTTTATGGCTTTTTGGGGGGGCCTGTGCAAGATTGTGTTTGGGGGCCCCTATTTATGAAATGGGGAAGCCTTGCAAATTTACATGAAAAGTCACAAATTTATGGATAAAAAGTTGCAAGGTTAGGAGGAAAAAAAAGTTGCAAATTTATGAGGGAAAAAAAGTAAAGTGAATTTGATTGTCCCCCAAAAAATGTTGGAGGTGAACTTGTAGCCCCCCCTCCTCCCACAGTGGCTTTGGTGGATCTTTTCATTTTGTCTACTTTGCTTTATAGCCAGAAATGGTTCTCTTAAAAACCCTGCATTTTGACTCATGTACATTTAGTTGTACTGCTCAGGAAGTATGTGCTTTATTACTATCTACTGTTTCCTTATATTATATTGTTCATTATTGTCGAGAGTAAATATGGATGGATTATTTTTTTTTTCTAAGAATAAAAAGAGAAAAAAATTTGAAACTGTTGGGGAAAAAAAAGTTTAACAAAAAAGACTAAAAAGTAGGGGTGCACCAAACAGTCGGCCAGTCGTGCCGATTGTTTGGTGGTTTTTTGTCATCTGTCCCTCCTTCGTGCCAGGGAAGCAAAGAAATATATGCATTACCATTAACAGCTGGACTGTTAAAACAATTCAGCCAAATTCAATCATATAACTCTCATACAACTTTTATTGTAACCTTTCACATGACAAAGACCATTTCTGTGAAAAAAAATGACTGTTTCCTCAATCAAAAGCTGAGAGTCACGTGTGTCTTTTCAGATTTTTTCCACCGCTAGCTCTCTGGGAAATGTAATTTTTATGCGCAGGATACTACAAGTTCAGCTAGCTTCTTTCTAGCAATGCGAATTTATAGATAATTTCCCCTGTAATCACGTGGATGGAGAATAAATCTCGTTGAAATAGATCTATTGGACCTGTGGCAATGAAACAGAATGTGATTTTGTTAGATTTTTATTGATTCTGGGAATGCAAGGAAGCGTCATTGAGTCACAGCTTTTAGCCTATGCTAACGTTAGTCAGCCGGCTTTTTTTCAAACAAAGCTGCAAATTTTTGGATTTTTCTCCATGAAATAACGTGGATGGACAATAAATCTCACTCGAATGGATCTATTGGACCAGTGGCAGTGAACCAGGACTGGCTTTATTTAATCATTAATTTGGGGAATTCAAGGACGCTTGATTGGTGAGCTGCCGCTGTGTTGCTCGTTTGATGCGCTGTTCACTGCCGCTGTTGCGACTGGATCGCAAATCTTTTTTAATAGCCAAATAGATGGAATTCTACGCTTTCAAATGATGTATGAGTACTAACACCAAACACACTTCACTGCGTGGTAGCACAGCGTTGGGTTTTTGACTGTCACTCACGAATGTCACGAGGTTAAACCATCAGCTAATCGGCCTTCGCAAACTATCAGTTATTTTGCTGATGGGCAGCGACAGTTGACCTCGTGACTATCGACCAGTACCTTTGTCCAGCCGATGTATCGTGCATCCCTACTAATCACACTATTATTAAAAAACAAAAGGAAAATTTTAAGAAATAAAGTAGCAAATTTATTATTAAAAAATCACAAATATCTGAGAAAAAATGTAGCAAATGTACATGAAAACTGTCTCAAATTCATGAGGAAACGCTCTTTAGATGAATAAAATTTTAAATATATAAGAAGAAAGTCACAAGTTGATGAAAACAACCAAAATTTATGAAGAAAAAAGTCAAGTGGATGAGTAAAAAATGGTAAATTTACATGAAAAAAAGTTATAAATTTGAGCATAAAACTTCACAAGAATAAAGTTGATCATCACTACTCGGGTAACTTTTCTAATATATATCTTCTTCCTTGTCATCAGTTTTTTGTGACTTCACATGAGTAATTAAAAAGGATCTTAATATCACAAGTTAATGCTACTTTCACTAGAGTACAATCTCTGGCTACTTCACCCACCGCTGTGTAACTCTATCATGGATCATTCCTGAAGAAAAGCTTCTTTTATTTAACTCTTGGTGTATCTTTCTCTTTGTGTGTAGCCCATACCTCCAGGACCCTACGCCACCCCTCAGAACTACGGTGCCCCCTTCACTCCGGCCCCACCCAGTGCCCTGCACATGGGAGGGGCCAACTACAGTCAGATGCCGCCTGGATCTTTCATAGATCGTTCAGGTCAGTGTTCAGAGCTCTGATGACTCTGTTAGTGACGGTGTGGTGACACCAATGGAGTCACTGATGGTGTTAAAATAAATGTTTCTGGCTAGTTTAAGGAGATTTAAGAGGACTCTGATTTTTTTTTCTCATATTTTCTCCGTTTTAAAGTCGTTGTTCTTCTATTGTTGCTCAGGAAATTTTGATTTACTGTATATATAATTTTGAGATATTAGATGATAGATGTGGATAGTTTGTGTTTTATTTCCCTCAGACTAATGTAGCGCCACAAAGTGATAAAGTAGTAAATTTGCAAGAGAAAAACTGCAAATGTATGGGTAAAAGTTTGCACATGTGCAAGAAAATGTTGCACATGTATGTGAAAAGCCTTAAAAATGTATAAAAAAAAGTTCCAGATTTTTAGCAAAAAGTTGCAAACTTGTGTATGAAAAAGCAAGTAAGAAAGTAGCATATTTGTTTAAAACTAGTAATTTTCACATTAATCACATTTAATCTCATTATTGCATTTAATTGCATTTATTGCACTTAACTGCAGACATTGAAACCCCCGTGCTCCCTCCAGAGGAGGGAGGAGGGTTGGGTACCCGGGGGCATGCGGCATGGTAGCCGGGGCGAGGCCACGCGCTGCGCTGAGGTCGGAGTTCCGCGGCGGCGGGCACACCAGACTTAATTGCATTAACACACGGCCCACGTGATAATTTTTCTATTGATGGCATATAGGTGAGAGAGAAAATTATCACGTTAATTGTGTGTTATGGAATTAATGTGATTAAATGTGATTAATGCAACTAAAATGTGATTAATGCAAACACCACTATTATACAATATTCCATCCATCCATCCATCCATCCATCCATCCATCCATCCATCTTCTACCACTTTTCCGGGGGTCCGGGTCACGGAGGCAGCAGTTCAAGCAGAGAAGCCCAGACTTCCCTCTCCCCAGCCACCTGCTCCAGCTCTTCAGAGAGGATACCAAGGCGTTCCCAGACCAGCTGGGAGACATAGTCTCTCCACCGAGTCCTGGGTCTGTCCCGGGGTCTCCTCCCAGTGGGACATGCCCGAAACACCTCAAGCGGGAGGCGTCCAGGAGGCATCCTAATCAAATGCCCATACCACCTCAACTGACTCCTTTCAATGTGGAGGAGCAGCGGTTCTACTCTGAGCCTCTCCCGGATGACTGAGCTCCTCACCCTATCTCTGAGGGTGAGTCCAGCAATCCTACGGAGAAAGCTCATTTCAGCCGCTTGTATCCGCAATCTCGTTCTTTCGGTCATTACCCAAAGCTCGTGACCATAGGTGAGAGTAGGAACGTAGATTGACTGGTAAATCGACAGCTTTGCCTTAGAACTCAGCTCCCTCTTCACCACAGCAGATCGGTACAACGTCCGCATCACTGCAGATGCTGCTCCAATCCGTCTGTCGATCTCTCGCTCCATTTTCCCCTCACTCGTGAATAAGACCCCAAGATACTTAAACTCCTCCACTTGGGGCAGGAGCCTGTCCCCAACCCAGAGAGGACAATCCACCTTTTTCCGGCTGAGGACCATGGACTCGGACTTGGAGGTGCTGATCCTCATCCCAGCCGCTTCACACTCAGCGGCAAACCGTCCCAGCAAGAGCTGTAGGTCATTGCTGGATGAAGCCAACAGGACAACATCATCTGCAAACAACAGAGATGAGATCCTGTGGTCACCAAGCATGACACCCTCCATTCCCTGGCTGCGCCTAGAAATCCTGTCCATAAAAATTATGAACAGGATCGGTGACAAAGGGCAGCCCTGGCGGAGTCCAACCCTCACTGGGAATGACTCCGACCGAGTGTTGGCAATACGAACCAAACTCTCACAACAGTCATACAGAGACCGAATAGCTCGTAACAACAAGCCCGATACCCCATACTCCTGAAGTACTCCCCCACAAAAATCCATGAGGGACGTGGTCAAATGCCTTCTCCAAGTCCACAAAACACATGTGAACTGGTTGGGCAAACTCCCACGAACCCTCGAGAATTCTCAAGAGGGTAAAGAGCTGGTCCGATGTGCCACGGCCAGGACAAAAACCACATTGCTCCTCCTGAATCCGAGGTTCGACCAACGGCCGGACTCTCCTCTAATATATTATACAATATTCATAAATTTATTGGAAAAATTTACAAAATTATTTAAAAAAGCATTAATTTATTCTTTAAATGTCACAAATAGGAGAGAAAGAAGTGCATTTACAGAAAAATGTAAATGTAAATGTAAACTGATCCTCTTCATCCCAGGTGAGACATAAGGCCGCAACAAGCAATCTCCACTTTGCTCTGTCCTTTATTTGAATTGATGGAATAGCCACATATAGCTATGTTAAAGGGGTCATTGAAAAATGTTGTTTTTTGCAATTTTTAACCTTTTGAAATGCGTCTATTGGTCACATGAGTATCGACAAAACATTAAAACGCTAATTTCTGTTAAACAAAATGCACATTCTTTATATGGTTTCTGTGTCCGTTTAGCCATTTTGACTCTTCTGGATTTGCCACGGGACGTCGTAAAATGGTAAACCCAGCCCAGCACTGTCCCCGCTGCACTATTATTGGCCAGCCTTTCCGTCTGTCATGTAGCTAACGGTTTATAGAAGTTTGTTTACCAAACACAGTTTATATTGTTATTTTCTTTAGATTTCAGTCAGCCTAATAAATATCACTGTTTTCACCTGGTCCACTTATTGAACCATTAGCATTTGTGTGCTAGGAGTCAATCCAGCCGGTTTTGATCACTATTTTCTGTAAATTTTAATCACTGGAATATCCTAGTTCATCTGCAACACTTGACCATATACAGTATATACGTCATTCTTAGACAATATTTTGGCTTATTTTCTTCTAATATTACCTATAGCTGGGACCAAAGGCGGATAGCTTAAGCTAGCAGTTTAGCCACTCATTCACAAATGTTTCTGTGCTTATTGTACTCCAGGGACCGGTCGTATCCTATTGACCACTGAAACCACACACCTCTGTCCAGCAGTGATGCTTTATTTCATTCATTCTTCAAGACAGATTTACATTAGTTGGCTCAGGCTGGAGCCACGGTGGCCAGCTAATGTTACAAAGAGGGAGGGTAGAGTTGAATGTGGTCTGAGTTTTAAAGAGACATGCACTGAAACCAGGCGTTCTGCGAAAAGCTGTAAAATATGATTCATAAGGATTTGTCAATAATTAAATGATTAAAGAAGATTTGACCAAAATATGTCACAAATATTTCATTGAGACCTGTAGGTGCTGTTAAAATGGGGAAAAGGTGCAAAAATGCATTAAAAATTGTGCAAATGTAGTAGTAGAAAATTGTACATTTGCATGAAGACAGTCACAAATATATGAGGAAAAAGTGCTAATTTGTGAGGAAAAATCCTCACAATTAAGTGAGAGTAAAGTTGTTATTGTCTACTTAAGTAACTTTTTAGTAGATATTAACTTGGTCTTGTGCAAATATATTTTTTGGTAACTGATACATATATATAGTGTTACTTGACTACAGTCTCTGTCTACCCACCTCTGGCATTATTATTATTATTATTATTATTATATAATACTAATACTACTACTACTACTGCTAATAATAATAAACTGTATTAGGTCTTCAATAGTTTCTTTGTACTGATGTGTTATGCCAGATTTATGCTTTTCTGCAGATCTGCTGTATTTTCACTGCAGTCGAAACTTGCATAACATCATAATTGATTTAAAGTCATTCTGATTTTGTTGTTTTACACCAGACAGCCTCTTTCTGCATAAAAGTTGGCATTGGTTATGTACTGATTACTTCACAAATCACCATCAAATGCTTATAAGAATCTGAATGGATTAAATGCCTAATAAAGTTTAGACAATACGCAGTCCTGGTGAGTCGGTGCAACAATGACAAAGAGCAGAAAAGCAGACAGGGCAAGATGAGGCAACATTAGTGCCACTTGTCGCTGAGAAAGTTGTTTTCTTTTGCTGCAGAAATGCCAAAAATACAGAAATGCAGAAGCTACAGTAAACACTTCTGCACAGCTCACAGCTGCACAGTCATGCACAACCTTGATCAGGTTCTCGCTGCCTCAGCTTGAATTTCTAATCTAAAACAGGGAGCGTTATGATTCTGGTGAGCAGGCAGGAAGGTTGTGACAAAAGGATCCTCATGAGAACTATGAGAGGATTTTACTGCCTGTTCTACACCGATGAGAACATTGAGAAGTGAAAATTTTGGATGTTCTTGTCTTTCTGTTATTTGCAAGTAGGTCTGTCACAAAATCACTTTTTTTTTTTTCTGTAAATACCTCGCTGACAATCAGTGGTGGGTAATAACTAGTTATATGTACTCAAGCACCTTTTTCACAAAATTGTAACTGTATTATTGTGTGGTACTTTTTACTCTTCAAAGAAAAGCCTGTACTTTTGCTTGTACTCTTTGAGTAACTTCTGATTTCCTTGCCATCATTTTCCAAATCATTTTCTTCTGTTCTGGCTAAGGAAATACTAGATTTATGACTGTCTGCTGTTTCTTTATATGATTTGGATCATATTAGATGCCACATGAGTCTAGTTTGTGCTTGATTTTCCTCAAATTTAAGAGAAAAACCTCGCACATTTGTGAGAGTAAAGCTGTAGATTTACAAGAAAAAAGCTGCAAATGCACAAGCAATTAGTTGTGAAATATCTAAGAATTAAATCTACTAAAATCCAGGAAAGGTAACAGTTTTATTACTTGACATTGATACCATACAGTAGCTGCATCTACGACAAATCTCAGACAAGTTCAGATTTGGGTGACCTTGAACTCAGGGCCAAGGTGATGGGTCGTCGGTAAACATGGTAGCTTACAAAGGAAATGACGTAAATGTTTCCCACTGACACCATAGTTCTATCTTTGAAAAATCTGGCATGATTTCCATTTCAGCTCTTAATGCCAGCAGGCTGAAGGGTGCCGCTGTTAGCCGCCGGTATATTATATAACATTACAGGTTTTGTTAATACCAGTATACCACTACACTCTTTCTTATACTTTTCCCTTTATTGTGAAAGTCTAACACTGAACTGACGGTGGTCCAGTGCACAGTCACAATCTGTTTAAACAGGAGAAAATACTGCAGTTTGTCCTCTATATGAACACAGACGTTCATGAAAAGACGAGCAGAGCAGTCTCGTCACAGTTATGCAGCTGAATGTTTTAGACGGTGCCAGGGCCTCAGATACCCACTGATGATGAAGCCCAAATCTGGCTCCAGACATCGGGCCCTGATTACTTGGCATCTCACGCCGAGGATGAGCGGTCCCAGTCCAAAATTCTTCCCCTATTTTTAAAGTTATCATCTGAGGAATTCCATCTTTATATGGTTATGTTGTTGTGGAAAAACATTCAGCAAAAGAAAATGAAAAAAATGACAAGGCTTCATAAAATAGACTGCTTCTGGAGAATGTGTGGGGGCCACGCTGTACCAGAGGTTCACAACCTGTGGCTGTGGAACCACATACCTGTAATTTTGATTAGATAAAAGAGAACAGAAAGAATTCTGCGATCTATGAGAAAAGCTGCAACTTTGAGAAGAAAAAAGCAAAATTTACAAGGATAAATCTGTAACTTTATAAGAAATAGGTTAAAACTGTCTAGGGCTGGGAATTGATTAAACATTTCTAGCTAATTAATTGCACATTTTCTATAATTAATTGGGATTAATTGCTAAAACTACAATGAAGACACAATGAAAGAAATATTTTTAAGCAGCTTTTATTTTTTTTTTTTTTATAAAATATATCCGTAACCTTCATATTCAACAAAAATACTGCGAGAGCAACATAAAACACTTGATAATCAAGAATGTATATTCAATTAAAAAAACTGATGATAGCGATTTGCAATATTCTTTTTCAGTTTGTTATAAAGAAAGATTTGATTTCTCTTTAAAGCTATCATTTTTAATATTCAAAGATTTTTATTTGTCAATACTTCTATACATACAGGACATACAGCAGAATTGAAATGCCGTTTCTCTCTCTGTTAGTGGTGCACGCAATATATAAGAAAAGAAGGAATAAGGATGAAAAACAACAACAGCCGCTATCCTGCTGCTCCTCCCTCTTCCTCCGAGGTAGCCAAAAGTATCCATCTGTGTTATAACTAATCACGCCAAGCAGGAATACTTACGTAGCTACAAACGCTCTGTCCAAATCTGCCTTTTTTCGGGGGGGGGGGGGGCTTAAGCAGACATTCACAGTAGAAAAGCGTACTTGGGAGATAGGAACGATTTTACTCTTGATTTGTCTTGTAAATCACAAGAAACATTTTGCAGACATGTTAACAAACAGAAAAAACTTGATTTTTGCCGGAGTGTCACTTTAACGAGTTAATATTGCGAAAAATGCCCTAAAAAAATTTCCAAGAAAAAGTAAAAAAAAAAAAAAAAGATTAAAAGTTGCAAGCTTACAAAAAAAGCAGCAAGTTGATTTAAACCTGAATTAACATGGGAAAATTAGAAATATTAAGAGTAAAATGTTGCAAATTTGCACATCATCTTCTTTCGGCTGCTCCCTTTAGGGGTCACTACAGTGGATCGTCTGCCTCCACCTCACCCTATCCTTTGCATCTTCCTCTGTAACACCAACCCTCTCCATGTCCTCCTTCAATACATCTATTAATCTTCTCTGCAGTCTTCCTGTCTTCCTCCTGCCTGGCAGCTCCATCTTCAACAATCTTTATCCGATATATCCACTATCCCTCCTCTGCACATGTCCAAACCACCTCAGCCTTGCCCATCTTACTTTGTCTCCAAACTGCTCGACCTGGGCTGTCCATCTGATATACTCATTTACTGTCTTGTAAATCTTCCCTTTCACTCTAGCAGCTAGAGTCTAGCTGTTATCTTCTGTCACAGATTACCCCTGTCACTCGTCTCCACCAACTCCACTCTGCCTGCACTCTCTTCGTCACCTCTCTTGTGCATTTTCCATTGCTTTGGATGGTTGACCCCAGGTATTTAAACTCATCTACACATCTACATGTGGATCCCAAATCTAATAGCTCCCCGTGGCTTTATAGGCTTTAAGTATACAGAGGGAAAAAATGTGAAACATAAGAAAACATAAGAAAATTGAAACATGAGAAAATTGTCATGTGAAAAAAGGTTGCAAAATGTGCATGAGTTGCATGTGTTCTTTTGTTGTTTGTTTTGTTTTTTTACAATAAAATCCCACATTTATAAGGAGAAAGTTGCAAATTTATAAGACAAACTGCAAATTGTAGGAAGAACGTCACAAATTTGCAGGAATTTTTTTTAAAAATTTTTATAAAATTGTCAAGTAAAAAGTGTCAAATGTGCACATGCAAATCAGCAGCTCCCTGTGAAATTGACCCAAACACTACAAAAAAAATCTCACAAATTTACAAGAAAAAAGACAAATTTATATGCCAAAGGGTACAATTATGAGACATAACGTCACACATTCGTCAGAAAAACTGCAAATTAAAAGAAAATGGTAAAAAAAAAAACCCTGCAAGTTACAGTTGGGAAACTTCAAGCAGCACTATGTAATTTTCACATTCGTGGTAGGAACACTGAAAGGACTACAACTATGGCGACTGTGACCTCAGTCAAAATAGCCAATCACAGGGTGTTGATGGTACAGTTGTGCCCTGTGATTTGCTGTTGGAAGTGAGGTCATAGTCATCAGAGTTGTCGTCTTTGCAGTGTTCCTACCAAGAACTGAGCTGTTGTAGGCAGTGCGGGTCCACTCAAGCTATGAGGGAAGTGACATTCACTCAGTCAAAGTCATTTCTGACCGATTTTCAGGTGAAAATCTTACATAGGGTTGCTGTAAACAAAGCTGCAAATCCAAACGTCGTAATTTTCTGATAGAAAAGTTTCATATTTAGGTAAAAATCACCATTCACCCCTGCACTGCACTCACTTTTTTAATCAAGAGCAGCATTATACAAGCGTAAAATTTCATTATGCGGTTTATAGGACTTACACGGTTGCTTCTTAGGCTGCGCTGCTTTGAGCACTTTGAATGCTTTATCTCCACTGAGCTGCTAAAGTTGTGAAACCATAAAACCCAAAGAGGAGTCTGCATCGGAAAAAAAAAAAAAAAAAAAAAACCCATCTGTAGCCGAGTTTTCTGATGTGGCTGCCAGATGGACACCTGAAATAGACATTACCACAATCAAACACAAATGTGCCGTGTCGCTATATTAAGGCATTTTCGTCTTTTAACAACCTCCAAACCCCCAACGCTCCACTCAGCACTTACAGGACCTAATGACACCCTGATACACACGTCGTCTGGATTGCAGGAGGGTTTATTTTCGTGTTGTGGCATCTTGTTACTTGTGGAGTGAAAAGATTTTGGAATTAAAATCTTTCCCTTTTGACTTCTTGTCCTGCCGCCTGCAGCCCGTCGGAGCTCAGTGGCCCGGTATGTGAGTTTATTTTGCCCATAATCAGTTTGGGTGCAGCATATGCTGTGCAGACGCTCTCTCTGTTGTGCTTGTGTGTTCGTGTCTGGAGATATTTAGATAGCGCTGATTCTGCAGAGATAACCGGTAGAACCTGATATCCCCCAGTAGCTTTGCCCTAAAAACCCCACAACACCCAGCTCTCTTGCTCCGTGTATCTTTTTTTTTTTTTTTTTTTGTAATTGTAGACGGAGACATCTGTCAAAAGCATTGCGTTTCAGAGAGCCAGGGCCTATCTCTGAAAATGTCATTACGCTCTCAGCCCGTCTGCGCCCCGTCGTGCCAAGAAAACATTCGGACTTTGTACCAAGGTATTTTGAGTGGGACACAAACCGCAGCAGCTTGGTTGTGTAAACGCTGTGTTGTGACTTGTGATACCGTTAGAGGGCTGGGCCCAGCTTCAGCCTGCTCAGAAATAGTCCTGCACGACTTGTGCTGCTTCGTGTTTTCCTCTTTTTTTTTTTTTTTTTTTTTTCTTTTGCTCACCAGGGGCCTCGTGGCGAGCGGCTGAGTGGGGTTGCAGTCTCAACAATTCAGACCACATTTATGGTCTTGATTGGGGTTGTGGACCTGGATCGTGACCTCTTTAGTTGCAGCCAGGGAGGAGAAAACAAAAACTAAAGCAGGAGGCGTGGACAACTCTTTTGATTGTTGTGACCTCCTCCATTAACAGCAGAGAAGCTCCCACACTTGAGTACACAAAACATGTCCAAAAATACCTCTGCTGCGGCACTCTGACTGCACAGCCACGGCTTTAGCTGCACTCTGTGAACTGTAACGCAACAATGCACCGAGTGAGCGATTGTGTTTTGTGTTGTCTCACACGTGGCGGTGTTTTGCACAATGTCCCGAGTTGTGTTTTTTGGAGAGCCTGTTTCTTCCATCAGGAAGTGGCACATCTGCACTTAAACGGACTCTAGGCAAAACTTCACCTTATAGGGGTGTAGAAAGTTTAAAGAGGAGTGGAGCCCTCCTGTCTGCAAGCACCCCCGTCCCCGATGAAGTGCCCTACAAAAAGCGAAGTCCCTACGGGGGCCTGTTAAAGTGTCACATTATCCTGCTCCCCTCTCCGAGTCTCCACTACAGTCTGCCGCTTGTCTGCCCCCACAGAAGCCGCTGCCGGGGCCACCGTGGGAGCTGCCGGCGGAGCCTCGGGGGGGCCAGGCGTCTTCCAGAAGACCAAGGAGCACGACGTGGTGCAGCGGCAGCGTGTGGTGGACCTGTGGAAGGACGGAAAGTCAGAGGGGGCCATCGGACATGAGCTGAGGATGCCCAAGTCCACGGTGCACAGCATCATCGTCAAGTACCGGCTCAGCAACACCGTGGAGAACCTGCCGCGCAACGGCCGACCAAAGAAACCCTGATGGTTGGGGGTCGGAGGTGACTCGGGACAAAGGTGTTTCAAAGACGGAGCACTTTGACACAGCTGGAATACGAGGCGATGTTAAATGGAGAAGGCACGCTCAGGGGAAGCCACAATGAGGAGATGACGTTTGGCGTGAAATGAAAAGCACTGGCGGCCCTTTGATCGGCTAAGAAAACAATCAATCAACTGCAGTGAGGGAGAGGTGAAAAGCTGGCCCTCAGATCAAGAGCTAATGATGCCCGGGGGGACGGGAAGGGGGTGGATTTATCTGGCTCAAACATGCGATTGTGAAGGCCTTGAGTGAAGAGAGGAGTAGTTATTCAAATATGGAAGCTGAATGGGAGAAAAAGGCATCAAAAGCGTGATTCTCCTTTTTTTTCTTTCTCTCTAATTCCTCCTCATGCAGATTTCTTTAGAATCCTTTTATTTCTTCCTCTGAGCCGAAAAAGATTTCCCCCCGGATCAATTTTTCATCTGCCGGCCGACTGAACATAGCTGTCCCCCCGATCTGACCCCGTACTCCCTCATTCCTTCACGGTCCCTCCACTCCTCCATCTCCCTTTTTTTTTTTTTCAGTCGAACAAACATACTTGTACACACACACATGCACAACCTGGAAAACCTGCAAAAAACTTAATTTATCTGCTGAGCATAGGCGGATGAAATCCAAACTTGGAGTGGAGAAGGTGAAAGTGGACATAGATTATCTTGCACACACAAAAAAAAGAAGGAAAAATAGTTTTCTAAGTATAAAACTTGACTTCCCATGGACTCTGTTGCCCTAGCATTCCTGAGTGCAACCAAGCATGGAAACAAGAAACATTTGTAGATTAAAAAAACACACTAATGAGGAGCAAAGTTGCTCTAACCCAGCCTGGTGGGACATTTGTACTGTATTAGATACATATTTACTTTTGCACCTTTTTTTCTGTGTGGGGAGGGTGTCAATTAAAGGGAAATATCACTCAAATGTAAGAGATGTGTGTCCTTTTTTAAGCCTCATACCAGTAAAAGTCTGCAGCTCCTCCCCAAAGATAAAGACTAATTATTGAGAGAAAAAAGAGAGACTTTTTTTGGCCCTCCAAGCTTCTTTATTGTGACAGCGTGATGGATACCATGCTGGAAAATGTCCTCGGAGCCCCAAGAAAATAAAACACTCTGCACTGTGTCTCCGATTTTTTTCCAGTTCACTGAGTGTGCAGTAGATCTGTGACACAAAGCAAAAAAGGGGGATGAACTCGTCTGAAAAGTGAATTAACAGTAAGACGGTGCAGGAATTTTTTTAAATTAGAAAAATGAGTGCGCTTTCCCTTTGAGTTTTAAAATGGACCTGTTGTGCTTGTCCGTATTTTCGTAGATTCTCCTGTCAAACTGGGCTAAAGGCTGAATGAAGAGTCCAGTGTAGAGCCAAAAAACTCTCACACTTTTTTCTAATATTCAACCTTGACAAGGCAGTGTTATAAGAAAAGATATGGTCATTTCAGGTGAACAGCAGCTGTTAAAATCTTTTTTTGTTGTTGTTTTTTGTTTTAAGGGCAGCCAAAGATAATAAAGGAAAAGCAGAAGAAAAATGGCTCATTTTAGGCAGAGACTGTTATCTGTTAACGATATAAGAGACAACATGAAGGATTAATTTAGTGCAGTGAGTCATACAAGGCTACTCTAGAAGAAAACAAGAATAAAATGGCTTTATTTAGTAGGGCTGGGTGATTAACCGAAATAAAACCAAAACAGACGGTCAGGACATAAAACCGATGTAATCTTGCTCATGTCAGTTCTTCTGGTTCTTCCTTTCTTCCTGTTGTGTACGTGTGTATATGAGCACTTTCATGTACTGCCCCTTTAAGACTTCTCCTGCGTGCTGTCATATGACTCTGTAACCCAGGAGCAGTGCAGTCAGCACTGTTTGGAAGCAGCAGAACATGGCAGAAAAGTTAAAACAACTTGTACTGAAAAGAAATGCAGTGTCTGCCCACACAGTTTGAAATCATCGACTTTGTTTCATTTGGGGATGCTGGGAGGGCACGAACAGGGTGCACCAAGGCTAACATGGAGTGCATCAAGGCTGGGTCCTGTTGGCCTCTGACTGCTCTCTGTGCCATCGACTGTTTTGCAGTGGGTTTGGACGACAGGGTCGACAAGCTAAGGCTGTATTAAGAACCCAGTCTGAGATTTGTGGCCCCCGTGTGGTGTAGGGCTGCAGCTAATGATTATTTTGGTAATCTAAGGACTATTTTTTCGATTAGGCGACTAATCGTGATTATTTCTCTCATGTCCACCATCTCAGCTTCCTGTTGGCATGGCTCCTGTTCGGGGCTCCAGGTAATGTTTTGCCTCACCTGTTTAAGCCTGCACACCTGTGAATATCACTTTGTCGTCAGTCTCTGTCTTAATATAATGTAGCCTATGATAAAAAGTTCCCATAGTTAAATAATGACCCATCAAACATGAGTTGGAAACTTGAACTTGACACTTAATTAGAAGTGTTTGTAGCAACACAATTAAATAACAGATGTTAAAGTGCAGTTTTTTTTTAAACCCAAAACAAAGTGCAAACACTCAAAAAGCAGCCTCTGCTACTCCATAAATGGCTGTTGTAACTCATGTTCAAAACAATCGAGAGTAATATTCAACTCCATTAAAGTTTAAAAAAAAGAAGAAAATAACAAGCTAGTCCATCCTGTTTGAAATCTTGCTGGGTCTAGAAGTTTAAAAGTTTAATTAGGCTTCAGATGAAAATTAAAAGAACTTCTTCCAGTCCAAAACAAATTTACAAACACTTTAAATATCAGTGCAGGAATGTGAGCCTTCACTACACATACAGTGAAATATTTAAACCGTTTCAATTTATTTGTGATGATTATGGTTATCTTTACCTCTGCCAAAGGGGGAGGTTATGTGATCATCGGCGTTGGTTTGTTTGTTTGTTTGTCTGTTTGTTTGTTTTTTAGCAAGATAACTCAAAAAGTTATGGACGAATTTTCATGAAATTTTCACAGATTGTCAGAAATGGAGTATCCTACAGATGATTAGATTTTGGTGGTGATCCGGATCACTGTCTGGATCCAGGAATTTTTTGTTTGTTTGTTAGCAAGATAACTCAAAAAGTTATGGACGGATTTTCATGAAATTTTCACAGATTGTCAGAAATGGGGTATCCTACAGATGATTACATTTTGGTGGTGATCCGGATCACCGTCGAGAAGAAAACCGCCATTACGGAAAATGCCATTTTCGTCAATAACTAATGAACCACTAATCCTATCATTGCGAATCCAATTGCTTGTCATATGTTTTCATGGTCAAGGAATCTGAAAACGTACACACAAACACTGTATGGGGGGAACTGTGGCGCTAAACCGCCATTACGGGCAATGCGATTTTCGTGAATAACTACTCAACCACTAATCCTATCATTGTCAATCCAATTGCTAGTCATATGTTTTCATGGTCAAGGAATCTGAAAACGTACACACAAACACTGTATGGGGGGAACTGTGGCGCTTGGCGGAGGTCTGCGCTCTCCGAGTGCTTTTCTAGTTTTTAATGAAATTACAAATTGTGGTATTCTAATTTTAGAAAGCTTGGGAGGAGTTTAAGTATCTTGGGGTCTTGTTCACGAGTGAGGGGAAAATGGAGCGAGAGATCGACAGACGGATTGGAGCAGCATCTGCAGTGATGCGGACGTTGTACCGGTCTGTTGTGGTGAAGAGGGAGCTTAGTTCTAAGGCAAAGCTGTCGATTTACCAGTCAATCTACGTTCCTACTCTCACCTATGGTCACGAGCTTTGGGTAATGACCGAAAGAACGAGATCGCGGATACAAGCGGCTGAAATGAGCTTTCTCCGTAGGATTGCTGGACTCACCCTCAGAGATAGGGTGAGGAGCTCAGTCATCCGGGAGAGGCTCAGAGTAGAACCGCTGCTCCTCCACATTGAAAGGAGTCAGTTGAGGTGGTATGGGCATCTGATTAGGATGCCTCCTGGACGCCTCCCACTTGAGGTGTTTCAGGCACGTCCCACTGGGAGGAGACCCCGGGGCAGACCCAGGACTCGGTGGAGAGACTATGTCTCCCAGCTAGTCTGGGAACGCCTTGGTATCCCCTCTGAAGAGCTGGAGCAGGTGGCTGGGGAGAGGGAAGTCTGGGCTTCTCTGCTTGAACTGCTGCCTCCGCGACCCGGACCTCCGGAAAAGCGGTAGAAGATGGATGGATGGATGGTATTCTAATTTACCAAGATGCACCAATATTCAGAATGAGAGCTGTTATTACCGCGACAATAATAGAGAATACAAAAAAGTAAGCTGCTCCTGTAATTCCCTCATTTACTGCAGTTAACATATTAACCAGTATAACGGAAGCAGCTCAGCTGTTAGCAACCATTGTCCAAGAGAGATTATTGTCCGACAGCAGGTAAACTATTTAAATGGTACAGACTAATACTGTGGTCAGATTTCTAAAGCTGAGAGAGTTGCTCATTGAAAATAAGAAGTGCTAACTTTACTCACTAACCCTTACCAGTGCAGTCTGCTGATAGGTGGCCAGAGATGGGGAACGGAGAGGAGGAGGGAATGGATGCATTGCTGGTATACAGCTGTGATATGACAACTCTGCTTTACAGTCTACATTTACCTTGCTTCATTTATTTATTTTCGGTAAAATCCTCCCATACTTTGAAAACTTTTGGCCTTCTCAGTGATGTTCTATCCGTGTCGCTTCTTCTTCCCTAAAACGGTTAAACTAAACATTTCTGCAGCATACATATAAACTTTAAAATTAAATGATTTGTTGACAAATAAAAATCTGCGCTGATGAATTTTTATGATCGATGTTATCGACAACATCAACTAATCTTTGCAGCCCTAGTGTGGTGATGGCATGGTTATGGCTGCTTGAAGGGCTCTCCTGGGCAGCTGGCTGCCCTCCATTGTGAGTCATGTGGCCCACAGGCCCTCAACAGGTATGTGTGGACACTGACATCTGCACTGGACAGTGTTAAGTTTTTTGCATGTGTGTGGGGTGACAATGATTCTATTCTTAATTATATTCTGCAAATTTATGGCCAAATCACTACAGTGATATCTTTATGGATACCACACTCTGGTGGCTTAATTTCAAGTCTCGACAGTGAACTATAAGGGAGAAGAAAAGAGGGAGACAAAAAAAAAACCCCAAAACACTTGAAAGCTTCAAATAACTCTGATGTTGATTTCAGGTCAAATTGCCAATCCCTATTATTAAGTGATTTATTGTGTTAAACCAACTCAAACCAGACTTGAATCCTTTATCGAACTTCAATGGGCATATCATCATGTGATAGTATGACAGTAATAGTAATGGTAATAGTAATAACAATCATTGAAACAATCATCTAAATCCTCCAATAATAGTCTCGGGTTAAACTTTCAAGTATTTCAATGAGTGACTTTAAAGAGTGATAATACATGTAAACATCTTAGTCCATACATAAAAGAAAGTCAGATTAAACACTTAATAATGCAGTTGGGAGTCTAATTTCTCCTGCATGTAAACCCTCATTCAGACCCAAACTGACCTAGGTGATCTGTTTAGCGTCTCAAGTTTTTTTTCCCCGTGCTTTGACCTGGAGCAGAATAACATAAGATGTGGTAAGTGCTAGAGCGTACTAAATAGCATACATTTCATTTGTAGAAAAAGTAAAGTGTTCAACATGTACAAAATGTACAGCGCTGTAAAGTTATCCATGTTTTCACCTCTGGACATGCTGCTATTTGCCCATTAGCTAGCTTGTTTGTTGTACATTTTACTGTGATGTAATATGTCAACAGGAAATAGGTTTAATACTACCTAGTTGAAAGGGGGCATATTACCACCTATTCTAGAGGAGACTAGCGGTGGGGGAAAAATCAGTACAACGTAATATCGCAATACTTTGTGGTGGCAATAGTATATTGATTTGGAGACACCAGTATTGTGATACTTAATTAAAAATTATTATTATACCTCATTGTACCCCATGAAACAAATGTTTGTGACCCGTTTGTTCGTTTGTCTGTTCGTTTGATTGTTCATTCATTTGTTCATTTGAAAACGTGTTGTCACCACTAAAAATTCTACATTTTTTTTTGAATGAATGAATGAATGAATGAATCTTTATTTCGGATAGTACAGGTTAAAAGAAACTGAATAATATAACAAAGGGGGAAAGAAAATCCAACAAGGTCAAATTAGACAATAACTCCTCTGATTATACAATTCAACGTAAGTTATCCGAAATGGGTGATGGCTGAAGCCGCAGCTTATATTGCCCACCCATATTCCATCCAAGAATTCAAAAGAGAAAAAAGAGAAAACAAGACAAGAGTGATTACAATTCAAAAACAAAGCTAAGACAAAATGTGACAGGAAAAAAGAAAAAGAAAAAAAAAACTAAGCTACAACACAACACAGGCTGGATATGATTAGATTAGATTAGATTAGATTCAACTTTATTGTCATTACACATGTATGAATACAAGGTAACAAAACACAGTTTAGCATCCAATCAGAAGTGCAAAGGACAGCAGTGCATTATATACGGTAATTAACAGTATGTGCAATTTAAGCAAATATATGCAAATATATGCAGCAGTGCAGAAAGTTAAGAATGCTGTTATGTGCAAATAATGTGCAATAAGTTAGATGTAGTTATGTAGTTATGCAGTTATGTACAGGTGAGGATGGTAAGAGATGATGGTAAGAGAGTCAGCGGGGAACTAAGTTCAATAACGTGACAGCTGTTGGAAAGAAACTGTTCCTAAACCTGCTGGTTCTAGTCCGAAGGCTTCTGAAACGTCTTCTGGAGGGGAGAAGCTGGAACAGTCTATGTGCAGGATGGTTGGAGTCCCTAAGAATGCTGTGTGCCCGGCGCAGGCATCTTTTCCTGTAGACGTCCTCTATAACTGGAAGTGGAGTCCCTGTGATGCGTTGGGCGGTTTTCACCACCCGCTGCAGCGCCTTGCAGTCAGCGACAGAGCAGCTCCCATACCAGACTGTGATACAGTTGGTCAGGGTGCTCTCTATCATGCAGCGGTAGAAGTTGCTCAGGATGTCAGTTGACAGATGGTTCTTCTTCAGTGTCCTCAAGAAGAAGAGGCGCTGATGGGCCTTCTTGATCAGGCTGGTGGTGTTAACTGACCAGGACAGGTCCTCCGAGATGCGGGTCCCCAGGAATTTGAAGCTGGGGACACGTTCAACAGCTATGCCATTGATATGGATGGGGTCATGTGTCTCTTCCCTCTCCTTCCTGTAGTCCACTATGAGCTCCTTGGTTTTGCTGGTGTTAAGGAGCAGGTTATTGTCAGCGCACCAAGTAGCCAAGTGCTCAACCTCTGCCCTGTAATCTGACTCGTCGTTGTCCCTGATGAGTCCAATCACCGTGGTGTCATCTGCGAACTTTATGATGGAATTGGATCCATACATAGGCCTGCAGTCATGGGTGTAGAGGGAGTAGAGGAATGGGCTGAGCACACAGCCCTGTGGTACATCAGTGTTGAGTGTGATGACGGAAGAACGGTTGGGGCCTGACCTAACATGCTGGGGTCTGTTGGTCAGAAAATCCATGATCCAGTTGCAGGTGGAGGTACTGATTCCCAGGTCCCCAAGTTTAGTGAGCAACTTGGAGGGGATAACTGTGTTGAATGCTGAGCTGAAGTCAACAAACAGCATTCTTGCGTAGGTGTTCTTGTCATCCAGGTGTGAGAGTACATAGTGCAGCGCTGTAGAAACCGCATCCTCTGTACTCCTGTTGCTCCGGTAGGCGAACTGATGAGGGTCCAGTGTAGGGGGCAGGCCTTTTTTGAGCTGTGCCAAGACCAGTCGCTCAAAGCACTTCATGACTATGGGCGTCAGTGCCACAGGGCGATAGTCATTTAGGCACGATGGTGTTGAATGTTTCGGCACTGGTACTATTGAAGTAGTCTTGAAGCACGCTGGTACCACGGCCTGGGCCAGGGACAGATTGAAGATGTTTGTGAAGACCCCTGCCAGCTGCTCACCGCATGCCCTCAGCACACGCCCAGGAATGCCATCAGGGCCAGCAGCCTTACGTACGTTGACATGACTCAGTGTGTTACGGACGTCGGTGTGGGTGAGTGTGAGGTGGTGGAGGTCATCAGAGGGTGGGAAATTGATGTTCTTTTCGTTGTTGTCCTTGTCAAAACGAGCATAGAAGTCATTTAGCTCATTGAGAAAGGGCACAGTCATGGCTATAGGTATGGAGTTGCTGGGCTTATAATCAGAGATAGCTTGAATGCCCTGCCACATACGTCGGGGGTCAGAGTCCCCAAAATGTTCCTCCACCTTCAGCTTGTAGCTGTGCTTGGCCTTCTTGATGCTCCTCTTCAGATCTGCCCTGGATGAACTGTAGGCCTGTGCATCACCAGATCTAAAGGCATTGTTACGTGCTTTTAGCAGAAGCCGCACTTCTCTGTTCATCCACGGCTTCTGATTTGGATACGTGGTGATCTGTCTTTCCATGGTGACACTGTCAATAGTGGTGTTGATATGGTCCAGGACTGAGTGGGTGTAAGAGTTGATGTTTATGTGGGAGCCACAGGTAGCCTGAGAGGTGAACATACTCCAGTCTGTGTTCCTAAACTTCTCCTGGAGTACAGAGTCAACCCCCTCTGGCCACACTTTGATGGTCCTCACTGATGGCTTCACCCGGTTGATGAGCGGTACATACTTGTGGGTAAGGAACAAGGATAAGTGATCAGACTGACCTAGGTGGGGGAGGGGAGTTGCTGTGTAGGCTCCCACAATATTGGTGTAAACATGGTCCAATGTTTTGTCCCCTCTTGTGTGACAGGAGGCACGCTGGTAGAATTTAGGAAGCACTGTCTTGAGGTTAGAGTGGTTAAAATCACCCGCCACAATAAATGCTGCCTCTGGGTGTGCAGTTTGTTGTTTGCTAATAGCTGCATGCAGTTCTTTCATAGCAAGCTTAGCATTAGCATCCGGAGAAATGTAAGCGGCTGTTATGATGGTACAAGTGAACTCGCGTGGCAGATAGAAAGGTCTACATTTAACCATGAGAAACTCCAGGTTAGCTGAGCAGTGTCTCTCAACAGTGACAGAGTTCGTGCACCAAGCCTTGTTAATATAAATGCACAATCCCCCCCCTCTTGTCTTACCGGAGTCAACTGCTGCTCTGTCTGCCCAGAGCGTGTGTAGGCTGGCTAGCTCGATAGCATTGTCGGGTATTCCACTGTGAAGCCATGTTTCCGTAAAAATCATGATATTGCAGTTCATAAGTCTCTTATTGTTGGTGATCCGAAACCGTAGTTCACTCATTTTGCTCGCCAGAGACCGTACATTAGCAAGGAAAATACTGGGTAGCGATAGCCGGTGCAGTGTTAGCTTTAGCTTAGCTCTTAGCCCACCGCGCTTACCCCTCCTTTGTTTACGATCTTTACGCCGCCTGCGAGCACTTCAGGTCGGCCGGGAAGCCTGCCGAGCGTCGGGAGTTCTCCAGAGCTCCGGGATGAGACGTAGATTCAGACGTAGGTTGCTGATAAAAAGGTCGTTATCGTTGCTTTGTAATCCAATATTCAAAAGCTCATCTCGGGTGTAAGATGTAAAAGCAGAGCTGTTCTGAACAAACATACCCGAAATGAGCAGAAATAACACTGCTAGTCCCCAGAATCTGGTAGGACGCTGAGCCTCGCGTTGTGCACGCGCCGCCATCTTGTTGACAATGTGACAATATGACAATCCTTATGTGATTTTACATGTCATCTTGTATATATGTTTGGAGTATTTCTTCCTTTAGTTTTTGTTTAAATTGTCCAAGCGTTGTACATGATTTTAATCCAGGTCCAAAATCGTTCCATAATTTGACTCCTTGCACTGAAACACAATGTTGCTTGGTGGTAGTTCTCACTGAAGGTTTTTGAAATATACATGTTCCTCTAAAATGGTATTGATTCTCCCTTATTTGGAACAACTTTTGGATATTTGCGGACAGTGATAGATTCTTCACTTTAAACATTATTATTGCAGTTTTAAAGTCAACCAGATCTTTCAACTTGAGAGCTTTTAGTTTGAGAAAAAGTGGGTTTGTTGGTTCCCTGTAAGCTGCTTTGTTTATTATTCTAATAGCTCTCTTCTGAAGCATAACGAGTGGATATATGTTATATAATAACGAGTGGATATATGTTTGTTTTATATGTATTTCCCCATACTTCATTACAATATGTCATGTATGGGAGTATTAATGAATGATACAAGGTATATAGTGTGGGTTGATTCAGCAAATATTTCACTCTGTGTAATATTGCAATTGATTTGGATATTTTACCTTTAATATAATTAATATGTGACTTCCAACACAGTTTATTATCAATTATTACTCCAAGAAATTTAGTTTCAGATACCCTTTCAATCTCTACACCATTTACACTGAGTTTAGATTCTGAGTTGTTGTGATGGTTGTTAAAGACTATAAATTTTGTCTTACTTAAATTGACCGTTAATTTGTTTGAATCAAACCACAGTTTAAGCTTTCCTAATTCCTTTCCGAGTGTATCCAGAAGTTGTTCCAGATTGCTTCCACTGCATAATAGATTAGTGTCATCAGCAAACAATATTAAGTCCATTTTTTCAGAAACTTTACTTATATCATTTATATACATGTTGAATAATAATGGCCCCAAAACTGAACCCTGTGGGACTCCACAAGTAACCTTCAGTAACTGTGAGTTTTCGTTACCAACACATACAGTACATACTGATATCTATTCTTTAAGTAACTACTTAACCAGGACAGTGCTACTCCTCTAATACCACAATTTTGTAGTTCCTTTAATAATAAATTATGATCCACTGTATCAAATGCTTTTTTAAGATCCAGGAATACCCCAACTGAATATTCTTTATTTTCAATGGCAGTTGATATTTTTTCTATAAATTCCATTAGAGCAAATGCAGTTGTCCTCTTGTGTCTGAACCCATATTGCTGCTCACACAATAAATTATTCTTCAGTATGAAGTTGTCAATTCTCTCATAGAATATTTTTTCAAGTATCTTGGAAAATTGCGGCAATAGTGAAATTGGTCTATAGTTTGAGAATTCCCCTCTGTCACCCGTCTTGTATATCGGAATTACTTTAGCTATTTTCATTGCATTGGGAAATATACCTGTTTGGAGAGACAGGTTACAGATATACACTACCGTTCAAAAGTTTGGGGTCACTTAGAAATTTCCTTATTTTTGAAAGAAAAGCACTTTTTTTCAGTGAAGATAACTTTAAACTAATCAGAAATACACTCTATACATTGCTAATGTGGTAAATGACTATTATAGCTGCAAATGTCTGGTTTTTGGTGCAATATCTACATAGGTGTATAGAGGCCCATTTCCAGCAACTATCACTACAGTGTTCTAATGGTACAATGTGTTTGCTCATTGCATCAGAAGGCTAATGGATGATTAGAAAACCCTTGCGCAATCATGTTAGGTCTGCAATGCTGTAATTGCTGCAAATGGAGGATTCTTTGACGAAAGCAAAGTTTGAAGGAAAAAATTATTATTTCAAATACAAATCATTATTTCTAACCTTGTCAATGTCTTGACTATATTTTCTATTCATTTTACAACTCATGGTGGTAAATAAGTGTGATTTTTCATGGAAAACACAAAATAATTGTCTGGGTGACCCCAAACTTTTGAACGGTAGTGTACGTCAGTGGTTTCACTAAGCATTCAATAACAGTTTTGACTAAGAGCATGTCAATACCATCACAGTCCGTAGATGTTTTACTTTTAAACGATTTAACAATTTCAATGACCTCTCTCTCGTCTGTGTTCTTTATGAAAATGGAGTCTTTTATAGCAGTGTTTTTGCTTGTTGTATCATCTGTAGGCGCCATAATGGGTATTTCTCGAGCCAAATTAGGACCAATGTTAACAAAAAAGTTATTAAATTCATCTGCAGGTGAAGCTGCATTCGCACTCTGAGTCGTTTTATTATTTTTTGAAAAATCGGTTGGGTAGCTTGTATTTCTGCTTTTATTTCCAAGAATACTGTTAAGTATTGTCCATGTATTTTTAATATTGTCTCTGTTTTTCTCTGTTAACTTATTTTTGTATGTTTTATACCGCTGCTCTGCTTCTTTTGTCCTTTTCTTTAGGAAAGCTTTATATAATAAATTTTTCTTTTTACATGCCTTTTGTAATCCTTTGGTTAACCATGGCTTATCGGCAAATTTATGTTTAAGCTTTTTCTTTACTAATGGACAATTTTTTTCATAAAGAGTGGTTACAATGTTTATAAAAGCGTCATAAGCTTCATTTACATCTGATACATAGACTTCTGTCCAGTCTTGCTTCAGCAAGTCCTCTTTAAAAGAACTGATTGCATTTGGTGATTTGTATCTGAACGATTTTAAAACTTTTTCTGTATTGGCCCCCGTGTGGCCATGGATAAGTGCAAAGGTTGACAAGTGGTCACTTATATCATTTATCAATAATCCACTTTCTATTTTCGTATCAATAATATTAACAAACAGGTTGTCAATAAGTGTAGCAGAGTGAACTGTGATTCTACTGGGATGTGTTATTGTGGGATATAGACTCATGCTGTACATAGAATTCATGAACTCTGTAATTACATTTTGTTAATGTGGATTTAGTAAATCAATATTGAAATCTCCACAAATTACTACCATTTTCTTACTAGTAATATTATTGTACAGCTCGACTAATTTATCTCTGAATGTCTCAAGGCAAGTTCCCGGCGTTCTATATATAATAATAATAAGTTTATTTATAGAGCACCTTTCACAGACAGAGTCACAAAGTGCTTAACATGGTAAAAAACAAAATAAAAACACAGGCACATAAAACAGTAAAAGAAAGTAGACAGTAAAAGCACATAAAAATACAATCGGCACATAGTTAAAAAGCCAGGCTAAAAAGGTGGGTCTTTAGTTGCTTCTTAAAAACACCAATGGAAGGTGCAGATCTAAGTTCAAAAGGCAAGGAGTTCCACAGTCTGGGAGCAACAGCAGCAAAGGCTCTATCGCCTTTGGTTTTGAGCCTAGTACTAGGAACTACCAATAGATTCTGATGAGAAGACCTGAGAGACCTGCTGGGCTGGTGTAGAGAGAGCAGGTCACTAATATAAAAAGGTGCCTCTTCATGAATGGCTTTGTAAGTAAGAACAAGAACTTTAAAATCAATTCTATAATTTACAGGAAGCCAATGCAAGGAGGCCAAAACAGGAGTGATATGACAGAATCTACTGGACCTAGTTAGTAATCTTGCAGCAGCGTTCTGGACTAACTGTAGGTGGTGTAAAGAGGATTTGCTAAGACATGTAAAAAGAGCATTACAATAGTCCAAACGTGAAGAAACAAAGGCATGAATAATGATTTCTAACTGAGTGTAGGAAAGCAATGACCTAATTTTGGATATATTCCTAAGGTGGAAAAAACAACTCCGGGTCAGAGATTTGACATGCTGATCAAAACTCATCGATTGATCGAAAATGACACCAAGATTTTTTAGATTAGACCGTACGTTAGAGCTTAATGAACCAATGCTATTAACCAACTTAGGAATTAGATTATCAGGTGCTACAATAAGGACTTCAGTTTTATCAGCATTAAGTTGCAAAAAGTTACTAGACATCCAATCCTTGATTGCAGACAGACAATCATGAATAATTTTGAAATTGTCAACATGGTCAGGCTTAAAAGAGAAAAGTAGCTGTAAATCATCAGCGTAGCAGTGATAAGACACACCTTTAAATTTGCTGATAATAGAACCAAGTGGCAACATATGTAGGGCAAATAAAAGTGGACCCAGAATAGACCCTGAGTCACCCCACAGGTTAAAGGAGCAGAGTCAGATGAATAAGAGCCAACAGCCACGGAAAAGCTCCTACCAGAAAGGTAGGAGAAAAACCAATCCAGAGCTTTTCCAGAAATCCCTACCCAATCTCTAAGCCTTTGTAACAAAATAAAATGATCAATAGTATCAAATGCTGCAGTAAGATCTAATAACACTAAAACAGAGCATTTGCCAGAGTCTGATGACATTAAAATATCATTTGACACCCTCAGAAGAGTGGTCTCTGTCGAGTGTTTCTGACGAAAGCCTGACTGAAATTTGTCAAAAATATTATGTTCAATCAGAAAGTCAGTGAGCTGCTTGGCAACAACTTTTTCTAAAAGCTTAGAAATAAAAGGAAGCTTAGAAATTGGCCTGAAGTTTTTAAAAACAGATGGATCAAGGTTAGGTTTTTTTAAAAGTGGCTGCACAATTGCATGTTTAAAATAGAAGGCTACATAACCAGATTCAAGTGAACTATTAATAATATAAACCAAAGACGTACCCACTGAGCCAATTACCTCTTTTAACATTGAGGAAGGCAAAATATCTAAAACGCAAGAGGGGGATTTCATGGAGCTCACCAACACTAACAAATCCTCAAAAGAAATTGGGGTAAAATCACTTAAAAAGGCCTGTCTGTTAGGACAATCAAGGATTAGGGGAAAGGAATGAGTAAAACCAGCCCTAACAGCAGTGACCTTGTCAACAAAAAAGGAAAGAAACTTGTTACAGTCATTACATGAATAAACAGGGGGAGCAGAAATGACAGGATTAACTATACTGTCTATTGTACTGAAGAGGATCTTTGAATTGTTACTATTGAAGGAGATGATGTTGGAAAAATAAGAAGTTCTTGCCATTTTTATCATATTGTTAAATTCAAATAACAGCTCCTTAAGGTACAATTGATGCACCTCAAGTTTAGTGGACTTCCACAGTCTTTCCACCCTCCAACATTTACTTCTAAAACAACAGAGATCATCATTTAACCAGGGGGATGAATTAACAGCGCGGACAGTCCTGGTTTTAAAGGGAGCAACTACATCCAAGATGCTTGAACAGTGTGAGTTAAAAGAGCAGACCAAGCTCTCAGTGTCGTCATCAGAGGATAAAACCACACTGCTGTCAAAGGCAGCAGAAAATTTCACAGCTGACAAATGGTCAATGACACAAGAGCATTTTACCCGCTTGCCAGTGTAACAGACTGATTTAACTGATAAATTAAAAAGAACACAAAAATGGTCTGACACATGAAGCTCCTTAGTCTGAACATTATTCACATTAAGACCGAGTGTAAAAACAAGATCAAGTGTATTTCCTTTTATATGCGTAGGACCAGATAGACACAAAACAAAACTAGAAAAGCACTCGGAGAGCGCAGACCTCCGCCAAGCGGCACAGTTCCCCCCATACAGTGTTTGTGTGTACGTTTTCAGATTCCCTGAGCATGAAAAGATATGACTAGCAATTGGATTCACAATGATTATTTGTTTATTTGACATGGACAGTGCAATAAACAGACAATTAATGAATGACAATCAATGTGATAGTGATAGGATTAGTGGTTCAGTAGTGTAAAATGGGGCTATAAGGGACGGCGGGTTAATAAGGGACACTTTTCTGGGAAATGTTTTAAATGTAATTCTGCTTTTTTTATTTTGAGCAGGACGCTGAGTTGTGTTGTTATTGTCAAATATCCATGAATCCTTCATCAAATCTAGGCGGAAGCAAAATTAAAAAAGCAGAATTACATTTAGAAAAGTGTCCCATATTACCCCGCCGTCCCTTATAGCCCCGTTTTACGGTTGTAAAAGCATTGCCTCCTTGGCGGAGGTAATAAACTGAAGCGTTGGTGTGTCCACCTCCTCCACTGACGGATGCAGATTGGTTAGACAGGTTGCCGTGGGTTTTATATTATATTGGGGTTGCGCTCCGCGGCAAAACAGAATTTAGAATCTTCCCCGGCACAGAGGTCGTTTTTACGCAGCGCCTATAGCTGGGCGGGGAATTTGTGGCAAATAATCGGGCGGCGGACAGGTGGCCGTGTCAGGTTTTGCAGCGTGGCGCAAAAACAGGCACGCTGGCGGGCCCAGGCCAGCAGTGTTTTCCGCGTGCTTTTGTGCCTAAAACGTTGAAGAACGCGGAGTTTGTGTTGGTCAGATACGACGACCAGTGCAATGTGCGCAGCGCCTATGGCTGGCACAGGCACGCTGGCGGGCCCAGGCCACCAGTGTTTTCCGCATGCTTTTGTGGCTAAAACGTTGAAGAAGGCGGAGTTTGTGTTGGTCAGACACGACGCCCAGCGCCCTCCATTGCGCCTGCGCACATGTTGAAAATGGCCGTATGTCACAGTGTGGAAAAATGCTTTAAAAAATTCCTGTATGCAGACGGTGATGCGGATCATCCCCAAAATTTAATCAGTTCTTCCTTGTACCATTTCCAACAACGCCTGAAAGTTTCATTGAAATCCGTCCAAAAGTTTTTGAGTTATCTTGCTAACCAACAGACAAACAGACAGACAGACAAACAGACAAACACACAGACAAACACACAGACAAACCCCGGCAAAAACATTACCTCCTCCTGGCCTTTCGGCCTGGCGGAGGTAATTAAAAGATTCAATAATACCCAAGAAATTCACAGCAAAACTGTCATTGGGATCATTAATATGCAAATTAAAATCTCCAAGTAATAAAATCCGCTCAAATTTAATAATAGAAGTTAAAAGATCACTAAACTCAGATAAAAAAGAGGCATAAACTCCTGGAGGGCGGTAAATTAAAACACAAAAAAAATGGGTTTGAGGAGCCAATTTTTAAGATCATCAGTTCAAACGATGAAAATGTTCCATGGCTCACCGTCCGTGTAACGAAGCGGCGCCGGTTCACGATGGCCAGACCACCGCCGCGGCCTGTCAATCTCGGAGCACAGTAGAAGGTACAATCCGGTGGACAGAGTTCAATTAAGGAGGTAAATTCCTCACTTTTCTGCCAGGTCTCAACAAGAAATAAAAAGTCCAGCCCTGAAGTAATAAATAAATCGTTCAAAAAGAATGATTTATTTGCGATGGAACGTGCGTTAAGCAACGCCAGCTGGATGGGCTCTGTAACAGCAGCAGTCTGGCCAGGAATGGGGGCCGGTGAAAGCTGACGTAGGCACCGGCTACCTGCAGGGGATTTGCTGGCTCGGAGCAGGGAGAAGGCCGGTTGGCACGGTAGAGCAGGAAAAACAGGCCGGAGAAATGATGGCCTCACTCCGGGCACACCCGAGGGCCAGGATCCAGGAAAGAGGCCAGCTGCAGAATTAGGAGAAGATGAGGTGGAGCGAGCGAGACAACGAAGCCGAGCAAGCCTTCTGGATTTCACCGCGGCACCTGCACGTCTTCCCAGAGGTTTGGATCGCTTTCTGCCGGTATAACCACAGCGGGGATCCCAGGTACCAACGGGAAGTTGCAGACGCAGAGACCGATGGAAGAATCTTCCCTCTTGATTATGACAGCCAAACCCCACCATGGAAGATCGAATATCCAGCAGCACTTGGCGATCATAAACAATGGCTGATTGCACATGATCCAGACACAATAACACAATTAAAAACAGGACAAACAAGCGGAGACAACCAGCAGCCAGAAACACAGGCGGCGCGGCCATCTTGAGAGCAGGGACTCCTGCAGGGACTCCTGCTTAAATTATACAACTTATAATTAGATTTTTTGTTTTATCTTGGTCAATCTCAACAGTAACACATTCCAAAATCCCTGGTAGTGCAAAGGACATTCCATTTACAAGCTTACACCTATACAGGTCATCAATATACAGTGCAACACCACCACCCTTTTTTTGAGATCTGTTAATATGAAACATCTGATATCCCTCTATTGCCATCAGGGGAGCCTGCTCTTCATTAAGCCAAGTTTCAGAGACTGCAATAGCTGTAAATTTTCTGTCTAGCTGTTTTAAATAGTCCTGAATCTGTGGAAAGTTTTTGTTAAGACTTCTGCTGTTGAAGTGTATTATTGATAGTTTACCATCTAGTTGCACTTGACTTTTGAATTGCTTTTCAGTGTAATATTCACAATGGTTATGAATATTATTGAAAACGTGGTTATCAGGATTAATATCATTCTCCATCTCTTGTGGTTTATGATCAGCATAATGGCGTATTTTCAGAGTTTGAGTATCCTTACTCTGTGTCAAATGACTTCCTCCAACTGGGGATAATTGATGTCTACTCAAGTCAGTCATAAGTTTTTGTTTGTATTGCTTATTTTTTTTAAGTACTTTGACATGGTATATCAAAAGAACTATTCTTACCGTGTGTGTGACTATGGATTATCATTGTCTCTTGATTTTCTTAATTAGTGTTCATCTGTATTTATCTAAGTCAGTAACATCTCTGATCATTATACTCTTTGCTTGCTCAGGTGTTCCATTTAGTTTGATCCAAATTCTACAATTTCTTGTCCATGTTGCCTGTATCTTATTTTGTCTTTTCAACATCCGTGCTTGCCGTGCGATTTCAGCATTTGTTTTTGTTAGGTGTTCATTTAGGTAAACTTGTGTTCCCCGTAGCTTTCTGGCCTGCCTCAGTATGTCATTCTTTACCCTTCTGTTCACAAAACGCATCACAATTAATTTCTTTGCATTATTATCTTTCCTGGGTAAAGCATAACAGGCTGAAATTGCATTTGTTTCTACCTTAATATCTCTACTGCCAAGGAACTGAAGCACCTGGTTTTCTAGGGAGACTGATTCACTCGGAGGAGCATCCTCTTCTCTCAGTTCTGTTGTGGCATGCGCGTATGACTGATATTTGATGTCAAGTCCACTTATAACTAGGTCATCCATACGAGAACCTTGTTCAAGATCCTCGACGCGTTGCTCCAGGGCCGTAATTTTTTTGTCTTTTTCTTGAATTGTTAATTGTAAGGCTCGTACATCTTCCATTAGGCCTATTATTTTGGCCTGCTGGCTAACCAATTTGGCCACTTCTTCTGACAAGAAGTTCAGAGATTTTTTGATCTCTTCCATTTCCTCCTTCTTTGGTGGCATTTTACTGACCTGTGGATAGTAAAAACAATGAATCCAGCTGGGCCTCAGCTGGCCCCTCTGCTGCTGGTCCCTCTGCACACCGCCACCGCAACCGAGCTCCTGTACAGCTCCTCCACTGAGTCCCGCCGCACACCGCCGGTGCAGCCGAGCTCCGCTGGGGTCACGGTAGATCCTCCGCTGATCACTGCCGCCTGTGGCCGTCTGCCTGGGTGGTACCTCCGCTAGGCCCCGTCACCAACCGCCGTCAGTCTGGTAGTTCTTCCGCTGGGCCTCGCAACTGAGCTCCGACTCAGGCTATTGTCTGGCTGGGTTCAGGTGGTCCCCGTCTCTCACCAACGCCGCCCTCGAGCTCCGATCCGGCTCGCGTCCAACTGCCGGCTCGGTTAGTTCTTCCGGTAAGCCCTCACCGGGGACTGAGTTGCTTCGTGTCGGAGTTAGGTGGTACAACCGGGGCCAGCGTTAAGCTAACTAGCGTTAGCTTAGCAATCACTTCAGACCACAAAGAGACGCTAGTCAGTTTACTCACAGTGGCCGGTGAAAGGCGATTAAAGGGGTATTCCAACGGTATTCTAACGGAGGTGGAAATTCAGCCCGTGGGTGTCCGTCACGAGCGCCGATCGCTGTTGGTTAGTTATTTTTAATGGGAAAATCAGCGACTTTGTCTCAGCAGTGAAAAAGTGTGAGCATCCCGGTCGCCATCTTGTTTTTTTGATTGCATGTACCAGTGAAGCGGCAGATAAAATAAAGGCAGCGAAGTGAGGTTTTAAGTAGGTTTATTAAATCATACCGCCATCATAGGAACACCACCCCAGCCCTTGTGCAAGCAGGCTGGTGTGTGTCCTCCGGCTCTCAACCAAGAGACACAGAGTGTGTGTGTCAGCAGCAGCAGTTGAAGAGAGAATGAGTTACAGAACATGTGCAGTATTTATACCCAGTTACAGACAATACATGAAAGACATGGGACATTTGCATCACAGTAAGAGCAGGAAGCCTGAATGTTTGCATTTGATTCATACAAAACAGCATGATACCAGCGGAAGGAGCTAGACACAGGAAGGCTGCCTATTGTTCTGTTAATCGCTCCAGATGCGCGCTCTGCATGTCCCAGTCTGTTGTGGGGGTTACGCCACACGCTCCCCCCCCAGAGGGCTCGGCAGGGGGCCGAGACCTCGATAGTCCAGCTTTGGCAGCGAGCAGGGAAAGCTCTGTGCAGGCGAAGGTGGAGGGGGGTGGGGGGTGGGGGGTAGTAAGTATACATACACACATTTCTGATTGAATTGACTTCAGCTATATACAGAATCTTTCACTCATCAACAGCTGGGTCTCATTTGATTTTAAATGGCCTATATCATGCAAAATCGACTTTTTTGAGCTTTTAAGCATGTTATAATGTTAATTCCTCACCAAAAACACCCCCAAAGTGGTATTTTGCTCCATTCACACATCTCTGAGTATTCCTCCTCAACCCTGCTCTCTGAGCTGCTGCTCCGCCCAGTCCCTGATAATGACTGGGTCCCCACGTTCATACGTATGAACGTGGGTGAGCCGCCCACTCCAGGAAGTGCCTGTGCTGCCAGCACCGCCCCCAGGCTAACGCACACACCCACTTTCTCCGCGCAGCTAATGGAGCGGTGATCGGCAAAACTCTTTCACTTTAGCATTGACGCTGTGAAGAAGTAGTTCCTCTCGCACCTAATCTGCTCAGTGACAACAACCGTTTGCTTTTTTACGTAAGACAATGTCTTCTAAGTTTTTGTGGGCAGAACCCAGCGGCACGCTGCAGCAGCCGGCTCAGGGGTTACGTCATGAAATGGGCGGCAGCCACAAGAAGGAGAGGCGGAGCCTCAGAGATCGAGGCATCTTACTTCCGGGTTGGAAAAGTAGCTTGTGAAAATAACTCATATTTCATAAGAAATTCATTCTCCAGTGTACCAAAGGTAATATACTATCACATACATGCATATTTCGGATAGATTAAAAGTACAGATTAAAAGAAACAGAATAATATAACAAAGGGGGAAAGAAAATCCAGCAAGGTCAAATTAGACAATAACTCCTCTGATTATACAGTTCAACATAAGTTATCCGAAATGGGTGATGGCTGAAGCCGCAGCTTATATTGCCCACCCATATTCCATCCAAGAATCCAAAAGAAAAACAAAACCAGAGCGATTACAATTCAGAACATAGCTAGGACAAAATGTGACAAAAAACTAAGCTACAACACAACTCAGACTGGATATGACAATCCTTATGTGATTTTATGTGATGTGACACCTTATGTGATGTTCCAAGGTTGTCATAGCCAGGAGCGGCACTGGGGTTAAGCTCCCAGTGCTCATAAAATGCTCCTTACGGCGTGCGTCTCGAAAAGCCTCTGACAACTAAGTCCAACTCCTAGCCTGTCCGTGTGGTTTAGTCTCTAAGCCCGGCGGAACTGCTTTTACTAATAGGAGAAGGGGCGAGGGTGGATCTCTGGCGCCTTAAAACCAGATGCTTCGGGTAGATGGTGGCTCGTCAACCTGGGAAGGTAGCCCATCTAGGGGAAGGTAAACCCTGATTTCAAACCTCCGCTGCCTTGCGGCACACCCGGTCACGGGAAAGGCTTCGGGAGTCAACCCTGAGGAAAAATCTGGAGTCGGAGCCCCTAAGGCAGTTCTCTGATGTGCTCAACATAGTTCTGGCAGCTCCTGCGACGGCGCTGGTGCCAAACTATAGCAGCCCTGCTGTTCCTTTGGATTCATCAGTGACGTGGAGAGGGGGGACATGCTGCATGGGTAACATCTTGTCCTCCATATCTTCCTGCCCAGGCTTGAATCCTACCAATGCCCAACGCTGGAAGGTAGAACACCGGTGCGCATCGGCCTGTTCAGCCACAGGCAGTGCTGTTCCAGCAGAGTAGACGTTTAGGATTCTCTTCCATGGTCATCATAGACCGACGGAGGCCGACGACGATGTGATTTTACATGTCATCTTGTATATATGTTTGGAGTATTTCTTCCTTTAGTTTTTGTTTAAATTGTCCAAGCGTTGTACATGATTTTAATTCAGGTCCAAAATCGTTCCATAATCTGACTCCTTGCACTGAAACACAGTGTTGCTTGGTGGTAGTTTTCACTGAAGGTTTTTGAAATATACATGTTCCTCTGAAATGATATTGTTTCTCCCTTATTTGGAACAACTTTTGGATATTTGCGGGCAGTGATAGATTCTTCACTTTAAACATTATTACTGCAGTTTTAAAGTCAACCAGATCTTTCAACTTGAGAGCTTTTAATTTAAGAAAAAGTGGGTTTGTTGGTTCCCTGTAAGCAACTTTGTTTATTATTCTAATAGCTCTCTTCTGAAGCATAAAGACTGGATATATGTTTGTTTTATATGTATTTCCCCATACTTCAGTACAATATGTCATGTATGGAAGTATTAATGAATGATACAAGGTATATAGTGTGGGTTGATTCAGCAAATATTTCACTCTGTGTAGTATTGCAATTGATTTGGATATTTTACCTTTAATATAATTAATATGTGACTTCCAACACAGTTTATTATCAATTATTACTCCAAGAAATTTAGTTTCGGATACCATTTCAATCTCTACACCATTTACACTGAGTTTAGATACTAAGTTGTTGTGATGGTTGTTAAAAACTATAAATTTTGTCTTACTTAAATTGAGCGATAATTTGTTTGAATCAAACCACAGTTTAAGCTTCCTAATTCCTTTCCGAGTGTATCCAAAAGTTGTTCCAAATTGCTTCCACTGCATAATAGATTAGTGTCATCGGCAAACAATATTAAATCCATTTTTTCTGAAACTTTACATATATCATTTATATACATATTGAATAACAATGGCCCCAAAACTGAACCCTGTGGGACTCCACAAGTAACCTTCAGTAACTGTGAGTTTTTGTTACCAACACATACATACTGATATCTATTCTTTAAGTAACTACATAACCAGGACAGTGCTACCCCCCTAATACCACAATTTTGTAGTTTCTTTAATAATAAATTATGATCCACTGTATCAAATGCTTTTTTAAGATCCAGGAATACCCCAACTGAATACTCTTTATTTTCAACGGCAGTTGATATTTTTTCTATAAATTCCATTAGAGCAAATGCAGTTGTCCTCTTGTGTCTGAACCCATATTGCTGCTCACACAATAAATTATTCTTCAGTATGAAGTTGTCAATTCTCTCATAGAATATTTTTTCAAGTATCTTGGAAAATTGCGGCAATAGTGAAATTGGTCTATAGTTTGAGAATTCCCCTCTGTCACCCGTGTTGTATATCGGAATTACTTTAGCTATTTTCATTGCATTGGGAAATATACCTGTTTGGAGAGACAGGTTACAGATATACGTCAGTGGTTTCACTAAGCATTCAATAATAGTTTTGACTAAGAGCATGTCAATACCATCACAGTCCGTAGATGTTTTACTTTTAAACGATTTAACATTTTCAATGACTTCTCTCTCGTCTGTGTTCTTTATGAAAATGGAGTCTTTTATAGCAGTGTTTTTGCTTATTGTATCACCTGTAGGTGCCGTAATGGGTATTTCTCGAGCCAAATTAGGACCAATGTTAACAAAAAAGTTATTAAATTCATCTGCAGGTGAAGCTGCATTCACACTCTTGAGTCGTTTTATTATTTTTTGAAAAATCGGTTGGGTAGCTTGTATTTCTGTTTTTATTTCCAAGAATATTGTTAAGTATTGTCCATGTATTTTTAATATTGTCTCTGTTATTGTCTCTGCATATAGTTTACTCTGAAAGGCTTAAAATAGCATGATATAGGCCCTTTAAGACACATGTAATGAGGGGTTCCATGTATTTTGGGGAGAGGTCCTTTTTATGGTGTCTCCACTATAGCATCTACATTTCTGATCGGATTGACTTAGTATTTATATTGAAACTTTGAAATGAGGGGTTCCATCTTTGGGGAGGGGGATTTTTTCCCAATCCATTCTATGTTGATCACAGTTTTCTTTTGGGGCCACTGTGCAGATGTGGGAGCATGTGAGCTTGCTCACTAAAGTTCTTTAATTAATAAATATTGCAAACACAGACTTGCCTCCTTAGGTACCAGAGTAACCAGTTGACTTTTCGGTCCACTAGATGGTGCTAAATGCTCACTATCTGGTTAGGTTAACACAGCAAAGGAGTGACTCCTGAGATCTAACTGGGAGTAGAACAAGACAAAGATACACAATATATGACATCGCAATACTCAGCGTATTGCAAGATTATAATAATATTGTATTCTGACTGGACGCCTCCCACTTGAGGTGTTTTGGGCACGTCCCTTTGGGAGGAGACCCCGGGGCAGACCCAGGACTCACTGGAGAGACTACATCTCCCAGTTGGTCTGGGAACACCTTGGTGTCCCCTTTGAAGAGCTGAAGCAGGTGGCTGGGGAGAGGGAAGTCTGGGCTTCTCTGCTTGAACTGCTCCCTCTGTGACCCGAACCCCTGGAAAAGCGGTAGAAGATGGATAGATGGATGGATTCTGGCCAAAGTATTGTGATAATATTGTGTCGTGAGGTCACTGGTGATTCCCACCCCTAAGACTGACATTTCCACACTTTTGCCAATGAATCGATCCTCCTCCTGTGCCTGGAAAAGGACATTAGTTCAGTTAAACAGCCTCGTCCAGTTATAACTCAGCTCAACTGTGCATGAAGGTGTACTGAGTGCTACTTGCATATTTTTATCTGAATCTACACCACATTCTACACACTCATAGATTCTCACCTTCCATATACACCTTAACTTTTTCTTCAAGTTTCATACATTGTTTTCAGAGATATAAATAAATTAAAATTTTCAGTCTCACAATGATAAAGAATATGAATAAAGCCTTCCTGGATCTGCCCCTTGATTTTAATCCAACCCAGACTCATAACCCACAGTTGAGCACTTTGAGTACTCCCGCTAACAGATCAACAAAGGCACAGAAAACACAGTGTCCTTGGTTGAAATACTAACCTGAGACTGCATACCACCACCAAGAGAGGCAATGTGTGTGTGACAGCACTTTTGGACACCAGCAGATGGAGACAATGTCCACATTAAAGCAGACTGCAGACATCCACCCAGGTTGGCAAGGCTTTAAAAATAAAATCAAGATTGAGTGAGAAATGCAATCACCTCTGAGTTGAGACAAGCTGCACCTCTTGTACAGTTTTCATGCACGTCCATCCAGTAGTTTTAGCATATGAGCAAGGAAACCACAACCTCCCTGGTGAAGGTAAATGTGGTTCTGCAGCAGGGCGTAATAGGTCCATTTTAAAGACAGAACAACCTGTATTGGTAGTGGTGTGGCCTGCAATGAGAAAATGCTGTGTGATTAAAACAATGCTATATACTGTATAGTATCTGAATGATCATCTGTGCATGGTAGTACCATTCTATGAGGGGGGGCTGAAAAGTTCATAGTGGTCAAATTTGAGCAAATGTCGTTTATTTTTCAACATAGTCTTCCTTTCAGTCCACACACTTCTTCCAACAGTGTTGCAGTGCTTGGATGCCTGTGATTGGAAAATTAAACCACATTTGCTCAAATGTGACCACTATGAACTTTTCAGCCCTCCCTCATATAATCAAAGTCAGTATGCTTCTGTCCGTCAAGATGTTAGTTGAGATTTTTTTGACAATTGACAACAGGTTTTTGTTGGAATTCTTACTTTGTGGAATGCAGTAAGGCGGTCATAAAAGTATTTAAAGCATTTTTTCCTGAAGTGTCAAGTCAAGAGTTAAAGCTGCCTTATCATTTATGTGCAAATCCCCGGTGGATAAAATTCTATCTGGAATTGTCTTTGTGTTGCTGAAAATTATTACCCAACTCCCCAATTAGAGGGGAGCATTTTAGGATTTTCTGTTCTTTTGTTTTGATTTTACAGCCTGAACCTTTCCTGTTTGGCTTCAGTTTCACTCTGAACATTGTTTCCAGCTGCAGGCAGCTGTTTTTAGTAAAATAAACCCACCGTGGGCTTCCCGGTGAACGGACCCTTCATATTCATATGCACATCTTAATAAAGATGGGACTGCTCTCGGTTAAATATGTAAACATGGGATTCACTATCAATTATAGGACGATAACTGGAGACTTTTAAATGTTTTGTTTCAGCTCATTTTAGTTGTAGGTTTTCTTGTTTCTCATGAAGCCTTTAAAGTAAACACAACACACATGGGCATGCACACATAATCACATAAGATTGAAACCTCTGATAAATCCCATCGCTGAAGTGTTCTCTCTCAGAAACTGCTGCATTTTCTGGATTTCTAAATCTTTAGGTATTTTTTCTTCTCAGTTGGACAGCCTCTTAAGTAACTGCTTCTTTAGTTCCTGAAAGGCTGACAGTCCGCGGACACCAGTGTTCTCTTCGTGAGAGATTCTGGCATAGATGAACTCACGCAAAGCTTTCAGCGAACACACACACAAAACTGTGTTTCCTGCCAAAATGGCAACATTCACTTGCATCAGATAGTAGGCAAAACCTACAGGGGAGACACGCAGACTGACATGTTGGCCGGGTGTGTTTTTTATTGGCCTTTTGGACTTCAGATGCTCCATCCAGTGCAGTGCGGCGCTGCAGGCCAACAGGGAGGAATAAAATTGCTGAAGTTTGATAATCCTCAGAGAAGTTGTTGAGTTTATCACATTTTTACTGTAACTACAAACATCGCTGCCAAGCTCATTTGGGATGAGAGGCAGTTTATGCATCTGAGCTGCTACCGTTAATCTGAAGGCTGACTGGTGTGAGGAGGAGGAGGAGGAGAAGTTTGGATGGATCGAGGTGATGTATTGCAGGGGCTGTTTAGCAGCAGACAGAAACATACAAGGCTACAGACATTGGAAAGGGAGTCTGTTATCTGCTGTAATACAAGTGTTCTATTTAAATCCTCCTCCTAGTTTACCTTTACCTTACTTGCCTTTTCAGGAGAACCCATCTGACTCCAGAGTCTGCAAGACAAAGATCAAAATAAATATTCAGAGACAGAATGATGAATTGTTTGGATTCCACTATGAGCTCCTCAGAAGAGGAACTAATGGATATGTTGACAATACAGCCAAGAAAAAAAGTTTCAATATATTTCAAAAATATGGAAAGTAATAAAAGAGTTTACTCTCTAAATATGCTAAGAATTACCCTTCCCCCCCCCTCTCTGTTTAACGCACTTGGCCAGAGTTCTGAAATCTGTGGCTTTCGATCCACACGTGGTTCTTTTGGCCATAAACAGTGGCTGACTCTGGCTTTCTGGGGAAAAAAATGTTACATATTTAGCCAAAATTCACCAGAAAGATAGAGAGAAATTTTACAAAGAATATTTCAAATTTACAAGTGAAATAATTTAAAAAATTTGAAAAAGTGAAAAGTTTGCACACTGATGAGGGGAAAAGTTGTAGAGTTTTGAAGAAAAAGTTGCAAATTTACATGAAAAAGTGCCTAATTTAAGAGGGGGGGGGGACAGATTTTCACTAAAATGGTAACAAATTTGCACCAAAAAATGTTGCAGTTCAATGAGAAAAGTCACATATTTTTGAGAGGAAGTTACACATTTAAAGGGGACATATCAGTGAAGGAAAGTAAGCACTAGTTGTATTGCAAGCCATTTTTTATCATTTCTTAAAGGGGCAGAATTTAATGCTAAAGTGTAGATATCTGAAATTTTAATTATGAATAGGCAAAACTAAATTTATGATATCCTAAATGTTTATTTTCACAAGTCACAATTTTAAGGTATCTTAAAAGACTTATTCACCTGTAAAAAAGAGAAAATGGCTCACTATAGTTCCCTTTAGAGCAACCTTAAATTTTTTCCCCTCTAAGAAATGATAAAACTGCTTACCATACACTGCATATTATGCCCCTTTCTCACATGTTCACAGTGTTACCAGAGATGTTAATGAAATATCTGTGACATAATTATTGTTAAAATACGTCAGGGATTAAATATTGCCACACTATTTTCGATCCAGATGAAAAACACCCTTCCTCTTCAGAAAGACCTGTTTCAGTGCATGTTGCTTTATAGGCTGATGATCATTCCACCCCAGCCTCAATCTTTCATCACTGCTGAGATCTGTGGTTGATTCCATGCTAAAGTTAGCTTCAGCTGGCAGAGGCAGTTTAAGTTAACTAATGTAAAAGTGACTGAATGTGAAACTGTAAAAGCCTAAATAAATCATCGTTAGGGAAAGGGGTGTGTGGTTTTAGTGGGTGAGACAATGGGATCAGTCCCTGGAGTAAAACCAGCAAAGAAACAACCTTGAATGACTGAATTGTTACCATTGCTGACTTAAGGGGAGCCAGAGGGGGTCATCTAAGCTAGGTTAGCTATCGGTGACATTATACTGGGTTATTGTGACAAGAATGTAAAAAATAAGATGGAAAATGTAAGTAATGTGTTTACTTGTGTTATCTTTGTCTAATATTTTAAATTTGTTTGATGATCTGAAACATTTAAGTGTGACAAACATACACTACCGTTCAAAAGTTTGGGGTCACCCAGACAATTATTTTGTGTTTTCCATGAAAAGTCACACTTATTTACCACCATGAGTTGTAAAATGAATAGAAAATATAGTCAAGACATTGACGAGGTTAGAAATAATGATTTGTATTTGAAATAATAATTTTTTCCTTCAAACTTTGCTTTCGTCAAAGAATCCTCCATTTGCAGCAATTACAGCATTGCAGACCTAACATGATTGCACAAGGGTTTTCTAATCATCCATTAGCCTTCTGACGCAATGAGCAAACACATTGTACCATTAGAACACCGGAGTGATAGTTGCTGGAAATGGGCCTCGATACACCTATGTAGATATTGCACCAAAAACCAGACATTTGCAGCTATAATAGTCATTTACCACATTAGCAATGTATAGAGTGTATTTCTGATTAGTTTAAAGTTATCTTCATTGAAAAAAAGTGCTTTTCTTTCAAAAATAAGGAAATTTCTAAGTGACCCCAAACTTTTGAACGGTAGTGTACAAAAAAAAAAGAAATCAGGAAGGGGCAAATACTTTTTCACACCACTGTATAATCATCTGCGGATTCATGAGTCAGCTGAGAATGCTGATGTCTAGTGGGGTGGTTAGAATTTACATTACACAAATGTCAGTTCCGACCGAGCAATCTGATTGGACAATTGGACAATAGGGATTCCAGGAGTTACTATATTCCCTGATAATCACAATCGGATGGTTCACCGAATATATATCACTCCACTTCAGCTGCGTTTTGATAATCTTTAAATTAATTAAAGTTAATATCAGTTGCTACTTACATGTGAGAAATGTAATATTGTGTTGGATACTTCAGTTTCCACAGTGAGGTGCTGTTTGAAACGCAACTAGACAGTCGCAATCCAACCTTCTCTGATCTGGAAGTCCTGTCCTTTTAAACATCCGGCAACATATTTTACGTCTGTTTAAGCAAAACAGATACGCTAGAGTTGAATTTATTGACTGGATTAGAAAATCACAATACCTTTATGGTAATAGACTTCGTTTCATCTGAAAATGCCAAGAAAAAGTGAGCGGTGTGTGCCAAAGCCAAATCGCTAGCATGCTAACTAGCTACCAGCATTGGCCACTTTTTGATCTTGGCCCTTCTGTGGTACTGACTCAACAGGTGACCAGTATGTGTTTAGGTGCTTAGCAACAGTTACTGGTTACATTTAGTCATACGCCCGACGTGGAGCAGAGGGTGTACGATGAATTACTGCCAGTTAAAATATTCATTGATACTGCACCACTCTTGTGTAATATTGCTTAAATGAAGAGCTGTAAAAGAATCATCAAAACTGCTCATTTAATGAACGTTAGTAGTGTGGCACACATATTTGAGTTGCTTAGGCTGCATATGTATATTACTGTTGCCCACGTCTCAGAATGAACAATAAGTCTGGGTCTCCTGGGGATAACAGGAGGATGTGAAATGTGATCTTTTGAGATGGCCTTGAGAGACTTCCTGACCACCAGGGTTTTGGGGGAGAGGAGAAGACCTGGGGGTTTATGTATTGTGTCTTGGGATTAAAGACAATGTGACTCTGTACTTTGATGTCCCAGGTATAAAAGGGACAGATGTGGGAGGAAGGATCTCTTTTCTGTTTGAGAGGATGTTGGAGATACGTGAATGTTAATAAACCTGAATTGAGAAACAAACTCAGCCTCATCTTTTCACGCTCTCCACACTGGTGACCTTACGACGTATCATGGGCAGAAGCGATTCCCCCGAACCGGACTCGCCAGGAACCAGCTGGGCAAATGCAGTCTCAGTCAAACTAAGAGAATTCTGGCAGGACAACCCGGACTCCTGGTTCCTCTTGGCCGAGGCTCAGTTCGCTCTCGGGGGAATAACGGCAGATGACACGAAATTCTACCACGTTATCGCCAAGCTCGACAACCGCACAGCTCGACATGTGCAGAGCCTGGTGCAGCGCCCACCCGCTGGCGACAAATACGGCGGGTTGAAGGCTGCGCTCATTCAGCGTTTCACTCCCTCAGCCCAGGAGAGAGCAGAGCGACTCCTGGCCCTGAACGACTTGGGAGAAAGCACGCCTGTCGACCTGATGGAAGACATGCTGAGGCTGAGAGGCTCAGACGACGACGATTTCCTCTTCACCCACATTTTCCTGAGAACCCTACCGTCGGAGACGAGGGCGACCCTGGCAGGTTCACAGTTTGTGGCCCAGCGGGACTTCCGCGCGCTGGCCCAGGAGGCACAGCGGATTCTCAACGCCAGCAGACGGCACACGGCCACCGCAGCAGCGACAGACCTCGGCGCGACGGCCGGGAATGGCAGGGGGCCAGAGGCGGCGGAGGCAGAAGCAACGGCGGTGGTGAAGATCAAACATCGCGGAGGAGACGACCTCTGTTTTTACCATCGCCGCTTCGCAGAGAGGGCACGCAAGTGTATTCCACCGTGTCAGTTCAAGAGCTCGGGAAACGCCAGAACCGGGAGTCGGTAGCAGCTGCAGCCCTCGGTGAATAGAACAAGCTGCTCTACTTGACGGATGCGCGTTCTGGGAGGCAATTCCTCGTGGACACAGGCTCCCAAGTGAGTTTCATCATGCCAACCTATGCTGACCGGCTGGCAGGCCCCGGGAGTCACGGAGCATCAGCGGCGAACGGCTTGAGCATTAAGACCTTCGGTGAAAGGACTCTGCTTCTGTCCCTGCACGGCCGTACATTTGAGTGGACTTTTATTATAGCTACGGTGAGTTTCGACATGTTAGGAGCTGATTTTCTGTGCTCACATGGGCTGTTGGTTGATCTTCCTAATAGACGCTTGGTTAATGCACTCTCTTTTTACTCTATCCCTTGTGCAGCTCGAGTGACCCCGCCCACAGCACAAGCCAACGTCGCTACGGCAGGCGGTTAAGTTCCACACTCTCCTCACTCAGTTTCCAGTACTCACAGTTCTCACATTTTCAGCAGTCGTCGCTAAACACGGAGTGGAGCATTTTATTACTACCGCCGGTCCCCCCGTTTTTGCAAAAGCTCGGCGCTTGGATGCAGCTAAACTGACCATAGCGCGCGAGGAGTTCGCCAACCTTGAAAAGTTGGGCATCATCCGGCGTTCGAATAGCCCGTGGGCTTCCCCTCTCCACATGGTCCCTAAAGCGGACGGCTCGTGGCTACCTTGCGGTGATTTCCGCAGGTTGAACAACGCTACAGCGCATGACCGCTACCCAATCCCCCATATTCAAGATTTTTCCGTTCATCTGGTGGGGGCGCGCATTTTTTCTAAAATAGACTTGGTCCGCGGGTACCATCAAGTCCCAGTACGCGCTGAGGACATACCCAAAACAGCAGTAATAACTCCGTTTGGCCTTTTTGAGTTTTTGCGCATGCCGTTTGGGCTTAAAGGCGCCGCGCAGACGTTCCAACGCATGATGGACGCGGTGTTGCGCGATCTCTCTTTTGTGTTCGTCTACCTGGACGACATTTTGGTAGCCAGTGCGTTTGAAGAGGAACACGAAAAACACCTCACGGCAGTTTTCCGGAGGTTGGGAGATCACGGGTTAATAATCAACCCAGCGAAGTGTCAGTTCGGGGTGACGCAGATTGATTTTTTGGGGCACCGCGTCTCTCCAGAAGGAGCGGTTCCGCTGCCCGACAAAGTGTGCGCAGTAACAAATTTTCCCCAACCACAAACGGTCAAAGCATTACAGGAGTTTTTGGGAATGGTGAATTTTTATAACCGTTTCCTCCCCCGCGCAGCGCAGCTCATGCAACCATTGTATGCCGCGCTAAAAAAACAAAAACCCACAAATGCAATCGAATGGTCCCCGTAGCGGGAACGCGCATTCTCGGAGGTTAAAGCAGCCCTGGCAGACGCTGCGTTGTTGGCACATCCAGACCCAACGGCCCGCATAGCGCTCACTACTGATGCATCAGACGTGGCCATAGGGGCGGTTGTAGAGCAGCATGTTGCCGGGGCTTGACAGCCGCTTGCCTTTTTCAGCAGGACTTTGCGCGATGCCGAGCGAAAATACAGCGCGTTCGACAGGGAGTTGTTAGCGCTCCACTTAGCCATTCGCCACTTCCAGTTCTGGTTGGAAGGTCGGCGTTTCACCGCGTTTGTCGACCACAACCCGCTGACTTTCGCTATGGCCAAGGTTTCGGAGCCGTGGTCGGGCCGACAGCAGAGGCAGCTGGCTGCAATTTCAGAGTTTACTACCGATATTCAACACGTAGCGGGTAAACTTAATGTAGTGGCAGACTGTCTCTCGCGCGCCGTAACTGCTCCAGTCCGCGCAGGGGTAGATTATACTGCCATGGCCGCGGAGCAAAATAGCGGCGCGGAAGTACGCGCGGCCCCAGTCCGCGTGGGGATAGATTATGCAGCCATGGCCGCGGATCAGGTTAGCGATGTGGACGTGTGCGCGCTCCAGTCTGGACCAACAGGGTTAAGGCTGGAGAGCAGGGTGCTGCAAAATGGTATGCCCCCACTAATCTGCGACGTCTCCACCGGGCGACCGCGCCCGGTCGTCCCGACTGCGTGGCGCCGCCGTGTTTTTGACTCCATTCACTCTCTGGCGCACCCGGGGGTGCGCGCGTTGGTCAAAATGGTAGGAGAGAAGTTTGTGTGGCCGAGCCTGCGCAAACACGTTAAGGAGTGGGCAAGAGCCTGCATGGCTTGCCAGCGGGCCAAAATACACAAACACACTAAAGCCCCCTTAGAGCCGTTTCACATCCTGGCTAAGAGGTTCGATCATGTGCACGTCGACCTCGTAGGCCCCCTCCCGCCGTCACAGGGGTGCACACATCTTTTGACAATGGTGGACCGCACCACGCGTTGGCCTGAAGTGGTCCCACTGGCATCAACCACAGCCGAGGAGGTGGCGCGCGCGTTTTTAATGGCTTGGGTAGCGCGTTTTGGAGTTCCATCGGATATTACATCCAACAGAGGTCCTCAATTTGTTTCCAAGCTTTGGTCGGCGATGGCCCGCAGCCTGGGAGTAACGATCCACCGCACTACCGCGTACCACCCCCAGGCTAATAGTTTATGCGAACGTTTCCATAGGTCATTGAAAGCAGCTCTCAGAGCGTCGCTTACGGATGCAAATTGGGTAAACAGACTACCGTGGGTTTTATTGGGGTTGCGTTCTGCACCTAAAGAGGATTTAAAAGCCTCCCCAGCTGAGTTGGTGTTTGCGCAGCCGCTTCGGCTGCCTGGGGAGTTTCTCCCAGATAATGCTGTGCCGGAGTGCCCCCCTGCTCAGCGGTTACTGAGCGACACGGGAGCGAGCACGCTTCTGGGCCCCGTTCATCACACTTTTCCGCGCGTTTTTGTACCTAAGGCTTTAAAAAATGCCGAGTTTGTTTTTGTCAGACACGATGCTCAACACCCAACCCTGCGACCTCCTTATGATGGCCCATATAGAGTGCTGGAAACAGGTGATAAGCATTTTTTGCTAGATTTGGGAGGCAGGAGGGAAACAATTGGCTTAGACAGACTCAAACCTGCTTTTGTGATGGCTGACGAGGCTGTGCCGTTGGCGAGAGCTCCTCGACGCGGCAGACCTCCCAGGGAGCATGCCCCAGAGCCCCCACAGGGATTGACTAACAGTTCTCATCCTCAGATAGCAGATTCACAGCAGGATGGTGCCGCGGGAGTGGTAAAGCCCGCTTACAGCAAGTTCGGAAGACGACTGAAACCCAAACAGCACTTGGACTTGACATAATGCACGGCTCAGGAGACGCACACACACAGGCTTAGAGTAGTTCAAAGAGTTTATTAACAGCAGGGGAGAATGAGTGCGTGTCTGCGGGATGTAAATGTGTTGGTGATGGTGTCTGCCCCAGGCACAGAGGCAGGTGATCGTACAGCCGAGCAACCCTATGGAGAGAGCACAGGGAGAGGGTGACGGGCATACACCAACACAGGAGGAATTTATGGCGAGAGAAGGACTTACTTGGTGGGTCAGGACAGCTGGCACAACAAGGGGGTGAAGCCCGGAAGACAGCCACCTGGAGAGCTCCGTGCAGCAGCGAGGATTGGGCGATGGAGAGGAGATGTCCGCCGCTGGGAAATCCACCTGTGCACAGGGGAGAAGACTGAAGAGAAGAGGTAAGCGATCTTCTTACAAAAATGGTTACGCTGAAGGGAAGTATGCTCACAACGGTGAGGGACGAAGTCTGACGGCTTCAGGCCGAGCCTCCGGGCGAGACGGCCTTTATCCCTCGCCGCTGATGATTGTCAGGTGCGTGAGCAGGTGGCGCCGCTGATGAATGGCGCGGCGTGACAGTACTCCCCCCTCTAGCAGCGCCTCCTGGCGATGGCTTATCCGGGTGCGCTCGGTGGAAGTCCGCGATGAGCGATGGGTCCAACACAAACGACGGGGGCACCCATTGTCGATGCTCGGGCCCATAGCCCTCCCAGTCCACCAGGTATTGCAACCCACGACCTCGGCGCCGGGAGTCCAGGATGGAGGAGACGGACCAGGCCGGATGGCCACCAATCATCCGGGGCGCGGGTTGCGCCGCAGGAGGAGGGCAAAGGGGGTCAGTGACTGCCAGTTTCACCTTCGACACATGGAAAGTGGAATGGATGCGGAGGGAGGGGGGAATAGCCACGCGCACAGCCACCGGGTTGATGATCCGGGTGACGGGAAAGGGACCCATGAATCGCTGTGCCAGCTTCCTCCTCTCGCCTTTTAATGTGACGTCCCGGGTAGACACATACACGAGTTGCCCAACTCTGTACGCCGGGGCAGGTCTTCTGTGCCGGTCCGCCACGGTCCTGTTGCGCTCCGCTGTGCGTAAAAGCGCATGACGCGCGGCAGCCCAGGTGGAGCGGAACTGCCTAAGGTGCGCCCTAACAGAGGGGACAGTCACCTCGTTCTCCTGCGCTGGAAACAGCGGGGGGTCGTAACCCAGGGACGCCTTGAAGGGGGACATCCCTGTTGCAGAAGAGCGGGCGGTGTTGTGGGCATACTCCACCCAGGCGAGATGGTTGCTCCAGGACGTCGGCTTGGATCTAGTAACACAGCGGAGCGCAGCCTCCAGCTCCTGATTGGTCCTCTCACACTGCCCGTTAGACTGGGGGTGATGGCCGGAGGAGAGGCTCACCTTGGCTCCGATGGCGGTACAAAACGATCTCCAAACCTCGGATGAAAATTGGGGACCCCGGTCCGAGACCACGTCCACCGGAATCCCGTGCAGCCTGACCACGTGTTGGACGAGGAGGCCCGCCGTCTCCAGGGCAGTAGGGAGACCTCGCAGGGGAATGAAGTGCGCCGCCTTGGAGAAGCGGTCCACAATGGTCAGGACGGTGTCAAAGGAGTTGGAAACGGGGAGTCCGGTGACGAAGTCCAGTGCGATGTGCGACCAGGGCCTGCCGGGGACGGGCAGAGGCTGGAGCAGACCCGCTGGGGGGGCATTTCCCGACTTGCTGGTGGCACAGATTGGGCAAGCCCGGGCGTAGCGGGCTGCATCCCTCCGCAGGCCTGGCCACCAAAAGGACCGTTGGAGGAGGCTGATCATCCGAGAGGTGCCGGGATGACAGGTGAGCCGGGAGGTGTGGAGCCAGTGGATGACCTCTCCTCGGACCGCAGATGGGACGAACAGTCTTCCCTCCGGTCCGCCGCCAGGATCAGGTTCCACCTCCTGCGCCTTCCGGATCTTGTCTTCAATGTCCCAAGAGACGGCACCGAGGACGCACGACCTGGGCAGGATAGTGTGGGGCGTCTCCTCAGCCTCCACGGGGGTGAACTGCCTAGAGAGGGCGTCAGGCAGGCCGTTTTTGGAGCCCGGCCTGAAGGTGATCGAGAAGCGGAACCTGGCGAAGAACAAAGACCAGCGCGCCTGGCGGGCATTCAGGCGCTTGGCAGATCGTAAATACTCCAAGTTCTTGTGGTCCGTCAGGACCACAAACGGCAGGTCCGCCTCCTCTAGCCAGTGGCGCCACTCCTGTAAGGCGAGTTTAATGGCCAGGAGCTCTCTGTCCCCCACATCATAGTTCCTCTCCGCCGGGGACAGGCGCCGGGAGAAGAAGGCGCACGGCCGTTTGGCGCCATCGTCAGGTGACCGCTGGGATAACACTGCTCCCACTCCCGTGTCCGATGCGTCCACCTCCACAATGCACTGCAGCGCGGGGTCGACCTGGCGAAGGACCCGGGAGGAGGAGAACTCCGCCTTCAGCGCCCTAAAGGCAGCAGCGACCTCTTCAGTCCACCGGAACGGGACCTTCGGGGACGTGAGGCGGGTCAGCGGTCCGACGATCGAGCTGAAATTTGGGACAAAGCGGCGGTAAAAATTGGCGAAGCCAACAAACTGTTGCACCTGCTTCCGGGATGCGGGAGTAGGCCACTCCACCACCGCCTTCACCTTCTCTGGGTCTGGGAGCACCTGATCTTGAGCGATGATGAATCCCAGGAAGGATGTGGTCCTAGCGTAGAATTCGCATTTCTCAGCCTTCACGTACAGACGATTCTCCAGCAGTCTTTGGAGGACCCGCCTCACATGGACCTGGTGCTCGTCCCTGGACCTGGAGAAGATAAGGATGTCATCCAGGTAGACGAACACAAAAAGGCCGATGAAATCCCGGAGGACGTCATTAATGAGGCGCTGAAAGACGGCAGGAGCGTTGGTCAGTCCGAACGGCATGACGAGATACTCAAAGTGGCCGTTCGGGGTACGGAAGGCTGTCTTCCATTCATCTCCCTCCCGGATCCGGACGAGGTGGTAAGCGCTGCGTAAATCCAGCTTGGTAAACCAGGTCGCCCCCTGGAGGGAGTGAAAGGCAGTGTCCATGAGGGGCAGGGTGTAACGGTCCCTCTCAGTGATGTCATTCAGCGCTCGGTAGTCTATGCAGGGGCGGAGGGATCCGTCCTTTTTCCCGACAAAGAAAAACCCTGCCCCCACGGTTGACGACGATGGGCGAATAATCCCAGCGCTCAGAGATTCCTTCAGGTATGTATTCATGGTCTCCTTCTCCGGCGCCGACAGGCTGTAGAGCCGACCAGATGGCAGGGGAGCCCCCTGGCGGAGGTTGATGGCACAGTCATATGGTCGATGCGGGGGAAGAGACATAGCTTTCGATTTGCTAAATACCATACCCAGGTCGTGAAATTCTGGAGGCACCAGTGACAGGTCCGGAGGTGCTGTATCCGCCACAGGGGGAGCCGCGGATGGGGAGCAGGCAGCGGACTGAAGGCAGGTGCCCATACAGAAGGTACTCCATGCCGATACCCCAGCGGACCTCCAGTCCAGGACAGGATTGTGGAGGCGTAGCCAGGGATACCCCAGGATGACGGGCGACACAGAGTTGGGCAGGACGTAAAATACCATCTCCTCCCGGTGGTTCCCTGAGATGATGACTGGGACGGGCATGGTTTGGTGAGAAACTCTCCCAAGGGAGGCACGGGAGAGATGGACCAGGGAGATGGGGTGTTTTAATGCCTGACAGCGGATGCCCAATCGGGTTGCCAGGCCTTGTGAAATGAAGCTGCCCTCTGCACCCGAATCCACCAGTGCGTGGGTGAGGTGCCCAGTGGGGTTGTGGCAAAAACGGATGGGCAGCTTTAATTGAGTGAGGGGACTTTGCCGATTGACGTCCGCGAGGCCCCCTACAGTGACTCGCGGACCCCGCCGTTTGGCTTTTGTGGGCAAAGCTCTATCGTGTGTTGACTGTCTCCGCAATACATGCAGAGACCCAACTCACGGCGGCGCTGTCTCTCTGCCGAGGAGAGCTTTGCCCAGCCCGTCACCATCGGCTCCGACTCCTCGGGGCACGATGGTGGCGGCGTCGCCAGGGGGCGAGCTTGGGGCAGGCGTAGCGGGACTCCCCGAGGGCGAGAAGCAGACGGCTTCCGTCCTGGGGAGCGCTCGCGCAGCCTGTTGTCCAAGCTGATAGCCAGTGAGGTTAGCTCCGCTAACGTTCCGGGGATATCCCGTCCAGCCAGTTCATCCCTTAGATCACTATTGAGGCTGCGGAGAAACAGGCCGCAGAGGGAGCGCTCCTCCCAGCCCAATTCCTCCGCCGCTACCCGGTACTCGATGGCATAATCCGCGGCCGACCGGTTTCCCTGCTGGAGAGCGAGAAGCCGATCGACCTGGACCGCCTCGGAACGAGAATGATCGAACACCTCCAGGAAGCGCCTCACGAACTCGGCATAGGTGAGGGTGGCATAACTGGGTCTCGCCATGATAGCGTAGGCCCAAGTTAGAGCGCGCCCCTCCAGGAGGTTCCCTATGTAGCCGATTCGACTGTGATCTGAGGGAAAGTCTCCGGGCACACGGTCAAACACGGACTCGCACTGCATCACAAACCCCCGCGCTCCGCCGAGCTTTCCGCTAAAGCGAGCGGGGGTCGGAATTGGTGTGAGTCGGGCCGGTGCCACTGGAGCTGGCTGGACGGCCACCGGAACAGCAGGAGCTGCGCCACCCTGAGGAGCCGGGGGGAACGGCTGCTGGGGGTCCAGGCGGTCCAATCGGCCAGTGATAATTACTAATTGATTTAGGATGACCTGCTGTTGATAAGCAATTTGATCCACTCTAGCCTCGAGAGTGGTAAGCCGGTGTGCGAGCCCGCCGTCCGCCGAGCCGCTCTGCTGAAGCCGTACTGACATAATGCACGGCTCAGGAGACGCACACACACAGGCTTAGAGTAGTTCAAAGAGTTTATTAACAGCAGGGGAGAATGAGTGCGTGTCTGCGGGATGTAAATGTGTTGGTGATGGTGTCTGCCCCAGGCACAGAGGCAGGTGATCGTACAGCCGAGCAACCCTATGGAGAGAGCACAGGGAGAGGGTGACGGGCATACACCAACACAGGAGGAATTTATGGCGAGAGAAGGACTTACTTGGTGGGTCAGGACAGCTGGCACAACAAGGGGGTGAAGCCCGGAAGACAGCCACCTGGAGAGCTCCGTGCAGCAGCGAGGATTGGGCGATGGAGAGGAGATGTCCGCCGCTGGGAAATCCACCTGTGCACAGGGGAGAAGACTGAAGAGAAGAGGTAAGCGATCTTCTTACAAAAATGGTTACGCTGAAGGGAAGTATGCTCACAACGGTGAGGGACGAAGTCTGACGGCTTCAGGCCGAGCCTCCGGGCGAGACGGCCTTTATCCCTCGCCGCTGATGATTGTCAGGTGCGTGAGCAGGTGGCGCCGCTGATGAATGGCGCGGCGTGACAGGACTGATGTTTGTGATTTTACCATAATGTGCAGACTGTGTTGTATTGTTTCATTTTAGACGTTTGGGGGGGGGGGGTCATGTAGTAGTAGATTAGTTTATTTGACAGGGACAGTGCAATAAACATAGACAATTAATCAAAGACAATCAATCTGATGTGTTGCACATAGAGTGTATAGCTATTAGCTAATTTGCAACTCTTGTCCCTGGATGGGCTTTAGAAAAAAGAATCAAGATGTGGCACACATATTTGAGTTGCTTAGGCTGCATATGTATATTACTGTTGCCCACGTCTCAGAATGAACAATAAGTCTGGGTCTCCTGGGGATAACAGGAGGATGTGAAATGTGATCTTTTGAGATAGCCTTGAGAGACTTCCTGACCACCAGTGTTTTGGGGGAGAGGAGAAGACCTGGGGGTTTATGTATTGTGTCTTGGGATTAAAGACAATGTGACTCTGTACTTTGATGTCCCAGGTATAAAAGGGACAGATGTGGGAGGAAGGGTCTCTTTTCTGTTTGAGAGGATGTTGGAGATACGTGAATGTTAATAAACCTGAATTGAGAAATAAACTCAGCCTCATCTTTTCACGCTCTCCACAGTAGGACAAAAGCAGACCCTCACAGGGTTGGGTTTTTCCATTGCTAGCCACTCTAAATACCCAAATTGATGTGCAAAATTATTGAAATGGTGAAAATTTTATCATATATTCCCTTTAAGAAATGTAAACTTGCCTGTTACTAATGTAATGACAGGCCAGTTTGTTATAACTGCTTTTTTACATTCAGGTTAAAGCTCATGTATGTTTTGCAGGTCTGTGCATTTTTTTTTCTTTTGGCAAAAATTGCTTTGCCCTTGGTGAACATTTGAAAAGAAGCCCTAATCAGCCACTTGAATAAACAAATAAATCTGCATATTGCTGTATAAATATGTAGTCGCTGTTGCATGCAGATGAAATAGTCTTTTTTCCAAATCTTTAGCATTAAGACATGAGTTGAAAGAAAATCCACAGAACTGCATAACAAACATTTTATTACATCCCTAGATGTTTTTTAAACATTGCGCAATTGGAAAAAAACACCTGTCAGCACTTCTGAGTTTTGTGTCTGGCACTCTTTCATTGTCTTTCCATTGTGTGTCTCTGTCTTTTCACTCTGCAGCTTTTTTCTTTTTTTCATGCACTTTTAATTTCTCTTGCTCTTTCACCCAGTCTTTACCTCCATTTGTTTTGCTTCTTATCAGATTGTGTCTGCTGTTAACTCAATCTCCTCTGTTGGCCTCCACTGGCAAAATGCCACACAGTTCCCCCATATATACCACACACACACACTTTGTTTCTAGATGCAGGATTTCCAACATCTTCATCTCGGCTCTCTCCTTATCACGTCTTTGATCTGCATGGGGGGTGTTATGACAGTTTATCTTCCCCCTTAGCAAGCAAGAACCCTGTGCTGTGGGTCTGTTCCCGGCTTTGTTTTGAAAGGAGCACCAAACTTGCTCTTCCACTCCCCAAATACATTCATGATGGAGCACCAGTGTGCACGGATGGATCGCTTCGCCGGCCAGCTGTGCAGTCGAGCAAGTTCATATCTATGCATGCGTGTGAGTATGTGTGTCCTCAGATGTGTGTGTGTGCGTGTAAAAAGTGTGTGAAAGTGTGTGTTTACTCATTGCTGGCCTCACTTTCTCCAGGCTATTAGTTTTGCTTTCTGGGTATTTGTTATCATTGTACACATGTATATGTAATATGATATATGGACGTATGATATTATGCAAGTTTTGAATTAAAAAAGTATAATAAAGCACACTTTGGTGTTATTAATTCAAAACAGTCTCCAGTCCAAGGCCAAGTTTCCAATAAATAATTACTCCAAACACGTTGCATGTTTTTATTGCAATAACAGATTGATTTTAAATATATATTTACATTGATTTCATTTATTCAGAGCACCCACATGCTGACAATTCAAATTATTATATTGTATTTTGTTATTAAAAGTTAGGGCTGTGCATCGATTAAAAAATGTTAATATATTGCATACTTTTCTACAGTGGTGTGAAGAAGTGTTTGCCCCCTGATTTCTCATTTTTTTGTATTTGTCACACTTAAATGTTTCAGATCATCAAACAAATTTAAATATTAGACAAAGATAACACAAGTAAACACAAAAATGCAGTTTTTAAATGAAGGTGTTTATTATTAAGGGGGGGGGGGGAATTCAAATCTACATGGCCCTATGTGGAAAAGGTGATTGCCCCCTAAACCTAATAACTGGTTGGGCCACCCTTAGCAACAACAACTGCAATCAAGCATTTGCGATAACTAGCAATGAGTCTTTAACAGCACTGTGGAGGAATTTTGGCCCACTCATCTTTGCAGAATTGTTGTATAATTCAGCCACATTGAAGGGTTTTTGAGCATGAACCGCCTTTCTAAGGTCATGCCACAGCAGCAGAACCCAAGTGCGCTTCAGCTTAACCAGCTCTGAAACCAGAGCTTTCAGCTCTTAAGCCATGCAGAGGTGGAATTGCTGGTGTGGAATTGCTGTTGTGTTTTGGATTGTTGTCCTGCTGCAGAACCCAAGTGCGCTTCAGCTTGAGATCATGAACAGATGGCCAGACATTCTCCTTCAGGATTTTTGGTAGACAGCAGAATTCATGGTTCTATTTACCACAGCAAGTCTTCCAGGTCCTGAAGCAGCAAAACAGCCCCAGACTATCACACTACCACCACCATGTTTTACTGTTGGTATGATGTTCCTTTTCTGAAATGCTGTGTTACTTTTACGCCAGATGTAATGGGACACACACCTTCCAAAAAGTTCAGCTTTTGTCTCATCAGTCCACAGAGTATTTTCCCAAAAGTCTTGGGGATCATCAAGCTGTTTTCTGGCCAAACTGAGACAAGCCTTTATTTTCTTTTTGCTCAGCAGTGGTTTTCGTCTTGGAACTCTGCCATGCAGGCCATTTTTGCCCAGTCTCTTTCTTATGGTGGAGTCATGAACACTGTCCTTAACTGAGGCAAGTGAGGCCTGCAGTTCTTTGGATGTTGTTGTGGGGTCTTTTGTGACCTCTTGGATGAGTCATCGCAGCATTCTTGGAGTAATTTTTGTCGGCAGGCCTCTCCTAGGAAGGTTCACCACTGTTCCATGTTTTCGCCATTTGTGGATAATGGCTCTCAATGTGGTGTGGAGTCCCAAAGCTTTAGAAATGGCTTTATAAGCTTTTCCAGACTGACAGATCTCAGTTACTTTGTTTCTCATTTGTTCCTGAATTTGGTTGGATCACAGCATGATGTCTAGCTTTTGAGGATCTTTTGGTCTACTTCACTTTGTCAGACAGGTCCTATTTAAGTGATTTCTTGATTGAGAACAGGTGTGGCAGTAATCAGGCCTGGGTGTGGCTAGAGAAATTGAACTCAGCTTTCCAAAGATGTGATAAACCACAATTAATTTATGTTTTAACGGGGGGCAATCACTTTTTCACACAGGGCCATGTAGGTTTGGATTTTTTTACCCTTAATAATAAACACCTCCATTTAAAAACTGCATGCTGTGTTTACTTGTGTTATCTTTGTCTAATATTTAACTTTGTTTGATGATCTGAAACATTTAAGTGTGACAAACATACAAAAAAATGAGAAAGCAGAAAGGGGGTCAACACTTTCTCACACCACTGTATAATTAATTGTGATTAATTGCTAAACTTGCATAAAACAATCAACAAAAATGCTGCTAGAGCAACATAAACACTTGATAATCATGAATGTATATTCAATTATTTTTTTTTCAATTTATATCATTTTGTACTATTTTTCAGTTCGTTATAAAGGGGGAGTTGATCTCCCTGCAAGACTACCATTTTTAATATTGTCACATTTCCAGTTTTATTTTGAAACCTCAAAAAGGAAGTCAGTGGTAACTTTCCTGATTATCTCAATCCTTAAAAGTACAGGCAGTAGTGGCTGAGAAGTTGGAGTGGGTCGTCCAATAACTAGAGGGTTGGAGGTTCAAACCCTGCTGCCTCCCAGTCATCCTGCTGTTGTGTTTTTGGGCAAGACACTTTACCCACCTTGCCTCCAGTGTCCATGACACTGGTGTATGAATGTGAATAAACGTTTGGTGGTGGTCGGAGAGGCTGTTGGCATGGATTGGCAGCCACGTTTCCATCAGTCTGCCGTCGGGCAGCTGTGGCTACTGAGAAAGCTTACCACTATCAGTGTCTGTCTGTAGAGTACAATGGATTCATTGTGAGGTGCTTTGGGCGTCATGAAATGCACGATATAAATCCTGTCTATTATTATTATTATAAACGCATGAAGGAATTCTTAATTGATATTCAGAGCTCCTGACCTTAATGGTGAGTTAGAAGCTTTTATTCACTTTATATTGGAGTGTGTGTTTTTCTCCGCTCACTCTGACAGAAACTCTTCTTCTTTTCATACTTTTAAGCAAGCAGCTCCAATCAATAACACTAGGTTAGGTGTGTGTACGGGGGGGGGGGGGGGGGACTGAAAATTTCATAGTGGTCAAATTTGACCAAATAAGGTTTATTTTTCAACATAATCTCCGCGTCGGTCCGCACACTTTCCATCACAGTTGCAGTGCTTGGATTCCTGTGGTTGAAAAATAAACCACACTTGGTCAAATTTAACCAGTATAAACTTTTCAGCCTATGAACTTTTCAGCCCCCTCCCTTCCTCCTATGTGTGCATCTCTTTAAGTGGGGCGTGTGCACAAGATGAAGTCGCCTTGAGTACTGGGGGATCAGTTCTGTGTGGTGCAAATTTAAATGCTGAAAACAAGACTTATTCTTGTTTTAAGCTGAACCAGCTGCTGAGACCCACCAGTCCCCACTGCTGACAGTGTCAGTTTTTAAAAATGTGTTAATTGGCTCACATTAATCAAAAAAGTTAATGTGTTAATTACAGTATCCCAGCCCTACTAAAAATGAAGTAAAAATAGCCACCATGATTAAAGAAAAACTTCAGTTAAATAAATAATCAATAAACCCGATTAATATGTTTACCTTGTTTTTGTACTCACTGTTTTTTAACCAAACCTGTAATGAAGATTTAATCTAATTACAAACAGTGAAGCTTATATCTTAACTTAGAAGTCTGCAACCTGAGGCTCTGTAGCCACATAGAGCTCTCCTGCCCATTTTAACCAGTGGCTCCCTGTAGTTTTTGACTAGACAAAAAAGAAGAAAATACAAATTTACAAGAACGGTCTCAAATTCATGCGAGTAGCTGCAAATTTATGATTAAAAAAAACTGAATTTCCAAGAAAGAGTTCAGAAAAAAGGCAAATGTACAAAGAAAATATACCATAAATTTACGAGAAATGCGCTGCAATCTCATAAGAAAAAGCTGCAAAGATAATGTGCATATCTGAGAGGAAAAGAAACCCTCCTATGACCAGTGCTAACAGACCAGTTTATGCTTCTGATTTAACTGTTTTACCATTGTTGTAAGATTAAAATATGCTCTGTGGCTCTATGCTCCATCATACTACCACAACCACACTATTAGTGTATTAGCTCACAGATTTCTAACCTCAGAACTGACCATATGTACCATTTAGCTTTCACAGCATTTTCCTATTTCTAAAGCACTTAAATCCAAATATGAAGGTGAGAGGGGGTGGACTTAAATAGTGCTTCCACTCATGTATTTGTATTTTTTTTTTTTTTGTATTTTGTATACTTTATTAATCCCAGAGGGAAATTCAAGGCATCCACCTGCGTAGATGAGGCAGCCACGGTACGGCACCAATCCCTTCACCATTCACACACACATTCATACCTAGGGCAACTTTAGAGTCTCCAATTAGCTTAGCTTGCATGTTTTTGGCCTGTGGGAGGAAACCGGAGTACCTGGGGTAAACCCACGCAGACACGGGGAGAACATGCAAACTCCACACAGAAGGGTCACTGATGGGCAGGGGTGGAATCGTGGAATCCCATGACCTTCTTACTGTGCTGACATAGTGCTAAAAACTGTGCCACCGAGCTACCCTTGGCGTAGCTTGGTCCCTTTCTTGACTTTTACTTCTTCGTGACTCACTTCCTGTTTTGCGATTTACTTCCTTTAGCCATTAATATACAGTACATTTTCATTTTGTCAGAGCTTGGAAAAGATGAGGGTCTACTTTATACATATTTCAAATGTAACTGTCCTCCATGTCACTTCATGCAATCATTTACATGACCGCTAGAGGGCGTGTGATGTCAAAATGTACATATAGCTCATAAAACGTGCATGTTAATGACCATATAATGCATTTTCTGTTATAGGACAATTATATGTGAAGGGTTGAAAGAATTACACATACTTTTAACTTTTTTAAAAAATGGAAATATGTACACATGCACAAAATTATCATAGAAGTCCACCAAGCAAGATTAATGATAAAAGTCTGATTCTGACAAAAAAAAAGGACACTGAAACAAATGGGATCTAAAAGTGAAAAATAAGACCTATTCAAAATAATTATACAATTGAATTTATATTGCATTTAGTCAGAAAAATACTTTGAACACATTGTATTTTGGAACTTGCAATTTTATTTTTTGGTCAATTAATTGTTTTTCTTTTTAAATAACAAAACGTTTTGACCTGTAATTACCTCCATATTGAATAATTTTAGGCTTCAGGTTCAGAAAAATAGCTGGCTCAACAGAACTCTTGTCTTTCTTCCCCCTCCTGCAGTCCTGAATGGGCCTCCCATGTCTGTAAAGAAGGAGCGGGAAGCAGAGCTACTCCTCAGCCGGCGAGAGCAGCGCAGCGGAGAGGTCATCTGCATCGATGACTAGACTTGGACATGCGTACACGCTCACATTCTACACACACTGAAACCCATCTGCTGCAACGGCATCTCCAGTTCCTCTCCAAGAAGTTCCGGGAGTAAAACCCGGCCGTGCGTCCAGTATTAGAACAGATTGACTGACTGGGGGCGAACTTAACGACCCGCTAACTGATTGTAGTCGCTTTGTATACACACACATGCACACACACAAACTCACACAGAAGAGTCTAACTTGTCTTCAATCTTCTTGTGACCTTTTCTTGTCTGCCTCAAACCATTATACTCCTCATGAGCGGCGTCCTCACGCTGGCCTCCTCCTCCTCCTCTAGAGATGCTACTAACCTTGCACACACATACACACACACACACACACACACATACATATGCGTATAGACACAACGCTGAACCCACCTCAATCCTAGAAACCTTTTGAGATCCCTCAGTAGTCCACATAACCTCCCTCCTCCTCCTCCTCCTTAAACTCCCAACAGGAAGCTGCATGTGAACCTTAACTCATCTTTCTCGTCACACTCCACCCCTCCACCCTCCCCAAAGCATGCTCCGATCACAATAATGCTGTCTCGTGGAAAGGAAAAAAAAAAAAAAGCTGTGCCTACAGTCGTTTTAATACGGTTTCAAACCCTCAGAGAAAGGCGGAGTCTCTGATATCTCAGTCCAAGCAGCTCCAAGCACAGCTCCAGCTTCTTTTGGCCTTTTTATTTGCTTCTTCTTCTTCTTCTTCTTTGCTTCTTTCCTTAACGGTACATAATCAGATAGAACATGCGCAGAAAGGCGTGGTAAATATATTCAGGACTTGTTTAGCCCCCACATGCCGCCCCGCTTTCCCTGGTTCCAGTTTATGTACAGAGCTTTTGAGGTATTTTGGGGGGCGTTTTGTTGCAGAAAATGCCCCCATGAATGTTTATAACCTTTCACAAGCAAGTCAGTGTTACTAAAAAAACCATTGACTACCCTCGGTGCTCCCTCCCCCTCAATCAACCTTCTTTTTAGTTTTTTCCCCATGTTTCTTTTTCTTTGTCCAAACTCCTGTGATATACAGTACTTTGCATATTTAAACAGCTCATTCGTGTTCTCTTGTGTTTCTACTCTTGCAACTATGAGTATTGTTGTCGTCGATGTTGCTGTCGTTCTCGCCATTGCTATTCGAGGAAGAGCTTCTACCAAAAGAGACATTTTTTTTATACCGAGAAACCACGAAAGACAACACACTACGTTAAGCACCTCTTTGCCATGTTTGTCCTATAATTACCGAAGAATGCAAACGAAGAAGTTGAGCTAACTTCAGAAGTAGATATATTACAAAAAAAATCTTTTTTTTTTTTCCCTCAGCTTCCATCTTAGATTTGGGGCTTGCAAATGACACATGTAGACAATAGGCCATATGTAACTCTAAATGCTTCTACGGACAAAAAGGAATGAATAAAGTGCATAATAGCTTACCCACAATTTATTATCCGGAACATCAGAAGCTGAAAATCCATTTTATACACCGCAGCATTAATAAGTCGCCTTAATAAACAAATGCAAAGTCATTAAAATCAATAAAGAACCTGATGTCAATGTGTAAATGGTAGTCAACATTATCTGTTTTAAGTTTAAATAAAAAAGGTAGCTAGGATTTAATTTATTCTGTGAATTTTACACAGATCTTTCCAGAAAGTATTTTACAGCACCGTTAATTTTGAACATTTTGCAACCCCTCAGCTAAAATGTTGCATCAAAAATCAAGCACTTAGTTATTTTTATTCCACTTTTTAATTTGTCCTTTTTCCCTCAGAACTTTGTGTTGATTTCTGGGTATCTCGTGTCACTGTGTACGTAGTGGTGCCGATCAAACGATGAATGGCAGATGAAACATTGTCAATGATGACGAATCTCCTTTTTTTTCTCCTGTCTTTTTTTGTTTGTTCGTTTTGTTTGTAATAAAACTGAATGAAATTACTGCAGTCATTGTGTGATCTTTTCTTGATTATATTTTTAAAGGTGTCATTGACTGAACAAATCTGTTTTTGTAGGTTATAACCTTCTGAAAGGCGATTGGTTATGTGATTATGGAAAAAAAAAACATCAAAACACTCACTTCTCTTAAACACATAGCCTTTATAACATTTTCACTCCAAAAATTAAAAATGACTGGTACCGATTTGCCACTGGATGTCACTTCCATAGTAAATCCAGCCCAACGAGTCTTTGATATCCACCCGCTGCTCTATTATTGATCAGCCTAGCTGTCAGTCATATGGACAACAGTAAGGTAACAAGTTAGCTTACCAAGTGTGGTTTATATTATTATTTAGATTTCAATCACCCTAATAGACATCACTGTTTGCACCTGGTTCACTAATCCACAGTCAGTATATCTCGTGCCATTCTGGTTTATGGACCTCTTGCACAATGTAGAGTGACGTACTTCTGCATTCTGGACATAGAGCAGCTCCATTTCCACTTCCATTATATTTGCCCATTCTTTGGTGCTTTCTTGTCAATAAATTAATTTTATAACTTTCAATTATTTAAGCTATAATACACAAGAGCGAGTTCAGTATCGTGATTATTAGCTGTGATATGTCTATGCGGAGGGCATTAGAGTATCACAGCCGCATTTAGTTTAATCATGATACCGTAACGAACTCGAGTGTAATATTGCTTTTATACAATGGTTCCGCAAGCACAATTTATTAAATGACAGCAATACTGGACAAAACATGATGATTTGTTTGTTTAACCAGTTCTTTTGCAGACTTAAAAAAACAGTCCCTTCTAAATGTAGCCAGTAACTGTTGCTAAACATCTAAATCAGCATGAAGATGTCTATTGTCATTTCACACACATGTAAACAAATTAAATATTGTCAAGTGCAAAAGTAATGTGTTTATAAAACATACCTGTTGAGTCTGTATCCATTACTATTACTGCAGAAGATCCCAGATCAAAATGTATCCAATGCCAGGTCGCCAGAACCACCGGTAGTTAGCCGGTAGCTAGTAGTTAGCATGCTAGTGATTTAGCACATTTTGCTCACTTTTCTTTCAGATGAAACAAAGAGTCCATCACCACAAAGGTATTGTAGTTTGTTAATCGAGACAATAAACCAAACTCTAGCACTGCCTTTTTTTTAAACAGATGTGAACTCGCTTAATGAGCTTAAAATGTACAGCAGGACCGGGAAAAATGGAGCACCCTTTTCAAAATGGTGGGACATCTGGGTCACGGATGTATAATTTCTTGTCAAACAGTGCCTCACTGTGGAAATTAAGGTATACAAAACAGTACAGCAATTGTCAGAGAGTTGATATAAAATTACTGTTAGTAATTAACATCAGTTGGACTTGCTGCTCATATGTTGGTGTTTGATTGTGTGTATGAACTTTTTAACAGCTAGCTAGCTAGATGTGATGTTTTACCTGAACGTTATTGTCATGAGCTGAGCACTGGAGGTTCCGCCATGCTCAGTCTCGTGGCTTTTTCTCTGTATTTATATATTTTGTTGTATTTTTGTGCCTCTTGGTTTTTGTTATCCCTGCAGTGTTTTTTATTTTTCTGTTTGTCTTAGTTTTACTATGTTCTGATTCTGTATCAATTGGTATCTATTTCTCAGTTTGTACTTGTTTATATTTTATTCTTCTAATTCCTTATTGTTGTGGTTGACAGCTGTCAGGGCATTTCCTGGTTGGTGCTCTGTGTGGGCGTAGCCCTGTCAGCTGTCAGCCGGTCACTCTTCTCTCATTACTTCCAGCTGATCCAAATTATTAATCATTGTTTCCTTCTGCCCGCTCATGTGATCCTACACCTGGCATTACTTGTGTTATTTGTTCTGACCCTATTTAAGGACTGGATTTTCATTTCATGTCGCTGCTGTCTTCAGTTAGTCTCACGTGAGTTTCTTCTCGTCTCCACCAGAGCCCTGTCCTTGCTCTGGTGCGTAATTTGTAAGTTATTCTCTCTTGTTGGAAGTTTATGTTTGAGCACCGTTTTGGACTTTATGTTTTTGTTATTTTCAATAAATCTCACAACTCACAGTTCAGCGCATGGGTCTGTCTCTCTGCCCCGAGGGGCCATTCATGACAGAAGACAGTGGCCAGTAAATGACCCACCTGCTGTGAGTTGTGGATTTTTGCCTTTTTGTTGTTTCACTCACCTGTCTCTGTGGAGCTCACCATGTTCCCAGCTCGCCGGCTTTCAGCAAGCAAGGTAGGATCGGCTGCTGGGTCCCCAAGCCTGGAGGAGTGGACTGCTGAATTCATCCAGAGTTTTGTGGATGAAGCTCTCGCCGCCCGCGGACTAAAGAAGACCTGGGAGAGTGTAAATGGAGCGGTGGTGATTGTGGAGGCACACCCCGGCTTGTGGAAATATCCCCAATTCGCAGAACTGCTGTCCACAGTCTCCTCACTTTGGCGGTCTTTTCCCGGGTTGATGATGGGGCCGCCTCCAGCAGGACCGAAGCTGTCGTGGAGGTGCTCTCCACCGCAGACGTCCTCTCCTCTCCTGGTTCGCCAGCTCCAGCTCCCGCATCGCCAGCTCCTTGATGCCGCCATCCAGACTGCTGGAGGAACACCTCCACCTCCTCATCAGCAGCCCGTCCTTCACCAAAACTTCAAAACTTCAAAACTCCTGCAGCAGTCCCTTTTTCTGATTCTTCTTCTCCGGCTGTTCTGTCAGCCAACTTCGCCGCTGCTGCTTCCTCTCCTTCTTCCTCAGCGATTCCTCCCGTTGCTGAAGGACCGGTCACCTCCTTCTTGGCTCCGCCCATCACCACGTCTGCAGGGGCGGCTCCTATAAATTCCTCTGAGGGGCCCACAACAGCTGCAGCCACAGAGAGGGAGGATTCTACACCAGCTGCAGCAGGGAAAATCATGCCCCAAGAAAACAGGCAAGTGTCTTCTCATTTTCCCACAATTTATGATGATATGCCTTGCCCGATTCCTGGTAGTGAGGCCCAGTCTTTGCAGTCCCCTGAGTCCTCACCACCTGCCAGCCCACACGACCTTTCCTGCTCTTGCCATGTCTCGTCCTATTTTCCCCGAGTGCCCACCGGTACCAGTGTTGAGCCGCTGGGTGATGGAGGAGCCTGCCAGTCTGGAGGACCAGGTTCCAGCCCCGCAGCCGTGGTCCAGGCAGAGGGAGAGTGCTGCCTCCGACCTGAAGCCTGCACCGATGATAGAGCGTCTCCTGGCTTCAGCTACACAGGATCCAGCACCAGCAGGAAGCCAACCTCCAGAATCCACGCCGGACGAGCCACCTGCATGGGCCACTTCACTGGAGGGTCTCAGGACTGCACCTACCACCATGCCTGCTGCAGGGGCCGCCGCAGGAGAGTTGGAGCTGGATCTCCAGAGGGCTGGGCCCAAGGAACCATCACCTGGATCAACGGAGTCCTGAACAGTGGTGGAGCTCGAGCTCAGGCAAGTGCTGTCCTTTGTTTTTCTTGTGTCTATTTTGGAGAGATCTTGTCAGGCTCTTGATGGGGGGACCCGGGTACAGCCATCAGCTGCACCTGAGCTCACCTCGCCAGGCTCCACTGCTGCCGGTGACCCTGACCCTGTTTCTCTACCTGTCCTGTCTGAGCTCTCACTCAGGGTCACCAAGGATGTTCCAGCTTTGCCAGATGTCTCCGTGGGTCCAGGCTCGCCACCCGAGATCATCGTGAGTCCAGCTCCTCCCGCTGAGGTTGTTGAGGGCGCTCCGTCCCAGCCTGGGGCCTCCGAGGGTGCTGCTTCCCCATCCGATGAGGTCGTCCGGGTGCTCCGTCCCAGCTCGGGACCTCCGGGGGTGCAGCTCCTCCCTTATCTGGGTCTCCATGGGTGCTGTGTCCCAGTCAGGGACCGTCGTGGGTGCCGCACCCCAGCCTGAAATCTACTTGGGTGCTGCATTCCAGTGTGGGCCCACCATGGGGGCTGCACTCCAGCCCGGGAGCCACCGTGGGTGCAGCTTTGGCCCAATCCGGGTCCACCATGGGTGCAGCTTTAGCCCAGTCCGGGTGCACCGCGTGTGCAGCATTGGCCCAGCCCGGGTCCACCATGGGTGTAGATTTGGCCCAGTCCGGGCCCACTGCGGGTGCTACCTTGCTTCAGCCCAGAGCCACCACGGGTGCTGCCTTGCTTCAGCCCGAAGCCACCGCAGGTGCTGCCTTGCTCTGGCCTGGGGCCACCATGGGTGCTGCTTTGCTCCAGCCCGGAGCCACCGCAGGTGCCACTTCGCTCCAGTCTGGAGCCTCCGCAGGTGCAACCTTGTCCCAATCCGGGACCACCGCGGGTGCAACCTCGCTCCAGTCCTGGGCCACCAAGGGTGCTATAATGTCCCAGTCTGGGACCACTGAGGGTGCTGCTAGCCAGTCTGAGGGTATTGTGGTACCCTCTCCTCTGCCAGATGCCGTCGTGGTTCCCCTTCCTCTGCCTGACGCTGTCATGGTTCCCCCTCCTCTGCCAGGTGCTGTCGTGGTTTCCCCTTCTCTGTTGTCCTTCCCTTCACTGGGCCTCCCCATGGGGGAGCCGCTTCCTGGGCCACCCTTTTTGTTTAGGTGGCTGAAAAACTCTGGTCGACCACCTGACGGACTAAGCCGTTGGGTTGGGTGGACCATATTCTCCGGCAGGCCACCTGACTTGTACCACCTCGCCATCTATCAGGCCTGGGACTTTGGCCAGCCACCTGAACTGTTTAGGTCTTTGGCCTAGGGGGCTGGTTTTGCCTGGTGTGGGTCCTGAGTAGGGTTGATTCATTCCCTCCTATCCTGTTCCCCCCACCACCCACCCTGGATAGGTTATTGTTGTGTTCCTGTTGGGAGGGGGTGTTCTTTCTTTTTCTTTTGGTGTTACTGTAGGATCGTAATATATATATAATGTATTAGTATGGCGGTGCTCTAGGCTGGAAGGGGTGATGCCCCACCTTTGGGGGGGTGGCGTCACTTGGAGTATATAAGCCAGTAGCGGGAGGCATGCTGCCTCTTCCCTGTGGCTCCCATACTCGCATAGGGACTCCTGTGTGTATATAGTTAGTATAATAATAAACTTGTAAAACGTCACCTCGCCTCCTCGTTATTCGGACACAACATTTGGCGACGAGGATATACAGAGATGGAGAGGGCTGCTGCCGCGCTTCACTTTATGTTGCAGGCTCCAAGTGAGCCGTTGGTCCTTTGGACCAGGTGGCGGGTGGCCTTCGAGTACTATCTGCTGGCGTTAGACCTCGGCGACCTTGACAAATTGTGTCCAAGGGCTATTCTGGTCCATAACCTGGATGTGGAAAGCTGGAGGGTCCTGTGCACGCTTGGAGGAGGTGACGCATTTGGTGATACAGCGAGGCTCATGGCGGGCTACTTTTGCACCCCTGGGAACATCATGATGCGGCGCAGACAGTTCAAGCAGCAACGCCAGCGACGCGGAGAGTCGGTTTGACAGTTCGTGGCGGACCTTCGGCGGCTGGCAGGTGAGTGCAGCCTTGGGACTTTGGAGGAGGAGATGGTCCGTGACCAGTTGGCGGGACACGTGGCCTACTCCTCAGCAGGAGTTCGCCTCCTAATGCGCTGGTGAGCTAACACCACTAGCAGCCATGGAGCTAGCACAACGATATGAGGCAGCGGAACAACCGACGAGAATTCTCGATGAGGGCAACGCCCTGCCCGGGAATCACACACAGTGGAAGACCCTGGCCTTGGATCCGGATGATGGTGGCGATGTTGAGTGCGCGACCATCACAAAAAAAAGTCCCCCCCGGGGACGCCGAATTGCTACGGCTGCGGATCCAGCAGGCCCAGCTTTGGAGCGAGGGAGTACACAGCGGAGGGCAAGCATTGTGGATGGTGCGGTCTGCTTCATCACTTCGCCAGAGTTTGCCGCAGTTTCGACAAGGAGGAATGGAGGTCTGCTAGGGACGGTGGAAAAAAGAAGGTGCCTACAGTGGTCCACACTGTCTCTCCCAACACGGATGGGACGCCGGTGCCAATGTTAGTGGACACGGGATTGGCAACCTCCATTTTGAACTTGCAAGTAAAACGAACATTGCCTGTTGTGGTTATGGTAATGATCCCCTTGATATCGTGGGCTTGGTGTGGCTGTCTGTGAGGTATAATGAGGCCTCTGGGGGCGCATCCATGTTTATGTTGTCTCGAGAAGGTATTAATCTGATGGGTGATAACTTGTTTTATGGGCTCGGATTCTCCATCACCTGTGGAGATGTGGACAGGTGGTGGTCTGTGGGACCGGCCGTTTTATGTGGGAAGTGGCAAAGAAGTGTGGGACTTTGGGTAGCCCATTCCAGGTGAAGAGGGACAGCGCCAGCACCTTAGTATGCCGACAAGGCGGGGGTCCCATGCCAGTGTTTGTGGTCCCATGGACAGTGGACTCGAACAGCATGGTTTGATCCCTGCGGTGACGGAAAAGTCCGAAGAGCATGAGCTACAGGGCTCCAGTGGACGACGAGTTCCGACTGCTGAGTCAACAGTGGCTGGTGCCGCTCTGATGCAACAGCTTCTTGTACCCAGGGTACCACCAGATGGCACGAATCCTGGCCGTGCCGATATCAAAAGCAAGGGACATGACTCGAGTCAACTTGGTGAACCGCTGAGGAGTCATAAAGGTGCCAGATCACGATGCAGATGACAGAGAAAGCCAGTGAGCGCTCCCCTGGGTGAGGATGATGATGTGCGCCCTAGGGTTGAGCCTCGGCTTGGTCCGGTGCACACTTCCAGGAAACTGACAGCTGGACAGGATAGTCTGTGGGTGGTCCAGTCCGGCAGCGACGGCTACCTGAGTTTGACTGATGGGTCGAGACGGCATCCCAACGAGCTGCGATGTCGGAGCAGAAAAGGGCGTCTACGCAGTCTGTCTCCTGTCACGAAGAACCGGAGGCACTCTGGAAGTGGGCCGCGGGACGGACGCGAGGGGGGGGGGGCTTTGGGAGACCCGAGTTAAGTGTGTATGAGGGCTTATGTGCGTATGAGGGTGTGTCTGATTATGTGCATTTACTAATAGGTGTGTTATGGTTATGGTTGTTATGTTCAATATATGTTCTGGCTGTATTCCCATGTTAAAGTTGTAATGGAATGGGGATGACGAGAACCATGTGAGTGATGTGAAACATGTATAGGTTGGTTCTTATGGATGTTTATCCTGTTAGTGGTACAACTTAAGTGTGTGAAATGTGAATATCTAATTCTTTTTGCAGCGTTTAAAAAAAGTGTATACAGGATTATTTTATTAGGACTTGACCTATTTGTGGTGCCACCTCTTTGTGAAGAGTAACGACTTGCTGTGTTTTTGTAATATTGTGTTATGTTGTTATTTCCACCACCTGAGTATCTTATGATGCTGTGATTTTATTTTCCCTTGATTGTGGTGTGGGCTTAATAGCCATTTACATTCTTGAAAGTGAAAGAGAATGCATGCCACTGTAATGGGGTGATTATGGAATTTTGATGCACGTGACCACCGTTGTTGTGTGACTGTTTTAAAGAGTGTGAGGTGCAGTAACACCTGGGTGTGATTGTTAGTGTGAATTAATGCCCTGTTTCGGTGTAAATTGTGTTTTGTTTTTTTTCAGGAGATCTCTGTATATTACTGTGTGTATCCTGTGAGTTTATGGGGGTCGGGTAACGCCTTGTTCATTGTGTAAATTACTTTTATGTGTATTTAGACTAGGTGATCGAGATTAATTTAATTTGGTGTGTGTGTGGCCTTTTTCTTTTACTGACTCTTTGTTTATGTAGCGGAGACCTAGGCTGGGCCAGTGTGGTGTGTGAATGGCTAGGCCAGTACCCCTTATATTAGAGAGTGTATCAGGTGTAAATTATATGGTTGGGTAATTGTGTGCTTGTGATATTTCAAAGGGGGAGGGGTGTAGGATCGTAATATATATACAGACATGGACAAAATTGTTGGTGCCCCTCTGTTAATGAAAGAAAAACCCACAATGGTCACAGAAATAACTTGAATCTGACAAAAGTGGTAATAAATAAAAATTCTATGAAAATTAACCAATGAAAATCAGACAATGCTTTTAAATTGTGGTTCAACAGAATTATTTTAAAAAACAAACACATGAAACAGGTCTGGATAAAAATGATGGTACCCCTAGAAAAGACTGAAAATAATGTGACCATAGGGACATGTTCAACCAAGATGTGTCCCCTAATTAACATCACAGGTGTCTACAAACTTGTAATCAGTCAGTCGGCCTATTTAAAGGGTGACAAGTAGTCACTGTGCTGTTTGTTGACATGGTGTGTACCACACTAAACATGGACCAGAGGAAGCAAAGGAGAGAGTTGTCTCAGGAGATTAGAAAGAAAATTATAGACAAGCATGTTAAAGGTAAAGGCTATAAGACCATCTCCAAGCAGCTTGATGTTCCTGTGACTACAGTTGCACGTATTATTGAGAAATTTAAGACCCACGGGACTTTAGCCAACCTCCCTGGACGTGGCTGCAGGAGGAGATGGATAATACGAATGGTAACAAAAGAGCCCAGAACAACCTCTAAACACATTCATGGTGAATTCCAAGGTCAAGGTACATCAGTGTCAGATCGCACCATCCGTCGTCGTTTCAGCCAAAGTGGACTTCATGGGAGACGACCAAGGAGGACACCACTGTTGAAAGCAAATCATAAAAAAGCCAGACTGGAATTTGCCAAACTGCATGTTGACAAGCCACAAAGCTTCTGGGAGAATGTCCTATGGACAGACAAGACAAAACTGGAACTTTCTGGCAAGGTACATCAGCTCTATGTTCACAGATGCAAAAATGAAGCATACCAAGAAAAGAACACTGTGCTTACTGTGAAACATGGAGGAGGTTCTGTTATGTTGTGGGGCTGCTTTGCTGCATCTGGCACAGGGTGTCTTGAATCTGTGCAGGGTACAATGAAATCTCAAGACTATCAAGGTATTCTAGAGACAAATGTGCTGCCCAGTGTCAGACAGCTTGGTCTCAGTCGCAGGTCATGGGTCTTGCAACAGGATAATGACCCAAAACACAGCTTAAAAACACCCGAGAATGGCTAAGAGCGAAAAATTGGACTATTCTAAAGTGGCCTTCTATGAGCCCTGATCTAAATCCTATTGAACATCTGTGGAAGGAGCTGAAACATGCCGTCTGGAGAAGGCACCCTTCAAACCTGAGACAACTGGAGCAGTTTGCTCATGAGGAGTGGGCCAAAATACCTGCTGAGAGGTGCAGAAGTCTCATTGACAGTCACAGAAATCGTTTGATTGCAGTGATTGCCTCAAAAGGTTGCGCAACAAAATATTAAGTTAAGGGTACCATCATTTTTGTCCAGGCCTGTTTCATGAGTTTGTTTTTTAAAATAATTCTGTTGAACCACAATTCAAAAGCATTGTCTGATTTTCAATGGGCAATTTTCATAGAATTTTTATTTATTACCACTTTTGTCAGATTCAAGTTATTTCTGTGACTATTGTGGGTTTTTCTTTCATTAACAGAGGGGTACCAACAATTTTGTCCACGTCTGTGTATATATATATATATATATATATACAGTATATATATATATATATATATATATATACATACACACACACACACACACACACTATATATATACTGTATATATATATATATATATATATATATATATATACTGTATATATATATATACGTATATACACTACCGTTCAAAAGTTTGGGGTCACTTAGAAATTTCCTTATTTTTGAAAGAAAAGCACTGTTTTTTTCAATGAAGGTAACTTTAAACTAATCAGAAATACACTCTAATATCTAATATACATTGCTAATGTGGTAAATGACTATTCTAGCTGCAAATGTCTGGTTTTTGGTGCAATATCTACATAGGTGTATAGAGGCCCATTTCCAGCAACTATCACTCCAGTGTTCTAATGGTACAATATGTTTGCTCATTGCGTCAGAAGGCTAATGGATGATTAGAAAACCCTTGTGCAATCATGTTAGCACAGCTGAAAACAGTTTAACTGGTTAGAGAAGCTATAAAACTGACCTTCCTTTGAGCAGGTTGAGTATCTGGAAAAAATTATTATTTCAAATACAAATCATTATTTCTAACCTCGCCAATGTCTTGACTATATTTTCTATTCATTTTACAACTCATGGTGGTAAATAAGTGTGACTTTTCATGGAAAACACAAAATAATTGTCTGGGTGACCCCAAACTTTTGAACGGTAGTGTATATATATATATATATATATATATATATATATATATATATATATATATATACAGTATACAGTATATACATAATGTAATAGTATGGTGGTGCCCTAGGCTGGGAGGGGTGATGCCCCACCTTTGAGGGGTGGCGTCACCTGTAAGCCAGTAGCGGGAGGCATGCTGCCTCTTCGCTGTGGCTCCCAAACTCGCATAGGGACTCCTGTGTGTATATAGTTGGTATTATAATAAACTTATAAAACGTCACCTCACCTCCTCATTATTCGGACACAACAGTTACCCTGGGGTGTCTGGGATCCACCCCTTGAGAGGGCGGCTCTGTCACGAGCTGAGCACTGGAGGTTCCGCCATGCTCAGTCTCGTGGCTTTTTCTCTGTATTTATATATTTGTTTTATTTTTGTGCTTCTTGGTTTTTGTTATCCCTGCAGTGTTTTTTATTTTTCTGTTTATGTGTAAGTTTTACTATGTTCTGATTCTGTATCAATTGGTATCTATTTCTCAGTTTGTACTTGTTTATATTTTATTCTTCTAATTCCTTATTGTTGTGGTTGACAGCTGTCAGGGCATTTCCTGGTTGGTGCTCTGTGTGGGCGTAGCCCTGTCAGCTGTCAGCCGGTTGCTCTCCTCTTATTACTTCCAGCTGATCCAAATTATTAATCATTGTTTCCTTCTGCCCGCTCATGTGATCCCACACCTGACATTACTTGTGTTATTTGTTCTGACCCTATTTAAGGACTGGATTTTCATTTCATGTCGCTGCTGTCTTGAGTTAGTCTCACCCGAGTTTCTCCTCGTCTCCACCAGAGCCCTGTCCTCGCTCTGGTGCGTAATTTGTATGTTATTCTCTCTTGATGGAAGTTTATGTTTGAGCTCCATTTTGGACTTTATGTTTTTGTTATTTTCAATAAATCTCACAACTCACAGTTCAGCATGTGGGTCTGTCTCTCTGCCCCGAGCGGCCATTAATGACAGTTATTCACAAGTGTAGATTGGATTTTGCATGTCATAGTTTTGAATTTTACTATTAGTATCTACTATGTCCACTTATATTAAAAAAAAACTGCTATTTATGCTCACCGTACATAGTGTTGGGGCATTACACCACCGGGTCCAGCTACGGATGTATCTGCTTGCATTATTTCCTATGAGATTCTTTAGTTAGCTTAATAAGCCTGAAACAAAGCCCATAAAAATGCTGTAAGCTTTGCTCAAATTAACTTTGATAGAATTTGCACGTCATATCTGTCTACCTGTATGTTGTTGTTATGTTATGAATAGTATGTCTCTTCTTTCTTCCTTTTCTTCCTTTCTCCCCTCACCCCCTCAACCAGTCGTGGCAGAAGACTGCGCCTCCCTGAGCTTGGTTCTGCTGGAGGTTTCTTCTTATAAGGGAGTATTTCCTTCCCACTGTCACCTAGTGCTTGCTCAGAGGGGATCATTTGATCGTTGGGGCTTTTCTCTGAATTATTTATGATTTGTGCTTATTTATCTAGCGCCTTGAGATGACTTTTGTTGTGATTAGGCGCCATACAAGTAAAGTTGAATTGAAATTGAATCAAAGGTTACTAGAACACCTTTGAAGTGGAGTGACACATATCCAGTGAAATTGGAGTGCAATTATCGCAGATTATCGTAACTCCTGGAATACTTATTGTCCAATCAAATTGCTTGGTGGGAACAAACTGTTGTATAAATTGTATATATTAGAAATAGTGTACGGGCAGATCATTTCCATATATATACAGTATATATACGTATATATATATATATATATATATATATATACAGTATACACACACACACATATATATACACAGTGGGGCAAAAAAGTATTTAGTCAGCCACCAATTGTGCAAGTTCTCCCACTTAAAAGATGAGAGAGGTCTTCCAATTTTCATCATAGGTATACCTCAACTATGAGAGACAAAATGAAAAAAAAAAAATCCAGAAAATCACTTTGAAGGATTTTTAATGAATTAATTGGTAAATTCCTCAGTAAAATAAGTATTTGGTCGCCTACAAACTAGCAAGATTTCTGGCTCTCACAGACCTGTAACTTCTTCTTTAAGAGGCTCCTCTGTCCTCCACTCGTTACCTGTATTAATGGCACTGTCCCTGTCAAATAAACTAATCTACTACTACTACCTATTTGAACTCGTTATCAGTATAAAAGACACCTGTCCACAACCTCAAACAGTCAGACTCCAAACTCCAATATGGCCAAGACCAAAGAGCTGTCAAAGGACACCAGAAACAAAATTGTAGACCTGCACCAGGCTGGGAAGACTGAATCTGCAATAGGTAAGCAGCTTGGTGTGAAGAAATCAACTGTGGGAGCAATTATTAGAAAATGGAAGACATACAAGACCACTGATAATCTCCCTCCATCTGGGGCTCCACGCAAGGTCTCACCCCATGGGGTCAAAATGATCACAAGAACGGTGAGCAAAAATCCCAGAACCACACGGGGGGACCTAGTGAATGACCTGCAGAGAGCTGGGACCAAAGTAACAAAGGCTACATCAGTAACACACTACGCCGCCAGGGACTCAAATCCTGCAGTGCCACATGTGTCCCCCTGCTTAAGCCAGTACATGTCCAGGACCGTCTGAAGTTTTCTAGAGAGCATTTGGATGATCCAGAAGAGGATTGGGAGAATGTCATATGGTCAGATGAAACCAAAATAGAACTTTTTGGTAAAAACTCAACTTGTCGTGTTTGGAGGAGAAAGAACACCATACCTACTGTGAAGCATGGGGTTGGAAACATCATACTTTGGGGCTGTTTTTCTGCAAAGGAACCAGGACGACTGAATCGTGTAAAGGAAAGAATGAATGGGGCCATGTATCGTGAGATTTTGAGTGAAAACCTCCTTCCATCAGCAAGGGCATTGAAGATGAAACATGGCTGGATCTTTCAGCATGACAATGATCCCAAACACACTACCCAGTCAACGAAGGAGTGGCTTCGTAAGAAGCATTTCAAGGTCCTGGAGTGGCCTAGCCAGTCTCCAGATCTCAACCCCATAGAAAATCTTTGGAGGGAGTTGAAAGTCTGTGTTGCCCAGCGACAGCCCCAAAACATCACTGCTCTAGAGGAGATCTGCATGGAGAAATGGGCCAAAATACCAGCAACAGTGTGTGAAAACCTTGTGAAGACTTACAGAAAACGTTTGACCTCTGACATTGCCAGTGAAGGGTATATAACAAAGTGTTGAGATAAACTTTTGTTATTGACCAAATACTTATTTTACCGAGGAATTTACCAATTAATTCATTAAAAATCCTTCAATGTGATTTTCTGGATTTTTTTTTTCCTCATTTTGTCTCGCATAGTTGAGGTATACCTATGATGAAAATTGGAGACCTCTCTCATCTTTTAAGTGGGAGAACTTGCACAATTGGTGGCTGACTAAATACTTTTTTGCCCCACTGTATATATACGTATATACAGTATATATACAGTATATACAGTATATATATATATATATATATACAGTATATATATATATATATATATATATATATAGTACGAGTTTCACATTTTGATTGTTTTTGTAACCATAGTGAGCCATTTAATAGTTCGCCCAGTTAGCTTAGCATAGCGCAGCTATCATGTTGTTTATGTCTCTCACATTCCAAATAACACTGCATGGGCTGTAATGGACCTGTGTAATGAACATGTATTGTAAGTCTTTGCACGAGCTGATTCACATTCATACAAGTTCATGCAATGTTGTTAGGAGTGAGTCAAAGTTTATTACAAGAATAAATAACACACTAGCAACTGGAAGCTAACTAGGCTAATATCAATAACAGTAATGGTAACGGCAATATCCGAGGGATTCTGTGGTGTATGAGTAAGGCATATATTCGGAGTGGAACGCGGCCTGCAGCTGATGCCACTACCAGTATATATTGGGCGGTCCGCCATCTCACTGCATGTTGTTAATGAGGTTGTTCATGAGGGTTACAGCTAGAGTGCATGTGTGCATATGACGACTGAGTGTACATGTGCTTTATACCAACTCTGCTTGTAATAAAGTTCAGTTCGAGTACAGCATCCTCGTCCACCTTCATTCCAGGTTTGTGAACATAACATTTGGCGACAAGAATTTCGAACCATGGAAACGTGTTTGAGACCACTACGGCCTTTCCTCAAGTCCCTGGGTGAACCAACCATCCCATGGCCATGACGGCTGGACGCGACAACATGATAGCACGACGAATTTGATTCCACCAACGGCGACAGAGAATTGGTGAGTCCACACAACAATTCATTGCCGACCTGAGACATTTGGCTAGCATATGCTGTTTTGGACTGTTGGAAGATGAGATGGTGCGGGACCAGTTAGCTGAGCACACGTGTAACCTGAGGCTAAGAGCTAAGATGCTAATGGCGCCAAACAACATGATGCTAGCTAGCACGATAGAGCTAGCATTCCTGCCTGAGTCAGCGAAAAAGTTGGCAACGGAGCTAGGTGGGCGCCAACTACAGAAGCTACCCGGACACACAACGATAGCTAACGCGGTGGGCACGGAGGAATATGAGGACATGGCGTACAAGGCAAACGGCGTTAACCGAAGGACTAGTCTGAGAGGCCCTGTCTGTGGTAGCTGTGGGTCCCCAACGCACTAGGACGGAGCAGGTTTTTGCCCGGCAAGAGGACAACGTTGTAACAAGTGTGGACACTTAAACCGTTTCGCCAGAGTGTGCCGGTCACCAGTGCCATGGAACCCGTCAAGTAAGCCAAGCCACCCGCCAACAACCACCATTCATGCGGTAAACCCTGACATCGACGGTTATGCATACGCATGGTTGAATTAGATGGCGTAGCTTTACCACTGCTGCTCGACATGGCAGCAATTAGGTCGATGTTAAACTGGGCCATGGTGAAATTTTTTTTCCCCAACCACAAAATTAAGAAGAACCCAATGGAGCTGTACGGATATGGTGGTCACAGACTGTAACATAAGAACAGTTGAGCTAACGGTCTACTACAAGACTGTGTACGACTTCACGTTCCAAGTGGAAGCACACGGTGACAACATTATGGGATGTGACCTCTTCTACAGACTGGGCTTTGCTATCCAGGACAGTGCCGGGTCCAAATCGTCTGGGTGCGGCAACTGGGGCACGATGGACCTTGACGACGATGATGTGGTGTGGGACGAGGTATTTCAAAGCAGCACCGACACCATACCATCCACCCCGTGCACTCAGGAGGGGAGCTGCCCGGGAGGAGAGCAACAGCAGGACTCGCCTTCATTCCTTGCCCGGCCGGAGCTGCAGGAGAAGAAGCCCATGCATGCAGAAAACCCTGAGGCACAACAACAACAACAACCGGGCACAGACACTGCCCACGATGTGGCACAACAGAGTAGATCAGACCCCACCCTGTCTGGTTGGTTTCCTTACCTACACATTCACCCATCCAAACACCATCTTGCATTACTGATGTACTGATATTTACATGTTTACATAAATTGACTAAGTTTTGTTAAAATAAAGGTTTAGTTGAATTATTTTATCCACTCAACTTGTTTCCCTTTTTTTTTTTTTTTTTTTTTTTTTTAGTATACTTTATTGATCCCCAGAGGGGAAATTGAGGGTCATCCACCACCTGGATGGATGAAGCAGCCACGATATGGCGCTATCCCTTAACCATTCACACACACATTCACACCTAGGGCCACTTTAGAGTCTCCAATTAACCTAACCTGCATGTTTTTGGCATGTGGGAGGAAACCGGAGAAATCCCTGGGTAAACCCACGCATACACGGGGAGAACATGCAAACTCCACACAGATCACTGTTGGTCGGGGGCTGGGATCGAACCCACGATCCCACGATCCCCCGGCCAAGGGTAAACTGTGCTGCCGCAGTGCTAACCACTGCTGCATGGTGGCGATTTTTGTTGCGATCCCTGAGCTAGATCATGCCACAGTAAAATCTGATGTCTTCAAACCCTATGAGCTAATTCCTGAGGCTTTTTACAAATGGTTTAGATCGTGTGAAAAAATCTGATGTGCAAACACATGGAGTTTGCAAGAAATCTGAACATTCATTTTAATTGTTGGTGTATAGCACCTTATGTTCATGAGGCCTTGTGTGACTTGATTGTTCTGGAGCAATTTAAAAACTGCGTACCAAGTCACATTGCTACGTACTTGAATGAACATAAGGTTAAAACAGTATCTGAGGCTGCTTCATTAACAGAGACGACTATGTGCTAACTCGTAAGGGACCATGCATATAGAGCTGACAGTTCTACCTGGTTTCAGGATGGTGGCAGTTTTTCTCCACCCAACAGATGGAGGTAGAGAAGTCATCTGAATTAGTCTGATCGAGTCCATCTTCAGTCTAACCCCCAAAAGGTTTGCAATTACTGCAAAGGTTGGGGTCATTGGAAGGCTGAATGCCCAGTTAGAGCTAAAGCTAATGGTTCAATTCAATTCAATTCAACTTTATTTATATAGCGCCATTTCACAACAACAGTCATCTCATAGCACTATCAACTGTAGGGAGGACCCCCACAGTTGCAGAAAGACCCCAGCAATCAGGCGATCCCCTGTGAGCAAGCACTTGGCGACGGTGGAGAGGAAAAACTCCCTTTTAACAGGAAGAAACCTCCAGCAGAACCAGGCTCAGGGAGGGGCAGTCATCTGCTGCGACTGGCTGGGGGGTGAGGGGATAGAGAAGAAGAAAAGAACAGACATGTAGAGAGCAAACAGCACGATGGGGACTCAATCTATGGGAGAGAACAAACAAATGTTAATGACCAGCAAAAAAAAAATATTTCATAGAGAGTGAGGAAAGGAGTGAGGCCCAGTGCATTACTGGAGGTCCCCCGGCTGACTAAACCTATTAGCAGCATAACTAAGGGAGGGTTCAGAAAACACATGATCCCTCCCTAATTGTAGGCTATATCAAAAAGGTAGGTTTTAGCCCTATTCTTAAAAACAGAGATCGAGTCTGACTCCCGAATCCAGATTGGCAGCTGATTCCACAGGAGAGGAGCTTGATAACTGAAGGCTCTGCCTCCCATTGTACTTTTGGAGATTCTAGGTATTACAAGTAAACCTGCATTTTGGGAGCGTAGTGCTCTGTTAGGATGATACGGTAGTATCAGATCTTTTAAATAAAAAGGAGCCTGATTGTTTAGAGCTTTGTAAGTAAGAAGAAGGATTTTAAACTTAATTCTAAACTCTATGGGAAGCCAATGAAGGGAGGCCAGAACCGGAGAGATATGATCTCTCTTTCTAGTACCTGTTAAAACTCTTGCTGCAGCATTTTGGATCAGCTGAAGACTTTTTAAAGATGTTTTAGGACAACCTGATAATAAAGAATTACAATAATCTAATCTCGAGCTAACAAAAGCGTGGATCAGCTTCTCAGCATCACTCTGAGACAAGATGCTCCTAATCTTGGCAATATTACGCAAATGATAGAAGGCAGTCTTAGAAACAAATTTAATATGTGAATTGAAGGACAAATCCTGATCAAAAATAACTCCAAGGTTCCTCACAGAGCTATTAAGAGAAAGAGTAACTGCATCCAAACTGAAAGTTTGATTTGGAAAGGAATTTCTAAGGTTTTTTGGACCAACAAGAATGACTTCAGTCTTATCTGAATTTAATAGCAGGAAATTACAAGTCATCCAAACTTTGATTTACCTTAAGATGGTGAGGCTAGTAGTGCAGAGATGAGTCCTGTTGCACTTGCAGCTCCTGTGGAAGATTTCTTTCCTGCTGGCTCTCGTACTTTCAAGAGCGTAAATCTGTGGTTGCTACTCTAGAGCGAGTGGATTTTTCAGGATTTGTCTCTGATGGTTGTGGTGTATGTGAAATAGTGCGATGCACTATGCTGCAGTAGCATGCATGCATGAGTGATGTTGAGTGATGCTGCCCTTCCAGCGCATGGTGAGGGAGATCGCTCAGGACTTCAAGACCGACCTGCGCTTCCAGAGCTCCACCGTCATGGCTCTGCAGGAGGCCAGTGAGGCCTACCTGGTGGGTCTCTTCGAGGACACCAACCTGTGCGCCATCCACGCCGAGAGGGTCACCATCATGCCCAAAGACATCGAGCTGGCCCGCCGCATCCGTGGAGAGAGAGCTTAGATTTTCTGCTGCACATTCACCAACCACAATGCTCCGCACTGTGTGTGTCTCTCTCTCTCTATATATATGTATGTATGTATATACTGTGTGTATATATATATATATACTGTATATATATACATATATATATATACACACAGTGTATATATATATACAGTGTGTGTGTGTATATATATATATATATATATATATATATATATATATATATATATATATATATATATATATATATATATATATATATATATATATATATATATATATATATATATATATATATATATATTAATATGTACATATGTATACTAGCTGTTCTTGTTTTTTCTTGCCTTCTGATTGTTGCTCTGAATGTTGCTATCCCTGTGCTGTTGCAATCCTGGAATTTCCCCATTGTGGGACTAATAAAGGCTTATCTTATCTTATGTTAATGCGCCTCTGGGTATATTACGTGACTGCCCAGCGCCAGTCACTCTCTTTCCTGCTCTCTCTGCTTCCAGCCACACACTGCACTGTGTACTATCGGCTGTTTACCCTCAATAAAGCTAACCTCAACACATGGTTGTGTCCGCCTATATTTCCAGACATAACATTGGCGACAAGGATAATGGAGGCTTTGCTGCCATCACTGCCACCATTCTTCACTCTGTCTGGTGAGTCACCGATCCCTTGGTCCCGCTGGTATGGATCATTTGAAACGTTCATTATCGCTATCAACCTAGAGGAAGCTAGGCTATGAACTTTACTAATTCACAGCCTTGGCAGTGAGGGACAGCGTATCTTGCAAATGCTTGCACCTGCGGACACCTATGATAAGTGTGTGACTTTGTTGACTGGACATTTTGCTGACTGTCCAGTGGTCCGACCAATTAAGTCATCAGATTTGGCTGCCTCCGGCCCCGGCAGCTTAGCTCCGGCTACTCAGCTTCTCTGCCCCATGTATGACCCGAACACCGTCCATTTTGTGAACTCTGGCAATGGGCCATCTGCATGGTGTTCAGTTGGGCTGGATGGCATCAGCCTACCAATGTGGCTGGACACCGCTGCTTCAATATCCCTGATGAATGAGGCCACAGTTAGGAGGCTTTTTCCCCTGCAACCAATTAAGTCAGATTCTGTGGAACTGTTCGGCTATGGACACACAAAGATCGGCATGGTAGGAACCATTACCTTTTCAGTTTGTTACGGGTCAAGATTCCTCCCAGCGTTCACATTCCAAGTGATGCACCACGGTGACAACATCCTGGGGTGTGATTTGTTCCATGAACTGGGCTTCTCCATCACAGACTACATGAGATTCTGTTTGACAGATGACGGCTCGAGTCTACTACAATCAGACTTGGATGCAGCCACTCCCTGCTTTGCACCACACACCGAGCAGAATCCTAAAGAACTGGAGAGGATCCTCACGCAGCACAAGCATCCTCGAGCTGCTGCCTCACCACAGGAGCTCCAGACTGCATCCACACAGGATCCAGAGCCGATCCTCACACAGCACACAGGCCCTCGAGCTGCTGCCACACCGCAGGAGCTCCAGTCCACAGTCATGTAGGACACAGAAGAAGGTAGGGTCTACCCCGTCAGTGGCAAGACCGGCCTGCCTATATGTATTCCCCTGGACCGCTCGCGCCCCCCACCAGACGACACTTCAGTAATGGCGTCCTTCTCTGGCAGCGGGATGGAAGAGCAATGACAGAAGTGTCTCACGCAGCATGAGCCTCCTTGAGCTGCCATATCACTGCAGGAGTTGCAAGCCATATCTGAACAGGACCTGCCACGTCCTCCATCAGATGACACTCCAGCGGTGGTGCTCGCCCCTAACAGCAGGGTGGCAGAGTGACAACAGTATGTCATGAAGAAGGAACACCAAGCAGAGAGCCCTTCACTCACAGTGCTTGACAGGGGCCGGGTATGTCGACCCAATTGCTCATACAAGCAGTCATTCTGGCCAGAGATGACGCAGATCACCACTCAGCTAGGACCAGCCACCTTCCGTCTGACTGATGGGTCACAATGGCACGTCAGCCGCCGCAGAAGGATGATGCCACCTCCCGCTTCTGACCAGGAGACTGCAACCAAGCTGGCTGGCCCAGACTGGGACTTTGCCAGTGAACAGTCTGCAGCTCCAGTGGGGCGCCTGCTGGAACCACCCAAGCCGGTGCAGCCTGAACCCCGCTTGGCACAAGTCCAATGGAGGCCTCTTCATCTTGAGGACTATATTACTGACTTTAAATACATTGCTACTTAGGGCATGGTCTACTCAGTGGCAGAATAACCCACATGACCATGCAGGCACACCAGCAGTCTACCCAGTTAGAAATGCTGTGGTTGACATATTTTAAGTGTTTTTTTATTCCAGCCTGTTTGGCCCAATCATGTGTGTTCAGTCTTGGATTAGCCAATATGCTAACAAGTATGTTCTTATGCCAGCACGTTCCTGCTAAGCCAAGTGAATGAGTAAATGTTATGAGCTTCTCAGGCAGGGGAGTAAATGTGGTGTATGTGAAATGGCACGATGCATTACATTGTGGTAGCATGCACACACGAGTGACGTCAGTGCGCCTCAGGGTATATTAAGCGACTTCACAGCACCAGTCGCTCTCTTTCCTGCTCTTCCTGCTTCCAGCCACACACTGCACTGTGTACTACCTGCTGTTTACCCCCAATAAAGCTAATCTCAACATGTGGTGGTGTCCACCCATATTTCCAGACATAACAATGGTCATGTTTCACTCATGGGGAGTGTCATAAAGAGACCAGTGAAGATTCTCAGAGATACTGGTGCTTCTAGTTCATTCATCCTGAGTTCTGTATTGCCTTTTTCCACAAATGCTGAAGCTGGGAACTGCATATACAGTAGGTTCAGGTTATGGGGTTTACAGTCTTTCTAGTGCCAACCCATGTGTTTGAGCTTCTTTGGTTCAGGGGGAGGTCGCTATGGGAGTGTGTCCAGCTCTACCAATTAAAGGTATAGATATCATTTTGGGCAATGACTTGGCTGGTAACCTTGTGTGGGCTGATAGTTCACCACATATGGTAAGTTTCTCTCCAACTGAGTCAGTGTTGTCTGAAGAAACGATGCAGTGTCTTCCTGGAGTTTCCCCACTAGGGGTTATCATACAGGCTACATGTTGGAAAAAGGCAGAGCCTGTGGTGAATCAGGATAATGCAGGGAAGAATATAGCTTTTGCTGTGTCTAGGCCTAACATGCTTTTGTCTGTTTTCTATAATGATCTGGCAGCTGAATAACGAGCTGATCATTCAGTGAACTGTTTAATTGTGTTCATTCAGATGCTGTGAGGGGTTATTTGCTTCTGGATGGGCTATTGATAAGGAAGGTAGTTCCACAAGATGATAGCTTTGGTTAAAACAGTTTTAATTAGGATGCATTAGGATGCCATATTTACTGACATCAAAAGCTATTTCAATCAATTACATCATAACAGGCCAAGTTACATGTTAACATAGGACCCATTCTTTGATATAACCTTCACATTTCTTGCATCCATTGAACTTGTGAGTTTTTGGAGAGTTTCTGCTTGAATTTCTTTACAAGATGTCAGAATAGCCTCCCACAGCTGCTGTTTTGATGTGAACTGCCTCCCACCCTCAGTCATGTAAAAAAATTAGAACACCCCATTAAATAGTCAGTTCTTTATAAGAAATGTTCACATATCTATGTCTAACCTTGTTTTTGTTTTTATTTGCATTTTTTAACATTTATTTTAGCCATTTTAAGTGGGAATGAATGTGGGGGTGTCCTAAAAAAGATGGGGGGGTGTCCTAATTGATTCCTCACTTTGCTGAGAATTACATTATTTGTTTAGTTGTATTAGATGAATCTCCCAGTATTTTTAACATTGATATTAAATATCCATATGTCCAAATATGTTAAACACACACACACACACACACACACACACACACACACACACAGAGGCTTATACAGAGTGTCCTAATTTTTTCACATGGCTGTAGATCTTTTGCTTGAGGATGCTCCAGAGGTTCTCAATCCACCTTATTCCTAGCCCTCATGATGCCTTGCGTGAATTGTGGACGCAACTTTCGGTACTATTTTAGAACATATGGTTGTCACTGAAACGGGACACTTTTCCTTGTTAAAAAACAGTGATTTCGGCATCAGATGTGCAGGAACACGGCCTCTTGCACCTCAAAACAGTAACATGTTCATACCACTTCCTATGACTATCGAGGGATGGAAAGATGATCTTAAAAAGTGGCCTCGTACACCGTAGCTCCGCTAGCATCGCTAGCACCGCCACTAAAATGCTAACAATGTAAACAATATTTTAGCTAGGCTGAAAACTCGATCGGTTGGGAGTTATGTCTTGCGCAAAAACATAGGTATTTTTAGAAAGTACAATTTCTAAGGTTTAAAATGATAATTGACACTTTGAGGTTTCCTGGGACTTTGCCACTAGCAACCAAAGAAAGTGTCATGAATTATGACACCTCGTTACCTGCAGCTCATAATGGCATGGCGTACATTCAACACCGTGCTTGGGTGTTTTAAATTCAGGGTAAAATGTCAGATCTGTGACATTCATACAAGTGAAAACATGCCTGGCTCTTGTCTTGGTGTCTGTCCTGTGTCTGTACCACCGATCTCACGAACAATCCTTTAGTTTTCTGTGCATGACCTACTCATTGCTGTAGAAGCCACAGATTCAGCTGTGCTTATCTGTGAGGAGCGTCACACAACTAAACATTCAAAAATACAAAAACTACAAGTGCTGAAATTAGCTGCCACTTGAGTGGAAAACATGTATGTGGACTATATATTAAAATGAATTTGAAAAACTTTTAAAAACGCTATTTTAAATGCCCCTGCTACTCCACTGAAACTGACTGTTTTTACACTGGGTCAAACAAAACCGGAAGTTCCGTCCGCAATCGCTCCTCCAGCGGCACCCCCAGGAATAACGTGGATAGGGTTGAGGTCAGGGGAGGATGGGGGCCACACTATGAGTTTCTCTCCTTTCATACCCATAACAGCCAATGGCAGAGGTATTCTTTACAGCATGAGATGGTGCATTGTCATGCATGAAGATAATTTTGCTATGGAAGGCACGGTTCTTCTTTTTGTACCATGGAAGAAAGTCAGTCAGAAACTTTATATACTGTACTTTGTTGAGGTAATTTTCACACCTTCAGGGACCCTAAAGGGGCCTACCAGCTTTCTCGCTATGATTCCGGCCCAAAACATGTCTCCGCCACCTCCTTGCTGACATCACAGCCTTGTTGGGACATGGTGGCCATCCACCAACCATCCACTATTCCATCCATCTGGACCATCCAGGGTTGTATGGCACTCATCAGTAAACAAGACTGTTTGAAAATTAGTCGTCATGTATTTCTGGGCCCACTGCAACCATTTCTGCTTGTGAATATTAGTTAGGGGTGGCCAAATAGTAGGTTTATGCACAACTGCAAGCCTCTGGAGGATCCTACACCTTGAGGTTCGTGGGACTCCAGAGGCACCAGCAGCTTCAAATACCTGTTTGCTGCTTTGTAATGGCATTTTAGCAGCTGCTCTCTTAATCTGATGAATTTGTCTGGCAGAAACCTTCCTCATTATGCCTTTATCTGCATGAACCCATCTGTGATCTGAATCAGCCACAAATTTCCTCACAGTATGATGATCACGCTTAAGTTTTTGTGAAATATCTGTTTTCATACCTTGTCTAAGGCATTGCACTATTTGACGCTTTTCGGCAGCAGAGAGATCCTTGTTTTCCCCATATTGCTTGAAACCTGTGACATGCTTAATAATGTGGAACATCCTTTTTAAGTAGTTTTCCTTTAATTGGGCTCACCTGGCAAACTAATTATGACAGGTGTCTGAGATTGATATCAGTATCAGTATCCAAAGAGCCCCGAGACACAATACCATCCATGAGTTTAATTGAAAAACCAAAAAAAAAATGAATGTTTATGACACTAAAATTCTATTTTATGACCCCTAACCTTTGGGCTCTGGGTGTCGTCACACCCATTGGAGGGCGGGGGGTTCCTCCCACTGTTGCCTAGTACTTGCTCATAGGGGATTGTTTGATCGTTGGGGTCTTTCTCTGAATTACTTATGATTTTGGCTTATGTATCTAGCGCCTTGAGAATACTTTTGTTGTGATTAGGCGCTATGCAAATAAAGTTGAACTGAACTGAACTGTTGATTCGGTCAGTTTGGATCGCTACTTTCCAGAAATTCTATTCATGCCCACTGGAATCCTTGTTCATCTACCAACACTTGACCACACAGTATATATCATTCTCAGGAACGCCAGCTAGCCACTAGCATCAGCTAGCCACTATTGTTAGCTAGCCACTATCGTTAACTAGACATCTTGAAATTAGCAGTTTAGCCACTCATTCGCAAATGTTTCTGTGCTTATTGTACTGCAGGGACCAGTCATATCCTATTGGCCACTGAAACCACACACCCTTGCCAACTAGTGATGCATAATTTCATTCATTCTTTTAGACAAACGTTATCTGGTTCAAGGGTAACGGGTCAAGTCAGCCAAGATGCAGTCGACCCCGGGATCCCCACTGGTACAAATGGAGAACCACTGCAAAAACTGTAAAAAAAAAACAAACAAAAAAACAACAACAACAAAAAACAACAACAAAAAAAACTTTTCTCAGTCACCAAGAGAGTTTTACAGAAATTCTCCACCCATGCCCAAGATACGTCTGAACTAAATGCTAAGAGCTAGCCAGCTAATTTTTTCAATAGTGATGTAGGAGGGAGGATGAGGTGAATCTGGTTTGAGATATACTCAAACAGGGCATTTTCAGAAAGGATGAAAAAAAAATTGATGCAATAATTAAATAATTAAAGAAATCTGAACAAAATATATCTCAATATATTAATTAAGACCTGTGAGCTGTTAAAATGTAGAAAAAAGTACATTAAATGACTCCTTTAAACACAGCATATACAGACTCGTGGTCATTCAGTTTTATGTTATTGGGCAAATCCATCTAGTCCATCTACTACACAATCATCTGCCATATTGAAGTAGGTTTTCATTAAGCAGGCATACTGGAGTGTTTATACTTCACCTTGCACCAGCAGACTGTAGTCTTTGCCTGGTTTAGGGTTGTTTTGTTTTGTTTGATTTCACTCACTGGCTCAGTTTAGGCACCAAAACTACTTAGCTGGTCTAGAAAAAAGATTAGCAGTTGGAATTTAAATCTGAACTTCTTAAATGTTAAATGCATTTTCAAAATATTTCATTCTCATTGTACCATGCTGCTCAGTTCTCCCCCATCTAGATAGGTTTTGCACACATCTTATAAAAAACCCTCAAATATAAGGCAAGGTAACAGCTTGCAATGGTAATTTTCAGCAAACCACCTATGAGTCATTTCTCTGTCATATGGTACAAATTTATATGACAAATAATGAATCACTACAGAGGATTTTCTCTAGCTCTGTATTCATCATCATCATCATCATCATCATAGCAGTCTGTCGGGGGCGACAATGACTGTTTCATTTAGGTCTGATCAGATTCCTTGACACAGCTCTGTTCTTCGCCTTCCGCTGCCAGGAACTCCTGACCTTGTTAACCCGGGCGATGTCCGAGCTGGTATGAGTTGCTTTCTGACTGACCATTTCATGAAACTGCTTGCAAAGTATTTGAGTACCGCTAGCTTTTGCTGGATTAGAGGCACATTCTTGGCAGATAGAGGTATTATCAGTGGCAAGGACAGGCCAAGACAAACTGACTCCAGTATCTGTTGCAGTGACTGACCAGATGATAGGTCTGTTTATTTCTGCTCTTTGTGTAGTGCATGTTACGATGCATCAACTGGCAAAAGTCCACCACAGACCTTGCGACAGATGTGCTTATCTGCCAGGATGTCCAGTATCACCCTGTGTAACTGGGAGTGGCCCACCACAGACCTGTGACAGATACTGTTTTTAGTTCTGCCAGGATGCCCAGTTTCACCCTCCATGCCCTTGGAAGGGCGGGGTTGCCGATTGAGTTGCTGACGGCCTGACCCATGACACAGGTAGTACTGGTTTTCATGGTTATCCGGTAGCAAGCAAACCAGTGCCTGACCCGACATGAAACTCTGTATTCACTTATTTAGAAATTCTATAGTGGAAAACCTTTCACCAAATACAGGTTACCTTAAATGCAATAACAACGATAAATACTTGGAGAATTAAAACCTCCACCAAGGCAGCTCTTGTTTGAATAATCTGGAAAAGAAACAAATGGATAAATAGATAAACCAACACTGGGAAAAAAAAAAACAAAAAAACAAAAAAAACAGCCTCCTTGGTGGAGTGATCAAAATGTGTTGAAGTTAAAGGGGTCATTGACTGTACTTTTTACACATTTTAACAGCTCATTCAGGTCTTAATGAAGAACTTGTGACATTCATTCATTCATTCATTCATCTTCTTCCGCTTAATCCTTTTCGGGTCACGGGAGGGGGAGGGGCTGGAGCCTATCCCAGCATCTTTGGGCGAGAGGCAGGGTACACCCTGGACAGATCGCCAGTCCATTGCAGGGCCAACACAGAGAGACAGACAACCATTCACTCTCACATCCATACCTAAGGACAATTTAGAATCCCCAGTTGATGCCAATTAACCTAACCTGCATGTCTTTGGCATGTGGGAGGAAACCGGAGTACCCGGAGTAAACCCACGCAGACACAGGGAGAACATGCAAACTCCACACAGAAGGGTCACCGATGGTCTGGGGGGTGGGATTGAACCCACGATGGTCAAGGGTGGAATCGATCCCATGACCTTCTTACTGTGCTGCCACTGTGCTAACCACTGCGCCACCGTGCTTCCCTACTTGTGACATACGTATGTTCACATTTTATTTAATCTTTCAATTATTGAAACAAATTTGTTTTTTTTAATTTTTCTTGGCTTTCTTCAAACACTGATTCAAAGCCAAAATAGGTAAAAACATCTCCTTTCTATTTTTGTCTTTAATAAGAACACAAGTTAAATAATTAAAAGAAGACAAAATGAACCTACTTGAGCTGATTCAAAGCCTGTCACTTTAAGAAACAGACTTCAGGTGTTCAACTCCATACTCCCTCCTACGTCAGTTAGCCATTAGCTGAGTAGCTTCTAGCTGGCTCCTTCCAGCTTGGATGAACAGCGCTGGTCCACCGATCTGCAGTCGTTTGTGCATCTCGCGTCTCAGCCTACCCTCCAACAACCCTGCCGAGACGCCACAACATATCGCCAGCACCGGGCAATCCGCCAATCGCTGCAACCCGAAGCCACTGGCTGAGCTACAGGATCTCAAAGGGCAATGTCTCGCTCCGCAGTATCCGCTCCTCCCCAGCCAGCTGGGGGATGCCATGTCACCAGTGTTGGGAATGTAACGCCACTACTTTTGCAATAACATGCTGTGTAACGAAATTACTGTTTAAAAATTCAGTAATGCATTACAGTTACTGAAATTTGATCAGATGCATTACTCATTTTATTAATATGGATAGATATTTTTAGTGCAAATAAATACAAACTGACCCTACGTAGCTAACGCAGCTGTCAGTCAATGTAACCTGTTGCAAAGAGCCTGTTCACTGCTGCAGCCAACAACCACAAATGGAGTTTGCTCCTGCTGGGAAAAGATGAAGCTACTTTGTTTTTGGGAAAATAGGTTATTTTTCCTTTGTCACAGTTAAGGACAAAAGCATATCGGTGGGTTGCAAGCTAAAGTGCAGTTGAGACTGACTGCAATCTTCAGAAGTGCCTGAGAACAGCAACAAAGTCCAACAAAGCTAGTGCTATGCTATGCTAACAACACCGTGTAGTGGATCTACGTTATCTGAACAGTCACAGCTGGATTTCAAGCACAGGTATGTATCTGGACAGTTTGTGATCCAGCAAGAATTAAACTGGCTGATTGCCAGATACGTCGTTACAGAATGAAGGTGTGATAACAGTCATTTCCCATCAGACAACTGAGACTGTGATCCACTGAAGTTAAAACACATTTACTTACTAGCTGGATAAAGATTATTCAAAAATGATTTGATCTCCAAAAGGAATTTAAGGGACTGGGTCATGTCTCTGTCACAGCAGACATTTGGACTGTGGATAATGGACATTTTCTTTGGATCACTGCACACCGGATTAAATCCATTTATAGAGTGATGATAGAGATGATAGAGTGATAGTGATGATAGAGTGATGATAGAGTTATCATCACTCTATAAAAGCAAGAAATCTGTGTGTGTGTGTGTGTGTCTTGTCATGTTCATAGGACATCATAGGATGGCCTATGATCTCTGCCTGAACATCATAGGATGTCCTATGAACTCAGGTATCATAGGACGACTCGCGATGCCTTTATGACGGCACATAGACAAATGTGTCTTTATGATGTCATAGACATCGAGCCTGCCTTCATGTCTTTATGATGTCAGATGGTAGATGGTAAACTATCAATAATACACTTTAACAGCAGAAGTCTTAAAAACTTTCCACAGATTTAGGACTATTTAAAACAACTAGATAGAAAATTTACAGCTATCGCAGTCTCTGAAACTTGGCTCAATGAAGAGCAGGCTTCTTTGATGGCAATAGAGGGACATCAGATGTTTCATATTAACAGATCTCAAAAAAAGGGTGGTGGTGTTGCACTGTATATTGATGAACTGTATAGGTGTAAACTTGTAAATGGAATGTCCTTTGCACTACCAGGGATTCTGGAATGTGTTACTGTTGAGATTGACCAAGATAAAACAAAAAATCTAATTATAAGTTGTATATATAGAATGCCAGGAACTTGCGTTGAGACATTCAGAGATAAGTTAGTTGAGCTGTACAATATTATTACTAATAAGAAAATGGTTGTAATCTGTGGAGACTTCCAATATTGATTTACTAAATCCATTTCAACAAAATGTAATTACAGAGTTCATGAATTCTATGTACAGTATAAATCTATATCCCACAATAACACATCCCTGTAAAATCACAGTCCACACTGCTACACTTATTGACAACCTGTTTGTTAATATTATTGATAAGAAAATAGAAAGTGGATTATTGATAAATGACATAAGTGGCCATCTGCCAGTCTTTGCACTTATCCATGGCCACACGGGGGCCAATACAGAAAAAACTTTAAAATCTTTCAGATACAAATCACAAAATGCAATCAGTTTTTTTAAAGAAGACCTGCTGAAGCAAGACTGGACAAAAGTCTATGTATCAGATGTAAATGAAGCCTACGATACATTCATGAACATTGTAACCACTCTTTATGAAAAAAAATTGTCCATTAGTAAAGAGAAAGCTTAAACAGAAATTTGTCCACAAGCCATGGTTAACCAAAGGATTACAAAAAGCGTGTAAAAAGAAAAATTCACTATATAAAGCTTTTCTAAAGAAAAGGACAAAAGAAGCAGAGCAGCGGTATAAAACATACAAAAATAAGTTAATATATATAATGAGATGTAGTAAGAGAGACTATTACACTGAAGAACTGGAGAAAAACAGAGATAACACTAAAAATACATGGACAATACTTAACAATATTCTTGGAACTAAAAACAGAAATACAAGCTACCCAACCAATCTTTCAAAAAAAAAAAAAAGACTCAGAGTGTGAATGCAGTCTCACCTGCAGATGAATTTAATATTTTTTTTGTTAACATTGGTCCTAATTTGGCATGAGAAATACCCATTACGGCACCTACAGGTGATACAATGAGCAAAAACATTGCTTTAAAAGACGCCATCTTCATAAAGAACACAGATGAGAGAGAGGTCATTGAAATTGTTAAATCGTTTAAAAGTAAAATATCTACGGATTGTGATGGTATTGACATGCTTTTAGTCAAAACTATCATTGAATGCTTAGTGAAGCCACTGACATATACATATCTGTAACCTGTCTCTCCAAACAGGTATATTTCCCAATGCGATGAAAATAGCCAAATTAATTCCAGTGTACAAGACGCAATTTTCAAAGATACTCGAAAAAATATTCTGAGAGAACTGACAACTTTATAATGAAGAATAATTTATTGTGTGAGCAGCAATATGGGTTCAGACACAAGAGGACAACTGCATTTGCTCTAACTAACTAACTAACTAACCTGCACTTATATAGCGCTTTTCTAGTCACAAAGACCACTCTAATGGAATTTATAGAAAAAATATCAACTGCTGTAGAAAATAAAGAGTATTCAGTTGGGGCATTCCTGGGTCTTAAAAAAGCATTTGATACAGTGGATCATAAATTATTGTTAAAGAAACTACAAAATTATGGTATTGGGGGGTAGCACTGTCCTGGTTATGTAGTTATTTAAAGAACAGATATCAGTATGTATGTGTTGGTAGCAAAAACTCACAGTTACTGAAGGTTACTTGTGGAGTCCCACAGGGTTCAGTTTTGGGGCCATTGTTATTCAATATATACAGTATATAAATGATATATGTAAAGTTTTGGAAAAAGTGGATTTAATATTGTTTGCAGATGACACTAATTTATTATGCAGTGGAAGCAATTTGAAACAACTTTTGGATACACTCTGAAAGGAATTAGGAAAGCTTAAACTGTGGTTTGATTCAAACAAATTAACGCTCAATTTAAGTAAGACAAAATTTATAATTTTTAACAACCATCACAACAACTCAGTATCTAAACTCAGTGTAAATGGTGTAGAGATTGAAAGGGTATCCAAAATTAAATTTCTTGGAGTAGTAATTGATAATAAATTGCGTTGGAAGTCACATATTAATTATATTAAAGGTAAAATATCCAAATCAATCGTAATACTACACAGAGTGAAAAATTTGCTGAATCAACCCACACTATATACTTTGTATCATTCATTAATACTCCCATACATGACATATTGTACTGAAGTATGGGGAAATACATATAAAACAAACATATATCCAGTCTTTATGCTTCAGAAGAGAGCTATTAGAATAATAAACAAAGTTGCTTACAGGGAACCAACAAACCCACTTTTTCTTAAATTAAAAGCTCTCAAGTTGAAAGATCTGGTTGATTTTAAAACTGCAGTAATAATGTTTAAAGTGAAGAATCTACCAATGTCCGTAAATATCCAAAAGTTGTTCCAAATAAGGGAGAAACAATATCATTTCAGAGGAACATGTATATTTCAAAAACCTTCAGAGAACTACCACCAAGCAACACTGTGTCTCAGTGCAAGGGGTCAGACTGTGGAACGTTTTTGGACCTGAATTAAAATCATGTACAATGCTTGGACAATTTAAACAAAAACTAAAGGAAGAAATACTCCAAACATATATACCAAAATGACATGTAAAATCACATAAGGATTATCATATCCAGTCTGTGTCATGCTGTTGCTTAGTTTTGTTTTATCACGTTTTGTCTTAGCTTTGTTCTGATTTGTAATCACTTTTATTTTTATTTATTTATTTTTTTGAATTCTTATATGGAACATGGGTGGGCAATATAAGCTGTGGCTTCAGCCATCACCCATTTCGGATAACTTATGTTGAATTGTATAATCCGATGAGTTATTGTTTAATTTGACCTTGTTGAATTTTTCCCCCCTTGCTATATTATTCTCTTCCTTTCTTTTAATCTTTTAATCTTATCTATCCAAAATAAAGATTCATTCATTCATTCATTCATTCATATACAGTGACAGACATCAGGCAACATGTCTTTATGATGTCATATACATCAAGGCTGCCATCATGTCTTTATGATGTCATATACAGGGAGTCCATGCCAGAAAGCCTTTTTGCTCAGATCTATTTTCATGATCCTGTCCATGAACTGGAATTACGACGCACCTATCCTTCAGCCAGTGGTCTAAACGAAGAAGAAAAAGAAGAAGAAGAAGACCCACTAGATGGAGAGCAATAGAATGACAACAACTGCTGCACGTCAGAAAAGATGCCATGAAGATGAAACACCTGAGGTTCCAACAGTACATTGCACACATCTGAGACAGGGGGACACCCTGCACCAGCATAGGGTACGACAGACTTTAAAGCACGTTTCTAGGACATCATAGGATGGCCTATGATCTCTGCCTCATCATCATAGCGGGTCCTATGAACTCAGGCATCATAGGACGACTCGCCATGCCTACATGATGGCAAATGTGTAACCTTGACAAATGCCAGTCTACACTACAAATCTGTAAAATGCCAAGCAAAGCGCTGATTTTCTCCGGGTGCTCTGGTTTCTTGGTTTCTACGGGCATGCACGGGCCTTCCTGAACAGGGTCGAAAGCCACTTTTTCAGGATCGTGCCCATGAACTGGAATTATGATGCACCTATCCCTTAACCAGTGGTCTGAATGAAGAAGAAGACCCACCAGATGGAGAGCAATAGAATAAGGAGAACTGCTGCGTGTCAGAAAGGATGCCATGAACATGAAACACCTCAGGTTCCACCAGTACGCCACAGGCATGACTGAACAACACAGCCGTCTGAGACAGGAGGAGACACTTCAGCAACGGGCATGCAGAAGTATTTGCTTATACTTGGCTTCTACGGGCATGGACGGGTATGCACAGGTATGTACAATTAATATAAAGGTAAGAAACATTGACAGCTTTATGCAGTGTTGCCAACTCACTCTGTTGGAGTGATTCCCTTTTTCCCTCTCTCACTCCACAAACCCTATTTCTCACTCCAAAATGAAGAAATTACTGGCAATTTTGTGTTGATTTTCTTCAGATTTTTTCCACAATAGGAGCTCTCAAGGCAAGATAAAGCAGACTGAACATGTTCTAAAAGCTGTGTCTAAAGCAGTCTGTTTTCAGCCTGACATTAATAAGCCCATAATGTAATCCATTAGTTAAATTATCTTGCTATGTGTGCAAGATGGGCTCCCCCACGCTCCCGTGAGACTATGCACGGAGGATACGGAGGATGGTAGGGAAGCTGCTGGCTGTCAGCTCCTGTGACCAGCATGCCAGCGCCCGCTGCGAAACCACTGCTAGACGGGCCAGACAATGCAAAGCACATTGTGGACCACGGACCGGTGAACCAGGTGGTAACAGGGATGGTTATTAGGGTGACTAAGCTCTGAAGAAAATAACAATATAAGCCGCGCTTAGTTCGAGCTTCCTGTTACCATTGTTAGCTTGGGGGCTAATAGCTCAGGGGCTAATAGGCTACCTTTAGAACTACTTCCATATACATGACAGACAGCTAGGCTGGCCAATAATCGTGCAGTGGGCTGGTCTCAAGGATGGAGGTGGGTTGGCTTTTTCTAAACGTGACCGCCCCGACCGCCTTCAACACTGCTGCAGCCGTCGCCGTTGTAGCCCCAAACACTCCAGCCCCCTGTGGCCGAACTCCAGGGAAAACCAAAGGTCGCTCATCGGCGCCACTCGTCGACTCAGGCGCCTTGCCGTTACGCCCAGCACCCTCGTCCAAGGCACTTTGAGCTCCGGCACTGAGGTCCTGCCCGACCTCTGTGGCGTCCAGTACTTCCTCTCTGTTGTCTGACGCACTCCGCTGTGCTGTCTCCATGCCCAGCTGTTGCTGCTGCTTCCCAGGGCTCCCAGCATGCTTGCTCCCGTGCTCCCGCTGCCCCAACTCCAGCTGTGGGGAAGACACAGTTGAGTCTGGTCGCTGCTCTCCTTTCATGCTGTTGCTACTTACCGTGCTGTCATCACCACCACTGCTATGGTCACACACCGTGCTGAGCTGCTTGGCTGGCTCGCCGTCTTTATTGACCAAAGGTTTTGGTCCCCCCTGGGTACCCAGCTGGTAGCTTGTAGCTTGGTTTTGGCATGCACCTAGCTTCGTGGCTAACCTTCCCGTTGCCACAGCCTGAGCCTTTAGCTTCTCCGAGCTAGCTAGCTTAAGTTCCCTTGGCACCAACAGCCTCACTATCCACTGGTTCATGTCCCTTGTACCTTTCGGCAAGATCTCCAGCCAGCCCCCTGACAAAATCTGCATAAAGCTCCGTCTTTCCCAACATGCAGAGAATTCTCCAACCCTCCACGCCGAGACGACGGACCAGGAGAGCCTGTCCTCGGTCTCTGTCGAGTCTACTCAGGCCCAGCCCAGTGATGTATCCCCCAAGCATGGCCATCCAGTCCGGCCACAGGATCACTGGCTCTCCCGGACATTCCAGAAACAACGGCAGAGGTGGAGGTAACCCACACACCTCCATGGTTTATTCTCGTTGCCAAAATGTTATGTCAGTAATCAGAGACTGAAGTCTTCTTATGCCATGCAGCGAACTCTCACTTTATTGAGAAACACAGAACTATATACACTATCGCCGTAGCCCGCCTGACGTCACCACGCAGGGCGGGTACGGCAAGCCCCACGGGCCACACACACACATTCTACATGCAACACTGACATTAATGATTTTTTACAAAAAAGTCAAAAATGTTTCTGGGAGAGAAAAATGAGATAAAAGCTGTGTTTTTTTTGTTTTTTTAAGAGAATTGACTGTTCTGAAAATTTTTTGATAATTAGGTGACCAGTAGACTCATTTCAGACCGTTAAAACCTACAAACACACCATTATTCAGTCAATGACCCCTTTAAAGGGAACTATTAGAATTTATCACTTTTTGGATATCTGTAGTTGGTGCCAGCTCAAAAACTCAGTAAAACACAAACCCGTCTTTTAGTAGACTACAACAGAGACCAAGACATGAACAAGACCAGAGTGTATTGACACCAAAACCAAAAGAGACTGGCAAAGAGTTGAGACCAAGACCATACACACCAGTGTTCCCCAAGCATTGCTCCATGGACCGCTACCCACATGGTACTGGGCCACAGAGAAAGCAGAGAAAAATAATTTATTCTGTTCCTCTGTACTCAATAAATCTGCCAGGTGTTTTATTTTGAAAAATTACCAGATATTCTCTCGCTTCCCGTGCCACCTGAATTGAACCTGACATTCTAGCTAGCCAGTTTGACTGGCTGGTTTGGGCCTTCCTTCTATCAGATGGTGCATGATCACCTATCTTTGCTTTCAAGAGATTTTGAGCATTGCTTCGCAACCACAGTGGACCCATGACCACTCCATGAGTTAAGGTGCATTCACACCAAACACGAACTGGTGAATTTTTCACGCAGCATGATTACATTATAACTCAATGTAAACACGCCAACAGACATGAATAGTGAGATGCAGACTAGGCGAAGTTGTCTTTAAAACTTCTGCAGCTGTGCTCAACCTGCTGTGGAAATTCCCAAAATAATGTCATGCTTATGTTTACATTATCCGACCAGGGGCTCACCGGAAAATGATGTCTCAAGCCTCCAACACTTCGCAGATGATCCCGTGTTTATGTTGCTAGCTAGCTTGCTAGCTTGCAAGGTCATCCATGGTCGGAAACCGTGAGTAAATAACTCCAAAAACCCGATTCAGCTGAAAAGTTCCCAGTCCTCCTGTCTCCTGGTGAGTGAGTTTCATTTCCTAACTAGTTTACTCTGCAACGGTGATAATTTTACTACGTCTGCTAGTTAGCTAGCTGCTAGCATAGCTAGCTAGTGGATGTGCACGTGTGATAACAAAAATTTGCGCGTACTCGTGTCTTCCCATTGATTTTCTATGGATTTGCGCTGCCCGTTTGTGTTTGGTGTGAACACAGCTTTAGTCAACCCCGCTCGGGCAGGAAGACTGGCCACCTGGGACTGCAAATGACTGGACCTACGCACCTGGAGAAGCGTCCACCTCTGGAGGCCCCCTTCACATTTCCTACCTCCCACCCTTGTGGGGTGGGATCCCCAAGAGAGACTAAAATGAGGTGCCGGAGTGGACAGGACACAGGGAACACACCCCGAGCACCACTCCCCCCACTGTCCCCAGACAGGACCACCCCCTGCAGAGAAACAAGCTGAGGGCTCTCACAGATGGTGAGTTTTTTTTTAATCACACACTTTGTTTTTGTTCATTTTAAACCAATTTTTAAATTAATTATGTGGAGAAATAAACAGGTCCTGGTCTTGAATGTCTTGATTTAAAATCCCAAGTCCATTTTATCCAAGACCAAGTAAAAATGACTCTGAGACAAATGGTGTTCACTTATATAGCGCTTTCTCTCATCTCTGGATGACCAAAGCGCTTTACAGATACTGCTATCCACCCATTCACACACTGATAGTGGCAGAGCTACCATGCACACACAGGCACTAACCTGGCCATCAGGAGCAACTGGGGGTTCAGTGTCTTGCTCAAGGACACTTCGACATGTAGACTGCAGACAGAGCAGGAATCGAACCCCTCACCCTCCGATCAGTAGTCAGCCACACTACATCTGCACCACAGCCGCCCCCAACAAGACCAAGACCTTGAAAATGTGGTCTCAAGATCAATCTTAAGGCCAAGACTGATCTTGAGTCAGCACTACCATTCAGATTTGCCTCTGTCTGTAATGTAGCAACTGGAGTTCACTAGAATGATACCAATGTGTGCAGTCAGGTTAGGCAGACTGGCACTAATTACAAGCTGAATTTAAGTGCGGATGTCTGAAATTGTAATTATAGCAAAACAAAATTTAAGATATCTTATGTGCTCATTTTTTACTATTCACAATTAATTCTGAGATAGCTTAAAAGGCGTTGTAGATATCTTAAAAAGTTTTGGTCCCTTTAAGAAATTATCAAACAGCTTGCAATACAATTGGTGTGTATCTAGCTATTTTGACAGCGTGCCAGTGAATAACATCCCCCTAAAACAGCATCTCCACCTGATTAAACAATGCTGGAGGTAAGCATGTCCCTGTGAGCTTCTGAAACCACATACTGGCAGTACCGCTAACCTCGTTGACTAAGTGGAATGCAGTGTTTATGACTACTCTCGACAGTGTGGCCATATATAATAAGATGCAGTAAAAGAGACTATTACAGTAAAGAACTGGAAAAAAACAAAGACAATATTAAAAATACATGGACAATAATCAACAGTATCCTTGGAAATAAAAGCAGAAATACTAGCTACCCAACTAATATTCCAAAAAATAATAAATCGACTCCGAATGTGAATATAGCTTCACCTGCAGATGAATTTAATAATTTTTTTGTTAACATTGGACCTAAACTGGCCCGAGAAATACCCACTACGGCGCCTACAGGTGATACAATATGCAATAACACTGCTGTAAAAGACACCATCTTCATAAAGAACACAGACGAAAGAGAGGTCATTGAAATTGTTAAATCGTTCAAAAGTAAAACATCTACTGACTGCGATGGTATTGACATGCTACTAGTCAAAACTGTTATCGAATGCATAGTGAAACCACTGACGTATATCTGTAACCTGTCTCTCCAATCAGGTATATTTCCCAATGCAATGAAAACAGCTAAAGTAATTCCGATTTACAAGACAGGCGACAGAGGGGAACTCTCCAACTACAGACCAATTTCACTATTACCGCAATTTTCCAAGATACTTGAAAAAATATTCTATGAGAGAATTGACAACTTCATACTGAAGAATGATTTACTGTGTGAGCAGCAATATGGGTTCAGACACAAAAGGACAACAGCATATGCCTTAATGGAATTTACAGAAAAAATATCAACAGCCATTGAAAATAAAGAGTATTCAGTTGGAGTATTCCTGGATCTTAAAAAAGCATTTGATACAGTAGATCACAATCTATTATTAAAGAAACTACAAAATTGTGGTATTAGAAGGGTAGCACTGTCCTGGTTAAGAAGTTACTTAAAGAATAGATATCAGTTTGCATGTGTTAACAGCAAAAACTCAGAGTTACTGAAGGTCACCTGTGGAGTCCCACAGGGTTCAGTTTTGGGACCATTATTATTCAATATGTATATAAATTATATATGTAAAGTTTCAGAAAAAATGGACTTAATATTGTTTGCTGATGACACTAATCTGCTATGCAGTGGAAACAATTTGGAACAACTTCTGGATACACTCGGAAAGGAATTAGGAAAGCTGAAACTGTGGTTTGATTCAAACAAATTAACGCTCAATTTAAGCAAGACAAAATTTATAGTCTTTAACAACCATCACAACTACCCAGTACCCAAACTCAGTGTAAATGGTGTAGAGATTGAAAGGGTATCCGAAACTAAATTCCTTGGAGTAATAATTGATAACAAACTGTGTTGGAAGCCACATATTAATTATATAAAAGGTAAAGTATCCAAATCAATTGCAATATTACACAGAGTGAAAAATTTGCTGAATCAACCCACACTATACACCTTGTATCATTCATTAATACTCCCATACATGACATATTGTAATGAAGTATGGGGAAATACATATAAAACAAACATATATCCACTCTTTATGCTTCAAAAGAGAGCTATTAGAATAATCAACAAAGCAGCTTACAGGGAACCAACAAACCCACTTTTTCTTAAACAAAAAACTCTCAAGTTGAAAGATCTGATTGACTTTAAAACCGCAATAATAATGTTCAAAGTGAAGAATCTATCACTGCCCGCAAATATCCAAAAGTTGTTCCAAACAAGGGAGAAACGATATCACTTCAGAGGAACATGTATATTTCAAAAGCCTACAGTGAGAACAACCACCAAGCAACACTGTATTTCAGTGCAAGGAGTCAGATTATGGAACGATTTTGGACCTGAATTAAGATAAGATAAGATAAGATAAGCCTTTATTAGTCCCACAACGGGGAAATTCCAGGATTGCAACAGCACAGGGATAGCAACACTCAGAGCAACAATCAGAAGGCAAGAAAAAAAACAAGCAAGCAAGAGCAGCTAATATACATATGTACATATTACTATAAAATATATATATACACAAAGACACACAGTGCAGAGCATTGTAGCTGGATGGAATAAATATATGAATATATGAACACACAGTGCAGAGCATTGTAGCTAGATGGAATAAATATGTAAATATATAAACACCCACAGTACGGAGCATTGCAGCTAGGTGGAGTAAATATGCAAGTATATAAACACACACAGTGCGGAGCAATGTAGCTAGATGGAATAATATGTAGATATATAAAAACACAGTGCGGAGCATTGTAGCTAGATGGAATAAATACAGTATATAGATATATAAATATAAACACACCCAGTGCTGAGCATTGTAGCTAGATGGAATAAATATGTAAATATATAAACACACACAGTGCAGAGCATTGTTGCTAGATGGGATGAAACAGCATAACCGTCTACTTAGTTATCCTACATGGTATGATTATGTGCCCATACATATTCTCACCCTCCATAGCGACCGGTATGTTCCTAGTTGTATGCCGGAGGGGACCATTGTGTAAGTCTATTGCATCTTTTGCATTCAAAAAACTATTAGTTTGTTACGTCTTTTTGCTATCTCTGCGAGCAGCCCTGCTTAGGTTGTACAGTCTGACAGCCGTTGGTAGGAAGGACCTACGAAACCTCTCGGTTGTGCACCTGGGATGATGTAGTCTGCTGCTAAATGAGCTCCTCAGTGCATCCAGTATGTCCTGCATAGGGTGGAACTCGGACTCCAGCAGAGATGACAGTTTAGCCACCGTCCTTCTCTCTCCTATCTCCTCCATCGGATCAAGGCGCTGCCCCAGGACAGAGCTAGCTTTCTTAATCAGTTTGTTCAGTCTCTTCCTATCGGCTGCAGTAATGCCACTGCCCCAGCAGACCACTCCAAAAGTGATGGCTGATGCCACCACCGTGTCATAGAATGACTTCAGCAGCGCCCCTTGTACACCAAAAGACCTGAGTCTCCTCAGCAGGAACAGCCTGCGCTGTCCCTTCTTGTAGAGTGCGTCAGTATTGTGTGACCAGTCTAGTTTATTGTTCAGATGAACACCCAGGTACTTATAGGATGTCACCATCTCGATGTCTGTTCCCTGTATATTTACTGGTGCTGTGAGGGGCTGCCCATGCCTGCGGCAGTCCACCACCAGCTCCTTAGTTTTCCTCGCGTTGATCTGGAGGCAGTTCCGATGGCACCAGTCCACGAAGTCCTGGATAAGCCCTCTGTACTCAGCTTCATCTCCGTTGGAGATGAGACCAACGATCGCAGAGTCATCAGAGAACTTCTGTAGATGGCAATGTGTTGTGTTGTGTGAGAAGTCCGCAGTATAAAGAGTGAACAGGAAGGGAGCCAGCACCGTTCCCTGGGGGACCCCCGTGCTACTGATGATCGTGTCGGAAACACAGTCCCAGGTTCTCACAAACTGAGGCCGGTTCGTGAGGTAGTCCAGGATCCATGATGACAGGTGCTGGTCCACCCCTGCGCGCAGCAGCTTGTCCTTCAGGATCATCGGTTGGATGGTGTTGAAAGCACTGGAGAAGTCAAAGAACATGATCCTCACCATATTCCCGGGCTTCTCCAGGTGGGACAGAGAATGGTGAAGGAGGAAGATCACCGCATCCTCCACCCCAATGCCATGCTGGTAGGCGAACTGGAGTGGATCCATCGCTGGTTCCACCAGGGGGCGGAGATGAGCAAGGAGCAGTCTCTCCAGGGTCTTCATCAAGTGGGACGTCAAGGCCACTGGTCTGTAGCTGTTCAGGTCTTTGGGGTGAGAAGTTTTTGGTACAGGTACCACACAAGATGTTTTCCACAGCTGTGGTACCCTCCCCAGTTTCAGGCTCATGTTGAAGATATACGTCACAATCCCACACAGCTGGTCTGCACAGGACTTGAGGAGCTTTGCGCTGATGCCGTCCGGTCCCGATGCCTTCCTCGCCTTGATCTTCCTCAGCTCCGTCCTCACCTGGGTCTTGGTCAGGGTCAGGATGGGGGGCTGTGTGTTGGGAGTGGGGGGTGTGTCGGTGGATCGGTGGTGTCGGTGAATTAAAATCATGTATGAAGCTTGGACAATTTAAACAAAAACTAAAGGAAGAAATACTCCAAACATATTTACAAGACGACATGTAAACTCACATAAGGATTGACATTTCCAGCCTGTGTTATGTTGTAGCTTAGTTTTTCTTTTTTTCTTTTTTTCTCTGTGACATTATGTCTTAGATTTGTTTTTGAATAGTAACCGCTTAACTTAGACTAGCTCAGTTTTCTTTTTTCTCTCAGTCACATTTTGTCTTAGCCTTGTTTTAAATTGTAATCGCTCTTGTCTTGTTTTTCTCTTTTTTCTCCTTTGAATTCTTGGATGGAATATGGGTGGGCAATATAAGCTGCGGCTTCAGCCATCACCCATTTCGGATAACTCACGTGGAATTGTATAGTAGAAGGAGTCTTTGTCTAATTTGACCTTGTTGTTATATTATACAGTTTCTTTTAACCTGTAATGTACTATCCGAAATAAATAAAATTCATTCATTCATTCATTCATTCATTAGTGGCCTAATGATTAGGGGTGAGGGGTGTGGACTGGTGACTGGCGACTGGTGACTGGATGGCTTCTGGTTCAATCTTTGGACTGGCAAGATCAGATCTGAGTGTGACAGATAACATAGCAGTGTTTGCCCCTCCCTCATTAACCCCACTGTAGTGCCCTTGAGTAAGGCCCTTAACCCCAACTGTTTCAGTGGCCACAGGTTGGGCTGTACTGGGCTGCTTCCTGGTGTTAATGTGTAACTATGTGAACAGAACGTCCTTGAAAAAGAGAGGTGGCCTCTCAGTGGACCTTCCCTGTATAAATAAAAATCCATCCATCCATCTTCTACCGCTTTTCTGGAGGTCTGGGTCGCGGAGGCAGCAGTTCAAGCAGAGAAGCCCAGACTTCCCTCTTCCCAGCCACCTGCTCCAGCTCTTCAGAGAGGATACCAAGGCGTTCCCAGACCAGCTGGGAGTCATAGTCTCTCCAGCAAGTCCTGGGTCTGCCCCTGTGTCTCCTCCCAGTGGGACATCCCCGAAACACCTCAAGTGAGAGGCGTCCAGGAGGCATCCTGATCAGATGCCCAAACCACCTCAACTGGCTCCTTTCAATGTGGAGGAGCAGCGGTTCTACTCTGAGCCTCTCCCGGATGACTGAGCTCCTCACCCTATCTCTGAGGGTGAGTCCAGCAATCCTACGATGAAAGCTCATTTCAGCCACTTGTATCTGCAATCTCGTTCTTTCGGTCATTAGCCAAAGCTCGTGACCATAGGTGAGAGTAGGAACGTAGATTGACTGGTAAATCAACAGCTTTGCCTTAGAACTCAGCTCCCTCTTCACCACAATGGACCGGTACAACGTCCACATCACTGCAGATGCTGCGCTGATCCGTCTGTCAATATCTCGCTCCATTCTCCCCTCACTCATGAATAAGAACCCAAGATACTTAAATTCCTCTACTAGGGGCAGGAGCCTGTCCCCAACCCGGAGAGGACAATCCACCTTTTTCCGTCTGAGGACCATGGACTCAGACTTAGAGGTGCTGATTCTCATCCCAGCCGCTTCACACTCAGCGGCAAACCGTCCCAGCAAGAACTGTAGGTCATTGCTGGATGAAGCCAACAGGACAACATCATCTGCAAACAACAGAGATGAGATCCTGTGGTCACCAAGCATGACACCCTCCATTCCCTGGCTGCGCCTAGAAATCCTGTCCATAAAAATTATGAACAGGATCGGTGACAAAGGGCAGCCCTGACAGAGTCCAACTCTCACTGGGAATGAGTCTGACCGAGTGTTGGCAATACGAACCAAACTCTCATAACAGTCGTACAGAGACCGAATAGCTTGTAACAACAAGCCCAATACCCCATATTCCCGAAGCACCCCCCACAAAAAACCACGAGGGACGCGGTCGAAAGCCTTCTCCAAGTCCACAAAACACATGTAAACTGGCTGGGCAAACTCCCACGAACCCTCGAGAATTCTCGAGAGGGTAAAGAGCTGGTCCGATGTGCCACGGCCAGGACAAAAACCACATTGCTCCTCCTGAATCCGAGGTTCGACCAATGGCCGGACTCTCCTCTCCAGTACCTTGGCATAGACCTTCCCAGGGAGGCTGAGGAGTGTGATCCCTCTAAAGTTGGAGCACACCCTCCAGTCCCCTTTTTTGAAAAGACGAACCACTACCCCGGTTTGCCATGCCAAAGGCACTGCCCCCGACCTCCACGCAATGTTGCAGAGGCATGTCAACCATGACAGCCCTACAACATCCAGGGCCTTGAGGTACTCAGGGTGAATCTCGTCCACCCCCGGGGCCCAGCCACCAAGGAGATTTTTAACCACCTTGACGACCTCAGCCCCTGAGATAAGTGAGTCATCCCCCTTGTCCACAAGCCCTGCTTCCTCTGTGGAAGGCGTATCAGTGGGATTGAGGAGTTCCTCAAAGTATCCCTTCCACCGCCCGACAATATCCCCAGTCGAAGTCAACAGTACACCATACACAGTGTGGACAGGAAGCTGCTTCCGCCTCCTGAGCCGCTGGACAGTTTGCCAGAATCTCTTCAAGACCGACCGAAAGTCTTGTTCCACGGCCTCACCGAACTCCTCCCATACCCGGGTTTTTGCTTCAGCAACCACCCGAGCTGCACTCCACTTGGCCTGCTGGTACACCTCAGCTGCTTCGGGAGTCCCACAAGCCAACCAATCCTGATAGGACTCCTTCTTCAGCTTAACAGCCCCCCTCACCACTGGTGTCCACCACTTGGTTCGGGGGTTGCTACCATGAGATGCACCAACCACTTTGCGGCCACAGCTTCAACAAAAGAGGTGGAGAAAATGGCCTATTCAGACTCCATGTCTCCAGACTCCCTCGGAATTTGGTTGAAGTTCTTCCGGAGGTGGGAGTTGAAGACCTCCCGGACAGGGGCCTCAGCCAGACGTTCCCAGCACACCCACACTATACGTTTGGGTGTACCAGGTCTGAATGGCATCCTCCCCTGCCATTGGATCCAACTCACCACCAGGTGGTGATCAGTTGACAGCTCTGCACCTCACTTTACCCGAGTGTCCAAGACATACGGTCGCAGGTCTGATGACACGATAACAAAATCGATCATCGATCTGCGACCTAGGGTGTCCTGGTGCCAGGTGCACATATGGACACCCTTATGCTTGAACATGGTGTTCGTTATGGACAAATTGTGGTTAGCACAGAAGTCCAATAACTGAACACCACTTGGGTTCAGATCAGGCAGGCCGTTCCTCCCAATCACCCCCTTCCAGGTTTCACTGTCGTTGCCCACGTGCGCATTGAAGTCCCCCAGTAGGACAATGGAGTCTCCAAGAGGAGCACCCTCCAGCACCCCAGTCAGAGACTTCAAAAAGGGTGGGTGCTCTGAAACATCATTTGGTGCACAGGCACAAATGATGGTCAGGACCCGTTTCCCAACCCAAAGGCGCAGGGAAGCAATCCTTTCGTCCACCGGGGAAAACTCCAATATAGAAGCAGCAAGGTGGGGGGATACAAGAATACCCACCCCTGCTCGTCGCCTCTCGCCCGGGGAAACTCCAGAAAAGGCTACTCCAGCCCCTCTCCAGGAGACTGGTTCCAGAACCGGAGCTGTGTGTTGTGGTGAGGCCGACTATATCTAGCCGGTATCTCTCAACCTCGTACACCAGCTCAGTCTCCTTCCCCACCAAAGAGGTGACATTCCATGTACCAAAAGCCAGTTTAGAAAGCCTGGGATCAGTCCACCAAGGTCTCCGCCTTTGACCGCCACCTAATCCACATAGCACCAGACCCCCATGATCCCTCCTACAGGTGGTGAGCCCACTGGAGGGTGGACCCATGTAACTCCTTTGGGCTGAGCCCGGCCGGGTCCCATGGGTGGAAACCCGGTCACCAGACACTAGCCATCGAGCCCCTCCCCCAGGCCTGGCTCCAGGGTGGGGCCCAGGTAACCCCATACCAGGTGGGGTACACTGAATCCTTGATCTAGAATTTATCATGAGTCTGTTGGATTGTTCTTAGTCTGGCCCTTCACCCAGGACCAGTTTGTCTTGGGTGGCCCTATCAGAGGCAAATTGCCCTGGACAACATAGCTCCTGGGATCACTGGGGAATGCAAACCCCCCACCACGATAAGGTGACGATCCATGAGGGGATAAATTAAAATAAAATGTCTAGTGGGGTTAGCAGACTATATATTTTATTTATTTTATTTTTATTTATATAAAATAAAAATTTATTTTATATTAATTTATATAAATTTATTTTATATAAATAAAAATAAAATAAATAAAATATATAGTCTACTAACCCCACTAGACATCGGTATTCCCAGCTGTTTCAACATATCCTACTCTATCATGTATCTCACTTCCAGACATCATTTTGGCTTATTTTGTTATAGTTTAGTTGGGATGGCCTTGTATCCATGCCCACACTGCTGTTAGCCAATTTATCTAGCTTAACGTCAGTTTTATGTCTCCAGTTTCCCAGCATCCCAGCAGGATCATCAACCCACAACCGACTGTATAGCTCATTCCTAGATGCCGTTTTACATTATTTCACTAAAGTTTATTGTACACTGGTCACAAAAGCTCCTGCACACCGGTATGGTTAGCTTCAGTTATCAGAGCCACCTACTCACTCACTTAGACTCATTTCTGTGCTCATTATACACCAGGGACTGGTCCTGTCCAACTGACCACTCAAATCACCCTCCCCTGTCCCTAATGCTTTAGTTGGACTTTTAGCCTTTCATATTCAGCCAATTTTGCATTGGCTAGCTAAGGAGATAGCCAGCTAATAATTAGAGTTTTAAAGAAACAGACACAAAAACTGGTTACTCTGAACAAGAGTATTTCATCAGCGCGGTGGAGGAGTGGTTAGCACTGCGGCAGCACAGCAACTCACCCTTGGCCGGGGGATCCTGAGTTCGATCCCAGCCCCCGACTAACAGTGATCTGTGTGGAGTTTGCAAGTTCTCCCCGTGTCTGCGTGGGTTTACTCCTGGATTTCTCCGGTTTCCTCCCACATGCCAAAAAACATGCAAGTTAGGTTAATTGGCATCAAACTGGGCATTCTAAATCGTCCTTAGGTATGACTGTGAGAGTGAATGGTTGTCTGTCTCTCTGTGTTGGCCCTGCGATGAACTGGCGATCTGTCCAGGGTGTACCCTGCCTCTCGCCCAAAGATGCTGGGATAGGCTCCAGCCCCTCCGTGACCCGAAAAGGATTAAGCAGAAGAAGATGGATTGATGGAAATTCTTCTTCTTCTTTCGGCTGCTCCCTTTAGGGATTGCCACAGCAGATCATCTGTCTCCATCTCACCCTTACCCTTGAATCTTCCTCTGTAACATCAACCCTCTCCATGTCCACCTTCGAAGAGAAATAAACATCAAAGATGAAACTGCAAAAGCAAAATAGATGAAACATCAGTTTCTCTTCTTAACAGTCCTGGTGGCTGAGTGGTCAGAACTTTGTTAGAGGATCCCTCCTGCATCATCAGCAGGTGCCTCAGGGTCATCGGCGTTTCGCCCCTGAACCTGTACGCCTTGCCTGAGTGGGGCAGCAAAGATTAATCTTCACTTGCAGAAGGGTTCCAACCACGGTCTCTTGTCAGCCACAACCACCTTGAACTAGCCTCTGCCACTGAGGCTATATCCCCAATGGCTTTCCTAAGATGTTTAGGTTCCAGACCTATCTTGTGTAAAAAATGATACAAAGATGCAGCTGGAAACCCACGACAACCAACCTCAACGGGGAATAAAGTAGTGTGCCACCCTTTAATCCGAGCCTCATCAACCAGGTCCTGATATTTTTCCTTCTTGAGTTCGTGAGATATATCCAGCCTCTCCTCCCAAGGCACTGTAAGCTCAACTATTACAATGGATTTTGCACTCCGAGAGCAAAGAATCATGTCCGGGCGGAGAGTGGTTGTTACTACTTCTTCTGGGAAGACAAGCTTCTTTTTTAGGTCAACGTGCAACTCCCAATCTGATGCTTTATGCAAAACAGAGGGGCACATTCTGACAGTTGTTTTCTTCGGAGACTTATTTCCTGGCTTTTGAAAGCTAATGACCTGAAATGATGTTGCCTGATGGTTGTTGGCTCTAATCCTTTGAAATTCAACCCACTTTGCCATTTCTGCAAGGACTTTATCATGTCTCCACTGGTAACGCCCTTCTCCCAGTGCTCTAGAGCACCCGGTCAAAATGTGATTCAAAGTACTAGGGGGCATACAGAAATGTGTGTCCTGCCCTTTTCTTCTTCTTCTTCTTTCGGCTGTGTGGTCTATATTTATCATATATTCCATAACCTACATATGTTGAAGCATATGAGAATGTTTGGTGATTACATATGTAAGGCGACTTCACACCTCAGAACAGGACAAAGAGATCTCAACCGCCAGTGAGGATCAAAGAGTTTCCCAGGCACTGCGGTGGAGACAGGAGGAGCTGCCCTGACCCCCCAGGGCCATGAGGAGGAGTACGAAGACAATGGGGGGATTAAGATAAGGAGGGATGTCAGCTTTGGATTTGCATGTCTTTTGTTATGTGCAAGTATAAGTTCATAGAGCCGAAAGTGTTCGGTCTCTTTTTCCTTCTTCTGCTGCTGCACTAGGATGAGACTTCAAATCCCCAGGTTGGCAGGGGTTGGAACCTTTCTGTGTGGAGTTTGCATGTTCTCCCTGTGCTGCGTGGGTTTACTCCGGGGGCTCCGGTTTCCTCCCACAATCCAAAGACATGCATGTTAGGTTAATTGGCTGTTCTAAATTGTCCCTAGATATCTCTTTCCTATAGGCCCTTAGAATAGAGGGTTAGTATTAGTGAAAGCGCTTTGGGTGGTCTTTGTGACTAGAAAAGCGCTATATAAGTGCAGGTTAGTTAGTTAGTTAGTTAGACTTGTTAGAAGAGCTGATAATAAACTTTGGTTTATATATCACATCGCCTCGTTCTTCCAAGCTCTTCTACACTGGTGACCCTGACGCGAGTACGGACCAGAGGCGTTCCCCCGCGATCGACTCATCTGTGGCGACCCAGGCAGACGCCGGCGCCCACGCAGACAGGGGAACAGATGGACGACGTTCCCCCCTGGCAGAAGTGATAGAGAGGGCTCAACCGAGCACCAGCGCCGTGGAGAGAGCCGAAGCAAGGCACTCTCACCCTGCGGACGCAGCAGTGACGGTCTACACAAACGCCGTCACCGTCAACCTGCCGGACTTCTGGCAGGTAGACCCCGCATCGTGGTTTCTGCAAGCTGAAGCCCAGTTTGCACTTGCGGGCATCGCGGCTGACGATACAAAGTTCTATCACATCGTCGCCAAACTCAACGCCGCCACTTCGAGATGTGCGCGGAGCATAATCCAACGGCCGCCGGCCCAGGACAAATATGAAGAACTGAAAGCGACCATCGTGGCAAATTACGTCCCCTCAGCCGAGGAGAGAGCCGAGAGGATCCTGGCGGTTTACGGCCACAGAGGAGGCAGACCCAAGGCCCTCATGGAGGACTTGCTGCAACTTAAAGAAGAGGACAATGACAACTTCCTCTTCCATTTCATATTCCTCAGTACGCTGCCGCCACACATGAGAGGGACGCTGGCCAACATGCGATGCAGCACCCAGCAAGACTTCCGCACGCTAGCTCACGAAGCTCAACGGCTCGTCAACGCCTGCAAGGAGCAGACACCCACAGCAGCATCCGCAGACCTCAACGCTGATGTCCGGAGCCACGAGGAGCCACAAATCACCGAGCAGAATCAGCCCGCGGTGACAGCGACACGGCCAGGACGCAACAGATGGAGCGACATTTGTTATTACCACCACCGCTTCGCCGAGAAGGCTTACAAATGCATTCCCCCCTGCAAATTCACAAATTCCGGAAAACGCCGAAGCCGAGAGCCGTTAACAGCGGCGGTTCTCGGCGAAAAAAGCAAGCTTTTATATGTGACGGACGGACACACCGGCAAGTGGTTCCTTATCGACATGGGAGCTCAACTAAGTTTTGTCATGCCCTCCCAAGCAGACCGGGCCATGGGCCCCCGGGGCAATGGAGCGGTGGCAGCCAACGGCTCCATCATCGACACTTTTGGCGAAAAGAGCCTGCACCTCTGCATCCTCGGCTGCAACTACAGATGGACATTTGTTGTAGCGGCGGTGAGTTTTAACTTGTTGGGCGCAGATTTTTTGTGTGCACATGGGTTATTAGTTGATCTAGCGAACAGACGCTTGGTTAATGCACTGTCCTTTGCTTCTATTCCCTGCTCAGCTCGTATTTCTCCACCACCTGTGCAGGCTAGTGTCACCACAGCAGGAGGTAAGTTTGATCAACTCCTCACCCAATTTCCAGCACTCACAATTCCCAAATTCTCAGCCACAGTGGCCAAACACGGGGTTGAACATTTTATTCCCACAACGGGCTCACCCGTATTTGCCAAAGCCCGGCGCTTAGACGCGGCCAAGCTCGCCATAGCTCGGGACGAGTTTACCACCCTTGAAAAATTAGGCATTATTAGACCCTCGAAAAGCCCCTGGGCCTCACCACTTCACATGGTTCCGAAATCCGACGGTTCTTGGAGACCGTGCGGCGATTACCGCAGATTAAGCAATGCGACAGCGCATGACCGCTACCCAATTCCTCACATTCAGGATTTTTCACTGCATCTGGCGGGTGCGCGCATTTTTTCAAAAATAGACCTGGTCCGCGGTTATCATCAAGTCCCAGTTCGAGCAGAGGACATTCCTAAAACAGCTGTAATAACCCCTTTCGGCCTTTTTGAATTTTTGCGAATGCCTTTCGGCCTCAAAGGCGCGGCTCAAACCTTTCAGCGGATGATGGACGCAGTATTACGCGACCTCCCTTTTGTTTACGTCTACCTCGACGATATGCTGGTAGCCAGCCCGTCTGAGGAAGAACACGAGCGGCATCTCACTATGGTTTTTCAGAGGCTAGAAGAGCACGGGTTAATAATCAATCCAGCCAAATGCAAATTCGGCGTGTCACAAATTGATTTTTTAGGACACAGAGTTTCTCCAAAGGGGGCAGTCCCACTTCCAGACAAAGTTCACGCGATAAAAAGTTTCCCACGGCCACATACGGTCAAATCGCTGCAGGAATTTTTGGGCATGGTTAATTTTTACAACCGTTTCCTCCCCCACGCAGCTCAGCTCATGCAGCCCCTATATGACGCGCTCAGAAAACAGAAAGCTTCCAGCGCGGTCGAATGGACCCCGGAGCGCGAACGCGCCTTCGCGGAAGTAAAAAGCGCCCTAGCTAATGCCACATTGTTGGTTCACCCCGATCCCTCGGCCCGCATTGCGCTAACCACAGACGCTTCGGACCTAGCTATAGGGGCAGTTGTAAAACAACATGTCAGTGGAATCTGGCAACCTTTGGCATTCTTCAGCAAATCGCTAAACCAAACCGAGCGTAAATACAGCACTTTTGACAGGGAGCTGCTAGCGCTTCATTTATCCATCCGCCACTTCCAGTTCTGGTTAGAAGGGCGGAGTTTCACGGCTTTTGTAGACCACAAACCGCTCACCTTTGCTATGGCTAAAATTTCCGAACCGTGGTCAGGCAGGCAGCAAAGACAGCTGGCTGTGATTTCAGAGTTCACCACATACATTCGACACGTGGCAGGCAAACTTAACGTGGTAGCAGACTGCCTCTCTCACGCTGTGACATCGTCAGAGCGAGAGGAGACAGATTATACTACCTCAGCCGCGGAACTCTTCACCAACGCGGACACATACGCGGCCCCAATCCATGCAGGGATAGATTATGCAGCCATGGCAGAGGAACAAAGTAGTGACGCGGACGTGCGCGCACTCTTGTCTGGACCAACAGGGTTAAGGCTGGAGGAAAAGGGTTTACGCGACGGCGTGCCCCCCCTAATATGCGATATCTCAACCGGCCGACCTCGCCCGTTAGTCCCAGCTACATGGCGCCGCCGTATTTTCGACTCAATTCACTCCCTCGCGCACCCAGGTGTGCGCGCCTCGGTTAAAATGGTCGCCGAAAAGTTTGTGTGGCCTGGCTTGCGCAAAAACGTAAAAGAATGGGCAAAAACTTGCATTTCTTGTCAGCGCGCCAAAATACACAAACACACAAAAGCCCCTCTGGAGCCTTTTCCAATCCCTGCTAGAAGGTTCGACCACGTTCATGTTGACCTCGTGGGACCACTACCTTCCTCCCAAGGTTTCACACACCTGTTAACAATGATAGACCGCACCACGCGCTGGCCAGAGGCAGTCCCTCTGGCGTCAACCACAGCGGAGGAAGTCGCTCGCGTTTTTTTGACAAACTGGGTAGCACGTTTCGGCGTCCCATCGGACATCACGTCCGATAGGGGGCCTCAATTTGTCTCGGAGCTTTGGTCAGCCATGTCCAGCAGCTTAGGGGCAACAATTCACCGCACCACCGCTTATCACCCTCAGGCTAATGGGTTATGCGAGCGTTTTCACAGATCTTTAAAGGCCGCCCTCAGAGCCTCACTAACGGATACAAATTGGGTAAATAAACTTCCCTGGGTTTTATTGGGGTTGCGTGCTGCGCCCAAAGAGGATCTAGACGCCTCTCCAGCAGAATTAGTTTTTGCACAACCTCTCAGGCTCCCAGGTGAATTTTTACCAGAGAACCCAGAGCCAGGGCATCTTCCAGCCCCGAGGTTTTTAGGCAGCAGCGGACCGGACTCTCTCCCCGGTCCGGCTCATCACTCTTTTCCACGGGTTTTTGTCCCTCAAGCTTTAAAGAACGCTGAATTCGTTTTTGTTAGGCATGAAGCTTTAAAACCAACTTTCCGCCCACCATACGATGGGCCATTCAGAGTGCTGGAACCTGGTGATAAACACTTTGTGCTTGATTTTAGGGATAGAAAAGAAACAGTCAGCATTGACAGACTTAAACCTGCCTTCTTGTTGAAAGACGAGCCTGCACGGTTGGCGAGAGCACCTCGGAGGGGTAGACCCCCCAAGAGAAAAGACTCAGCCCCCCTGCAGGGAACAAATAATCACTCTCCTCCCCAAGCTGCAGATTCCTTACAGGAAGGTCCCAGCAGAACGCCCAAGCGGACCCACAGCAGTTTCGGGAGAAGATTAAAACCCAGACGGCACAGAGACTGATACAAACTACTCAACAGTTCACTAATTGTGCTGTAACAGTTTAGGACTGACTTGTGATTTTACTATGCTGTTATGATTACCACTGAGCTCTCTTAGGGGCATGGCTGCTAGAAAGTTTCTCCTGTGGCAAGAGGTGTAGCAGTTAGTATGTCATAATAATTATCTTAAACTGTGAATTTTTCTATTGTCCTTTTCTTAGTCGTTTGGGGGGGGGGCTGTGGTCTATATTTATCATATATTCCATAACCTACATATGTTGAAGCATATGAGAATGTTTGGTGATTACATATGTAAGGCGACTTCACACCTCAGAACAGGACAAAGAGATCTCAACCGCCAGTGAGGATCAAAGAGTTTCCCAGGCACTGCGGTGGAGACTGGAGGAGCTGCCCTGACCCCCCAGGGCCATGAGGAGGAGTACGAAGACAATGGGGGGATTAAGATAAGGAGGGATGTCAACTTTGGATTTGCATGTCTTTTGTTATGTGCAAGTATAAGTTCATAGAGCCGAAAGTGTTCGGTCTCTTTTTCCTTCTTCTGCTGCTGCACTAGGATGAGACTTGTTAGAAGAGCTAATAATAAACTTTGGTTTATATATCACATCGCCTCGTTCTTACAAGCTCTTCTACAGGCTGCTCCCTTTAGGGGTCGCCACAGCGGACCACTTGCCTCCATCTCACCCTGTTCCTTGCATCTTCCTCTGTAACACCAACCCTCTCCATGTCCTCCTTCACTACATCCATGAATCTTCTCTGTGGTCTTCCTTTTTTCCTCCTGCCTGGCAGCTCCATCTTCAACATCCTTTGTCCACTATGTCTACTATCTCTCCTCTGCACATGTCCAAACCATCTCAGCCTTGCCTCTTTAACTTTGTCTCCAAACCGCTCAATGTGAGCTGTCCCTCTGATATACTCATTTCTAATCTTGTCCCTCCAAGTCACTCCCAGTGAAAATCTTAGCACCTTCAACTCTGCCATCTCTAGCTCCACCTCCTGTCTTTTTGTCAGCGCCACTTGTAAATGTGGCGCTGATTTACAAGACGCTTGTCTTGTAAATCTTACCTTTCACTCTTGCTGCTACCTTTCTGTCACAAATTCTTATACAAAAAAGCCATAAAAATCTTTGATAAGAAAGATCCCACATTTCACTGTTTTCACATTTACAAGAAATACAATTTTCTGTCTTTTGAAAATTATAAAACTCTCAAATTTGCCTGTTCAATTTATAAAATATTAAATGGCTATGTACCCCCCCCCCCCCCCCCCGGGATAATATGTTACGCTGAGGACTGTCACTGGTACAACCACCAGAGCAATCACTAGAGGAGACTGTGAGGTCCCCCACAGACGCACAACATTTGCTCAATCCGTGCCATCAGTGAGGGGCACCAAGATCTGGAATAATATACCACCTGCAATCAGAGAATGTACCACACTAAACACTTTTAAGACTCATTGTAAAAATTGGCTTTTAAACAACCAAAACTGTACCCAAATCTAGTGGTTGCTCTGTAGCATACGCATATACTGTATACTGTATATACAGTGGGGAAAAAAAGTATTTAGTCAGCCACCAATTGCACAAGTTCTCCCACTTAAAAGATGAGAGAGGTCTCCAATTTTCATCATAGGTATACCTCAACTATGAGAGACAAAATGAGAAAAAAAAATTCAGAAAATCGCATTGTCTGATTTTTAAAGAATTTATTTGCAAACTAGAAAAGCACTCGGAGAGCGCAGACCTCCGCCAAGCGCCACAGTTCCCCCATACAGTGTTTGTGTGTACGTTTTCAGATTCCTTGACCATGAAAGCATATGACTAGCAATTTGATTGACAATGATATGATTAGTGGTTCAGTAGTTATTCACGAAAATGACATTTTCCATAATGGCGGCCACAGTTCCCCCCATACAGTGTTTGTGTGTACGTTTTCAGATTCCTTGACCACGAAAACATATGACTAGCAATTGGATTGACAATGATAGGATTAGTGGTTCAGTACTAATTCAGGAAAATGGCATTTTCCGTAATGGCGGCCACAGTTCCCCCCATACAGTGTTTGTGTGTATGTTTTCAGATTCCTTGACCATGAAAACATATGACTAGCAATTGGATTGACAATGATAGGATTAGTGGTTCAGTAGTTATTCACGAAAATGGCATTTTCCGTAATGGCGGTTTTCTTCAGGACGGTGATCCGGATCACCACTAAAATGTAATCAGTTCTTCCTTGTACCATTTCCAACAACACCTGAAAGTTTCATCGAAATCCATCCAAAACTTTTTGAGTTATCTTGCTAGCCAACAGACAGACAGACAGACAGACAAACAGACAGACAAACAGACAAACCCCGGCAAAAACATTACCTCCTTGGCGGAGGTAAATATGATTGGACACCCCCTGAATAACAATGTTCTCTCATTAGTTTTGCATTTATCACAGGCTGAGGAAACATTGGGATAAAATTATGCAACTAGAAAAGCACTCGGAGAGCGCAGACCTCCGCCAAGCGCCACAGTTCCCCCTATACAGTGTTTGTGTGTACGTTTTCAGATTCCTTGACCATGAAAATATATGACTAGCAATTTGACAATGATATGATTAGTGGTTCAGTAGTTATTCACGAAAATGACATTTTCCGTAATGGCGGCCACAGTTCCCCCCCATACAGTGTTTGTGTGTACGTTTTCAGATTCCTTGACCACGAAAATATATGAGTAGCAATTGGATTGACAATGATAGGATTAGTGGTTCAGTAGTTATTCAGGAAAATGGCATTTTCCGTAATGGCGGCCACAGTTCCCCCCATACAGTGTTTGTGTGTACGTTTTCAGATTCCTTGACTATGAGAACATATGACTAGCAATTGGATTGACAATGATAGGATTAGTGGTTCAGTACTTATTCAGGAAAATGGCATTTTCCGTAATGGCGGCCACAGTTCCCCCATACAGTGTTTGTGTGTACGTTTTCAGATTCCTTGACCATGAAAACATATGACTAGCAATTGGATTGACAATGATAGGATTAGTGGTTCAGTAGTTATTCACGAAAATGGCATTTTCCGTAATGGCGGTTTTCTTCTGGACGGTGATCCGGATCATCACCAAAATTTAATCAGTTCTTCCTTGTACCATTTCCAACATCGCCTGAAAGTTTCATCGAAATCCGTCCAAAACTTTTTGAGTTATCTTGCTAACCAACAGACAGACAAACAGACAGACAGACAGACAGACAGACAGACAGACAGACAGACAGACAAACGCTGGCAAAAACATAACCTCCTGGCCTTCGGCCTGGCGGAGGTAATTATGGTGGAAAATAAGTATTTGGTCATCTACAAACAAGCAAGATTTCTGGCTCTCACAGACCTGTAACTTCTTCTTTAAGAGGCTCCTCTGTCCTCCACTCGTTACCTGTATTAATGGCACCTGTTTAAACTCATTATCAGTATAAAAGACACCTGTCCACAACCTCAAACAGTCAGACTCCAAACTCCACTATGGCCAAGACCAAAGAGCTGTCAAAGGACACCAGAAACAAAATTGTAGACCTGCACCAGGTTGGGAAGACTGAATCTGCACTAGGTAAGCAGCTTGGTGTGAAAAATCAACTGTGGGAGCAATTATTAGAAAATGGAAGACATACAAGACCGCTGATAATCTCCCTCGATCTGGGGCTCCACGCAAGATCTCACCCCGTGAGGTCAAAATGATCACGATAACGGTGAGCAAAAATCCCAGAACCACACGGGGGGACCGAGTGAATGACCTGCAGAGAGCTGGGACCAAAGTAACAAAAGCCTGTTTTCCACTAGCCCAGCACACCTCGGTACGGCTCGATTCACTTCAGTACGGCTCGGAATGCTTCTGTTTCCATTAGCACAGTGTTGCGGGGCAGCAGCAGATTCTCAGCAAGGCGGGGCCACACTCCCGTGATGTTATGCACCGGACTGAGTCCTTATTTACACCAGACAAAAAATGGAGGATCCAAGGATTATTGCCTTGCATGCTCTGTGGTTTTATCTCACAATTAATTTCATCTCATAATTAAGCTGCAACAACACAAGTCACTTTTGTTTTGAATTAACTGCCAAATGACCTAGAAATAATGAGCTGAAACTTGTTTTTATTCGTACTAAATAATGAGACGGTGGCACACTGGACTACACCACATCCTAGGGCATTTTGGATGTACTGAATTAAAAAAATTCATGTTTTTCACCTTCAGGTCAACGTTTGGAACAACAGTATTATTATTTTCCATTTAGATGATGCTACACTCCTTCTAAAGTATTGTAAATCTCTGAATTTGGAATGCCGATAGAACATTCAATTTACATATACTTGTACCTTTGACTTGGTGCTAATTTTTTATGATATTTCAATAAAAAGAACAGAAAGCTTACAAAAAGATTTCTTTTTTGGTCTAGTTAAAAATTACATTACCTTTACAATGGTTGACCCTCAGTATCATTTTGATCAGACTAGGCAATGGAATTTCTATGTAATTATACTGTTTTATAATTCAGTGTTATAACAGACAAACCACACTTTCCAAAACAATTCCATTTTATTATATACAAAATATTAAAATAAAAAAAAACTTTGCAACACAACATGAAGGTTAATCGACATTTTATACACGCCGACCACTGAGTGCTGAGGTTCGGTAGAATTAATCCGTCTCTGCCAGCTGTGGGTCAGGAAGGCTCGGTTGAATAATCCGGACGGGCTGTCGCGGCGGACGCGTGGGATGATTCTACAAGGAAAATGCACACAATAAAATACAGCACGAAATATATACAGAAAAGACAATAGTTTTTAACAAGAATACATAAGCTTATTTCAGCGTATTGTTCACATGAATAATTACAATAAAAGCTTTAGTCCGCATTGTGCTGCAATAAAGCAGCGATCCATCCACAAATGAACAGCTTTTTTAATGCATAAATAAACTGAGCGTCTTACCGAATATATTTGCGAAAAAACACACAATAAAAAAAAAATTAAAACTCACCGTTAAAGGACTCCGATGTTGAGACCTCCCGGTATATTTTTTCATTCCGGGCGGCTCCGTCTAACTCGCGCTGATTACGTTCGTCTTACAATGCAGTGAGCAGACACTGCACCCCCTTACTGCTCCATGGAACACCCTTATTACGCGAAGCCATTTTTGATAGAGAATAAATGAAAAATAGCACAGCAATACACTGAAAAGGAACCACCAACAGTGGTTGCGTGCTGAGTAGGTCGTGAAGATTCTTTTTTTTTTTTTTTTTCAAAAACTTTATTGAGAAGGTCGTGAAGATTTGGTAGAAGAGGAGGAGGAGAGGGGCGGTTACAACCTGACCAATCAGCGCCGGTTACGACCTGACCAATCAGCGGCGACCAGTCTGTTAACGTCACAACACGGCACAGCTCAGCACTGCTGTACCCTGCCCTTCAGCGGGGCTGAGAATCACGGCTGTTAAACCGTGTTGGGGCTTGTGGAAAAGCGTACAAAGCATGCTGAGCCGTCCCGTGTCGCGCTAAAGTGTGCTAGTGGAAAAGGCCCTAAAGGCTACCATCAGTAACACACTACGCCGCCAGGGTCTCAAACCCTGCAGTGCCAGACGTGTCCCCCTGCTTAAGCCAGTACATGTCCAGGCCCATCTGAAGTTTGCTAGAGAGCATTTGGATGATCCAGAAGAGGACTGGGAGAATGTCATATGGTCAGATGAAACCAAAATAGAACTTTTTGGTAAAAACTCAACTTGTTGTATTTAGAGGAGAAAGAACACCATACCTACTGTGAAGCATGGGGGTGGAAACATCGTGCTTTGGGGCTGTTTTTCTGCAAAGGGACCAGGACGACTGATCTGTGTAAGGAAAGAATGAATGGGGCCATGTATCATGAGATTGTGAGTGAAAACCTCCTTCCATCAGCAAGGGCATTGAAGATGAAATGTGGCTGGGTCTTTCAGCATGACAATGATCCCAAACATACTGCCTGGGCAACGAAGGAGTGGCTTCGTAAGAAGCATTTCAAGGTCCTGGAGTGGCCTAGCCAGTCTCCAGATCTCAACCCCATAGAAAATCTTTGGAGGGAGTTGAAAGTCCATGTTGCCCAGCGACAGCCCCAAAACATCACTGCTCTAGAGGAGATCTGCATGGAGAAATGGGCCAAAATACCAGCAACAGTGTGTGAAAACCTTGTGAAGACTTACAGAAAACGTTTGACCTCTGTCATTGCCAACAAAGGGTATATAACAAAGTATTGAGATGAACTTTTGTTATTGACCAAATACTTATTTTTCACCATAATTTGCAAATAAATTCTTTAAAATCAGACAAAGTGATTTTCTGTTTTTTTTTTCCTCATTTTGTCTCTCATAGTTGAGGTATACCTATGATGAAAATTGGAGACCTCTCTCATCTTTTAAGTGGGAGAACGTGCACAATTGGTGGCTGACTAAATACTTTTTTACCCCACTGTATGTACCCGTGTGTCACACACATATGCCCCGCCTCTTGTTTTTTGCTGTTTGTTGTTGCTGTGAGGTGCTTGAGTGCATGTGTATGTACGCATACACAGCACTTCACCCGTGTGACATTTGAATGTTTTGTTTTGTAGCACCTTAACGCTTGCACTTTAGCATATCCACTTTGTACAGTTTCACTGCAGATGTTCTTCTCATGTATGATTGTTTGCTTGTGTGTTTTTGTGACCCGCCGTGGGACTACAGATACAAATTAGCAGTATTGCTAAATCTGGCACACTTACATTTGTATTAATGTTCATTAGTATATAATGTCCCTTTCAAATAAACAATAAACTTAAACAAATCACCCTTGACACTCACCTCCACCCATTCCACCACGCCTGCACTCTCTCCTTCACTTCTCTTGTGCATTTTCCATTGCTTTGGATGGTTGACCCCAGGTATTTAAACTCATCTACTTTCACTACCGCTACTCCTTCCATCTTCAGCATTGCACCTGCCTCCCTCTCATTCACACTCATGTATTCTGTCTTGCTTCTACTGACTTTCATTCCTCTTCTCTCCAGAGCATACCTCCTCCTCTCCAGCTTCTCTTCCAGCTGCTTTCTACTCTCACTGCAGATCACAATGTCGTCTGCAAACACCATGGTCCACGGAGACTCCTGTCTGACCTCATCTGTCAGCCTGTCCATCACCATGGCAAACAAGAAGGGGCTCAGAGATGATCCCTGATGTAATCTCACCCCCACCTTGAATCCATCTGTCACTCCTACAAGGCACTTTACCACCATCTCGCTGTCCTCATATATGTCCTGCACCACCCTCACATACTTCTCTGCCACTCCTGACTTTCTCATACAGTACTACACTTCCTCTCTAGGCACCCTATCATATGTTTTCTCTAGATCCACAAAGACACAGTGCAACTCCTTCTGACCTTCTCTATACTTCTCCATCAACACTCTTAGAGCAAGCATTGAATCTGTAGAACTCTTTCTTGGAATGAAATCGTACTGCTGCTCACTGATTGTCACCTCTTCTCTTAACTTGGCTTCAACAACTCTTTCCCATATCTTCATAGTGTGGCTGATCAACTTTATGCCTCTGTAGTTACTACAGCTCCAAGCATCACCTTTGTTCTTGAAAACTGGTACCAAAACACTTCTTCTCCACTCCTCGAGCGTCCTCTCACTCTCCAATATAGTATTAAACAATCTGGTTAAAAAGTCCACTGCCATCTCTCCTAAACATCTCCATACCTCCACAGATATGTCATCTGGACCAATTGCCTTTCCATTTTTCATCCTCTTTAAAGCTGCCTTTATTTCCTCCTTGATAATCCTCGGGACTTCCTTGTTCACTATCTTTCCTTCATCCATCCTCTCTCTCTCATTTCCTTTATTCATCAGCTCTTTAAACTACTCCTTCCACCTTCTCAACACACTCTTGTCATTTGTTAGTACATTACCATTTCTGTCCTTAATCAACCTAACCTGCTGTACATCCTTTCCAGCTCAATATCTCTGTCTAGCCAGTCGATACAAGTCCTTTTCTTCTTCCTTAGTGTCCAGCCTCTCATACAACTCACTATATGCCTTATCCTTTGCCTTTGCCACCTCTCTTTGCCATGCGCCTAAATTCCAAATACTCCTGTCTACTTTCTTCACCTTCCTGACTATCCCACTTTTTCTTTGCTAACCTCTTCCTTTGGATACTTTCCTGTACCTTCTCATTCCACCACCAAGTCTCCTTGTCATCTTTTCTCTGTCCACTGGATATACTACATACCCTTCTACCCGTTTCCCTCAATACTTTTGCTGTACTTTTTCAGTCATCTGGTAATTCTTCCTTTCCACCCAGAGCCTGTATCAACTCCTTCCTGAATTCTGTGCGACCTTCTTCCTTCTGTAACTTCCCCCACTTAATCTTTCTTAATTCTAGTTGGTCCAAAAAACCTTAGAAATACCTTTCCAAATCAAACTCTTAGTTTGGATGCGGTTACTCTTTCTCTTAATAGTTCTGTGAGGAACCCTGGAGTTATTTTTTGATCAAGATCTGTTTTTTAATTCACATATTAAACTTGTTTCTAAGACTGCCTTCTATCATTTGCGTAATATTGCCAAGATTGGGAGCATCTTGTCTCTGAGTGATGCTGAGAAACTAATCAACGCTTTTGTTAGTTCTTGATTAGATTATTGTAACTCTTTATTATCAGGCTGTCTTAAAACATCTTTAAAAAGTCTTCAGCTGATCCAAAATGCTGCAACAAGAGTTTTAACAGGTACTAGAAAGAGAGATCACATCTCTCTGGTTCTGGCCTCCGTTCATTGACTTCTCATAGAATTTAGAATTAAGTTTAAAATCCTTCTTCTCACTTACAAAGCTCTAAATAATCAGGCCCCTTTTTATTTAAAAGATCTGATACTACCCTATCATCCTAACAGAGCACTACGCTCCCAAAATGCAGGATTAGTTTTAATACCTAGAATCTCCAAAGGTACAATGGGAGGCAGAGCCTTCAGTTATCAAGCTCCTCTCCTTTGGAAGCAGCTGCCAATCTGGATTCAGGAGTCAGACTTGATCTCTGCTTTTAAGAATAGGGTTAAAACCTTCCTTTTTGATATAGCTTATCCCGGCCGGGTCATACCAAAGACCATATAAAAATGGTGCTTTCTGCCTTCTAGCGTGGTGCTCCGCATAATGGAATGGGGAAAGTAAAGTTACACACAGAGCTACCAGAGGACTGACCCCCTGCTGTAGCTTTCACTACTTACAGTGGCTGTGTGGCCTAGGGTCAGAGAAACGGAGATAGGCGCCGCCCATATACACCTTCATGGTGTGAAGGGATTAACTAACTAACTAACTATAATTAGGGTGGGATCACGTGCCCCTGAGCCCTCCCTTAGTTATACTGCTAATAGGTTTAGACAGCCGGGGGACCTAAAACAATGCACTGGGCTTCACTCCTTTCTTCACTCTCAATGAAATATTTTCGCTGGTCATTAACTTCTGTTTGTTCTCTCCCATTGATTGACTGTTGTGCTGTTTGCTCTCTATATGTCTGTTCTTTTCTTCTTCTTCTCTACCCCCCCCCCCAGCCAGTCACAGCAGATCACTGCCCCTCCCTGAGCCTGGTTCTGCTGGAGGTTTCTTCCTGTTAAAAGGGAGTTTTTCCTTTCCACCATCACCAAGTGCTTGCTCACAGGGGATCGCCTGATTGCTGGGGTCTTTCTGCAATTGTGGGGTTTCCCCCTACAGGTGAAAGTGCTATGAGATGACTGTTGTTGTGAAATGGCACTGTATGTAAGTTTTTTTTTTTTTTAAATTTTGTGTACTTTATTGATCCCCAGAGGGGAAATTCAGGGCATCCACCTGGATGGAGGAAGCAGCCATGATACGGCGCTATCCCTTCACCATTCACACACACATTCACACCTAGGGCCACTTTAGAGTCTCCAATTAACCTAACCTGTATGTGTTCACCACAGCCATTTCCATCCTTTTAGCAAAATCCACAACCATCTGCCCTTCCACATTTCTCTACTTAAGACCATACCTACCCAGGACCTCCTCATCACCTCTGTTCCCTTCACCTACATGTCCATTAAAGTCTGCTCCAATCACCGCTCTCTCCCCCCTGGGAACACTCTCCACCACTTCATCCAACTTTCTCCAGAATTCCTCTTTCTCTTCTACCCGACATCCAACTTGTGGGGCATGTGCACTGACAACATTCAACATCACATCTTTGACTTCTAGCTTCAAACTCATGAGTCTGTCTGACTCCGTCTTTACCTCTTGAACATTCTTCACATAATCTTCCTTCAAGATTACTCCTACTCCATTTCTCTTCCTATCTACACCATGGTAGAACAGTTTAACCCACCCCCCCACTGCTCCTAGCCTTGCTTCCTTTCCATCTGGTTTCTTGAACACACAGTGTATCTACCTTTCTTCCCTCCATCATATCAGCCAACTGTCTGCCTTTACCAGTCATAGCCCCGATATTTAACGTCCCTACTCTCACCTCCACACTTCTAATTCAATTCAATTCAACTTTATTTATATAGCGCCATTTCACAACAACAGTCATCTCATAGCACTCTCAACTGTAGGGAGGACCCCCACAGTTGCAGAAAGACCCCAGCAATCAGGCGATCCCCTGTGAGCAAGCACTTGGCGACGGTGGAGAGGAAAAACTCCCTTTTAACAGGAAGAAACCTCCAGCAGAACCAGGCTCAGGGAGGGGCAGTCATCTGCTGCGACTGGCTGGGGGGTGAGGGGACAGAGAAGAAGAAAAGAACAGACATGTAGAGAGCAAACAGCACGATGGGGACTCAATCTATGGGAGAGAACAAACAAATGTTAATGACCAGCAAAAAAAAAAAATATTTCATAGAGAGTGAGGAAAGGAGTGAGGCCCAGTGCATTACTGGAGGTCCCCCGGCTGACTAAACCTATTAGCAGCATAACTAAGGGAGGGTTCAGAAACACATGATCCCTCCCTAATTGTAGGCTATATCAAAAAGGTACGTTTTAGCCCTATTCTTAAAAACAGAGATCGAGTCTGACTCCCGAATCCAGATTGGCAGCTGATTCCACAGGAGAGGAGCTTGATAACTGAAGGCTCTGCCTCCCATTGTACTTTTGGAGATTCTAGGTATTACAAGTAAACCTGCATTTTGGGAGCGTAGTGCTCTGTTAGGATGATACGGTAGTATCAGATCTTTTAAATAAAAAGGAGCCTGATTGTTTAGAGCTTTGTAAGTAAGAAGAAGGATTTTAAACTTAATTCTAAACTCTATGGGAAGCCAATGAAGGGAGGCCAGAACCGGAGAGATATGATCTCTCTTTCTAGTACCTGTTAAAACTCTTGCTGCAGCATTTTGGATCAGCTGAAGACTTTTTAAAGATGTTTTAGGACAGCCTGATAATAAAGAATTACAATAATCTAATCTCGAGCTAACAAAAGCGTGGATCAGCTTCTCAGCATCACTCTGAGACAAGATGCTCCTAATCTTGGCAATATTACGCAAATGATAGAAGGCAGTCTTAGAAACAAATTTAATATGTGAATTGAAGGACAAATCCTGATCAAAAATAACTCCAAGGTTCCTCACAGAGCTATTAAGAGAAAGAGTAACTGCATCCAAACTGAAAGTTTGATTTGGAAAGGAATTTCTAAGGTTTTTTGGACCAACAAGAATGACTTCAGTCTTATCTGAATTTAATAGCAGGAAATTACAAGTCATCCAAACTTTGATTTCCTTAAGACAGGCTTCTAACTTGGCTAATTGATTAGTATCATCTGGCTTCATTGACAGGTATAATTGTGTGTCATCTGCATAACAGTGAAAATGTATACAGTGCTTTCTAATAATGTTGCCTAACGGAAGCATATATAAACTAAAAAGAGTAGGGCCAAGCACAGATCCCTGTGGAACTCCATGACTAAGCTTTGAGCTGAGAGAAAACTCATCATTTACATGAACAAACTGGAACCTATCAGATAAATAAGATCTAAACCACTGCAACGAAGTTCCATTAAGTCCAACATAGTGTTCTAATCTATCAAGTAGAATATTATGATCAATAGTATCAAAAGCTGCACTAAGATCTAAAAGGACAAGTACAGAAACTAGTCCATTATCAGATGCAATGAGGAGGTCGTTAGTGACCTTCGCTAAGGCTGTTTCAGTGCTATGATGGATTCTAAACCCAGATTGAAACTCCTCAAATAAACCATTTCCCTGCAGGTGGTCAAATAATTGCGTAGCAACAACTCTTTCTAAGATTTTTGAAATGAAAGGGAGATTAGAGATTGGTCTATAGTTAGCTAAAGCTCCTGGATCTAGCGTTGGCTTTTTGAGTAAGGGTTTAATTACAGCCGTTTTAAAAGCCTGCGGTACATGGCCTAAAGTTAATGAAGAATTGATTATATGAAGAATAAAGCTACCAATAAGTGGGAAGACTTCTTTAAATAACCTGGTAGGAATAGGGTCTAAAAGACAAGTTGAAGGTTTGGATGAGGAAACTATTTTGTCTAACTCACAAAGGTCGATTGGAGTAAACTCATCAAGACAGACATCACTAGAAGGAGTTGTAGTAGTTACAGTATTTAAGTTAACTGTGGGAAGAATCTGATTGATTTTATCTCTGATGGATGAAATTTTATTATTGAAAAAGTTCATAAAGTCCTGACTAGTAAGCTCTAAGGGGATGCTAGGATTGACAGAGTCCTGACTCTTTGTCAACCTGGCTACAGTACTGAAAAGAAACCTGGGATTATTCTTGTTCTCTTCTATTAATGCAGAGTAATAACTCGTTCTAGCTTTTCTAAGAGATTTTTTATAAATTAAAAGATGATTTCTCCAAGCTAAATAGATTTCATCTAAATTAGTAGAGCGCCATTTTCTTTCTAATTGACGAGTCTTCTGTTTTAAGCTACGAGTTTCTGTGTTGAACCAAGGAGTTAAAAATCTCTGATTAGACTTTTTCTTTTTTAAGGGGGCCACCAAGTCTAGAGCCTGATGCAGAGAAGCTGAAACACTATCCACACTATTCTACCTTTCCTTTTCTCTCTCTCCCTCCAAACACGCCTTCCCCCTCTCCTCCTCCTCGATCTTCGACCAACAGTAGCCCAACTTCCACGGCACCCTGTTGGTTAACAGCACCAGTGGCAGTCGTTGTTAACCCGGGCCTTGACCGATCTGATATGAAAATCTCATTCATCATGATCCGCATGTATGATTTGGCAAAGGTTTTATGTCGGATGCTCTTCCTGACACAACCCTCCCCATTTACCCAGGCTTGGGACCAGCACTAGGTGTACACTGGCTTGTGCACCCCCTGTGGCTGGGTTTGATCTGGGTGGAAAATGGTGGTGTAAAATTTAATCTCTGTGGTATTTTGAACGAAGCGTATCATGGAAATGAAAAAAAAATGTCTACTTTCAATAACCAAAGAATATCATTTATGTTAACAGAACAAATTCTAGTATGTGCAAATACTTTCTATTGTCCTTTTATATTTCACACCTATTTATTTATTCCCTGTGGTGTCTTGGGTCATTTTAAGTTATTCAGATACCAAAAGTAAATGGATATATATATTTTTATAGCTGATATTACTGTCAAGCTGAAATTTTTAGCTTTCTTTAATAAAGCTAGAGTAAATAATAAGCACAGAAGGCTCATCTTCAGAGTTTGAGTCAGTGTTCCCTGATGAGAATGGATACTGCAGATAAGCATTGAGTCACTGATGTGGGAGGCTGTGAGAATGTGACAGGGTGGTCCTTCTCTGACTCCCACACATGTGCACAAGAACCTTGAGACGCTGATGATTCATGGTGAGCTGAGGTGAAGAGTCATCCCATTATGTTATTTGGAACACACTGATGAGACACACAGTTCATCATTTACTGTTTTCACAGCTTTGAATTTCCTAATATAAGACTCCAAGTTATGGTAACTCTGAAACTTTAAATATGGCTCCAGCACTGATGAACTGCACACAGACAGGATCATTGCAGATGATGGACCGTCTCAGCTAATGCCCTTCTTGTCATGAATTGCCCCTTGGGGCAGAGAGAACAGACCCAGACGCTGAACTGTAGTTTGTGATATTTATTTACAAAATACAAAAGTTCAAACAGTGCACAAACACAAAAATCTACACTGTGCAAAAAGTAAACTTACGAACGAAACAAGAAGAAGAAGACAGGATGCATGAAGAATGTCAGAACAGGGACAGGGTTCTGACACAGTATGACTCTTTAAGACTCCAGCAATAAGGGAGAGAAATGATTGTCCTTAAATAGAACCAGGAACAAATGAACACAATTGATAGCAGGTGTGGATCACATGAGCGGGCAGGAGGAAACAATGATTACAGACTGGGGTCAGCTGGGAGCAATGAGAGGGAAGAAGATGGGACTGACAGCTGACAGGAGCACCACCCACAACAGAGCAAAAATCCGGAAGTGCCACTGACAGCTGCAGCACTGGAGAGAGAGAACACAACTGAACAATAATGAAGAACTAAATGCCAACAAATATGGACTGAGGGATAAATACAAACAAATACAAAATAAAAGAGTAGCAAAACTATGATGATATAAACAGGGTGATAAGACAAATGAGAAACAATATCAGATATAAGAAAACCAACCACGGATAAAATGACAGGAACCAAAAACCCAAGATGCAACAAATATACAAATATGGAGAAAGGCCATGAGACTGAGCATGGTGGAAACCCCCAGTGCTTACCTCATGACAGAGCCCCCCTCTCAAGGGGGGCTCTGTCATGAGGTAACAATATAACAATATACCACCCCGGGTGGGTGGTGGGGAGAATAGGCTAGGAGGGAACAAAAACACAAACCCCACTCAGGACTCACACCTACGCAGAACCAAGGCACTTAGGCCCCCTGGACCGAAGAGCTGGACAGTTCAGGTGGCCGACTAAAGTCCCAGACCTGGCAGACGGCATGATGGTAAGAGTCAGGTGGCCTGCCGGAGAATATGGGCCACCCAACTCAACGGCACAGTCTGCCACAGTTATTTAACCACCTAAACAGAAAAGGTGGTCCAAGGGTGGCTGCCCAACAGGGACAACCAGCAATGAGGAGGATGGAGGAATAGGGAAAACCACGATGACCTTGGGCAGAGGAGAGAGGACTACGACGGCCTCGGGCAGAGGAGAGGGAACCACAATGGCGTCTGGCAGAGGAGAGGGAACCCCGACACCCCCGGCCTGCCCTGCAGCACCCTCGGTGGTCCCGGACTGGGACATGGCAGCACCTGCGGTGGCTCCGGGCAGGAGCAAGGCAGCACCTGCGGTGGCTCTGGCCTGGAGCGAAGCTGCACCCGTGGTGACTCCGGGCTGGAGCAAAGCTGCATCCGTGGGGGCTTCGGGCTGGAGCATATCAGCACTCACGGTGGCTCTAGACGAGAGCGTAGCTGCACCCGCGGTGGACCCGGACTGGGCCATAGCTGCACCCACGGTGGACCCAGACTGGGCCAGAGCTGCACTCACAGTGGCCCCTGGTCTTGAGTGTATCACCCACAGCGGACCCACACTGGAGTGCAGTACCCACATTGGTTTCAGGCTGGGGCGCAGCACCCACGATGGCCCCCGACTAGGACCCCACACCCACGGAGACCCGGACTGAAGAGGAGCTGCACCCACAGAGGTCCCGGGCTGGGACGGAGCATCCGCAACAACCTAAGCTAACGGGGAAGCAGCACCCTTGGAGGCCCGTGCTGAAACAGAGCACCCGCAAAGACCTCTACCGGAGGGGGAGCAGTACCCACGGAGGTCCTGGTCTGGGATGGAGCACCCGCAATGACCTCAGCTGATGGGGAACCAGCACCCCTCAGAGGCCCTAGGCTGGGACGGAGCCCCCGCAAAGACCTCAACCAGAGGGGGAGCAGCATCCACGGAAGCCCCGGGCTGGAATGGAGCACCCACAACGACCTCGGCAGGAGGAGCTGGACCCATGAAAACCTCAGGCAGCGAGACTGAACCCACAAAGACCTCAGGTGAAGTTGGATGAACCTTGGTGACCCTGGGGAAAGGCTCAGATAAAAGGGACAGAGACACAGGGTCAGGGTCACTGGTGGCAGTGGAGCCCGGTGAGGCGAGCTCAGGTGCAGCTGACGGCTGCACTTGGCTCTCCCCACCAAGAGCCATGCAAGATCTCTCCAAAATTGAAACAGTGAAAACAAAGAAGAGCACTTGCCTGAGCTCGAGCTCCACCGCCGTCCAGGACTCCGTCAATCTAGGCAACGACGTCTCGGGCCCGGCCCTCTGGAGGTCCATCTCCGGCTCTGCTGCAGCGGCCCCTGCAGCAGGCATGGTGGTTGGTGCAGTCCCAGAACCCCCCAGCGAGGTGACCCACGCAGGTGGCTCGCCCAGCATGGCGACAGGAAGTTGGCTTCCTGCTGGAGCTGGATCCTGCACTGCTGAAGCCAGGGGATGCTCCATTGTTGGCGCAGGCTTCAGCTCGGTAACAGTGCTCTCTCTCCGTCTGGACCATGGCTGCGGGGCTTGAACCAGGTCCTCCAGGGCCGCAGGCTCCTCCATTGTCTGGTGGCTCAATCCTGTGGCTGGCAGACACTCAAGGGGTGAAGGAGGAGACGTGGAGAGAGCAGGTGAAAAGTTTATTGCTGCAGCAGGTGGGGAGAGCTCAGAGGACTGCACAGGCTGAGCCTCACCACCGGGAAACAGGCAAGATAATTCATGTTTTGAGGAATGAAAATAACAAAGCACATGCCTGAGTTCTTGGGGCACGATGTTTTCTGCTGCAGCTGGTCTTGAGTTCACCGTCTCGGTGGCTGCAGCTGTTGTGGGCCCCTCTGAGGAACGTGGAGGAGCTGCCCCTGCAGACGCAGTGATGGGCAGAGCCGGATGGGAGACGACCTGGACCTCAGCAGCAGCGGGAGATGCTGAGGAGACGGGAGTCGCAGCAGCAAAGGAGGAGAAGGAGGCTGATGGGACACCCGGAGAAGGAGAACCCGAGGAAGGGATTACTGCTGGGATTGTCTGACTCGGTGCAGGGAGAACTGCTGCCTGAGAGGTGGAGGTGTTCCTCCGGCAGTTTGAAGCTAGATGGCGGTGTCTAAGAGCCTGAGGAGCGGAGGCAGGAGAGGGCAAACAGGGGGAGAAGGACGTCTGCCGCGGAGAGTGCCTCTGCACCAGCTTCGGTCCCACTGGAGGTGGCCCCATCATCAGCCCGGAGAATAACTGTTGAAGCGAGGAGACCGTGGACAAGTTCCAGGAATTGGGGATAACCCCTCAAGCCGGGATGTGCCTCTAGAATCCCCACCGCTCCATTTATACTTTCCCAGGTTTTCTTAGGTCCACAGGAGGCAATAGCTTCATCCACAAAGCTGTGGATGAACTCGGCGGCACCATTCCTCCTCCTGGCTCGGGGACCCAGCTGCCGATCTTCCTTTATTTGCTGAAGGCCGATATGCTGGGGACATGATAATGGCTCCAGACAAGGGTGAGTGAAAACAAATCCACAAACTACAGCAGCTGGGTCTCTTATTGGCCGGAGTCTTGTGTCATGAATTGCCCCTCGGGGCAGAGAGAAGAGACCCAGACGCTGAACTGTAGTTTGTGATATTTATTAACAAAACACAAAAGTTCAAACAGTGCACAAACACAAAAATCTACACTGTGCAAAAAGTAAACTTACGAACAAAAAGACAAGGAGAAGACAGGGTGCACGAAGAATGTCAGAACGGGGACAGGGTTCTGATGTAATATGACTCTTTAAGACTCCAGCAATAAGGGAGAGAAATGATTGTCCTTAAATAGAACCAGAAACAAATGAACACAATTGATAGCAGGTGTGGATCGCATGAGCAGGCAGGAGGAAACAGTGATTACAGACTGGGGTCAGCTGGGAGCAATGAGAGGGGAGAAGACGGGACTGACAGCTGACAGGAGCACTGCCCACAACAGAGCAAAAATCTGGAAGTGCCACTGACAGCTGCAACCCCAGAGAGAGAGAACACAACCAAACAATAATAAAGAACTAAATGCCAACAAAAAAGGACTGAGGGATAAGTACAAGCAAATACAAAATAAAAGAGTAGCAAAACTATGATGATATAAACAGAGGGATAAGACAAATAAGAAACAATATCAGATATAAGAAAACCAACCATGGATAAAATGACAGGAACCAAAAACCCAAGATACAACAAATATACAAATATGGAGAAAGGCCATGAGACTGAGCACAGCGGAAACCCTCAGTGCTCAGCTCATGACACTTCTCTATAATATTTTTTATATTTTCATGTCATGGGATTTATCTGATATTGAAAATGTGCATTGGTGCATATTTTTACTTATATATTTTTGAAAAGGATGACTATTTTAAACATGGCTAAAGCTACAAATAATGGGATCAACAAAAGCTTACATTTGCCTATTGATACAGTATACAAAATCTGAAGCTTTTAAATTTGGGTTTTTAGTCCAAGTAGTCTGAGTCTCATTAGCTTGCCCTGTCAAAGCAGAAACGCATTTGCAATATGTGTGGGAAGCAAAAGAGAGATTAAATTTGCTGAAATGCAATTTTAAAACGATTGCATAGCCTCCACCAGCTAAGCTTATTGTTGTCTTTTTCAATATATCTGTACTCCTATAATGATCAAGACCTTCTGTTGAGAAATAGACAATGACATCTGTGAGCTGTGCCAGATACCACAAAAAGAAAGAAAGAAGAAAGAAAATGTTTCTTGCCCATAGAGACCTTAAGACAGCAGACAAGCTGATGAGAGCTCTGCAGGTTGCAGAAGACATATCATAAGGGGCAAAAAACAAGAGGGGTCTGTCTGCAGACTGCAAGACAAGCTTATTGTGTAGAGAGGGTCCTAAGAGGTCCCTGCTGCTAAACCTAAGCTTAACCCTAACTGACCAACCCACATCTGAGCCCAGACCATGTAGTTGTTTACATAACAATCAAGCTGTAGACAGATGCTCTTGCAAAAACAGGAAAGTTTTAATATCAGTTGGAAGTTGAAATCAGTGACTTGTTTAAGGTTACAAGTTGGCTACACATTAACATCCGAGTGTGTTTAGTCTGAAGTATTCCATACACAGGACAGATGCCTCCAACAGAAAACTCCCCATATGATAGTTTTTACCAGCAGGAATTATGACCTATATGTATGTTTTGGCAATAAGCAGCCTCTAGTGGTCATGTAAATATTGACATGACATGACATAGCAGAGGGTTACAGCTGCAGTGTGTGTAAAAAAGACCCAAACATTTTAACAACCTTAACCAAGTACAGTATCTCACAAAAGTGAGTATACCCCTCACATTTTTGTAAATATTTTATTATATCTTTTCATGGGACAACACTGAAGATATGACACTTTTGATACAATGTAAAGTAGTCAGTGTACAGCTTGTATAACAGTGTAAATTTGCTGTCCCTTCAAAATAACTTGACACACAGCCATTAATGTCTACAGGTGCATCTTAATAAATTAGAATGTCAACAAAAAGTTGATTTATTTAGGTAATTCAATTCAAAAAAATTTAACTTCTATATTATATAGATTCATTACACAGAGAGTGATATATTTTAAGTGTTTATTTATTTTAATTTTGATGATTATGTCTTACAGCCCATGAAAACCCCAAATTCAGTTTCTCAAAAAATTAAGAATATTACATAAAATTATTTTTTTAAAAATAGTTTTTTAATAGAAATGTCGGCTTGTGGGGGACCTAGACAATACATTCTCCACTCAGACCGAATGGCACAGGAGGAGATGCTTAAAGGCTGTTAAACGGATATGCAGGACAGACTGTGGTTTTCTCCATAAGGCTGCATGATAATACGCATTCTTCTCCGGACTGCATAATAATGCGCCGACAGGCTGGCTGACAAAGGGAATTGTTATTGTAAGTGTATGTATTGTAATGTGAGCCCCCCAGGTTGCGAGGCGAGTTTGTATGGTATAAAAGAGAGATACCAGGGACCTGGGTTATTCTTCTTGTTGACTGATGATAGAGAGAGAGACTAATAAAGTCTGCTCTGCTCCAGCTCACTGCCTCGCCTGCTCATTCCTCTCTCTACACTGGTGACCCTTGACGCATAATGGAACTTGACGCAAACACCCCGGAGACAACCCGGACTGGAGGCGCCAGCACCGTGTGCGCCGTTTCGGTCAAGCTCCCAGACTTTTGGCTACATGACCCGAAGTCTTGGTTCCTCCACACCGAGGCCCAGTTCGCGCTCCGTGGAGTGACGACAGATGACACCAAATACTACTACGTAGTTGCAGCGCTGGACGCATGCACAACACAGCAGGTGGCAAGCCTGCTCCAACAGCCCCCAGCCCACGACAAATAAGATGCTCTCAAGACCGCGCTGACCCGGCGCTACACGCTCTTGGACTGTGAGAAAGCGGAAAGGCTCCTGACCCGCTCCGAGTTGGGAGGCGGGTCGGTGGTCGACTTAATGGAGAAGATGTTGGTGTTGATGGGCACAGATGACGGGCATTTCCTTTTTGCCCACCTTTTCCTCCGGAACCTCCCGACTACGGCCAGAGCGGTCCTTGCCAATTCGCCGCTGCTGGCCACACGCAACTACTGGGCACTGGCACAAGAGGCAGATCGGATTATCCTGGTGACCAGAACCTTCGCTGTGAATGCAGCGGCATCGGAACCCAGCGAGACAGCCAGCGGGGGCGAGGAGCCAGCAACGGTGGCTGCAGCGGAGGCCAAGAAGCACCGGAGGGACACGCTCTGCTTCTACCACCGCTGTTTTGGAGAAGACGCACGCCGATGCATGCTACCGTGCCAGTTCAAGCGCTCGGGAAATGCCAGGGCCGACAGTTGGTAGCAACTGCGACCGCTGGTGACACAAACAAGCTGCTCTATGTGACAGACTCATGCTTGGGGAGACGGTTCTTCGTGAACTCTGGCTCCCAAAAGAGCCTCACCTGCCGTTCTACGCAGACCGGCTGGCAGGAAGTAGCGGTCCCAAGCTGGCAGTCGCAAATGGCTCAGACATTAAGACTTTTGGTGAGCGGACACTGACTATATCCTTGCAAGGCCGTACATACCAATGGACTTTCGTCATAGCGGTATGTAACTTCCCCATTTTGGGTGCAGATTTTTTGTGTGCACATGGACTATTAGTCGATGTGGCTAACAGACGCCTGATTAATGCAGTGTCTTTTGATTCTCTGCCCTGTACAGCTAGAGGAGCCGGGTCCACAACACTAACCAACGTCACAGCTCCAGGGGGTAAGTTCCACACACTACTCACCCAGTTCCCAGCACTCATAGTTCCGATGTTTTCGGCGGCCATCACTAAACATGGGGTGGAGCACTTCATTACCACCACGGGGCCGCCCGTTTTTGCATGACCTTGGCGTCTGGATGCAGCTAAACTGGCCAGTGCGCGCGAGGAGTTCGCCAACTTGGAAAGGTTGGGCATCATCAGGTGCTCAAACAGCCCATGGGCATCCCCGCTACACATGGTGCCTAAAGCTGAGTTATCGTGGCTACCATGTGGAGATTTCCACAGATTAAACAATGCCACAGCGCATGACTGCTACCCAATCCCCCATATTAAGTATTTTTCCATCCACCTCACCGGGGCACGCATTTTCTCCAAGGTGGACCTGGTCCGCGGTTACCACCAGGTCTCAGTGCATGCGGAAGACATACCCAAAATGGCAATAATAACCCCTTTGGTCTTTTTGAGTTCTTACGCATGCCTTTTGGGTTGAAAGGCGCGGCGCAAACATTCCAATGCATGATGGATGCGGTGCTACGCGATCTGCCGTTTGTGTTTGTCTACCTGGACGACATCCTGGTGGCCAGCGGGTCCGAGGACAAACACGTAGCCCACCTCAGGACGGTTTTTTAGAGGTTGGAAGAGCTTGGGTTAATAATCACCCCGGCAAAGTGCCAGTTCGGGGTTACGGTAATTGATTTTTTGGGCCACCACATCTCACCGGAGGGCGCGATACCCTTACTGGACAAGGTGTGCGCAGTGGCAGATTTTCCCCGGCCTCAGATGGTCAGGGTGCTGCAGGAGTTTTTGGGGATGGTTAACTTTTACAACCGTTTCCTCCCCCACGCAGTCCAGCTCGTGCAGTCGTTGTTCGCCACGCTTAAGAAACGGAAACCGGTGGACAGAGTCAATTAGACTCCTGAGCGAGAGCAGGCATTTTCCAAGGTCAAAACAGCCCTAGCGAACGCCGCACTACTGGGGCACCCGGATATGGCGGCTCGGATAGTGCTTACTACTGACGCATCGGATGTGGCCATAGGGGCTGTTATGGAACAGCACGTTGGTGGTTCTTGGCAGCCGCTTCCCTTTTTTAGCAGGTCTTTGCGTGACAATGAGCGTAAATACAGCGCATTCGACAGGGAGTTACTGGCTCTCCACCTGGCCATACGCCACTTCCGGTTCTGGCTGGAAAGGCGCAGCTTCACTGCGTTTGTGGACCACAAGCCACTGATGTATGCTATGGCCAAGGTTTTGGAACCATGGTCAGCCCAGCAGAAGAGACAGCTTGCCGTGATCTCGGAGTTTATGACCGACATTCAGTATATGGCCGGTAAACTCAACGTGGTGGCAAGCTGCCTCTCACGTGCATTAGTGGCCCCAGCCTACATAGATTACACAGCCATGGCCACCAAGCAGATCGACAATGCGGACGTTTGCACACTCCAGTCTGGACCAACAGGGTTAAAGCTGGAGAGCAGAGTACTGCAAGACGCCCCCCCCCCCCCCCAATCTGTGATGTCTCCACAGGCCGCCCGCACCCGGTGGTCCCATGTGCTTGGCGCCGCTGCGTTTTCAAGTCAGTTCACTCCCTGGTGCACCCAGGAGTGCGCATGCCAGTCAAAATGGCAGGAGTGAAGTTCGTCTAGCCGAGCCTGCGCAAACAGGTGAAAGAGTGGGCTGCAGCCTACGTAGCATGCCAATGAGCCAAGGTGCACAGGCACACAAAGGCCCCCCTTGAGCTGTTCCACGTCCCGGCTAAGAGGTTCGACCAGGTTCACGTGGACCTCGTGGGCCCTCTCCCGCCATCGCAGGGGTTAACACACCTCCTGACAGTGATAGACCGCACCACGCGCTGGCCTGAGGTGGTGTTGTTAGATTCCACCGCGTCTGCAGAAGTTGCACGTGCTTTTTTGACAACATGGGTGGCATGCTTTGGCGCTCCTTCGGATATCACGTCTGACCGGGGCCCGCAGTTTGTCTCTGACCTCTGGTCCATGATGGCCCGGAGCCTGGGCATCATAATTCATCGCATGACTGCATACAACCCCCAGGCCAATGGGTTTCCATAGGTTGCTTACAGCAGCGCTCAGGGCTTCGCTTATAGATGCAAATTGGGTGGACCGGTTGCCGTGGGTTCTATTCGGGTTGCGTTCAGCACCAAAGGAGGATTTGGCTGCCTTTCCAGCAGAGCTTGTTTTTTTCCAGCTGCTGTGGCTCCCCGGAGAATTTTTGCCTGACAACCCCGCGCCGAACACCAATCCATCCCTGCCTTCACTACATAGCGCAGAGGCAGGGACAGTACCCGGCGTGGCCCACCACTGTTTTCCCCGCGCTTTTGTGCCATGGACCTTGAAGGATGGGTTCTTTGTGTTTGTCAGGCATGATGCCCACCGGACCCCGTTGCGCCCGCCCTACGACGGCCCGTTCAGAGTGTTGGAACCTGGGGATAAACATTTTGTGTTAGACTTGGGGGGATGCAGAGAAACAATCTGTATAGACAGGCTTAAGCCCGTCTTTGTATTAGCAGACAAGCAGGTGGTGTTGGCCCGAGCTCCTTGGCACGGACGACCCCCACTGAGAACTCCCCAGGTAAATGACTCGTTAGCTCAGTCACAATGGCGTGGTGAAGATGTGTCCCCCCCCCAATGTCCCCCCACAGACGAATGCACCTCCAGGAGCGCCCCACCGGCACAGCAGCGCCTCGGAGCCGGCAACCCTCCGTTACAGCCGCTACAGATGTCAGCTGAAGCCCACAGGACATGAGGGTTAAGGCCCAGTCTGAGTTTTCGGGGGGGGGACCTAGACAATACATTCTCCACTCAGACTAAATGGCACAGGAGGAGATGCTTAAAGGCTGTTAAACGGATATGCAGGACAGACTGTGGTTTTCTCCACAAGACCGCATGATAATACGCATTCTCCTCCGGACTGCATAATCATGTGCCGACAGGCTGGGTAACAAAGGGAATTGTTATTGTAAGTGTATGTATTGTAATGTGAACCCCCCAGGTTGTGAGGCGAGTTTGTATGGTATAAAAGAGCAGAGTCTGCTCTGCTCCAGCTCACTGCCTCGCCTGTTCATTCCTGTCTCTACAGGTTGACTGAAAAGCATATCCACGTTCACACTCAGTACTTGGTTGGGGCTCCTTTTGTATTAAGATTGTGGAAATTACTGAGGTATTTTTTTTTTTTTTGTTACTTATTTTTACCCGTAGGTAGATTTGGTTTGCAGTCTGGTGACATGCCACCGGCTGCCGGTCGCTGCGTGCGCGAGCGCCCTAAACCTACATGTTTTTGGTATGCGGGAGGAAACCGGAGAAATCCCGGAGTAAACCCACGCAACACGGGGAGAACATGCAAACTCCACACAGCTCACTGTTGGTCGGGGGCTGGGATCCAACCCATGATTTCATGATCCCCACGATCCCCCGGCTGAGGGTAAACTGTGCTGCTGCAGTGCTAAACCACTGCGCCACCGTGCAGCCCACTGCGCCACTGTGCAGGTATATGAGGTATATCACTGCTAGCCACTGTTGGTAAGATTCTCTCACGTGTACTACTGAACAGACTCAATGAACACATCTCACAGATTGTACTACCGGAAACCCAGTGCGGCTTTAGAAGTGAAAGAAGCACAATGGACATGATTTTCTGCTTGAAACAGGTTCAAGAAAAGTTATTGAACAGAACATGCCACTTTATGTAGTCTTCATAGACTTCAGTAAAGCCTTCAATAGTGTTTCACGACAAGGACTTTGGCAGGTACTCAAGAAATATGGCTGTACAGAGAAGTTTGTCAGACTGATCGAGGCACTCCATACAGGTATGCAAGCAAACGTGGCAATGAGTGGTTCAGTATCTAAAGACTTTTCAGTAAGCAACAGGGTGAAACAAGGGTGTGTGCTGGCGCCTACACTCTTCTCGCTGTATCTGGCAGCCATGCTTGAGGTGGCCTTCAAAGACACTTCAGAAGGAGTATACATTCAATCAAGGAAAGAAGCAGACTTCTTCAATGTGGCACAGTTTAAAGCCAAGAGTAAGACTTCAATAAAGGTAGTAAGAGAAATGCTCTTTGCCGACGACAGTGCTGTAGTTGCACACAGTGCAGAAGATATGCAATCTTTAGTGGAGAAATTTGCAAGAGCAGCTAGCCAATTCAGCCTCAAAATCAACATCAAGAAGACAGAGTGCCTTTATCAACCACCAAAGTTCCAGTTATCAACATCACTACTAGAAGAGATCAGCATTGGTACAGAGCCACTAGTCAAGTGCAAGACTTTCAAGTATCTAGAGAGTACTGTTTCAGAGAATGCTAGGCTGGAGGATGAACTATCTCTCAGAATGGGAAGAGCAAGCGCTGTGTTTGGAAACTTGAGGGAGAGACTGTGGAACAATCGACGTGTGTCTATCCGTGTGAAATGCAAAGAGTACAGAGCAACAGTAATGGCTATTCTATTGTACGGTGCTGAAACTTGGACTGTCTACAGAGTGCAGTTAAAGAAACTCCACGCGTACATGATGAGACACCTTCAAGCCATAATGAACATCTCATGGAAAGACAAGATAACCAACATAGAAGTGTTGAAACGAGCTGGTCTACCATCAATGGCGGACATGCTAATACAGACGAACCAGATATGGCTCGGACATGTTGAGAGGATGGATCACCAGCGTCTCCCTCGGCAGTTACTCTACTCACAGTTATGTGAGGGCAAATGCAATCAGGGTAGACCAAGGCTCAGATTTAAAGACACTGTAAAAAGAAACTCGAAGAAGCTGGATATAGACAGGAGTTCCTGGCAGCGGAAGGCTAAGGACAGAGCTGTGTGGAGGAATCTGATCAGACCTAAATGAAACAGTCAATGTCGCCTACGACAGACTGCTATGATGATGACTGTATCAGTGTGGCGTGGCATGAAGGTGATCAGCCTGTGGTACTGCTGAGGTGTTATGAAGGCCCAGGTTGCTTTGATAGTGACCTTCAGCTCGTCTGCATTGTTGGATCTGGTGTCTCTCATCTTCCTCTTGACAATACTCTATAGATTCTCTATGGGGTTTAGGTCAGGAGAGTTTGCTGGCCAATCAAACACAGTGGTGCCATAGTCATTAAACCAGGTTTTGATACTTTTGGCAGTGTGTGTGTGTGTGTGTGTGTGTGTGTGTGTGTGTGTGTGTGTGTGTGTGTGTGTGTGCGTGCCAAGTCCTGCTGGAAAATGAAATCAGCTTTTCCATAAAGCTTGTCAGCAGAGGGAAGTATAATGTGCTTTAAAATTTCCTGGTAGACGACCGCGCTGACTTTGGTCTTGATAAAACACAGTGGACAAACACCAGCAGGTGACATGGTTCCTCACATCACCACTGACTGTGGAAACTTCACACTAAATCTCAAGCAACTTCGATTCTGTGCCTCTCTACTCTTTCTCCAGACTCTGGGACTTTGATTTACAAATGAAATGCAAAATTTATTTTTATTTGAACAGAGGTCATCTGCTGGTGTTTGTCCACTGTGTTTTATCAAGATCAAAGTCAGTGCAGTCGTTAACCAGGAAATTTTAGAGCACTTCATGCTTCCCTCTGCTGACAAGCTTGATGGAGATGCTGATTTCATTTTCCAGCAGGACTTGGCACCCCCCACCACACACACACACACTGCCAAAAGTATCAAAACCTGGTTAAATGACCATGGCATCACTGTGTTTGATTGTCCAGCAAACTCTCCTGACCTAAACCCCATAGAAAATATATGGAGTATTGTCAAGAGGAAAATGAGAAACACCGGACCCAACAATGCAGACGAGCTGAAGGTCACTATCAAAGCAACCTGGACCTTCATAACACCACAGCAGTGCCACAGACTGATCACCTTCATGCCACACCACACTGATACAGTAATTAATCCAAAAGGAGCCCCGACCAAGTATTGAGTGTGTACGTGGACATACTTTGCAGTCGGCCAACATTTCTATTAAAAAACTATTTTTAAAAATTAATTTTATGTAATATTTTAATTTTTTGAGAAACTGAATTTGGGGTTTTCATGGGCTGTAAGCCATAATCATCAAAATTAAAATAAATAAACACTTAAAATATATCACTCTCTGTGTAATGACTATATAATATAGAAGTTAAATTTTTTAAAATTAAATTACCTAAATAAATAAACTTTTTGTTGACATTCTAATCTATTGAGATGCACCTGTAAACCGCTGGCAACAAAAGTGAGTACACCCCTAAGTGAAAATGTCCAAATTGAGCCCAATTAGCAATTTTCCCTCCCCGGTGTCATGTGACTCATTAGTCTTACAAGGTCTCAGGCGTGAATGGGGAGCAGGTGTGTTAAATTTGGTGTTATCGCTCTCACACTCTCTCATACTGGTCACTGGAAGTTCAACATGGCACCTCATGGCAAAGAACTCTGAGGATCTGAAAAAAAGAATTGTTGCTCTACATAAAGATGGCCTAGGCCAGGGGAGTCCAATCACGTGCCATGGAGGGCCAAGACCCTGCAGGCTTTACCTCCAACCACTGTCTTCAACAGCAGATTTCATTTGAATTTCTTCCCAATGATTGCTGATGAATGAAAACACCTGCTGAAGAGACTGGGTAGAAGAGAAAACCTGCAGGGTCTTGGCCCTCCATGGCACATGATTGGACATCCCTGGTCTAGGCTATAAGAAGATTGCTAACACCCTGGAACTGAGCTGCAACACGGTGGCCAAGACCATACAGCGGTTTAACAGGACAGGTTCCACTCAGAGCAGGCATTGCTATGGTCGACCAAAGAAGTTGAGTGCACGTGCTCAGCATCATATCCAGAAGTTGTCTTTTGAAAATAGACGTATGAGTGCTGCCAGCATTGCTGCAGAGGTTGAAAAGGGTGGGGGGTCAGCCTGTCAGTGCTCAGACCATACGCTGCACACTGCATCAAATTGGTCTGCATGGCTGTCATCCCAGAAGGAAGCCCCTTTTAAAGATGATGCACAAGAAAGCCCACAAACAGTTTGCTGAAGACAAGCAGACTAAGGACATGGATTACTGGAATCATGTCCTGTGTTCTGATGAGACCAACATAAACTTATCTGGTTCAGACGGTGTCAAGCGTGTGTGGTGGCAACCAGGTGAGGAATACAAAGACAAGTGTGTCTTGCCTGCAGTCAAACATGGTGGTGGGAGTGTCATGGTTTGGGGCTGCATGAGTGCTGCCAGCACTGGGGAGCTAGAGTTCATTGAGGGAACCATGAATGCCAACATGTACTGTGGCATACTGAAGCAGAGCATAATCCCCTCCCTTCGGAAACGGCCACAGGGCAGTGCTCCAACAAGATAACGACCCCAAACACACCTCCAAGACGACTACTGCCTTGCTAAAGAAACTGAGGGTAAAGGTGGTGGACTGGTCAAGCATGTCTCCAGACCTAAACCCTACTGAGCATCTGTGGGGCATCCTCAAATGGATGGTGGAGGAACACAAGGTCTCTAACATCCACCAGTTCTGTGATGTCATCATAGAGGAGTGGAAGAGGATTCCAGTGGCAACCTGTGAAGCTCTAGTGAACTCCATGCCCAAGAGAGTTAAGGCAGTGCTGGAAAATAATGGTGGCCACACAAAATATTGACACTTTGGGCACAGTTTGGACATTTTCACTTTGGGGTGTACTCACTTTTGTTGCCAGAGGTTTAGACATTAATGGCTGTGTGTTGAGTTGTTTTGAGGGGACAGCAAATTTACAAATTTACACTGTTATACAAGCTGTACACTGACTACTTTACATTGCATCAAAGTGTCATATCTTCAGTGTTGTCCCATGAAAAGATATAATAAAATATTTACAAAAATGTGAGGGGTGTACTCACTTTTGTGATACTGTACTCGTAGTGCCTAAACTTATTAATTACTCTAACCTTCTTGTCCTTGCGTTAGTCCCACATAGCTGCAGGGTCTGCATGTTATTATGGGATTTGGCAGAGATTTTACGTCGGATGCCCTTCCTGACCCTCCCCAGTTACGCAGGCTTGGGACCAGCACTAGGAATTCACTGGCTTGTGCTCACCTATGAAACCAACTTTCCTTTCCTCATTCTACTATGCTGAGCACTAAGCTAGAAGGTGGAAATTATCTTTTGATATGGTCTTTGATATATGGCTGGGGTGTGAACCCACAACTACCCAGGTGTGGGGCAGATGGTCTACCGCTAGGCCACCACTCTGGTATTCATTACGCTAACCTTAACCATCTAAGATGTGTATTTAATGATTAAAGGAAGTGAAGGTTAACAGAAATGTCAGGGATAAGTCTAGACAAGAACCCAAATACTGGTCTGGGAAAGAGAACTATTATATTTAATGCTGTCAACCATCCCCAACCTATGTATGTACTCAAGTACGTAATGTATGCAGTTTTAAAATGGAAAATGCTGCAAATTGTGGTGACATCATCTTTGACACAATATGATCATGAGGAACGCACTATGTATTTTATATTTGAGCTGGAGGACTTAATTTATTACAAAAAATAATGTAAAATTATGTCTAAAATGAATTACTAATGTACAATACATTCATGATATAAAATGTTTATTATTTACATGGCTTATTATATTCAACATGGAAGACAGTGTTACAAAAAAACTAATTTTAAAGTACAAAAACAATACCTTGTAGAGAGAGGAATAACCAGGCCGAGTGTTCAGAGCAGAGGAAACTTTATTCTTCTCCCTCTCACATCCACCAGACTCAAAAGCATTAAACACTCAGGTTACAGGCACTCTTTTTTATATCACAACACTCCTCCGCTACCTGAGGTGCTGTATTAACATATCAATCCCCCATGACAATTCCCCTGTCCCCCAGCACCTTTGATCTGCCATGCTCTTCAGTCTGAGGGAAAACTAATGAGTGGGTCCCCCACAACTCATCTCAGTGTCCCTGTGCAGGTTATTTGTAGAGCTTGCTCAATATGACAGTGCATTGCATACTCTACACTCTGCCCTTGTATTGTAATAATAATGCATCCTAATTTTACCGCGTTTCCTGGACTCACTCATTTTCTCACCTTTCCAGCATGTTGTCTCTGTAGCGGGCTAGCGGCTGTTCTATCTCTCGTTTCCCTCCGTCCTGTTTCTCTTGCTCTGTGTGCTGTGTCGCTAACCCCCGTCCCTCCCCCACCTGCTCAGTATGGCTACCACCACACATCATGTAGTTGACCAATCACGTGTGGCTTGAAAAGAAAAAAGAGACAGAGAGCAAGAAAAAAAGAACAGCTCTGACTTGCAAGCCTTATTCATGCTGCATTTCCCCTCTGGTTTGCTTTGGTCCGCGTGCGCTTTGGACGAGTCTGGCGTTGTACATGCTCACTTTTTTTCGTCTACTGAGCCAAGCAGTTGACACATGTGCACAACTGTTATTTGTAGTTTCGCCCCAGCCCTGTGGGTAGTGCCAATGCACTAACACGCCAGTTTGTTCAACACCTATAGAACATGAGAGTGAAGCACATTTTTTTATGGCAACAACAATGGCGTCAACTCAAGGAAAAGGAGGAATTACCGATTTCCAGTGCTCTTCTCCGCTCAAGCTGCTGCTGCTTCAAAAGGATTCATGTATGTTTATTCTCGTCTTCTGTGTCTCATTGTCTTCCTCGTCTACTTTGTCTTTGTATGCTGTGTTGGTAGCACCACCTCGTGAATGGGAAGTTCAGTCTTGCGCATGCGCTGGCAACGCATTCAGGTCGTGGGCAGGCCGCGCAGTCATAAAATTTGGGCTGCACGCGGTTGTCCGCAGAAGAATCCTATGGATGCCAGCGGATTGGAGATTGTAAATTTCGTCACACGAGGTTTCCGGTTGCACGTATGTGGACAGCGGAGGTGCAGCATGAATTCAGCTTCAGACAGGAGCCGGCTTTGATCGTTCACTTCAAAGAGCTGTCTCTAAGAGCTGTTTCATGCAGACAAACCTGATGATCATTGTGTGTGAATTTGTTGAGAATTAGGTCAGTTGCTTTGGAGTAACTATTTTTATAAAATCAAAAAGGGTGGATTGCCCTCTCCGGGTTGGGGACAAGCTCCTGTCCCAAGTGGAGGAGTTTAAGTATCTCAAGGGCTTATTCACGAGTGAGGGGAGAATGGAGTGAGAGATTGACAGACAGATCGGAGCAGCATCTACAACATCACCACAACAGACACTGGACCGATCTGCTGTGGTGAAGAGAGAGCTGAGCTCCAAAGCAAAGCTGTCGATTTACCGGTCAGTCTACATGCCTACCCTCACCCATGGTCATGATCTTTGGGTAATGACTGAAAGAATGAATCGCAGATACAAGCAGCTGACATGAGCTTTCTCTGTAGGATTGCTGGACTCATCCTTAGAGATAGGGTGAGGAGTTCAGTCATCCGGAGAGAGAGTAGAACCGCTGCTCTTCCACATCAAAAGGAGCCAGTTGAGATGGTTTGGGCATCTGATCAGGATGCCTCCTGGATGCCTCCCACTTGAGGTGTTCTGGGCACGTCCCACTGGGAGGAGACCCTGGGGCAGACCCAGGACATGCTGGAAAGACTACATCTCCCAACTGGCCTGGGAACATCTTGGTGTCTTCTCTGAAGGGCTGGAGCAGGTGGCAAGGGAGAGGGAAGTCTGGGCTTCTCTGCTTGAGCTACTGCCTTCGCAACCCGGACCCCTGGAAAAGCGGTAGAAAATGGATGGATGGATGGATAAGGGCTAAGATCTTTTGACCTTTAACACAGCCTTGATGCAGACCCACCTTTTAATCATTGTGCATGAGTTTGTTGAGAATCAAAGCAATTGTCTAGGATAGGGGTCACCAATTAAAAGTGCAAGAGGTCCGATCAGTCAGTCCTCCTCCCCAGCTGAGGTTCGAATTAGGTCTGGGGATCTTTAGGCACCTCACGATGCATTTATGATTCAGGGTCTCTGATTTGATTCTAAAACAATTCTCGGTGCATTTTTTGTCAGGTTTTTTTTTCAGGATTTTTTTCCCCTCTTACTGTGTGACAGTTTGGTACTTTTAAAGCCAAGTGTTTGCAGTGACCCATAAATTTACTTCAAACATCTTGGAAATGTGACAAGCCACATGGACAAATTTATCTGAAAATGTGCTTTTAAGAACTGTCATCTTTTCATGGACATTCTTTAAGAAGACCACAGCTGTCTCCAGCAGACCAATATCATTTGCTTTTACACATTATTTTATTAAGCAGATGTTTTAGCTACTTTTAGTTCTGTTATTTTTTTAAACAAACAAGCAAAAAAAAAAATCAAATAAATTCTTTGCTCAATTTCAAATAAAACGTGTAATAATTTAAATCATAATAATACAGGGAATACTAAATGTATTTGACTCCAAATAAATAGCTCTAAAATTCTAAAATCCACAACTTAAATCCTAAAAAATGTAAAGTTTTACAGGAAAACACAAACTAAATTGCATACATTTAAAAAGATTAACATTTAAAAAACTAAATCTCATAAAAGTCCACCTCTATACTATATTTCCAGTATTTAAAAAAAGTTTCAAATTGTAAGCCTAAAAAAAGGACAGAAAATATTATTAATTCCACACTACAGAATTTGTTTTCATGTCAACAATGTTTTTATCTTTTTAACCTGGTCTGGGTCTGTCTGGGTAACACTCTGTCACAGGGAGAGAGGAGGTGCATGTGCGTGGAACTTTTCATGTTCAGTAACACACAGAGCAAATGATTGTTTTGCATGATATCAGAGGGTCATGGAGATAACCTCCATAAACAATGTCATGTAGCCCAATGGGGATGCTGTCCCAGGAAGGTGTAAAGGAGCCGCAGGGACCTTCAGTCAACAAACCCCCAGGTGTCATGGGCAGCGAGAGCGCACCCGTCCCGTCTGGTCTCACATTCACCAACTCATCACTGCACCTGAGGCAGAAGACGCACCTGCCCTCGCTCATCAGCCAGCGTACTTAAGGAGGCTCTTTCTGTGCATTCAGCGCTGGCTCGTCTGGGTATACTGCCCATCAACGGACAAGCAAGTTGTATTGACAAGTTTTGACATGTCGTCTAATCTTGTTTCCCTCTCTTCCTCAGGTTGCTGCCACCATGCAGGTGTGTCTTCGGGACTGCGCGTGCTCTCCTGCCACATCTCCACTATTCCTCGGCTTTCAACCCCCACCCGGTCAGGCACCATCAGCTCATTCCCTTCACCCTACTGGTTCGTCTATTTCCCACTGGGGTCCTGCCTGTTCTTCCTCGGAACCCAAGTAAGTGGCAATTGGGCTCGCCCATTTCCCCTTACTCTGTTCCTCCACACACAGCTCTCGTCTTCTCTCCACAGGTGGATTCCTCTGGCGAGTGACTGTTTCTGTAGCTGTGCGTCTATTTTGAATATTAATAAACTTTCAAACGTGCCCCTTTGTATGGTTGATTTCCTGTGCTGTTGCATTGTGCACGTAAGCTGTCAGCTTATTTAACCATGACAGAACGAGCCAGCCAGGACCTCAGCTCAGCCGGTGCTGCTGCACAAGAGCCGTCTGCTTTGGATCGCTTAGCGGCGACTGAGCACCAGCTTGCTGTTCTCACTCAACAAATTCAGAATATGATGAGGCTTTGGCCCAGTGCGCCTCCTCAGGCTCCTCCTCCTCAGACTGCTCCCCGCACTACCTCCGTTCCCACATCTACCCTGTACATGGGGGAGGTGGGGAAATGCAAAGGATTTCTCATTCAAGTCCGTATGCATTTGGAGCAGGTCGGGGAGGAGTGTGGCTAAAATTCAGTTTTTCACTCTGTTGCTCAAAGACCAAGCCCTTGATTGGGCATGGTCTACGATTGATAACCCCAAGGGGCGGCAGTATACGTTTGAGCAATTTGTGGATGCTTTCTCCTGCGCGTTTGGCCGTACTAAGAGTCAGGGCAATGTTATGAGCCGCCTGATGACGCTCCGCCAGGGCACTCGGTCAGCAGCCGAGTACTCGGTGGAATTCCGGGTTGAAGCGGCTGATTCAGGGTGGAATGAGGTTGCTTTGCGTAGTGCGTTCCTCCACGGGTTAAATACTTAACTCTCGTGACGATCTGGCGGTTCACCCTGTCCGTGAGACTCTTGACAGTTTTATAGATCAGGCTGTAGCATTAGACAACCGGTACTGTGAGCGTGCAAAGGAGCGCGAGTCATCCTCTTGCCCGCGTGCTGAGCGTGTGCCTTCCATGGTTACTAACTCTGGCAGCACTGGCTCTCCGCTCGAGCCGATGGAACTCTCTTGACACTTGACCAATGATGAGCGCTGGTGAAGGCGAAGGGCTGGCGCGTGCGCGTACTGCAGTTCACTGAACCACAGTCTTGACGAATGCTGCCAGTGGCCAAAAGCTGCGGCCCGTCAGTAACCATGGGGGGTCTGGCGAATGAGACCAAAACTACTCCTAAAAAAAAAAAATCCTAATTTTTCTGTCTCGGCCCTTGTGCAATTGCCGGGGGTTGAGAGGAGGACTACGGCGTTGGTTGATTCGGGGTCTGAGGGTAACTTCGTCTCTGCCCAGTTCATCCGGCAGTTGGGTATTTCCACACATAAATTGTCCCATAACCAGAAAATCACTACCATATCTGGCCGGGAGGTCGCGGTGGTCACCAAGAGCACGGTGCCGATCTCCATCCTCCTTTCCGGGAACCACCGCGAGGAACTCTCGTTCCTGGTTCTTCCTATTTCATCTTCCCTGGTGGTTCTTGGTTACCCATGACTTCGGAGGCATAATCCAACAATTAACTGGGAACAAAACACAATCTCCTCCTGGAGCCCATTTTGCATGGCTAATTGCATGCGTTCAGCGGAGTGTTCCCCTTCTCTGTCTGTCTCCTTCGCCCTGGTTGAGCCGCTGGACCTCAGCCTCGTTCTCCGGGCATACCATGATTTGGGGGAGGTCTTTAGCAAATTGATAGCGGTGTCGCTACCACCTCATCGCTCCTATGATTGTGCTATAGACCTCGTCCCGGGGGCAAAGCTGCCGTCCAGTCGGCTGTACAGTATTTCCGGTCCGGAGAGGGAGGCGATGGAGAAGTACATTAAAGAGTTGCTGAACGCCGGCCTTATTTGGCCATCTTTGGCTCCGCTCGGAGCTGGGTTCTTCTTCGTCGGGAAGAAGGATGGCTCGTTGCACCTGTGCATTGACTACCGTGAGCTCAACGCAATTACCACCAAAGACAGGTATCCTCTGCCTTTGATTAATTCCATGTTTGAGCTCCTTCAGCGCTCACGGGTTTTCACCAAGTTAGACTTAAGAAATGCATACCATTTGATCCGCATTTGCGAAGGTGACAAATGGAAGACGGCGTTCAAAACCCACCAGGGGCAGTTTGAATATTTGGTGATGCCATTTGGGCTCACCAACACCCCCGCCATCTTTCAGTGGTTAATTAATGACATCCTTCGTGACATGCTTTATCAATTCGTCTTTGTCTACTTGGATGATATTTTGACTTTCTCCCGCTCGCCAGAGGAACACAAAGCCCATGTTAGGGCCGTCCTGCAACGGCTCTTGGAGAACCAGCTCTACGTCAAGGCCGAGAAATGTGAGTTCTCCACTACATCTGCCACCTTCTTGGGCTTCATAGTGGCTGAAGGGAGACTGATTGCTGACCCGGCCAAGGTGAGGGCAGTGCTTGATTGGCCAACTCCCGACTCCCGTAAAGAGCTTCAACGCTTAGTCGGGTTTGCAAACTTTTATCACAGGTTCATCAGGAACAACAGTGGGGTGGCACTGCCCTTAACGCAGCTGACCTCCATTAAGGTCCCCTTTCGCTGGACCGAGGCAGTTGAGCAGGCGTTTGTGAAATTAAAGCGCCTGTTCTCTGAAACACCAATCTTGGCCCAGGTCGACACGCAGCTCCAGTTCGTCCTCAAGGTGGATGCATCTGATTCGGGGGTAGGTGCTGTGTTGTCGCAGTGCACGCCCTCCGATCAGAGGCTCCACCCATGTGCATATTTCTCTCAGTGGCTCACGCTGACCGAGAGGAATTATGACATAGGGAACAGAGAGTTGCTTGCCATTAAGTTGGCATTGGAGGAGTGGAGGCATTGGTTAGAGGGGGCTATTCACCCCATTGTCGTGTGGACCGACCACAAAAACCTCGAGTATTTGCGGTCGGCCAGCCAACTTAACGCCAAGCAGGCTCATTGGGCTCTGTTTTTTCAGAGGTACAACTTTTCCATCACGTACCGGCCTGGCGCTCAGAACACCAAACTGGAGGTGCTATCGCGCCAGTTTGATTACAAGAAGGCAGCCCCCCCCCCAAAAAAAAACCATCATACTGCCTTCTCGTGTCCTTGGAGCCCTTACTTGGGATATCGAGCGGAGGGTCCGCCAAGCCCAGTCCAAGGAGCCTGTGCCAGTAGGGTGCCCCCAGAACCGTCTGTATGTCCCGGCCGCCCTTCACAGTGAAGTCATCCAGTGGGGTCACACCAGTCGCTTTGCTTGCCATCCTGGAATCGCTCGGACTTTGGACCGGCGAGCGTTCTGGTGGCCCACGCTGCGGCGGGGCGTATGGGAGTACGTGAAGGCCTGCCAGACCTGCGTCTGGGGGAAGTTGGACTCCTCTCCCCCATCTGGTCTCCTCCATCCCCTCCCCACTCCTGGTCATCCGTGGTCACATATTGCCGTGGACTTCATCACCGGACTCCCCTCCTCCTGTGGCAAGACGGTGATTCTCACCATCGTGGATTGCTTCTCCAAGGCGGTTCATCTGGTTGCTCTCCCGAAGCGCCACTCGGCCTTGGAGACGGCGGTCCTGCTCACCGACCATGTTATCCGGATCCACGGTATCCCCATGGACATTGTGTCTGATTGGGGTCCCCAATTCACGTCCCAGGTCTGGAGGGCCTTTTGGCAGACCCTGGGAACAGTGGTGAGCCTCTCTTCTGGTAACCACCCACAAAGCAATGGGCAGGTGGAGCGTGCCAACCAGTCCTTGGAGGCCGCCCTGTGGTGTATAGTGGCCGATAAGATAAGATAAGATAAGATAAGATAAGATAAGATAAGCCTTTATTATTCCCACAATGGGGAAATTCCAGGATTGCAACAGCACAGGGATAGCAACACTCAGAGCATTAATTTATAAGAAAATAAGAGCAGTGAATATACATATGTACACATAAATATATAAATATATATACACAGTATGGAGCATTGTAGCTAGATGGAATAAACAGCATAACCGTCTATTTAGTTACCCTACATAGTATGAATATGTACCCATACATATTGTCACCCTCCGTAGCGATTGATATTGTCCTAGTTGTATACTGGAGAGGGACCATTTTGTGTAAGTCTGTTGCGTCTTTTGCATTCAATAAGATAAGATAAGATAAGATAAGCCTTTATTAGTCCCACAATGGGGAAATTCCAGGATTGCAACAGCACAGGGATAGCAACACTCAGAGCAACAATCAGAAGGCAAGAAAAAAACAAGAACAGCTAGTATACATATGTACATATTACTATATATATATATACACTACCGTTCAAAAGTTTGGGGTCACCCAGACAATTATTTTGTGTTTTCCATGAAAAGTCACACTTATTTACCACCATGAGTTGCAAAATGAATAGAAAATATAGTCAAGACATTGACAAGGTTAGAAATAATGATTTGTATTTGAAATAATAATTTTTTCCTTCAAACTTTGCTTTCATCAAAGAATCCTCCATTTGCAGCAATTACAGCATTGCAGACCTAACTTGATTGCACAAGGGTTTTCTAGTCATCCATTAGCCTTCTGACGCAATGAGCAAACACACTGTACCATTAGAACACTGGAGTGATAGTTGCTGGAAATGGGCCTCTATACACCTATCTAGATATTGCACCAAAAACCAGACATTTGCAGCTAGAATAGTCATTTACCACATTAGCAATGTATAGAGTGTATTTCTGATTAGTTTAAAGTTATCTTCATTGAAAAAAAAGTGCTTTTCTTTCAAAAATAAGGAAATTTCTAAGTGACCCCAAACTTTTGAACGGTAGTGTATATATATATATATATATATATATATATATATATATATATATATAGACACACAGTGCGGAGCATTGTGGTTGGTGAATGTGCAGCAGAAAGTCTAAGCTCTCTCTCCCTCCGCGGGTGCGGCGGGCCAGCTGGATGTCTTTGGGCATGATGGTGGTGACCCTCTTGGCGTGGATGGCGCACAGGTTGGTGTCCACGAAGAGATCCACCAGGTAGGCCTCGCTGGCCTCCTGCAGAGCCATGACGGCGGAGCTCTGGAAGCGCAGGTCGGTCTTGAAGTCCTGAGCGATCTCCCTCACCAGGCGCTGGAAGGGCAGCCTACGGATGAGCAGCTCCGTGGATTTCTGGTAGCGACGGATCTCTCTCAGAGCCACGGTACCAGGCCTGTAACGGTGAGGCTTCTTCACTCCGCCGGTGGCCGGAGCGCTTTTTTTGAGCAGCCTTGGTGGCTAGCTGCTTCCTGGGGGGCTTTTTCCTTTATTCATTTACGGGCGGTCTGCTTGGTTCATGCCATCGCTCTTTATTATTCTGTCTTATATTTCTTGCACGCCGCCTAAACTCCAGCCCGGCACCCGCGTTGTTTTCGCCACAGTTCCTCGGCATATCGAGCTTCTCCGTTAGCACCGGGTGGCGGTTGGAGCTAGCTAGCCAGCTAGCTAGCGCTTCCCTGCTGTATCGTCCCCCGCTGCAAACAGTGGCTCCGTCCGCCGACTCGGGAGACCCTTGGGGCGATCTGTGTGTCCGTGATATATATATATAGAGTGAAAGGTGTAGAAAGAAGAAGGAAGATAAGAAAAAGGCAGTTGCAAAGGGCAGCCAACTCGTGTGGCGCCGCCGGTCCGGCGGAACTGGAACCGGAAAAAAAAAATACTATTACTTATTATAAATATATTATATTATATTATATTATATATTATATTATATTATATTATTATATTATAATACTTATATTATAAATACTATTAATACTATACTAATACAATACTATTAGGTCGTCACGTTTTTTTGCTATCTCTGTGCGCAGCCCTGCTTAGGTTATAAAGTCTGACAGCCGAAGGTAAGAAGGACCTGCGAAACCTCTCGGTCGCGCACCTAGGAATGATGTGGCCAACTACTTAATGAGCTCCTCAGTGCGTTCAGTATGTCCTGCATAGGGTGGGACTCGGACTCCAGCAGAGATGACAGTTTAGCCACCATCCTTCTCTCTCCTATCTCCTCCACTGGGTCAAGGCGCTGCCCCAGGACAGAGCTAGCTTTCTTGATCAGTTTGTTCAGTCTCTTCCTATCGGCTGCTGTGATGCCACTGCCCCAGCAGACCACTCCAAAAGTGATGGCTGATGCCACCACCGAATCGTAGAAGGTCTTCAGGAGCACCCCTTGTACACCAAAAGACCTGAGCCTCCTCAGTAGGAACAGCCCTGTAGAGTGCATCTGTATTGTGTGACCAGTCTAGTTTATTATTCAAATGAACACCCAGGTACTTGTAGGATGTCACCATCTCATTGTCTGTTCCCTGGATGTTTACTGGTGCTGTGAGGGGTTGTCCTTGCCTGCGGTAGTCCACCACCAGCTCCTTAGTTTTCCTCACGTTGAGCTGGAGGCAGTTCCGATGGCACCAGTCCACGAAGTCCTGGATAAGTCATAACCCTTCATCTTGGAGCACACACCTGACCTGGGTGGAGTATTCAATGAACTCAGTCGTCTCCACTACCACTGGACTCACCCCGTTTGAGGTGTCGCTGGGTTACACGCCACTGCTTCTACCCATGGCCGAGAGGGAGGTCGCGGTTCTGTCCGTGGGGGTCCATGCTCATCGCTGCCGGTGCGTCTGGAGGTCTACCCGGACCGCCCTTGCTCACTCCACGGAACGCACCCGGGCTGCTGCAGACAGGAAGCGGGTCCCTGCTCCCAAGTATGTCGTCGGGCAGCAGGTCTGGCTGACGGTGAGCCAGATTCCCCTCAAGGAGAAATCTAAGAAACTGTCCCCCCACTTCCTGGGCCCATACACCATTTCACGGGTGATAAATGACACGTTGGTACAGATGAAGTTGCTGCCGACCCTGCGGGTGAACCCGATGTTTCATGTCTCCCACATCAAGCCCCTCTCGGCCAGTCCCCTCTGTCCTTCCCCGAAACCGCCTCCTCCTCCCCGGATCATCGACAGCCACCCCACCTACACTGTTCGCCGTATCCTTGATGTTAGCCTGTCAGTGCCGGGGCCTTCAGTATCTGGAAGACTGGGAGGGCTATGGCCCGGAGGAGCATTCCTGGGTTCCTACATCGCGAGTCCTGGACAAGGAGATGCTTCGGGCCTACCATCAAGCTCACCCGGAGAAGACCTTTGGACCGCCAGGAGGCGCTCCTGGGGGGGGGGGGGGGGCTGTCATGGGCAGGGAGAGCGCACCCCTCCTGTCTGGTCTCACATTCACCAACTCATCACTGCACCTGAGGCAGAAGACGCACCTGCCTCCGCTCATCAGCCAGCGTACTTAAAGAAGCTCTCTCCGCGCATTCAGTGCTGGCTCGTCTGGGTATACTGCCCGTCAACGGACAAGCAAGTTGTATTGACAAGTTTTGACATGTCGTCTAATCTTGTTTCCCTCTCTTCCTCAGGTTGCTGCCACCGTGCAGGTGTGTCTTCGGGACTGCTCGCGCTCTCCTGCCACATCTCCACTATTACTCAGCTTTCAACCTCCACCCAGTCAGGCACCATCAGCTCATTCCCCTCACCCTACTGGTTCGTCTATTTCCCGCTGGGGTCCTGCCTGTTCTTCCTCAGAACCCAAGTAAGTGGCAGTTTGGCTCGCGCATTTCCCCTTACTCCATTCCTCCACTCACAGCTCTTGTCTTCTCTCCACAGGTGGATTCCTCTGGCGAGTGACTGTTTCTATAGCTGTGCATCTATTGTGAATATTAATAAACTTTCAAATGTGTCCCTTCGTGTGGTTGATTTCCTGTGCTGTTGCATCATGCATGTGAGCTGTCAGCTTATTTAACTATGACACTGGGTAGACCCGTACCATCGCAGGCAGCCAGAGTGGCGGTGGACACAATATCACAGCAGCGTTTCATTCCGTGGGTTACAACGGGAAGGAAGCCCACAGCAAACAATGATTTTACCTCCCACTGTATGCCACAGAGAACATCCAAGGTCCCACGCCATAAAATGTTTGGGCCGCTGCCTCCGCTGATACAGCACTTGAGTTCCGCTTTTTTGTTTGGTTCAAACAAAACAGTATAATTTTTCCCCATAATATATTAAAAAGCTTCAGAGTCCGGACGGAGGACTCTCAAGGTCCGGATCTGGACCAGAGTCCACCAGTTGGTGACCCCTGGTCTAGGAGGATTATTGATTTTCTTTTAATTCACAAAGTGCCCAGATCTCCTGACCTTTGACCTTGAGCACAACCTGGATGCAGACCCACCTGAGGATCATTGTGAGTGAGTATCGAGGCAACTGCTTAGGAGGAGCAACGATTTTTCTGAAATCGCCTAAGTACTCAGTTCTCCTAACCTCTGACCTTGACCTCTACCTTGAGCACAGTCTTGATCCGGACCCAGCTGGTGATCATTGTGCATGAGTTTGTCGAGAATCAAAGCAATTGTCTGGGAGGATTATTGACTTTTTCTTTTAATTCACAGAAGTGCCCATCTCCTGACCTTTTATCTTGACTTTGAGCACAACTTGGATGCAGACTCACCTGAGAATCATTGCGAGTGTGTGTGGTGACCAGTGGGGCAATGGCCTGGGAAGTATGGCAATTTTCGTGAAATTACTTACAGACGTGGACAAAATTGTTGGTACCCCTCTGTTAATGAAAGAAAAACCCACAATGGCCACAGAAATAACTTGAATCTGACAAAAGTGGTAATAAATAAAAATTCTATGAAAATTAACCAATGAAAATCAGACAATGTTTTTGAATTGCGGTTCAACAGAATTATTTTAAAAAACAAACTCATAAAACAGGCCTGGACAAAAATGATGGTAACCCTAGAAAAGATTGAAAATAACGTGACCATAGGGACATGTTCAACCAAGATGTGTCCTCTAATTAACATCACAGGTGTCTACAAACTTGTAATCAGTCAGTCGGCCTATTTAAAGGGTGACAAGTAGTCACTGTGCTGTTTGTTGACATGGTGTGTACCACACTAAACATGGACCAGAGGAAGCAAAGGAGAGAGTTGTCTCAGGAGATTAGAAAGAAAATTATAGACAAGCATGTTAAAGGTAAAGGCTATAAGACCATCTCCAAGCAGCTTGATGTTCCTGTAACTACAGTTGCACATATTATTCAGAAATTTAAGATCCACAGGACTGTAGCCAACCTCCCTGGATGTGGCCGCAGGAGGAGACGGATAATACAAATGGTAACAAAAGAGCCCAGAACAACCTCTAAACACATTCATGGTGAACTCCAAGGTCAAGGTACATCAGTGTCAGATCGCACCATCCGTCGTTGTTTGAGCCAAAGTGGACTTCATGGGAGACGACCAAGGAGGACACCATTGTTGAAAACAAATCATAAAAAAGCCAGACTGGAATTTGCCAAAGTGCATGTTGACAAGCCACAAAGCTTCTGGGAGAATGTCCTATGGACAGACGAGACAAAACTGGAACTTTTTGGCAAGGCACATCAGCTCTATGTTCACAGACGCAAAAATGAAGCATACCAAAAAAAGAACACTGTCCCTACTGTGAAACATGGAGGAGGTTCTGTTATGTTGTGGGGCTGCTTTGCTGCATCTGGCACAGGGTGTCTTGAATCTGTGCAGGGTACAATGAAATCTCAAGGCTATCAAGGTATTCTAGAAAGAAATGTGCTGCCCAGTGTCAGACAGCTTGGTCTCATTCGCAGGTCATGGGTCTTGGAACAGGATAATGTCCCAAAACACACAGCTAAAAACACCCAAGAATGACTAAGAGCGAAACATTGGACTATTCTAAAGTGGCCTTCTATGAGCCCTGATCTAAATCCTATTGAACATCTGTGGAAGGAGCTGAAACATGCCGTCTGGAGAAGGCACCCTTCAAACCTGAGACAACTGGAGCAGTTTGCTCATGAGGAGTGGGCCAAAATACCTGCTGAGAGGTGCAGAAGTCTCATTGACAGTTACAGAAATGGTTTAATTGCAGTGATTGCCTCAAAAGGTTGTGCAACAAAATATTAACTTAAGGGTACCATCATTTTTGTCCAGGCCTGCTTCATGAGTTTGTTTTTTAAAATAATTCTGTTGAACCACAATTCAAAAGCATTGCCTGATTTTCATTGGTTAATTTTCATAGAATTTTTATTTATTACCACTTTTGTCAGATTCAAGTTATTTCTGTGACCATTGTGGGTTTTTCTTTCATTAACAGAGGGGTACCAACAATTTTGTCCACGTCTGTAAGTGCCCAGATCTCCCAGCCTTTCATCTTGACGTTGACCTTGAGCACAACCTGGATGCAGACCCACCAGAGGTTCATTGTGAATGAGTTTGGTGACCATTAGGGCAAATGCCAAGGAGGAGTAAAATTTCCCATGAGGTGTGGACAGACGGGCCAATGACAGATGCCATGCCATTGCATTAGCTGCTTTTGTCTTTGCCAGAATGAGCTAAAAAAAACTTTCTTATTGTGAAGTAGCAAAGTGTAAGTGGGCATGGGATTAAAACCACTGGGACCAAACAGTGAATGACATATATTGGCACGGGACATGATTATTGTCTCGTTTGCTCTGGTTTTAGCTTTGTTTTTGTCTTCAACACTACAGGGAAAGAGGAAAAAAATATGTATTGAAACTTTGGTACAATGGCATGTTTACTAGCTAACTCACAGCTATGTGGTGGTCAGTAAGGTTTATTTTTACTGAAGGCATCTGCTTTTACAGGATGGAGACAGCACAGCGGCAACAAGAGTGAAGCAAAAACATTCAAGAAGCAACTGTAAACCAAAATATTGAGCTCAAAGATTCTTAAATGGACGAGAGTAGGGGCAGGGTGGGAGGGCTTGCTTTGCCTTTTTATTTATTTATTGTCTTTTTATGACAGTGACCTTTTTATTGTTTTGTTTTTGTTTTATCTGGAATTGTTTTTAACTGTAAAGCACTCTGAGCTGCACTTTGTTGCATGAAAGGTGCTATATAAATAAATAAAAGTTTAAATGCATAATCCGGCTGCAGCAAGGGCAACTCTAAATGTTAATTATTATAAACTGTAACTTCTCTCTCATGAAACATCAATTTGTCCAACCAGTAGATTTAAAAATACTGATTAGTGTAGCTTTAAAGTTAATTAATATCCCACATTTTCCCTCATTTTCCCTTTGCTTTATGCATTAAAAACTGAAGGAATACCATTTCAAAAACAGTGAGGACAGTTTATTCAACACGATAAGCGGGCTGTGAAGGAAAAAATAGGCAATGCATACATCATCATTTTACAGAGAAATTCTTCATAAGATGTTACACAATTTTCCGAGGTGGGAAGAAACTGACAAATTAAAAAAAAAAAAAAAAGGAATTAGGGCAGAATTGTGGGTGTGGGTGTGATGGCGGGGGAGGGAAAATGAGTGTTTTTCTTCAGACGTGGTTCAGGTTCGGATTCAGGAAGTGAAAATTTCAAAGGCTGCTGGTGTCTGATTGGCGCCGACATGGAAGTATGTGCACGGGGATGTGGATGGCAGTGACCGAGGCACAAAAAGGAAAGAGGAAACTGATGAGGAAACCAAAAAGGACATAAAATTATGCTTCCCCCCCCCCCCATTTTTTTAAATGTGACTGTCATTCGAAAACACGAATGTTGGCCTCCCATTAAAAACGCTACAATCCAGCAGAAAAGTGCTGAGGAGGAAAACCACTGTGGTCGTTCCACAAAAGCTACTTATAAACAGGAGTGGGAGTGCTGAAACCTAGTGCCAGAAATACACACAGTTTGCATTGAAGCAGAGAATATTACAGAAACCAGCAGCACCAGTAACAAAATGACTGAGAAACAATCTGGGAGCCTAAAATGGATATATTGATTCCTTTTGGATTGTTTGCATACTTTTTCCTCAAACAAACCCCAGTGTTAATCCATTTCTCACACTTTTTTGGTCACTCGAAAACCTAACCAGAACTTTCCCATCAGTCTCGGAGGCCAACCTGGAACCGTTCCACTAAATAATTGATGTTGGAGCTTTTCCATGCTTCTGCAGAGTTGCACTTTGGCGTCACACGAGTGATTTAATATCTGGCTTTTAAAGATTCAGAGAAGAAGACAATTAAGTGAAGCTACAAAAAGGGTAAAAGCGAGTCTACAGAAAACGCTGACCTGTCAGATACGCTCAGTGTGCTTGCACTGACACTGTTAAAGGCGTTATGGTGCTCATTGCAGTTAAACTCTCTTTTCATACCATCAGTTAAGCGCAGATGTTTTAGACATAATTTTATATGTAATGCTAGCTTTAACAAAAGCTAGGCCCAATAATTTAATTAATGTGAAAAATAACACCTGTGTTTGTCTCCTATGTTCCTTTCCTGACCTTCAGCTAACCTAGCTGCTGCTACAATGTGTCGTCATGGAAATGTGTACATGCAGCACGCCACTTTTAAGATGATTTTTGTCTCTCATCTACAGTACAGCCGTTTAAAGCATCTGACACAATTACACAGGAAATATTATGGCAACATACAGTGACATCACCTTATTTTGTGTCTTCAGAAGCACTCAAAACCTCTGCAGAGAGGAGCGGAGAGGCGGGTAGGGGTGGCGATGGAGGGGATCATAAACTGTACTAAACAGGAGACAGGAGTCCAAATCCATTTGGTGCCTTTTTGTTCACAGCTGTCTGTCGTTACTTTCACTTCGTGTTTCACTTCCCGGTTTCTAATACACTTATTTTATAGTTAATGCCATGATCTATGCCTATTTTTTTGTGGTTACGTTTCAGTGAAAGATTATGACTAGGCACTGAAATTCTTGGTTAAAGTTAGGGAACTGTTTGAAGTTGGGGTTAAATCAACACTATGTAAGATTTTATCCTTGAAATAATGCTTCCAAAATCATTTTGATTTCACAACTGTTCACCGGGCACAATTCCAATTCCACTTTCAGTTCCTCTGATATTTGGATTATCAATTACAATTCAGACGTTTTAAAAACCGTCAATTCCAATTCAATTCCAATTCCGAGACTACTGAGTTCTACTGATGGAACTTATTTATAGTTACTACAGATCAACTCTCTGTGACATCTCAGAATTGTAATGAGTAATGTGGCAAAATCCAGTGATTATACAGCGTATCAACATGTTAAATTGCTCACAAGATTTGCTGAAGTTTTCAAAGGGTGACTGGCTAGTGAAAGGGCCCCTAGACTCATGTGATAACAATTCCACATAATAAAGAAAAAGGCATTGAACTGTTGCCAAACAGTCACACCGTCAAAGCTTTCCTCACTAACCCAAACAAAACTATAGGGATCTTTGTCACCAATTGGGTTCAGGTTCTCAGCTTATAGCCCCCTTCTCATAACACCCTAGTAGCCTGAAGTAGTGCAGGTATATTTTGCATAAAGACTTTTTTCACATCACAGTACATCTTGTTCTCTAGCTTTTCAGGACTGTTTTTACCCATGCATTGTACATTGTACTAAGCTAACTGTGCTGGCTGATGTTGTGGCCATGCATGTGCGTTGCTATGACAATAGGCACGACTGAAAGGGTCTTTACATCTTTCATCATCACAGACAGGCACCGGCAAGCAACAAGGCAAAATGGAATTGATCAGTTCCACTTGCACAGATGACTCAATTCCAATCCCAATTCTGACATTTTAAAAACCGTCAATTCCAATTCAACTCAGAACTGACCCCGACCACGGCCTGTAACAACACTATGTAGCTTTGATTTTGAATTAGTAACACTCAAAAGATTACAACTGGCCTGCGTTCCAATAGCCAATCACAGGATCAAGTGTTAGTTGGCTGCTAATTCTAAGAGGAATCTATTCATATTGGTATTTTCGGAATCGGTCATGGCAAAGCCAGCAAAGCAAGCACCCAAAGAATATCTTGTTGGAGAGAAAAAAAAAAGCAGCAAGAGAGTGACCAAGCAGGAGCCCAGACAAGAGTGAATAGTGGACTGGCTTACACTACACTCCTTGGCACGAGATAAAGGGAGGCAAGACTGATGGTGATTTGGCCTTGTTGTTGTTGGACTAGCACATCACATTCTTTGTTTTTTTTCCCCCCTTTCAAACAAGGCAAAGGCTTCTGAATTTGCTTGCTCCATTTCTGTCAGCTTCAAACAAATGCACATAGCTCACACCACTACAGCGGTAACAGACAGTTACACTACACATCTGTAGGGGGACCCCAAGAACAATTCATCAGTTGTGTTGCTTAAAGGTGGGGGAGGCTCTATTTTAGACATTGCACATTATAGCTTTAACCACGCACCCCCCCCCCCCACCCCCCATCCCCGACCTAACAAGAGCTGCTCATTCCTGCTGGTAAAACAGTCCGACAGGTAAAACATCAACATCATCCATTCTGATAACTCCTGAAATGCAAAAGAGGCATGTAACTCTTTCACATTTCCATGATGTCGGGCTGCCAACTGTGCTACAGTGTACAGGGGATACCAATATTAGCATACAAGCCTGCATACTATAGCAGAATATAACTTGGATTAATGGGTGAGAAAGTACAAGACTACATTCTGTGTGCATCCAGTCACATTATAAAAGCCAATGTACCTAAAATGGAGCATTTTCTAAATATTTAAACAAAAGATTCTCATACTGGTACAGCGCTTGATGAACTATAATGTAGGATTTTTTTTTCCACATGGGAATCTATGGTAATTGACTCACTTTTGGAAAGAGCCTCTACTAGCTCTTAAAAGAACTGCAGTTTTAGGTACTTCTGAGTAGGCAGAAATTCGTTGGCTGGTTTCAATTTCAGCTGGGATTGGCTCACTTTTAGAAATTTCAGGACCTTATTATGACTTAATAATTTATAGGTTATTTACAAAAATTACCAAGATGAGCATGAAGCACATTAATTTTAAAAGCTGTATGCTTTGTTACAAAAGTATACACACAATCTTTTGACAATACAAAAAAGCATCAATTCACATCTAAGTTGTAAAAAAAAATGTTCCCCCTCCTAACCAGCTCCAGGCCTTAATCACATGTGTAAAATATGCATGAAGTGTATATTTTAAGTATTCTTGCAGTAATGTTATATTAAGATCATAAATCATCATGAACAAAAACCATATAAACTGTCGGACTTCATACACACAGATGCTGCATTATAAAAATATAAAAGACAACTCATGTAGGCTTTAATAGTGTCGAGACACACTCTGGTGTGCTTTCACTGGAAGGTGCATACACTGTCAGTCTTATAAAGAGTTTAAAGCAAACTTTATAGTGTGGCAACCTGGCTAAGATGAACATCCAAGGAATTTTCTTTTTTTAATAAGCTTTTTATCTACAAAACAGATTCCATCCCATCTGTTTTCTCAGCCTGCATCCACAAGGCATTTTGTTCACTGTGGGTCTTGGTTTTAATCCAAAATCTGTGCTCCAAAACAGCCCTGCAGTCCAGAGAAAGATTCCACAAAAGCTTCCACAAAAAGTCAGGTTTGTCTTTCAAATCAATGTCCTCAGGAAGAGGCTGCAGAATCGAGCAGCGCCTCAGTCGCTGCTTACAACTGTAGAAAAGAAATCTCGTCAAAAGCAGGTTAATTTTGTTTCTACTCCAATGAGCCTGTGTAAGTTTCCATGATAACCACCAAGCCTCAATTGACTTTAAAGATGCTGAAGACGTTGAACGAAGCGGAGGAGTTGCCTATATGGAGCGTGTAGGATGAGCCTGTTATGGCCTGTAACTCGGTGCCTTTCTCCAGTCGCAGCAGGCCAGACACCTGGCATGGTTTCATGAAGTGGAAAGACTGCGCTCCGGCTGAAGGAGTTGTCCCGTATCCCTCCATGCACTGCAGCCTCTGAGGTCTTGGACCGCTCGCTACCACCTCCAGCTTCACATACTGGGACTGCTTCTCGTTAAACAACACCTGAGGAAAGAGAGCAGAGTGAAGGTAATCTGCGAGTCAGAAAATAGAGAACTCATTCCTACGCTGTTTAACACAAACCGAACCACATGGCCTCAGGATTGTCAAGGTCTTGCTCTTTCCTCCCATTCTTTTCACTTTATCCAGATTTTCTCCAGACCTCTGTCAACCTGACAAAACGAAGGCCAGGCTACATGAGGCTATCCAAAACCCGATCTCCAGTCTCCCCAAAAATTGTAAACATATCTATAAAATATGACTAATTGAACTAAATGAGTCCCATAATAAAAGTGCTTTAACCCAAAACTTAAATGATTCATCATGCTGTTTTTGGTGAAAACTTTTACCAGTGAAACCTGACAAAGTTTTGTTGTTGTTTTTTTAAAGGTATATTAGACTAGCAGCAATACCCGGTGAATAAGACACGCAGTCTTTAATCCTGATGATGCTACAACAGTGATATCAAGGACCTGCTGACCACCCTCTACTCCTTCTAGAGTTCAGCTGGGCTGCAATGACTATATAGCTTATGTTTACCTGACATGTCTCTCCAGGAATGTAACTACACATCATGGCAATGTTTTTGAATGGGATGGCCTTCCATGCAACTGGTCCCTTTCCCAGACAGCACCCTACTTGTGACAATGTCAGCATTACATAATGTCGTGCGTCAGCGTGACTTCAAAAGTTAAGGTTTCCAAACATTGGTAATGCATTGTTTTTGTGTAGCATTCAGGGAGATTTATTGCTCCAGCATTCCTACATTGTCAAGGCCATATAAAGCATTAAACATATAATAATTTTTTCATTTTTTCATTAGTTTTTTTATTGCACAAAGTAAAATCCACCACGGGATGGTACATTTATTTACCTCATTTAAAGGTATCACTTTATTCTTTAGTCATGATATAGTGTTTTACTGTTTTACTATTGTTTCACTTAAGAGAAATTAATTTCTTTTCAAAAAATTTCCTACTTCTTTCTTGTAAATTTGCTGCTTTTGTCTCAGAAATTTGACTTTCCCCATTTACATTTGTGTCTGTCATAAATGTGCAACATTTCTGTTGCACATGATTTGAACAGAAGTTACTGGACACAGTAGAAAGTCGTTGTGGTAACGCATGAACACATCCAACTTCCAGTCACAGCCAACATGAACGGTCAGGGTGTGCTCCATTCTATCACCAGCGCACACCTCAGTATGGGTTATATGAGCAGATTAAAGAATATAGTTAAGTGTAAATATAGTTTTGGTGTCCAAGCACCCAGTGGTATCCTGTACCTCCGTCTCCCTGTCAGTCCACAATGCCTGTATTGTGGAGAGAGACCCACAGATCCTAAACTCCGCCAACTGTGTTAGGGGCTCTTGATTCTTCCCCCAGCGTACACCTCCAGCGGTAAAGGTCGTTTTAAAAAAAGTCACATTTGACCTCTTTTATGGTCAAGCGGTCATGCAAGAGATGAGAGCCCGCGGTCAAGTGGCTTCTGAGTTAGTAGGAGAACAAAGTTTGCCACATACATACCCACACCACAGAATCTTTTATATATATATATATATATATACAGTATACTGTATATATATATACTATACTATACTATGGAGAGACAGAGAGAGAGATGGGCAACATGTACCATAGCGGGCTAAGACAGTGCAGGTTTGCTTTCCAACCAGTCTCTTCATTAGGTGATTTCAATGAATTCCTTCCCACTGATTGCTGATCTGTGAAAACACCTGCTTTAGTGACCGGAAAGAAAACCTGCAGGGTTTTGTTCCTCCCTGCCACACACTGTAGTTGTTCACTCCTGTACTAGACAATGTGAATGATAACCTCCTCCTGCTTGACCGTTGTAAACATTGTTTAGTATTCAAAGTCTGTTTTACAAGTTAACACTGGAATCATGGCTAGAAATTGCAAAACAAGCTAGTGAAACTCAAACATCAAACTCAAGGCTTCAAAGTAATTGTTCACAAAACCAGTTAATGACATCCAGCCTTTTATATGCAGTTTGTGGTTTTTCACAATTCCTGAGGGAAATATCTGAATCACAAAACACACATTTTTTACTAGTTACATCAGCTAGTTGTTAAATATGGCGGGGAGCCATTTGTAAAGTTGGTTTATCACAGTTTATTGTACAGAAAACAAGCGTACGTGAACAGTCAGTGATGGATGCAGATTTTTTTTTTTTTAGTGAAGGGGCCAGACACCTTAAGACCTCCCTGACAAGATTCAAACCTAGGACCTCCAGCAAACAAAGCAATCACCTCGACCACAACACCACAGAAGGACTTTAGCTTGCACTTTCACTTTCTCAAATAATAAATGTTTGATTGAAAGGATTCCCAGCAGCAGTAGTACAGCATTCAAAGCTGTACTACTGCTAAAAAAGCAATATTTCACATTGTCTGGAATGCTAAGGTGTACTGCACATTGTTTTCAAATGCACTGAAGAGGTATGTTACACTTCCAAAGAATAACACATTGTCAGGAGAATTTGAACCCAGATCTGCATGGCAGACAAATATCTTAACTCCTACACCACATAATTGGTTTTGGCCACACACTGACTTCCTCATACACAAACAAAATGTTCCATTGACCAGGCAAAATGATTGACAGACATTTCATAAACATGGTTTTTGGAACATTAACAGAACTGCATAAAATTTGGTGTTTTGTTGAAGAATCCTGTTGTCATTGTGAGTGTGAAATGTTATCATATTTGAATCACTATATTTGGAGTTAAACCAAACAATACATGCCAAAGAAAACTGTACAACTTGACTGGCCTAGAAGATCAAAACATTGACATTTTTAGATAATTTTAAAAACTTTTCATTATCAGTGTCTGTAGATGATCGTTGCTTAATTCCAAGCAATTTGGATGAATGGCCTAGCAGGAGTTCGTTTTGAGAGAACTTGCACATTTTTGAACATATGGTGCAGAAAACTTCATTTTTTGAGCATAAAGCCAGTGTGCACTTTTAGCAAAGAAGAAGAAAAAGAAAGCTGTGTTCGGAATGTTCACTCACTCCCTAGTCTCTACTCACTATATAGTGAATTCAGATGTAGTGGATTATATGTAGGAAACTCAATATAACAATAAAATGAACAGCTTTCGGACACTACTCAGTTTGTTTTCATGGCGCGGTTAATGACGTCATCATGGTGAGAGTAAAACGTAACAGATTAATGGTGGTTAAAAAGTGAATACCCACATGTATTTTATGGCAAACATGTATTAAATCAAATCACTTTTGCTTCACTAATAAATAAAAATACCATAAGGCAGTTTAGGTTGTGATGTGAAGCTCTCCTCTCACTGCTCTGTTGGCTACACATTGCATTATGGAATATATTGGCTAATGTAGTGACCATCCGTTGTACACTGCTTTTCAAAATGCATTATGGGATATTTTGAGTGTACTATATAGTGAATGAAATTTTCAGTTAAGATTTCAAACAGCACTACAAAATGGCTGATTCACGATATAGTACACTATATAAGATAAGATGAGATAAAATAAGATAAGCCTTTATTAGTCCCACAATGGGGAAATTCCAGGATTGCAACAGCACAGGGATAGCAACACTCAGAGCAATAATTAAGAAGATAAGAAAAATAAGAGCAGTGAATATACATATGCACACATAAATATATGAATATATATACACAGTGCAGAGCATTGTAGCTAGCTGGAATAAACAGCATAACCGTCTATTTAGTTACCCTACATAGTATGAATATGTACCCATACATATTGTCACCCTCCGTAGCGACTGATATTGTCCTAGTTGTATACTGGAGGGGACCATCTGTGTAAGTCTATTGCGTCTTTTGCATTCAATACTATTAGATCGTCACGTTTTTTTGCTATCTCTGCGAGCAGCCCTGCTTAGGTTATACAGCCTGACCGCTGTAGGTAGGAAGGACCTGCGAAACCTCTCGTTTGCGCACCTAGGATGATGTAGTCTACTGCTAAATGAGCTCCTCAGTGCGTTCAGTATGTCCTGCATAGGGTGGGACTCGGACTCCAGCAGAGATGACAGTTTAGCCACCATCCTTCTCTCTCCTATCTCCTCCACTGGGTCAAGGCACTGCCCCAGGACAGAGCTAGCTTTCTTGATCAGTTTGTTCAGTCTCTTCCTATTGGCTGCTGTAAGGCCACTGCCCCAGCAGACCACTCCAAAAGTGATGGCTGATGCCACCACCGTGTCGTAGAATGTCTTCAGCAGCGCCCCTTGTACACCAAAAGACCTGAGCCTCTTCAGTAGGAACAGCCTGCGCTGTCCCTTCTTGTAGAGTGTGTCGGTATTGTGTGACCAGTCTAGTTTATTGTTCAGATGAACACCGAGGTACTTGTAGGATGTCACCATCTCGATGTCTGTTCCCTGTATGTTTACTGGTGCTGTGAGGGGTTGTCCTTGCTTGCGGCAGTCCACCACCAGCTCCTTAGTTTTCCTCGTGTTGATCTGGAGGCAGTTCCAATGGCACCAGTCCACAAAGTCCTGGATAAGTCCTCTGTACTCAGCTTCATCTCCGTTGGAGATGAGGCCGACGATCGCAGAGTCATCAGAGAACTTCTGTAGATGGCAGTGTGTTGTGTTGTGTGAGAAGTCCGCAGTATAAAGGGTGAACAGGAAGGGAGCCAAAACCGTTCCCTGGGGGGCCCCCGTGCTACCGATGATCGTGTCGGACACACAATCCCGGGTTCTCACAAACTGTGGCCGGTTAGTGAGGTAGTCCAGGATCCATGATGACAGGTGCTGGTCCACCTCTGCGCACAGCAGCTTGTCCTTCAGGATCATTGGTTGGATGGTGTTGAAAGCACTGGAGAAGTCAAAGAACATGATCCTCACCGTATTCCCGGGCTTCTCCAGGTGGGACAGAGAACGGTGAAGGAGGAAGATCACTGCATCCTCCACCCCAATGCCATGCTGGTAGGCGAACTGGAGTGGATCCATCGCTGGTCCCACCAGGGGGCGGAGGTGAGCAAGGAACGAGTGAACATTCTGAACACACCAAATCTGTTTCCTGCAGCACAGCAGGTTGGAAGCCTAAATATACTTCACTACTTCCTTGACATTGTTAGAGCAGGGTACAGTGTTGCCAGGTTTGTGATTTTCTTGTTGAAATGGGCTGGATGAGATGTTTATTTATTTATTTTACCTCTTGTTAAAAGTAAAGATATACAGTAATCATCATGGTATGCAATTGCAGTCCGTCCCTTTTTTGACATTGTGGTATGTTTAACTGTTCTTTTACAGGGCTGTGAAAAGAGTTTGATTACTCAAATAACTTTATAATTAAAAAATCTCCACAGCATCGGCCCGGTTCACATCCACCATATCGGAATCTCACTCCAACTTTAAATTAATTAAATCACCCTTATTGTCATTCAACTGTACAACCAATCATGTACAGTAGAACGAGATTGTGTTTTACCTATCTACTGTGTTAATCACACACACCCCAAGTGCAGAATCAGAGGGCCGCTGCCATGCAAGGCGCCGCCACAAATTTCCCTCCTCCATTCCATTATTGCTGAGCACCAAGCTGGATGGCAGGAAGTTCCACTTTTATATGGTCTTCGGCATGACCCAGCTGGGATTTGAACCCCTGCCTCCCGGGTGTGGGGCGGATGCTCTACCAACTGAGCCACCACTCCGGTAGCTTGTTGCTGAAAGTTGGCAACTTTGCAGCTATTTTGACTTAAATGAGTAGATAAAGATTATATTAAGTACACCTCCGCACCTAAAATGAACGTGTGTTGGATATCAGAATATTTTGTGTAAATTCCATCCATCCATCTTCTACTGCTTATCCAAGGATTGTGTCATGGGGGCAGCAATCCTGACACCCAGTTGGCCAAATACCCATCAGGATAGGGGGCAAAGGGGACGGACCAAAGTGGTTACAGCCAAGTCCAAGATAGCTGACTGTTGACAAAAACTTCAAAAATTGCTGCCCTGAAAACTAACAAAACAAGGTTGAGAGATGTAAAATCACTCCCTGCTATGTAGGAATGACAGAGTTTGAATAGTCTACTGAAGTGTTTCACACACTGTAGGGGTCATATTATGCATTTTTTTCCACATGTTGACGCAGTTCTCAGATGTCTTAATGAAATGTCTGTAGCATGCCTTGGTCAAAATACTTTAAGGTTTAAATAACGCAGCACCATTTTCCACCCAATTAAAACACCCTTCTTCACAATGGCCCACTTCAGTGCGTATTTCTTTAGATGCTAAAGAAATACAGTTCACCCCTCCCTATTTTGCCACTTCTGAGGTTGAGGCTATAGTTAGCTGGATAGCCCACAGACTGAGTTAACTAACATAAAATAGCTGAATGTGAGGGGGTAAAAGCCAAAATAAAGCATCACAGGGAACAAGGGTATGTGGTTTGAATGGTCAGAAGTCTTCAGGGTGTAATAAGCACAGAAATGACCCTGAATGAGTCAATGGCTGGCTCTGCTAGTTTCAGCTAACCACCACCAGTGGAGCAGTAGCCATTCTAGCCAGAGTATAATAACTTAGAGTATAATAATAAAAGCTATTAAAAGTTAAATATGTGGTTAAATTATGGTAAATGACCTGGTTGGAACTACAGATATTGGATGGGGTGGATCAGTTATGTTGCGCAGAGTCACAAGCACCAGCTAACCAAGGCTAATGCAGCTAGCTTGTTGGCTTGTGACTACAGGGTCATTCTAGCCAAAATATAACAAAATAAAATAATGCCTCAAGGTGAGATGTGTGACCATCTTCTTCTTTCAGCTGCTCCCTTTAGGGGTCGCCAGAGCGGATCACCTGCTTCCATATCACCCTATCCCTTGCATCTTCCTCTATAACTTAGGTTAATTGGCTGTTCTAAATTGTCCCTAGATATCTGTTTCCTATAGGCCCTTAGAATAGAGGGTTAGTATTAATGAAAGCGCTTTGAGTGGTCTTTGTGACTAGAAAAGCGCTATATAAGTGCAGGTTAGTTAGTTAGTTAGATAACATCGGTCCATGTCCTCCTTCATTACATCCATGAATCTTCTCTGTGGTCTTCCTCTTTTCCTCCAGCCTGGCAGCTCCATCTTCAACATCCTTTGTCCAATATATCCACTATCCCTCTTCTGCACATGTCTAAACCATCTCAGCCTTGCCTCTCTTACTCTGTCTCTAAACCGCTCAACCTGAGCTGTCCTTCTGATATACTCATTTCTAATCTTTTCCCTCCTAGTCACTCCCAATGAAAATCTCAGCATCTTCAACTCTTCCACCTCTAGCTCTATTTTCTGTCTTTTTGTCAGTGCCACCATCTCCAAACCATATATCATCGCAGGTCTCACTACCGTCTTGTAAATCTTCAATTTCAATCTTGCTGCTACACTTCTGTCACAAATCACCCCACAATCATCTCCACCCACTCCATTCTGCCTGCACTCTCTTCTTCACCTCTCGTGCATTTTCCATTGCTTTAGATGGTTGACCCCAGGTATTGAAACTCATCTACTTTCACTATCTCTACTCCTTCCATCTTCACCATTACATCTGCCTCCCTCTCATTCACACTCATGTATTCTGTCTTGCTTCTACTGACTTTCATTCCTCTTCTCTCCAGAGCATATCTCCACCTCTCCAGGTTCTCTTCCACTTGCTCCCTACTCTCACTACAGATCACAATGTCGTCTGCAAACATCATGGCCCACGGAGACTCCTGCCTGACCTTATCTGTCAGTCTGTCCATCACTATAGCAAACAAGAAGGGGCTTAGAGCTCAAGTAGGTTCATTTTGTCTTCTTGACGACGAAAGACAGCTGATAAAATGACATCTCGCAGCAATTAGCTGACACTTCTGACGAGGGCTGCAGTGAACAGTCGAAACATGTAAAGAAGGTAAAAACATCTCCTTTCTATTTTTGGCTTAGAGCTGATCCCTGATGTAACCTCACCCCCACCTTGAACCCATCTATCTCTCCTACAGCACACCTCTTCACAGTCTCGCTGTCCTCATACATGTCCTGCACCACCCTCACATACTTCTCTGCCATTCCTGACTTTCTCATACAATACCACATTTCCTCTCTAGGCACGCTATCATATGCTTTCTCTAGATCCACAAAGAGACAGTGCAACTCCTTCTGACCTTCTCGATACTTCTCCATCAACACTCTTAGAGCAAACATTGAATCTGTAGTACTCTTTCTTGGCATGAAACCGTACTGCTGCTCACTAATTGTCACCTCTCCTCTTAATTTGGCTTCAACAACTCTTTCCCATATCTTCATAGTGTGCCTGATCAACTTTATGCCTCTGTAGTTACTACATCCCTGAGCATCACCTTTGTTCTTGAAAATTGGTACCAAAACACTTCTTTTCCACTCTTCAGGCATCCTCTCACTCTCCAAGATTGTGTTAAACAATCTGGTTAAAAAGTCTATTGCCATCAATCCTAAACATCTCCATACCTCCACAGGTATGTCATCTGGACCAACTGCCTTTAAATTTTTCATCCTCTTCAAAGCTGCCCTCACTTCTGCTTTGCTAATCATCGGGACTTCCTTGTTCACCTTCATTCTCTCTCTCCATCTCTCTCTCTCTCTCTTCATCAGCTCTTCAAAGTACTCCTTCCACCTTCTCAACACACCATTTGTTAGTACATTACCATTTCCATCCTTATTCAGCCTAACCTTCTGCACATCTTTTCCAGCTCGATCTCTCTGTCTAGCCAATCGATACAAGTCCTTTTCTCCTTCCTTAGTGTTTAGCCTCTCATACAACTCACTATATGCCTTTTCCTTTGCCACCTCTCTTTGCCATGTGCCTATAATACTCATGTCTACTTTCTTCATCTCCCTGACTATCCCACTTTTTCTTTGCCAACATCTTCCTTTGAATACTTTCCTGTACCTCCTCATTCCACCACCAATTCTTCTTGTCTTCCTTCCTCTGTCCACTGGCTACATCTCTTTACCTTTCTACCCATTTCCCTAAATACTTTTGTTGTACTTTTTCAGTCATCTGGTAATTCTTCCCTACCACCCAGAGCCTGGAACAACTCCTTCCTGAACTCTGTGCAACCTTCTTCCTTCTGTAACTTCCCCCATTTAATCTTTGGCTTTGTCTTCACTCTCTTCCTCTTCTTGCTTTGCAAAGTCATCCTACAGACTACCATCCGATGCTGTCTAGCTACATTCTCCCCTGCCACCACCTTGCAGTCTCCTATCTCTTTCAGATTTCTCCTTCTGCATAAGATGTAGTCCACCTGTGTGCACCTTCCTCCACTCTTGTAAGTCATCCTATGTTCTCTCTTTCTCTCTTCTTAAAGTACACTACCGTTCAAAAGTTTGGGGTCACTTAGAAATTTCCTTATTTTTGAAAGAAAAGCACTTTTTTTCAATGAAGATAACTTTAAACTAATCAGAAATACACTCCATACATTGCTAATGTGGTAAATGACTATTCTAGCTGCAAATGTCTGGTTTTTGGTGCAATATCTACATAGGTGTATAGAGGCCCATTTCCAGCAACTATCACTCCAGTGTTCTAATGGTACAATGTGTTTGCTCATTGCATCAGAAGGCTAATGGATGATTAGAAAACCCTTGTGCAATCATGTTAGGTCTGCAATGCTGTAATTGCTGCAAATGGAGGATTCTTTGACGAAAGCAAAGTTTGAAGGAAAAAATTATTATTTCAAATACAAATCATTATTTCTAACCTTGTCAATGTCTTGACTATATTTTCTATTCATTTTACAATTCATGGTGGTAAATAAGTGTGACTTTTCATGGAAAACACAAAATAATTGTCTGGGTGACCCCAAACTTTTGAACAGTAGTGTATGTGTTCAGCCATTTCCATCCTTTTGGCAAAATCCACAACCATCTGTCCTTCCACATTTCTCTCCTTAAGACCATACCTACCCTGAACCTCCTCATAACCTCTGTTCCCTTCACATACAGTGGATATAAAAAGTCTACACACCCCTGATCAAATGCCAGGTTTTTGTGATGTAAAAAAGTGAGGCCAACATAAATCATTTCAAAACTTTTGCCACCATTAATGGACCTATAACCTGTACAACCCAATTGAAAAACAAACTGAAATCTTTTAAGAGGAAAAATAAAAAACTTACAATAACCTGGGTGCATAAATATGCACACCCTTAAATGAACACTCTGTTGCAGCACTTCTGGCTTTTATTACAGCACTCAGTCTTTTGAGGTAGGAGTCTATCAGCATGGCACATCTTGATGTGGCAATATTTGCCCACTCTTCTTTGCAAAAATGCTCCAAATCCATCAGATTGCAAGGGCATCTCCTGTGCACAGTGTGATGTTGGGGTTTAACACCTTTATTGTGAAGTGCGGTGTAGTGGTGGCCACTTCCTGTTCCGTCACTGCATTGCCCTATAAATAGCAGAGGGCATCCATTACACAGTCTCTTCGACCGGCGCCCTCTGCCTGGTATCTGCTGTGTGTCCGTGTGACTACCTAAGTTCAATAAAGCTGAGTTTGTCCAGTCGCCTGGCCTCATCCTTTAAGAGGTATTTTACCATACATAACATTTGGTGATCGAGGATTAACTCATGGAGGTGTGTATCACACCACTTGGCCCCTTCCTCAAGCTCCCGGGTGAGCCGCCTGTGCCTTGGGCGAGATGGTTTGAGGCTTTTCAGACTTACGTCACTGCGCTCGATCTAGGTAAGCGCGTTAAGTTAAAAGCATGTGCGCTTCTTGTTCACAACCTCAGGATTGAAGGCCAGTGTGTCCTGTGCACACTTGACGCTTCGGACTCTTTTGAAGACATCGTCGAGCTGCTAGCAAGCCACTTTCACACCCCAGATAGCGTGACTATCCGGAGGATTCGGTTCTGGCATTAACATCAACGTGTGGGTGAGCCTATCCATCAGTTTGTTGCCGACTTGAGGCAGTTAGCTAGCGAGTGTCGTTTTGGACCGCTGGAGGATGAATTGGTATGTGACCAGCTTGCGAAGCACACGAGCAGCGCCACTATAAGGGCTAGGCTACTCACGGTGCCGAGTGACCTAACGTTAGCCAGGGCTGTCGAGCTAGCTCTCCAATTGGAGGCCGCAGACAAGCTAGCTTTGGAGCTAAATTGGTGCCAGTCACAACAGCCGCTGGAGCCTCCCGACGCAGAATTAGTAGCGGACTTGGATAACGAGGATAGCTTGGACAACGATACTACGGAAGCCAATGTTGCCAGCCGAAGGTCTGCTCCGGGAAAACCCCTCTGCAAGGGTTGCGGGTCCATGAAACACCAAAATCATGAAACGCCATCAATCAAAGCTTTGATTGACGGCAGCGCGCATGAACACTGCGGCCCCTCTAGGCATCAGTGAGTGTGAGAATTTTGAGCGTTTTAATCATCCCAGATGTACAACTTACAACCGAGAGACCTTATTAAGCATCAAGGTAATGTACGCTGGAAGAATTGCGGCGTTCGGGTGCGATTTGGACATTCTACGCCAGCATGGAATACTATCGGGGGTTAGGCTGGCAGCTACCCGGGAGAGCAGGAAGCGTAAGTGGCGCGAACGCAAACAAAGGAGAGGAAAGAGGGCCGGAATTTATGCTAGGCTAAAGGCTAACCCCTCTAGACCAGCAGTACTGTTGCTCCTACTTTCCAATGTCCGCTCCCTTGACAACAAGCTCGATGAGCTGCGTCTGCTGAGAGAAACCCGCAGAGTGTGGAGGGACTGCTGTGTGTTTGCGTTCACGGAGACATGGCTCCACGACAACATCCCTGATGCGGCCATTCAGCTGGAAGGGATGATATCGTTCCGGGCGGACAGGGAGGCCGCTAGCTCCGGTAAGAGCTGGGGGGGGGGGGGGTGTGCTATGTATCTATATTAACAAGAACTGGTGTGTTAATGCCACGTTAGCAACTAAACACTGCTGTCTGTTGGCGGAGTTCCTTATCGTAAACTGCCGGCCATTCTATCTGCCGAGGGAATTCACCAACGTGTTTGTAGCTGTTGTTTACATAGCTCCTAGCGCTAATGCTAAAGCTAATGCTAACGAGGCACTCGGAGAGCTGCATGATGCTATCAGTGAATTTCAAACTTCACACCCGGACAGTTTTGTGGTGGTTGCAGGGGATTTTAATCATACCAGTCTAAAGACTGTGCTCCCCAAGTTCAAACAATGTGTGGACTTTAAGACCAGAGGAGAGAATATGTTGGACTTGGTGTACACAAATTTCCCAAATGCATACAAGGCAACACCTCGCCCCCACCTCGGCCATTCTGACCACCTATCCGTGATGCTGGTGCCTGCCTACAAACCCTTACTGATGCGCAGCAGGCCAGTTGAGAAACAAATCAGGATTTGGCCAGAGGGTGCAGCCTCGGCACTTCAGGACTGTTTTCTGCATACAGACTGGGAGGTTTTCAAAATAGCAGCCTCTCAGGGAGACAGGATTGATGTGGAGGAGTACGCCGAAACGGTCACCAGCTACATCGCGAAGTGCACTGGATGACTGCAGAGGTGCGCTCACTGCTCACAGCCAGAGATGCAGCCTTCAGAGCGAAGGACAGGACTGCCCTCCGCTCAGCCAGGTCTGCGCTCGCAAAGGGAATTAAGACGGCGAAACGCACCTACGAGGAGAAAATCCAGGGACATTTCTGTGACACAGGGAACACCAAATGGATGTGGCAGGGAGTACGGGCCTTGATGGATTATAAGTCTAGGCAGGGGGTCGATGATGATGACGCTTTGCTTCCAGACAGGCTCAATAACTTCTTTGCACGTTTTGAAGTATCAAACCCGACAATCAGAGGGAGGACTGGCCCATCTTTACCATCTGTGGGGCCAACTATCACCATCAACGCAGCGGACACACGGATGACCCTAATCAGGGTTAACCCACGTAAAGCTGCAGGTCCGGACAACATCCTGGGACGTATGCTCCAAGTCTGCGTGAGTGAGTTGGCGGATGTCCTTACTGACATATATAACATTTCCCTGAGTCAGGCCATCATCCCTAGATGCTTTAAGACCTCTATCATAGTACCGGTGGCAAAGAAAGCGGCTGTGTCCTGTCTGAATGACTATTGTCCTGTCGCACTGACACCAATTATGATGAAGTGTTTTGAACGGCTTAAACCACACATCACAGCCTGCCTCCCTGCATCACATGACCGGCTCCAGTTCGCGAATCATTAAAATCGCTCCACAGAGGACGCTATCGTCACCACCCTGCACTCTGTCATTACCCACCTGGATCAGAAAGACACCTATGCCAGACTCCTGTACATTTCAGTTCCGCATTTAACACCATTATTCCCCGGAGACTGATGGAGAAAATACTCCTTCTCGGTCTGAACACTGCCACATGTCTCTGGATCCTGGATTTCCTGACCAAGAGACCTCAGTCTGTCCGGGTTGGAAACAACATCTCCAACTCCATCACGCTAAGCACTGGATCCTCTCAAGGCTGTGTACTCAGTCCACTGTTGTTTACACTTTAACACATGACTGTGTGTTCAGACATGAGGGGAACCAGATTATTAAGTTTGCGGATGACACCACAGTGGTGGGACTTATTCAGAGGGATGAGGAATCAATGTACAGGGAAGAAGTTAGAGACCTGGAGGGCTGGTGCAGGGAGAACAGTCTAGTGCTCAATGTGGACAAAACGAAGGAGATGATTATCGACTTCCGGCGGTCACGGTCTGAACACGTCCCTCTCTGCATCAGCAGCCGTTCGGTGGAGAGAGTGGAGAACATCAAGTTCCTCGGAGTGCAGACCTCGCAGGACCTGACCTGGAGCAAGAATTCCTTGGGGATCAGGAAGCGGGCCCAACAGAGACTGCACTTCTTGAGGAATCTCAAACAGGCCTCTCTCCCCATCTGCATCCTCAGGACCTTCTACAGGTGTGTGGTGGAGAGCGTTCTGACGTACTGCATTGCAACGTGGTACTCCAGTTGCATTATGTCAGACAAAAAAGCTCTGCAGAGGATAGTTAAGGGAGCTGAGAAGGTAATTGGAGTTTCCCTCCCCTCTGTTCAAGAACTTTTTCAGAGCCGTTGTAGGAGCAGGGCACTGAACATTGTTAAGGACCACTCTCACCCTCTGCACAAACACTTTGAACTGCTGCCATCTGGCAAACAATTCCGGAGCATCAGAGGCAGAACCACCAGACTAATCAACAGCTTCCTTCCACAAGCTGTTAGGATGCTGAACAGTTGATCCGGAATCCTTTACACATATTACTGCACTTTATGGACATTATGTATATTGTATGTATATTATAGTTTTAGTCAGTTTTAAGTATTTATTTCTCTTAGCTACTTAGATTCACTTAGCCATTTTAATTGTTTTATATATACATAGGCAGTTACTATTATTTTAACTGCCAACTGTAATAAGTTAACATTACTGCAATATCCAAATGTGTCTCAGGGATGTGTGAATGGTTGTCGGGGTGGGGGGTGTGAGTGTGTTTTTAAATTATGTTCTTTTTACAATACGGATGCCCAGAGAAATGCAATTTCATCTTGCTTGCACTACAGTTGTATGCATAGCATCATGACAATAAAGGTTGATTGATTGATTGAAATAAGGCTAAGCACTGCCTGGCTATAGGGAAGCGTTGTGGCAAGTGTGGACGCTTGAACCATTATGCTAGAGTGTGCAGTGTATCTGAGCCAGAAAGCCCACGGAAAAAAAAAAATCACTCCGCTCACCCTGGAAACCATCCACCTGATGTCCCCCAGTATCAACGGGTACACATTCTGTGCAGTGTTGCTGGACAGCGTGGAGGTGCCACTGCTGCTCGACACGGGGGCGGAGAGGTCAGTGCTGAATTGGGCCACGGTGGGGAAGTTTTTCCTCTACGACAGGATAAAAAGTAACCCAGTGCCACTTTATGGTTATGGAGATGGCAGGCTGTGCACGGTTGGGATTTTGGAGTTAACAGTTCGGTGTAAGTCTGCAACGATGGTTGACTTCACATTCCACGTGATGGGCCAAGGCGACAACATCATGGACTGTGATTTGTTCTATGGACTGGGTTTTGCCATTAAAGACGGCACTGGGAAGGAATGGTCGAGTTGTGGCCAGTGGAACCCTCCAGTTCCGGTGGTCGATGATGAAGTTGTGAGGAACGAAAAACCAACGGACACCACAGCGATCAAGCAGGACCAGCCTCTCTCAGGTTCAGCATAGGAGGGTCTCAGTGCCGGCACTCGGGAAATGGTAGAGGGGGTACTGAGTGTGGTGGTGAGGCGCCTGCGCTGGCGAGTGACGCCGATGTGCTAGCCCCAAATTCCTCCAGAGCTTGGCTGCAGAGGGATGGAGGGTCTGCAGCTACGACAGCTTCAGAAGAGGACGGGGCCAGACCGACTGGCATGGGAGAACTGCGTGCCAAGCAGCACCATGTCAGGCTGAGTTGAGCCCCTCTTAGGGTCATGGACTTGGTCTGGGTTTGAGGACAGGAACGTCCACGGCGAAGATGGGCCAGACGACAGCCAGTGAAACATCAGGAGTACCTGCGCATCGTGGCTAAGCTATGTGCAACGTACTTCCAGCTGTCTGACGGCTCGGCGAGGCACGCCAATCAGCTCCGGCGTGTCCGGGAAGAGGCTTCTGGTGACGGGGCTAGACGAGAGTGGCAGTCGGCGGTGATGAGAGGAGGTGCTTTCGTCCGTGAGATCAGCCATTATCCCGGGTGCCTACTGCTTCCAGGGGCACGTCTGCTGAGGGGCTGCCCCCCCAAGCTGGTTCTACTCTTCCTGCCCAAGGGACAGTGCTGTAAATTTTGTTTAATAGTTCTGAGGTTTACATGTTTATGTATGTGGTAAAATGTTATTGTTCTGTGAGTTTTATTAGGTTAGGAACACGGCAATGATTTCAGTTATAAATGGACTTTAATTTAGCAGGTGGCAGAATAATTCACCAAGCCGTATGGGCAGGACAGTAGTCCACCCGTCCGCCCTATTTTAGGTTTTGTTGTGTGAATGAGTTAGGCCATTTAGAAGCATTAGTTTTTGTTTTGCTAGTGTGTGATTCGGTCCCAAATTGGGGTGGGGTTTAATTGAATGAGTGGTTTTGGACTTTCTAAGGAGGGGGGAGAAAATGTGGTGTTGGGGTTTAACACCTTTAGTGTGAAGTGCGGTGTAGTGGCAACCACTTCCTGTTCCGCCACTGCACCACCCTATAAATAGCAGAGGGCATCCATTACACAGTCTCTTTGACCGGTGCACTCTGCCTGGTGTCTGCTGTGTGTCCGTGTGACTGCCTAAGTTCAATAAAGCTGAGTTCGTCCAGTCACCTGGCCTCATCCTTTCAGAGGTATTTTACCATACATACTTAACACAGAGCCCTCTTCAGATCACCCCACAGATGTTTGATCGGATTCAGGTCTGGACTCTGGCTGGGCCATTCCAAAACCTTAATCTTCTTCTGGTGAAGCCATTCTTTTGTTGATTTGGATGTGTGTTTTGGGTCATTGTTGTGCTGAAAGATGAAGTTCCTCGTCATCTTCAGCTTTCTAGGAGAAGCCTAAAGGTTTTGTGCCAACACTGACTGGTATTTGGAACTGTTCATAATTGCCTCCACCTTGATTAAGGCCCCAGTTTCAGTTGAAGGAAAACAGCCCCAAAGCATGATACTGCCACCACATACTTCGCTGTAGGTATGGTGTTCTTTTGGGGATGAGCAGTGTTGTGTTTGCGCCAAATATACAGTGGTGTGAAAAAGTGCTTGCCCCCTTCTTGGTTTCTCATTTTTTTGTATGTTTGTCGCACTGAAATGTTTCAGACCATCAAACAAATTTAAATATTAGACAAAGATAACACAAATAAACACAAAATGCAGTTTTTAAATGAAGGTGTTTATTAAGCAAAAAAAAATCCAAACCTACATGGCCCTGTGTGAAAAAGTGATTGCCCTCTAAACCGAATAACTGGTTGGGCCACCCTTAGCAGCAACAACTGCAATCAAGCATTTGCAATAACTGACAATGAGTCTTTTACAGTGCTGTGGAGGAATTTTGGCCCACTCATCTTTGCAGAATTGTTGTAATTCAGCCACATTGGAGGGTTTTCGAGCATGAACCACCTTAGCTCAAGGTAAAACAAGGACACCATAACTATACCATACATCCGAGGGATCACGGAACCAATTCAAAGGATCATGAAAAAATACAAAATAAACACAGCAGTAAAACCACACAAAAAAATAAGACAGTTATTGGTACACCCCAAGGACACAATGGAACAAGACAAAAAATGCAATGTAATATATGAAATATCATGCAGGTCATGCAACAAAACCTACATTGGAGAAACCGGAAGATCATTCACCACAAGTAAAAAAGAACACCAGAAGGAATGTGAGAAGGAGACACCAAGACGACTCACAAGATCACAAGAAGAAAAGGCAGAACAAGAAACATTAAAATCTGCAATATCAGATCACTGCAAAAGAAATAATCACATCATGGACTGGGACAACGCAAAAATTATTGGATCGGAGAGCAACAGACACAAACGCTGGATCAAGGAGGCCATAGAAATCAGGAAGCGGGGAAAAGATACCATGAACTGGGATGAGGGGGCCTTTATGCTTTCCCACACCTGGGACCACATTCTCCAGAGACCATCTGACAGCAGGAAGCGGGGCCGGTTCGGTGGATCTGACAGCTCTGCTGGGCTGGCCCTGCCTACGAAAGTCAGCTGATAAAATGACACCTGGCAGCAATCAGCTGACTCTTCTGACAAAGGCTGCAGTGCACAGTTGAAACGTGTAAAGAAGGTAAAAACATCTTTCTATTTTTGTCTTTAATAAGAAAAAAAGGTAAATACATGAACCACCTTTTTAAGGTCATGCCACAGCATCTCAATCAGATTCAGGTCAGGACTTTGACTAGGCCACTCCAAAGCCTTCATTTTGTTTTTCTTAAGCCATTCAGAGGTGGACTTGCTGGTGTGCTTTGGATCATTGTTCTGCTGCAGAACCCAAGTCTGCTTCAGTTTGAGGTCACGAACAGATGGCCGGACATTCTCCTTCAGGATTTTTTGGTAAACAGCAGAATTCATGTTTCCATTTACCACAGCAAGTCTTCCAGGTCCTGAAGCAGCAAAACAGCCCCAGACCATCACACTACCACCACCATATTTTACTGTTGGTATGATGTTCCTTTTCTGAAGTGCCATGTTACTTTTATGCCGGATGTAATGGACACACACACCTTCCAAAAAGTTCCAACTTTTGTCTTATCAGTCTACAGTATGTTCCCAAAAGTCTTGGGGATCATCAAGATGTTTTCTGCCAAAACTGAGACGAGCCTTTATGTTCTTTTTGCTCAGCAGTGGTTTTCGTCTTGGAACTCTACCATGCAGGCCATTTTTGCCCAGTTTCTTTCTCATGGTGGAATCATGAACACTGACCTTAACTGAGGCAAGTGAGGCCTGCAGTTCTTTGGATGTTGTTGTGGGGTCTTTTGTGAGTCGTCGCTGTGCTCTTGGGGTAATTTTGGTTGGCTGGCCACTCCTGGGAAGGTTCACCACTGCTCCATGTTTTCGGCATTTGTGGATAACGGCTCTCACTGTGGTTCGCTGGAGTCCCAAAGCTTTAGAAATGACTTTATAACCTTTTCCAGACTGATAGATCTCAATTACTTTGTTTCTCATTTGTTCCTGAATTTCTTTGGATCGCAGCATGGTGTCTAGCTTTTGAGGATCTTTTGGTCTACTTCACTTTGTCAGGCAGGTCCTATTTAAGTGATTTCTTGATTGAGAACAGGTGTGACAGTAATCACGGCTGGGTGTGGCTAGAGAAATTGAACTCAACTTTCCAAAGATGTGATAAACCACAGTTAATATATGTTTTAACGGGGGAGAATCACTTTTTCACTCAGGGCCATGTAGGTTTGGATTTTTTTACCCTTTATAATAAACACCTCCATTTAAAAGCTGCATTTTGTGTTTACTTGTGTTATCTTTGTCTAATATTTAAATTTGATGATCTGTGCACTGTTGCACCACAATGTGACTCCTGTCCTATATTGGGATTCACAGCCAACTAAACTCTCCCCTGCATCAAATCCTCCAAGGAACAGACAGGTGTTGTAATTGAACGAGATTTAATACAGGAAAGTGTGAAACTGAAATGGACATACAAAATAGAGAGAGTGTGGGCACCCAGCACAATGCAGACTAATACTATTCACGCTCAACAGGGATTGCATATGGACAGAACCCCTGGGGGGACAATCAGAACAATGGACTATTGTTATACATCCCTGGATTAAGGAGAGGAAGTCCGGGCGCCAGTTGGTCACGCGATTGATATGTATTGACTGATATATATATCAATATGCAAATGTGCCATGCATTCTCTCTGTCTGTATCACAGTATAAAAGAGTTTGCTATACATGCCAGAGGAGCTCACGCAGCACAGGACGCACACACACACACAGCACACACAGCACAACACAGTGCACAATGCTACAGTGTGTCTCATAATGATGGAGGAAATAAAACTCTGAAACCTTCCAGCTTGTCGCATCTCACCTGAATTTATTTGTTCCTCCACACTGGTGACCCTTGACAAAGAATGGAACACGAAGCCCCAGCATGCGTCATGGTGCGACCCTCGCCTGATCTCTTTCCTCCACACTGGTGACATGACGAGAGAGAATAACTGTCTGCTCCCTCTCACCGCGCTGTGGACACAGAGGACCAGAGAACGCCTGCAACCTCTTTATCCTCACCAGAGCGTGCGCTCCGGAGCACAGCGCTGGGACCAAAAACGCACCATGAACGACACAAGCGAACAAAGGAAGCAGCCTGAACGGGGACAATCATCGACGCCGACTGCGTTGATTTCCACTGAGCTCCCCGACTCTGATTAAACTCCGGACAGAGGACCTCCCGCGCACAGAGGCTCCGCACGCACACTGCAGGATTACGAGGACAGCGCAACTACCAGTTATGTGGTCACTGCGCCAAGCGCGCACCACGCACAGAGACGAACTGGCTCCACAGACTGATACATCGTCCTCCGCTGCTGCACATGCCCGAGAAAAATGGTCAATCGCCATCCTTGGAACCTTTAGGGCTGCTCTTGCACCTAAAGCACACATGCAGCCCGCACACAGGACTTTGTATGAGTTTCTCAGCCACGGCGCACAAGGGGAATTTAGCCAATTGCTTTCCCCGATGACTTTAGGGCTGCTTCCCGCAACTAAAAACCAAACCGCCTCACACCCTCACACAGCTGTAGTTGTTTCACAGCCGCTACGCATCTTCGGGGAATTTGGCCGCTCGCCTTCCCCACATCCTCGCTGGATCGAGCCGCAAGAGGAGTCAAGAGACATAATTTTCTTTCACAGCCACTGTGGATGATCGCCAGGTTTAACGGGAAAGTCCCTCACCATCGCGGATCCAATCGCAATTTTTGCGCGGCCCAGACACCTTTGACCTCCCGGGCCGGCACTCGCTTACTCCTACCCCCCCTCCCCCTCCTTCTGCACAGCGCTTTTCCCGCACCTCACTCTCTAAAGCTAGCCGATTGCTGTCTTGTTCCATTACGCATGAAACACACCGGCCCGTGCGCCCACGATCCACGGCCGTTCAACGTGCTGGAACTCAGAGCGGAGCACACTGCCCTTTCCACCCCTCCCCCCCCAAGGACTGACATGCCCTCTGACAATTCTACCGGAGCTGGAGCCAAACGGGGGGGGGGGGGGGTTGTCACAGCCCCTTTTGAGCGTTCTGGGGGGAGCCGTGTGGGCACCCAGCACAATGCAGACTGATACTATTCACGCTCAACAGGGATTGCATACAGACAGAATCCCTGGGGGCACAATCAGAACAATGGACTATTGTTATACATCCCCGGATTAAGGAGAGGAAGTCCGGGCGCCAATTGGTCACGCGATTGATATGTATTGACGGATATGTATATCAATATGCAAATGTGCCATGCATTCTCTCTGTTGGTATAACGTGTATAAAAGAGCTTGCTATACATGCCAGAGGAGCTCACGCAGCACAGGACGCACACACACACAGCACAACACAGTGCACAGCGCTACAGTGTGTCTCATGATGATGGAGGAAATAAAACCCTGAAACCTTCGAGCTCGTCGCATCTCGCCTGAACTTATTTGTTCCTCCACAAGAGTAGTAATTAATAAACTACACTCTGATACATCTGCAAATTAGTCTTCACTTATTGCTTCAATATATAAAAAAAAACTTGTCCTCTTGCTGAGCTACATTTATGTATTCTCAGGTATGATTCTTACATAAATTCTGTAAATGACAGGACTAATCAGGTAAGTGATGAGTGTAATAATCAAGTAAGCAAATATCGTAACCAGCCACGTAAACAGAGTTGAGGTACATAGATATTGCATTCAACACTAAATTCAGTTTAACTGTATAATATATTGCCCAAACTTAGGCCAAAGGCCTGAACTCTGACATTACACTGTGCGGTCATGTATGCCAACAAAGTTATTCAAAACACTGCCAATATGCTATAATACTTAAGGTATATCAAATACATGTATTTGACAACACTTACTTACTTATATTGCCACTCAAAGAGCTAGAAACAAATGGATGGTTGGAGATGGAAAATCAGCACCAAAAACACATCATGCTTTTTTGGCTCATCACTTCCTGGAACTTCCTATTGGCTGAAGGTACAACACTACTACATGGAAAAAACGTAAATTAAAGAACTGTGCCCCCTAGTGGTCTTGAGGCTCTAAAAACAATGAACAGTTCCAATACAATCTGAAACATTTAAGTGTGACAAACATACAGTACAAAGAAAAGCAGAAATCGGGAAGGGGGCAAACACTTTTTCACACCACTGTACCTTTTGGAATTATGGCCAAAAAGTTCAACCTTGGTTTCACTGGACCATAACACATTTTCCCACATGTGTCTGGGAGATTTCAAATGCGTTTTTGCGAAATGTAGCCGGGCTTGGATGTTTTTCTTCGTAAGATAACACTTCTGTCTTGCCATCCTAGACAGGAGATTGTTGTCACATGTACTAAACAGCCAGTACTTGCAGAAATTCCTGTAGCTGCTTCAATGTTGCTGTCGGCTTCTTGGCAGCCTCCTTGACCAGTTTTCTTCTCGTCTTTTCATTAATTTTGGAGGGATGTCCAGTTCTTGGTAATGTCACTGCTGTGCCATATTTTCTCCACTTGAACTAGAAAAACTAGACTGTTTTTACTGTGTTCCATGGTCTATTTAATGCCTTGGAAATTCTTTTGTACCCTTTTCCTGACTGATACCTTTGAACAATGAGATCCCTCTGATGCTTTGGAAGCTCTCTGCAGTCCATGGCTTGTGCTGTAAGATGTGACTACAAAAATGTCAGAAAAAGCCTACTAGAACAGCTGAACTTTATTTGGGGTTAATCAGAGGCACTTTAAATGGTGGCAGGTGTGTGATGACTCCCATTTAACATGAGTTTGAATGTGAATGGTTAATTCTGAACACAGCCACAGTTATAAGAGGGTGTGCATATTTATGCAACCAGGTTATTGTAAGTTTATTATTTTTTTACTTTTCCCTTTAAAAGATTTCAGTTTGTTTTTCAATTGGGTTGTACAGGCTATAGGTCACATTAATGGGGGGGGCAGTTTTGAAATGATTTATTTTAGTCTCATTTTTTTTCCATCACAAAAACCTGGCATTTGAACAGGGGTGTGTAGACTTTTTATATCCACTGTACATGCCCATTAAAGTCCACTCCAATCACCACTCTCTTCCCCCTGGGAACACTCTCTACCACTTCATCCAACTTACTCCAGAATTCCTCTTTCTCTTCTTCCTGACATCCAACTTGTGAGGTATACACACTGACAACATGCAGCGTCACATCTTTGACTTCTAGCTTCAAACTCATGATTCTGTCTGATTCCCTTTTTACCTCCTGAACACTCTTCACATACTCTTCTTTCAAGATTATTCCTACTCCATTTCTCTTCCTATCTACACCATGGTAGAACAGTTTAAATCCACCTCCAATGCTCCTAGCCTTGCTTCCCTTTCATCTGTTTCTTAAACATACAGTACAGTATATCTACCTTTCTTCTCTCCATCATATCAGCCAACACTCTGCCTTTACCAGTCATAGTCTCTACAGTTAACATCCCTACTCTCACCTCCACACTTCTACCATTCCTTTTCTCTCTCTGTCTCTCCTAACACGTCTTCCTCCTCTCCTCCTCCTTGATCTTCGACCAACAGTAGCCCAATTTCCACCAGCACCTTATTGGTTAACAGCACCAGTGGCTGCTGTTGTTAACCCGGGCCTCGACTGATCTGGTATGAAAGTCTCATTCGTCATGATCCGCATGTTTGATTTGGCAAAGGTTTGACATCGGATGCCCTTCCTGACACAACCCTCCCCATTTACCCGGGCTTGGGACCGGCACTAGGAATACACTGGCTTGTTCACTCCCTGTGGCTGTGAGATATGTGACCACCCATGGAAAAACCAGGAACAAGTCTCACGAAGGGTATTTTGGGTTATTTACATTCTAAAAGTGTGTAATCTAAGCTTTCCAATGATGTCTAACACATGGAAATCCAAAAAGATTTGAAGATATGGTCATTTGAATGTTAGCACCTCTCAAACTACTTCTGAGAAAATCATGTTCAAAGTTTCCAAGGTTGTCACCTTCCAGGGAAGCCAGGTGGGGGTGGTAACAAAAGCTGGTCATTTGCACGACTTAGCATGAATCCAACCCCCTTACACTGCTTATCAGAAGGAGCAGTTGATAAATGCAGGAAAACAAGATGCTTAAGTAGCCATGTGCTTCTACCTGAACGTGCTGCTGATTGGCCAAAATGAATAACAGACGTGTGAATAGCCAAACAAACCGGATATGAAAATCAGCTGTGGTAGCCACGCCCCCAAAACTAGGAAGTGGTCTCGCTGATTTTTCCCTCTGAAACTACTCTATTTCAAATACAACATTTACGATTTTAAAATCTCCCACACCGTTTTTTGAAGTATGGAGTAGCTTCTTCATGATTTCAGCTAGCATATTTTGCAAAAAAAAAAGAAAATCACAAATTAAAAAAAAAAAGTATTTCTGTGTTTTTTACGAATCACATCAGGCCAACTTGTTGCTGGTTTACTTGTGGCGGGTCACGTATATGATTGAGTGTGGTTTAATGAACCAGCTGGAAACATGAATGTCTAGTGGGTTGAGTATAATATATACAGAGTAGCCATAAAAACTGCAATTGCTCAGCTAAGGCAGGCTAGCTTTCAGTATGTGACTTCGGACAGTCTACACCCACCATAAAATGGGTGGGGATAAAGATGGGGAGGCAGTATTATTCCACTGAGCTCTGGTTCTCATGTCACAACTGGAGGCAATTTTGAATGACTCCCTGCATGTGACGTAGTGAGACCAAGGCAAACCCTAACAGATTTTTTCAGAGCTCTTCCACTGGTAGACCACTCCAGATACCCAAACTTGCGTGAAAAAAAATTGAAAACATAGAATTTTGCGATGAATGATTAGTAAAGTAAAAGCAGGTGTCGTGCTCAATATGATGCGTGGTTCTCATATAGACAGTAATGTCCGTTCCACTTATATAAACCATTGCTATTTAAAAAATGCACTGCTGAGTTCCAGAAAAAAATAAAAACTCACCTGACAGAACAGGAAGTAGACCCCTGTTTTCTCCACAGTGAATGTGCCCTGCTCCCTGTTGTACCTGACCGCTTTACTCATATTCAGCGTCCTCTCTTCCCAGCCCTTTATCACGCCACCATCTCCCACTGTAACCCACACACACACACGCACACACATCTCAGGTTATTCATCTTGCAGACAAAATATTCCCTGATTATCCTCTTTCCTTCATTTTTACGACCCTTACCTTGCTGAAAGGATGCTTTGGTTACTGGCGGAAAGAGACGTCGGAGGGAAAGAAAAGGGGAAAGTCAATTAAGATTTTATGAGCGCAATCGTATAGGGGTATATGATTGAAAACACTTAAGCAGATGCTACACGAGACGGCCATAAGAGATCTGCCAAGCCACTTACTCTCAAAATGAGACGCCGCTTTCCTTCCATTTCCACTTCTGCCTCGCATCGTTCCCCCTTTTCAGAAGACAGACAAGAATATAAACTTAATAGCAAAGAAAATAATGTCTGTGGTTTTTTTTGATAAAACAATCATTCCCATCTGTATCCACCTAATAACACAGTGTGTTAATTTGCTACCATTTATATTCAACCTGACTGGTTTTTAACATGGTTAGCAGATGGGCAGGGGATTTTCTTTCATGTGCTTTAATACAATTCCTAAAAACTGTTATTTTCAGTCAGAGAAGCGTGTGCCTCTTATTATTTTTTCCCCTATTGGGGCTGATGTTAGTGCCAGCTGGTCGCAGTCGTTTAGAAATTACTGAATAAAGACAAAAAGGAGTGAGGGAGAAGGATGGAGAGCTGCGAAAGACAAAAGCTGAAGTGCTAGAAGGTTAAGTAAGAAAAATGAAGTGCTGAGTCAAAAGGTCTTTGGCTGCACTGTGACCCAAAAGAGCCGATGAAGAGCAGAGTGAAGCAACGCCGCCTCCAATAAATAAAACACAACACTGATGAACGCCTGCTCTTGTTTCCCGCTGAAGTTTTATTTTAGCCTCGCGATCGAGCCTGAAGGGAGTGATTTTAAAGGGCGATACTGCCTCCCACTACTGTGAATTACATACTTTATGTTTCAGGACGGCGCAGCCAAACACATGGGCCCCCACCGCCATCAATCGGGAATATTAAGTCCCAGCGAAAATAACTCACAGGCGGGTGACCCTGTAGGTTTAGGATTTGCTACGGCCGCGCGTAAAGCCCTTGGGCTGCTTAGATTTTCCTGACTTTAGCTGTCAGTCATCGGTGGAGAACATAACTGCTGTGTGCTGCTGAAACGCTGCACCATGGCAGGCAACTTTCCACAGACTGGGGAAAAAAATGAACTGAGAGGTTTTTTTTCCATTGATAGCCAGGACTTTCTCAACACAGTTTAATGTGTTTTGGAACACAGAATCAGATACAGTTACTTATTTAAAAAAAAAAAAAAGGAAGCACCTAGAAGAATCTGAGGCCTGAAGATGGAAATGACACATACTCATGTCGTGACATCTGACCTCAACCTTAAGCACAATCTGAGGATTATTGTGTGTGTGAGTTTTCGTGAGCATCTCATCAGTTGCCCATGAGGTTTAGAGACTTTCACGAAATCACACAAGCACCCAAATATCTTGACATGTGACCTTGACCATGAACGCAACCTAAGTGCAGACCTACCTGAGGATCATTGTGTTTGAGTTTGGATAAGGACCTGTACTTATATAGTGCTTTTCTAGTCTCGACGGCCACTCAAAGCACTGAACTAGTACTAACCCGCTACTCTAAGGGCCTATCGAATACCTTGAGACAATTTTTAGAATCACCAATTAACCAAACATGCATGTCTTTGGATTGTGGGAGGAAACCAGAGCACCCGGGGTAAACCCACACAGCACAGGAAGAACATGCAAACTCCACAAAGAAAGGTTCCTACCCCTGCCAGCCTGGGGATTTGAATCTCGAACCTTCTAGTTGTTAGGCAACAGGGCTAACAACTGTACCACCGTGCTGCCCAATGCTGGTGAGCACCCGGGCAGTTGCCCATGAGGTGTAGAAATTTTTACGAAATCACACAAGTGCCCAAATATCCTCATGTTTGATCTTGACCTTAAATGCAACCTAGATGCAGACCCACCCGAGGATCACTGCATGCGAGTTTGGTGAGCATCCAGGCAATTGCTTTATAGGAGCAGTGATTCATGCACATTGTACACAGATATAGTGCCATGGAATTAATCTCTTCTGCCTTCACTAGAATGAACAACAAAGTAACCCCCCCCCCCACACCCACCACCACCAATTCAGGGTATAAAAAAAGTTGCAAAGCTACAAGGAAAAAAGAAGCTGCTAGTTTTTTTTGGGGGGGGGGTTTTGGGGGGGCACTAATTTACAGAAAAAAAAGACTAATTTATCCAAAAAAAAGGTAAATTTGTGAGATAAATGTTGTAAATTGTCAAGAAAAAAGTTGCAAGTTTACCTGGAAAAGGTTGATTACTTATGTGGAAAATTTACACAGAAAAAAATGTAAATTTACAAAAAACAGTACTAAATCAACAAGGAAAATTTACCATTTTGGGGGGAAAAGTCACAAATTCATGAGGAAAATACAAAGAAATGTAATTTTATGATCTTTTAAGTGCAAAACGCCTTCAAATAACTAATGTCAACAGGCCAGTTCATAACACAGCTTTTTCAACTTCCTTGAAAGTCTCAAATATGTTTTGCTGCTCCATCCATATCTTTTTACACCAAAAATTGCTAAAAAAAAAAAAAAAAAAATTGCCACCTTCTGCACTGTTCTCCTTCAGTGGAATATGGACACTCATCTCTCTACTGAGGGTTCACTGTCAGGCGAAGACATGAACGATCAGGCTGTCCTGCGATGGTGACGCAAACAGCAGCAGCTATAAATACAGCAATGATAGGTCATCAAATATCACCGCTTTCACAACAAATCACAGCAGTGTCAGTCGTGTGTTCCGGGCGGGGACAAACTCTATTTCATTGCCCAAAAGCGTGCAAGAGGCCTCACTGCCTCGCCAGCTGTTTTTTTTTTTTTTTTTCTGGGCCTCCAGGCCCACTCTGGTCAGACCTGTAATTTCTGAGACAGCCATCCAGCTGCCTACTTTTTCCTGTGTCAACTTTTAGCAGCGGGCAGCGTCTGTGGCCCGTTGAGATTGACCAAAGTGGCATGTGGGCCGAGGCCGGCCAGCGCTCGTGTTAAATGTTCTTCCCAGAAAAACAACAGTTGGTGAGTATATTGTGTCTGTGGCGACTGGGAGCACAAAAATGCGACTTCTGGATTGGCAGTACCGTCTCTCTTCACTCGCTGCCCCACCAGCAGCTCTCTCTTCTCCAGAATGAGCTGAACAATGGCCTTTCTCTGTGTATTGACCTGTTGAAAAGGAGAAAGGGAGAGAACACGCTATTAACAAATGTCCAGTAAGGCTCTTCTGACTTTTTTTTTCCCCACTTCTGGCACAAAGACCCACATGAACCACAGACGGCCCCTTCCTGCCAGCCACATGAGCAGGCTCGTCTTTTTCAGCATCCTGCCTCTGCTGCCACGCTCGCTTTAAATCCACCACTTCCTTACGGCCTAGTTTCGACACCTGATTCATGTTTTCAATTCTTTGGCATGTCTAAAAGGAACGAAGCACATCAGGCCCTTTGGGCTGCAACCCCTGCTGTGGAATGAACCATTCTGAGCAATTCTGACCCCCCCCAAAAAAACTCTTCATAAAGCCAATGAAACATATTTGAGCTTCACAATATGATCTGAAACTTTTCTCTTATAAAATTTGGAGTTTTTCCTGTGAATTTGCAACCTTACAGTCATAAATTTCTATGCATTTTTCTGTTAATTTGACTTTTCTACTATACCTTTTTTCCTTCACATTTTGCATTTTTTTCCACATAAACTTGTGACTTTTCCCAGCCTAAATTTGGGAGTTTTTTTTTTTTTATAAATTCATGCTTTTTCCATAAGTATGCAAGTTGTTGTGAGTCTGCATCTTTTAAATTTGCACCTTTTCTTGTATATTTGCCAACTTTATTCTTCCAAAAAAACAAACATTTTCCCCATAATTTGTGTCCTTTCTTTTGTACATATGCATATTTCCCCCCCCCAAATTTATGATTTTTCCCTGCATAAATATGCAGATTTTCCCCCAGAAATATGTAACTGTTTTCAACAGATTTGCATATTTTAACCCATGGATTTAAAATGATGTTTCCCTGTAAATTTGCAGTTTTGGAATGTTAACTTTTTCCAATAAACTTGCATTTATTTTCCTACTTTTTTCATAATAATGCAACTTTTTTGTACATTTGCATTTTTTTCCAGGTAAAATTACACCTTTTTTCCAATACAAGAGTAGCTTTTCCCTTGTAAACGTGCAACGTTTTCAAGTGAATGTGTGAGTTGTTTTTTTTTTGTTGTTGTTGTCAAAATCACAGAACCACTCATGGGCAAAAGAGCTGGATGTAGCTCCAGAGGTGCAGGTTGCAGGCCCCTGTTCAAGCTAGAAAAGTTTAAAATCCTCATTCCCCCCTCCCCCCCCCCCAAATGGCTGCAGGAAGCTTATATTCAGTAAGAGGAGAAGCTGCTCCGGGAAAAGTGTGTTTAAATTTACTGCTACTGTGGAAATGGAGGCAGAGAGTTGCACTTCTTTCTCCAGACGTTCACTGGCTGGCTCTCATCAGGAGTTGGCAAACGGTCAAATGGACATAATGGGGACCCTTGGGGAGGGCTCCACCATCAACACACCACGTGCCCAATTTTGGGGGGTTCATGTGTGCGCGCGTGCAGATTTGTCCTCCCTGATCTGAAATCCAGAGCAAACCTCTTTTTTTTTTTTTTTTTTTGTAAATACTGGGAACTGGAAACCAGACAAGTTTCCATCAGCTCCTTTTGGCACATTTAAGGAAAAAAAAATTTTGTGATGCAACCTGAACGCTGAAATCTGTCATTTGCTGCAAGTGCAAGGAGCATAAAAAGTGCACTCTGCGTGAAATTCTGCACTCTTTTGCAAAATTAACTTTGGCTTTTAAATGACTTATCTTGCACGAGGCTGCCAAATGATTTACACTTGCCGCTTTTTTTTTAAAATCCCGCAGCCTTTTTCGGAGCACTCGGTGGGGGAAGCTGCGCACACTTTCCAGTAAACCGAGATAAAAACTTGATCACAACTGGCACCAGGCTAATTAAGCGTGAAGACCGGGTGGGCGAGGGGGCAGGCGGCAACTCTGCAGGGCTTACTGGCGAGTAATAAAAGTGCCAGGCGGAGAAACGGTGCTAGAGAATAAATAGTCTATGTGCAAAGGGGGGAATAGACGGGGAGGGCGAAGTGCGCGTTTGCACCCCCAGCCAAGGTTTCAGCAACCGCAGCCACAAACACACAAAGAGCTCCATAACAAACACTTAAACGTCTAACAAAGTTGCAGGCTCGTGTCTGGCGTAGTGGGTGGGGTGGGGGAAGCCTGCAGAATTGGATGGTGGCTCGTGACTTCCAAACAAACCTGCTCGAGTCGCTCCTGCAGGACCTTGAAGGACTGGGACAGGTCCCGCGTCTGCCGCCAGGTCCAAGCCGTGAACAGCGCGCTGCAGGCGGCCAGGGACAGAGCGACCAGGGCCAGGGAAGCCCAGACGACCCGCAGCCTGCGCACTCGCCTCCTCTGCAGAATCCGATGCATGTTTTAGGTGCGGGCTGCCTCTACTCACCGCCGCAGACCATCCAGCACCCCTCGCCTCAGCCCCATTCCAGCAGCGCGCGAAGCGCCTCCAGACGCGTTCCGGTCCAAAAGTCCAAAAAAAAAAACCAAAAACGAGGCGTTAACTCAGACCCGCTGCTTTGCTGAAGGGCAGAGCTGCCGTTTGACTGTCCAAGTCGTTTTAAAAGAAATGAAACATCAGATCACAGGCACCATCCTGCTTTTGTGCACGCCGTCTCCAAACACAAGAGCACCGAGCAACTTTGCGCGCACCAAGTGTTGCATCCTTCTGCTTGTGATTCGTTGACTCAGCGCTCCTGTCTTCCCTTTAAATTGCGTGCTGGGGGGTCAGTCCATTAGACAGACTGGCTGACTGGACGCGCTCCCCCACAAGGTGAAGTTTGCGTAAGGGGCTGTCACACCAGCTTAGGCTAAAGGAGAGCACGGGGTGCAGCGAGAGGCGCAGCAGACCCTCCACCGCTTGTCAAACCACTCTCATCAAATTGCAGTGCTGTGGAAAAATGTGCCGTTCGTGTGTGCGGTAGTACCGTTCACAACCACACGGTGGCTGTGTAGGTAAAGATACCCCACGGTTATTGTCGCGCAACAGGTGAGCGGCACAGCAGAGTGGGATACAGTTTTACGGCGCATTTACAGTTTAACAGCAAATACTAAAATGAGTCTAAAGTGTTAAATAGAAAATTACCCTACAGCCATGTAATGCCTGTGAAACAACTATAAGGTGTACACCCTGGATCCTGAAATTAAAAGTTGTAACAACCCATATTTGTTCCAGCCATTTACTAATCCAGCTGATTCTGATCAGCAGCTTTTGAAGGTGAAAGCAATGAGCTTATCTGCCCGGCCTTAAGAGCAGAATCGGCTGGGTTAGTGAATGGCTGAAACAAATTGTGATGTTGTGGAGAGAGGAATAATCAGGCCAAGCATTCACAGCAGACGAACTTTATTCACTCTCTCACATCTCTCAGAATCAGAAAACATTGACCTCATGCTGCAGGGCCTCTCCTTTATATTACAACCTCACACCCCCTGCTGCCTGAGGTTTTGCATCACAATTCATTCTCGCATCACAATTCCTATTGTCCCCCAGCCACTTAATCCCCATGCTCTTCTGGCAGAGGAATTTACTGCCTCTTCCTTCCTTCCAGTATGAGATGAATACCACAGCATGGGTCCTCCCATAATGTATCAAATATGATACATTTGCTATTGTGTGTACTATGGGTGGCGGCTCCACCTTTCCGGTTCCGCCGCCACCCTGGGTATATAAGGCGGATGCAGAAGAGGCACGGTCTCTTTACGGCCAGACCTCTTTCCTATACGAAAGCGCCTGTGTTATACTGTGAGTTCTTTAATAAACCTTCATTCTTCTGCACCTCCGGCCTCGTTATTGAAGTACGTGTTATGGACATAATATTTGGTGACGAGGATAAAAGTATGGATAAGGGAGTTTCTAGTATTCAGACATTTTTGGAGCTTCTGGGTGAACCACTGGTTCCCTGGGCGAGGTGGTATGCGGCATTCCAGAACTATTTAGTGGCTTTGAACCTCGGCGAATTAGAGAAACTGTGTGCAAGAGCGATTTTGGTCCATAATCTCGATATGGAGGGACAACGAATTCTCAGCACACTGGGTGAGAGTGACAGTTTTGATGACGTAGTCGGGCTAATGGTGTGCTACTTTCGTGCTCCGGAAAACATCATAGTCTGGAGGATTCAGTTTCAGCAACGCCACCAGCGGACTGGAGAGTTGGTGCAGCGATACGTCGCAGACTTGTGTCAGCTGGCTGGGGGATGACAGTTTGGAGCTTTGGAGGAAGAAATGGTCCGTGATCAGTTGGTGGAGCACACGCTATGTTCGGTGGCACGGTCAGGCTCCTCATGCACTCTGGTGAATTGACATTAGCCACGGCAGTTGAGATAGCTTAACAGTTTGAAGCAGCGGAAAAACTGTCCAAGGACCTCGGTGAGAGAACTTCGTTGAGGCATATGGAACCACAATTGGCGGTGCAGGCTGTGGACCCGGATAGCGACGACAGCGTGGATGAAGGTGAAGAATATGCTACAGCTATAAAAATTAGGTCTGCCCCGGAATTGCCAAAGTGTTCTGGCTGCAGGTCCACCAAGCACCCATGACAAGAGGAAACAACGTGATGAACAGGGACGGCTGCGAGTGGTGGCCGTTCTTGAGGATGGCTACCTCCAGTTGTCCGATGACTCATGGAGGCATCCCAACGAGCTGTGGCACATCAGTGATGGAAAGGAGGTGTCGAGACTCCGACATGGCTCATCTCCAGAGGCGAAGAGACGAAGACACTCTGGGCGGGACCCGCCAGACGGGTCTCCGGGGCGTGGCTTCTCTATTGGGACTGTATGGTAGCTAAGGGGACGATGTGTCAAACTGTATCGTGTTGTATTGCCTGAGCTACGTAGTCAATATGTTCCTTATTCTGAGTGCTATATAAGTTGCCCATGTACAAAACAAACAAACAAAAAAACCCTAAGTGATGTTTAAGATGTACATATTACTGTGTGGTTTGCTCGGATTATGGGGTGGTTTTGTTGGGTGTGTGGATAGCACTGTGTGGATGTAAATATTGACTGTTTGTTGGAGAAATGGGAATTTATCTGTTTGTACAAAAGTTCATGGGATTATTTTGTTATATATTAGGAACACGCCAGCTTCTTTTTTTTAATGGACTATTTTTATGTGGATAAAGACGGCAGTCTAGCCGTGTGGAGGTCCACCTGTCCCCCTCTAGTTTTAGTTGTTTTGTGTGCATGGATAGGCCTATATACGCATATGTTTTGTTCTTTGTTAGTGTGTGATTCGGGTTACAAATTTGGGAGGGTCTAATTGGTGTGTTTTGGACTTTCTACGGGGGGGGAGGGTGATGTATCAAATATGATACATTTGATATTGGGTGTACTATGGGTGGCGGCTCCACCTTTCCAGTCCACCTCCGGCCTCGTTATTGAAGTACGAGTTATGGACATAACACAAATGTGGCTTAAGAATTTTTTTTCTTTAACTTTCTGGAACCAGGATTTTACACCTTCGTCTATAATAAAACTGATATTACCTCCTACACCTTTTCTCACACCTTTCCTTTACAAATTATCTACTGTTTAAATTTGTTACTGTAAATGTTGACAGTATTTATGAAAATTATCACACATTTAGTGAGAAGTAAATAATCACATACAGAAGATACATCTCGTCTCACCCTTACCAAAGGTTACTAAAGCCACTTTTCCACTAATACCTACTTAGCCCTACTTGCCTCGACTCAACACAGTTTGTAGGGTTTTCCATTAGTGACTGGTACCTGCCACCAAGTACTTTTTTGGGACCTACTTCAGTGAGGTTCCAACTATGCTGAGTTGAGCTGAAAATGTGATGTCAACAGACTGCCAGCCACTGGTTGGTCAAGGCGTGCGGTCAGGGGTTATTGTTATGTCTATATATGGAGCCAAGGACGAGGCCAGGTATCGAATGGAACACAGGTTTATTAGGGAGGCACTATACAGTATAGGCACAACCGTCAGGCAGAAGAGGTGGCAAAGAGACCGCTCCTCCTGCCCACTGCCCTCTTATAGCCATGGGTGGTGACAGAACTGGAAGGTGGAGCCGCCACCCGTATCTCACAAATAAGAGCCTAAATTATACACAACATTCTCCCCCCCTTCAAAAAGTCCAAAACACACGTACACAATTCATACCCACCCCAATTTAGGACCTGAATCACACACTAAAATGACGAAAACAATATATCGTAAGTGGCCTAACACATTCACACCAAAACAACTAACTCTAGGGGGGACGGGTGGACTGCCGTCCTACCCCCACACGGCCAGGTGGATTATTCTGCTGCAGATACTAAATAAGAAAAGAGTCCATTTATAAACTAAAATAACTGTCGTGTTCCTAAACTAAAATAAAATACACAAAATAATCCCAAACTATATACGCACTAATACACCAAACACATGCACAATAATTAAACTATATACACATGGCTGAAGGATAAATAAGCCCCCCCCCCCCCCCCAGACTGTCCTTCCATCAGTCTGCCCCTGGAAGTGGACTGCCTACCGGGCTGCAGCAAGTTGCCTCGGCACCAGTGCGGCTCCTCTTCTTCACCACTGGATGTTTCACTCGTCCAGGCCCACCACTCACAGTCTCCTCCCGGACACGCTGCAGCTCGCTTGGGTGCCCCCACGAACCGTCCAACAGCTGGGGAGAAGCGTCCCCCCGTCTGGCCACAACACAGAGCCATTCCTGGTGCTCCTCCACCTGCCGTTTGGTCCTGAACTTCCGTGATTTCACCACTCCCCGAGCCTGAATCCAATCCGCGGCTCCCAGAGGGATTTTGTTTGGCTCACAGTGTTTCTGCTTGGCACGCCACTCTACTGTGCCAGCCGATCCTGCCCCGACCTCTTTTAACTTTGCCGCCGCCATCACCGTTGTGACCCCTTGTTCACTGGTACCTTCCAACCGAAATCCGGGAACAGATGGAGCCAGCCACTCAGCGCCACCCACCGTCACAGGCATCCCACCATGCCGCCCAGTTCTCTCATCCAGGGCTACTTGGGCTCTGGCACAGGAACCCTCCTGTGATGGCCCTGGGTGATATTGGTCTTGCTCACTCTCCAGGGTGCCAGAACATGCTGTTCCTCCGATCCAGGATTGTGCACCAACAACTCACAAGCCCACAACTTCTCCAGCTTCCCAAAGTCCAGTGCCACCATGTACGTCTGGAAAATGGTGCACCACCTTGGCCAGGGGACCGGTGGCTCGCCAGAGAGCTCCAAAAATGGCCGAATTACAAACCCACACGCTTCCATACCTTGTTTTAATATCCACGTTGCCAAATGTTATGACTATATATGAAGCCAAGGACGAGGCTAGGTGTCAAACTTAGTGATGGGACAGCAGGTTCCGGAGCTTTGAGGGTGCTCCGAGCTTATCCAGGAAATATTTGGCGAAGCGCGTTTCGAGGCATGTATTGCTGACGTATGTGTTGATGTCATACCACGTGACTGAGTCAAGAAGCCATTCATGATTTTGCACGCGACGTGAAATAAAATGAGCAGTGATACACAATGGAAATCCCCATCCCTCTCGTTTTGTGCTGTCGACGTTTGACTGTGTAAAGGATTTGTCACAGCCAATTTTCAGATGGAGGCAGCACCAAAAACATGGACTTCTCCCGTCTGGGAACATTTTGAGCATATTTCTCTCACTGATGTTTTTTCCACAAATAGTGGATATTTATTGGAACTGAGGTGATGGTTTAGTGGTAAAGCATCTTGCTCTACAAGCAGGAGCATTGAGTTTGAATCCCAGCTGGGTCATCCTTGTAATTTTATTTTTATTTGAAAGGTGAAGTGTCTGTTGTGTTTCATAGAGATTGGATCATTATTACTTATCATTATGCTGAGGCACTATTGCCATTGTGCCCTGCATGAGCATAAGGCCAGAGTTGAATATACTGGGAAAGACAGTATAAGACTGTTGAAAATTTATTATTTCTTAATAAAAATGGATAAGTAGCACAAGCACATTCACTGTAGTCACCTCAGTTTTATTATTTCTTTTTTCCCTTATGATCATTGATATTTCTTAAAAGACAGTGCATTTACTGAAATGAAAAAATACACAAACCAGTAACAACTTTGTAAAAATCCGCATGTTGTATACGTTTTGTCCCCTAGGTGGCCTAGTCGAGAAAATGAAGTTTCACATGAGGCCTCGCCTATATGAGCCATTTTGATGAAAGGCCTCAAGTCCTCCAGAAAGCCTCATCTGGCCATCACTAGTCAAACTGAACACAGGTTAATTAGGGAGGCACACTATACGGTATAGGCACAACCATCAGGCAGAAGAGGTGGCAAAGAGACGGCCTCTCCTGCCCACTGCCCTCTTATAACCACGGGTGGTGGAGGAACCGGAAGGTCAAGCCACCACCCGTACCTCACAAATAAGAGCCTAAACTATACACAACAGTTATCATGAAAAAATTAAAAAAAAATTACAAATATATTATAATTTGTCTTGTATGTCTAAATTTAATTTCTGAATGATTCCAGTCATTTCAACAATGTTTATATCGGAGCGGTGGCCTAGACGTAGAGCATCCGCCCCACAACCAGAAGGTCGGGGTTCAAGTCCTGGCCAGGTCCTGCCAAAGACCATATAAAAATGGAACTTCCTGTCGTCCAGCTTGGTGCTCAGCAAAAATTAAGTGGAGGAGGGAAATGTGGGCGGTAGTGGCTCAGGAGGTAGAGTGGGTCATCTAATAACCAGAGGGCTGGAGGTTTGAATCCCGCTCTCCTCAGACATCCTGCCATTGTTTCCCTTGACAAGACACTTTACCCACCTTGCCTCCAGTGTCCACGACACTGGACATAAATGTGCACAAATGGTCAGAGAGGCTGTTGTCATGGATTGGTAGCCACGTTTCCGTCAGTCTGTCCCAGGGCAGCTGTGGCTACAGTAGTAGATTACCACTACCATTGCCTGTGAAGTGAATCAATAATGTTTCTGTTGTGTCCATAATTGGGTAAAGACGAATACACAACTGATGCAGTTAACGGAGCTTTATTGCAATACTGGTTATATACACAAATAGGCTTACGGCACTCGCCTGCCTGCCAGGTGGCTCTCACGACGAAAGAGGCAGAGCCTCTTCTGCCCACCCCAGTCTAACCCATGTCCAACCTGGCCGCCATCTTGGTAATACAGCCTATTTACATACACAACATTTCCCGCCCTTCAAAAAAAAAAAAAAAAAGCCAAGCACACAGATAGCCCACCCAAATTTGCTTCCCGATTCACGCACTAAAATAAAGCAGTCACAGAAACAAATAAACCTCCTATCCATGCACACAACGAAAACTGGGGGGTAGACTGCCAGCACCCCCACACGACTGGGCGGATTATTTTGCCGCCAAACACTTAGAACAAAATAAAGCCGTGTTTGTAAGCTAAAACAACCCCAGAACAGCTCCACATAAAAGACATACAAAATTACAAAACACACATAGACTGCTAGCGGCCTCCCCCCACCAACACTTACCCCCACAGTGGGTACATCATACTACATTCAACGTTGGGTATGTAAATCTGCACAAATGGACACTTTAAACGGAGTAAGCACACCCCACCACCCCAAACTTGGGCATTAAGACTAACACGTCAGTAAAATCCAGTTTCAGCATATATCAGTTCTACACATCATCCAACCACTGCCATTGAGCCAATAAAATCCCACATTCACAATATAAATCTTTAAAATTTTGCTCACGGGTATCATTAGCCACTCTATTCAGCACATTTCACTCTTCATTCTTCCTTTTTTTTTTTTTAATTAAACCGGGGTACCACATCAGCAGTAAAATAAACACATCAGGACTAGAGTAAAAGCACATATAAACAATAAACAGAAAATAAAGACAAAACAACACTCTGTCCTTTTTTTTTTTTTTTTTTTAAATTACTTATTTTGCACCCGTAGGTAGATTTGTTTTGCAGTCTGGTGACAAGCCACCAGCTGCCGGTCGCTGCGTGCGCAAGCGCCCCTTAACTCCCTAACCTGCATGTTTTTGGCATGTGGGAGGAAACCGGAGAAATCCCGGAGTAAACCCACGCAAACACGAGGAGAACATGCAAACTCCACACAGATCACTGTTGGCCGGGGGCAGAGATCGAACCCACGATCTCACGGTCCCCGCGATCCCCCGGCCAAGGGTAAAACTGTGCTGCCACAGTGCTAACCACTGTGCCACTGTGCTTTGACGGGTCCTTCTCCAACCGCTTCCGTCTTTTGACCTTGGGGCTCCCACTGCGTCGCTTCTTCTCCTCCACTTGACGTAACTTGTTCAGGTGCCTCCAGGTCTGGTCAGACAAGCGTAGATACCCATCACTCCGAGCAGCCTCCACCCGGAACTGTCTCCGCTCATCGCGCCACTCGCGCAAACCGTGATCCCTTCTCATCTGGGCTGCACCATGTCTCCAACTCGCAGGGAAGCCTGTTACTTCATCAGGTCACCTTGGGTATGACTGGTCTCCGCCACTGATCTGGTCCACTCGCGGGTCCGGTCCATGTCATCCATTGTAGACCATTTTCCCGAGTGATTTATCCACACGCTCTCTGGTCTCGCCCCTTCAGCATCCGACGTGGACACCTCGTCCTTAAAGGCCGCCCCTGGGGTCCCATCGTGCTGTCCCGCACCCTCATCCAGGGCAACAGAAAGAGCAACATCGGGTCCATCCCGAGGCAGCGTCGCGTGGCGCCAAACTTGCTCTCCCTCATTACTCATGTCCAGCCAGTCCGATTCCCTCACTTCCACGTCATCCACCACTGGAGTCGGTCGGCTCCACAGTCCGCAGCCCGACCACCCCTCACCCGACACATTGGCAATGGAGAAACCCAGGCTATAAAAGAGATTACACCCCATGATGTTAACCCCCGCAGTGGTGACGTGAATGCGGGCCTGGGGCACAACAACAGTCTTATAATTGGCTTCCATCTCCACAAACCCCAAAACTGCCAGTCTGTTCCATTCGTAGCCATAATAGTCTCTTCCTTGTTGTTTTTATCTGTCGGTGGGGAAACAAACTATTCATGGTCGTCAGGTTCAACACGGAGATAACTGCTCCAGTGTCCACCAGCAGTGGAACCTCGACGACATCGAGCATGACATTGCACCCAATACTCCACATGGTCCCCGGGGAGACCGTGTGCACTACTGTTGGAGTCTTCTGCACAGCACCTGGTTCCTTCCTACGGCTCCTGTGTTGGAAGTTAGCGCATGCCCTGGCAAAGTGGTCCAACAAACCCCACTTGTCACAATGCTTTCCTTTCATCAGGCACACACTAGCCTTATAGTGGTGAACAGGGGACCCACAACCGTAACAACGTGGTGTACCTGGGGCGGACCTTATTTTAACAACGGAGGCATACACATCCTCTCCGACATCACCATCACAAGGGTCCAAAAACAGTGCCTCAGCGCAAGACTCATCCTCACCCAGAAAAGCCCCTTCAGGAAGGCCTCTCATGATGTCTCGATGCCTCGAACCGTTGGGTGAGCTCGATAGCCGTGGCCAATGTCAACTTTCCTGGATAGGCCAAAAGTTTGGACCGGGCCGCTGTGCAGCAGATGTGCTCTGCCAGCTGGTCCCTAATCATCTCATCTTCCAGGCATCCGAAACCACATCCCTTCGCCAGCTCCCCGAGATCGTCTATGAACTTCATCACTGGTTATCCCAACCGCTGGTGGCGCTGTCGAAACTGGATGCACTGGACTGTGACGCTTTCCGGTGTGCAAAAATGGCGCACCATCAACTCCACAGCGCCATCAAAGCTATCAGCCTCCCTAGGTTCGCCAGTATTCTCTGCCCCTCAGTGCCCAAATTATGGACTAACACAGCCCTCGTGCGAAGCCTCTCACACTCGCCAAGGTTCAGAACTACGAGGTAGTTGGTAAAAGCAGTGAACCAATGAGGCCACGGCATGGGCAGCCTGCCCGGGGCCTCCAGAAATGGCAGAAAATTAGCAATGAACCTTTCCATTCCCGCTTTTACCTCGTTGCCAAATGTTGTGTCCATAGTTGGGTAAAGACGAATACACAACTAATGCAGTTAACGGAGCTTTATTACAATATTGGTTATATACACAAATAGGCTTACGGCACTCGTCTGCCTGCCAGGTGGCTCCCACGACAAAAGAGGCAGAGCCTCTTCCGCCACTTCCTTTTTACCCTGAGTGGCGTCACCACCGGAAACCGGTAGTTAGCCACCCCGATCTAACCCATGTCCAACCCGGCCGCCATCTTAGTAATACAGCGTATTTACATACACAACAGTTTCCACTGTAAAGCGTCTTTGAGTGTCTATCAAAAGCGCTATATAAATCTCTGCATTATTATTATGTTTATATATTTAAAATCACTGAATCTGTGCATTTCCTGTTCAAATACAATGAAGAGAGGCCAGGTGATGCAGCAGCAAATGCAGCCTCAAAGGATTGCACAATTCTTCACAGCCCAGTTAGAGCTCATGCAAGATGTGCGCTCCCAGTGACAGCTCTGTGTATGCCAAAAATGTAATCTTTGTAGGAGCTTTTACTGTGTGTCCTCCTTTTCCATAGCCTACAGTGCATCTGGAAAGTATTCACAGCGCTTCACTTTTTCCACATTTTGTTATGTTACAGCCTTTTTCAAAAAATGATTAAATTCATTTTTTCCCTCAAAATTCTACACACAATACCCCATAATGACAATGTGAAAAAGTTTTTTTTTTTTTTAAATTTTGCAAATTTATTAAAAATAATAAAAAAACAACAACTAAGAAATCACATGTACATAAGTATTCACAGCCTTTGCCATGAAGCTCAAAACTGAGCTTAGGTGCATCCTGTTTCCACTGATCATACTTGAGATGTTTCTACAGCTCAATCTCAGGGACTACAGATGTAAATTAGTGAGAACGCTATAATCTGGTACAGAGCATCTTTACCCTGTGTTTAATGTTTTTTCTGTACATGGTCTCTGATAAATAAATCAATAAATTAAAACTAAATTGGAGTCCACCTGTGGTAAATTCAGTTAATTGGACATGATTTGGAAAGGCACACACCTGTCTATATAAGGTCCCACAGTTGACAGTGCATGTCAGAGCCCAAACCAAGCATGAAGTCAAAGGAATTGTCTGTAGACCTCTGAGACAGGATTGCCTTGAGGCACAAATCTGGGGAAGGGTGCAGAAAAATTTCTGCTGCTTTGAAGGTCCCAATGAGCACAGTGGCCTCCATCATCCGTAAATGGAAGAAGTTCAGAACCACTAGGACTCTTCCTAGAGTTGGCCGGCTGTCTAAACTGAGCGATCAGGGAAAAGGGCCTTAGTCAGAGAGGTGACCAAGAACCCGATGGTCACTCTGTCAGAGCTCCAGCATTCCTCTGTGGAGAGAGGAGAACCTTTCAGAATGACAACCACCTCTGCAGCAATCTACCAATCAGGCTTGTATGGTAGAGTGGCCAGATGGAAGCCACTCCTTAGTAAAATGCACATGGCAGCCCACCTGGAGTTTGCCAAAAGGCACCTGAAGGACTCTCAGACCATGAGAAACAAAATTCGCTGGTCTGATGAAACAAAGATTGAACTCTCTGGCGTGAATGCCAGGTGTCATGTTTGGAGGAAACTAGGCATCGCTCATCACCAGGCCAATACCATCCCTACAGTGAACCATGGTGGTGGCAGCATCATGCTGTGGGAATGTTTTTCAGTGGCAGGAACTGGGAGACTAGTCAGGATAGAGGGAAAGATGAATGCAGCAATGTACAGAGGCATCCTGGATGAAAACCTGCCCCAGAGCGCGCTTGACCTCAGACTGGGGCGACAGTTCATCTTTCAGCAGGACAACAACCATAAGCACACAGCCAAGACATCAAAGGATTGGCTTCAGGACAACTCTGTGAATGTCCTTGAGTGGCCCAGCCAGAACCCAGACTTGAATTCAATTGAACATCTCTGGAGAGATCTGAAAATAGCTGTGCACCAACGCTTCCCATCCAACCTGATGGGGATTGAAAGGTGCTGCAAAAGGGAATGGGTGAAACCGCCCAAAGATAGGTGTGCCAAGCTTGTGGCATCATATTCAAAAAGACTTGAGACTGTAATTGCTGCCAAAGGTGCATCAACAAAGTATTGAGCAAAGGCTGTGAATACTTACAGTATGTACGTGTGGTTTCTTAGTTTTTATTTTTAATAAATTGGCAAAAATCTCAAAAAAACACTTTTTCACATTGTCACTATGAGGTATTGTGTGTAGAATTTTGAGGAAAAAATGAATTTATTCCATTTTGGAATAAGGCTGTAACATAACAAAATGTGGAAAAAGTGAAACGCTGTGAATACTTTCCGGATGCACTGTATGCAATGTATTTAACGTGTGTGTATAACATATTTAATCATCTTAATCTGACATAAAACTTTAGTTAAAAATCACGGTCAGAGGCTGCACAGTACTGTTGCTCCAGTGAGGGGTGACGTGCTTGAGCACCATAGTCATAGGAGTTTGTCCCAGTTTGTATTTGTTGCTCTTCTTATACACTGAGGCTAAGCATCAAATTAGCTAAAGATAAAATCAGAAAGTCAAGTGTATTGAGTACTCTGTTTGTGCTTATATTTTACACAGACTGAAAATGGAAGAATTTATAGCTAAACTTAAAAAAAAAAAAATATTCCCAGAATTGGACTTTCAGTCAAAACTGGCAGTAATCTCGATTGAGACAGAGAGACTTTTAAAACTAAAAGAAGACAAGGAGGACTTTCACAACAAAGTCATTGAGATTTTTGTCCAGAGGGATAGGCAGATGGATTTCATTTACAAGTAAAGGTAAGACCATGCATACTTGTTTTGTATACTTGAATTTGTATTGAATTGTGGAGCTACAGGGTGCACAGCAAATGTGCTCTTTGAGCCACTACAATTTTAGTTCTTCCTTGGCCTGAAACAAGTAGATCTATTGGCTTCCAAAATTTGTCTGTAAAATAACTTAATACATTTTATTTGTGTAGCCAAGGGTCTTTGCACTTTGTTTATATTCAGGAGAGTTGAATGAAATGAAAACATGGAGGCATGGAGTTAGTTAGGAGAACTTTAACTTCTTTTCGACAAAACAAAAGCAGCTGGAGTGTTCTGCTTCTTCCTTTCACAATAAAAGCTCTAGACATGCATTGCAGAACTGAACTTAAATTCACTGCACATTGTGGACTCACTGGTGGCTGGGCGTATGACCAAGATTTCTGATGTAATCACTATTGTGGGGAGGCCAGGTCAATCGATGGCTGACCTATGACACAGATGGTTGTTGGCGATGACAAGCTGGAAGTGGTGGCATCTTTCTGCTACCTGGGTGAAATGCTCTCTGCTGGTGGTGGATCTGAGCTTGCCACCATCAACAGATGCCAGGCTGCCTGGAACAAGTTCAGGCAGGTGCTTCCAATTCTCGAGACCTGCTGGCTCCCACCAACCTCAAAAGGCCGTATCCAGGGTTTCCTCTGGTAACATTTCTCGGTGGCAGCCCGCCGCACCAGAAATTTTACTGCCGCACCAAGGAGATATGAATTTTTTAAGAAAAATATATATTGTGGAGAGCGTGGAAAGATGAGGCTGAGTCTATTTCTCAAATCAAGTTTATTCACGTATCTCCAACATCCTCTCAATAGAAAGAGAAAGCATCCCCCCACATCTGTCCATTTTATACCCCAGGACATCAAAGCACACAGTCACATTGTCTTTTAATCCCAAGACACAATACATCTTCTTCCAGGTCTTCTCCCCTCCACCCAACGTCACCGGTGGTCAGGAAATCCCCCAAGGCCATCTCTTTACATAACAAGGATCACATTTCACATCCTCCTGTCATCCCTAGGAGACTCAGTCCTATTGTTCATTCTGAGACGTGAAGCAACAGTAATATACATTTGAAGTCTATGAAACTCATATATGTGTCCCACATGACCCCCCCCAAACGTCTAAGATGAAACAATATAACACAGTCTGCATATCATAATAAAATCACAAAAAATCAGTCCACATGCTGCTTGGGCTTCAATCGTCTGCTGTACTTGCTGTAAGCGGGCTTTACCACTCCTGCGGCGCCATCCTGCTGGGGGGGCTGCTGTCTGGGGGTGAGAACTGTTAGTCAATCCCTGTGGGAGCTCTGGGGAAAGCTCCCTAGGGGGTCTGCCGCGCCGAGGGGCCCTCGCCAACTGCACAGCTTCATCAGCCATCACAAAAGCGGGTTTGAGCCTGTTTATGCCAATCACTTTCTTTCTGCCCCCCAAATCTAGCAAAAAGTGTTTATCGCCCGTTTCCAGCATTCTAAATGGTCCATCATAAGGTGGTCGCAAGTTTGGGCGATGGGCATCATGTCTGACAAAAACAAACTCCGCATTTTTTAAAGCCTTAGGCACAAAAATGCACGGAAAACTGTGATGAACGGGGCCAGGAAGCGTGCTCGATCCCGTGTCACTCTGCAACAGCTGAGCAGGGGAGCGCTCTGGTGCAGGATTAACTGTGAGAAACTCGCCGGGCAGCCGGAGTGGCTGCGCAAAAACTAACTCGGCTGGGGAGGCTTTTAAATCCTCTTTAGGTGCAGAACGCAACCCCAATAAGACCCATGGTAGCCTGTCCACCCAATTTGCATCTGTAAGCGACGCTCTGAGGGCTGCTTTCAATGACCTATGGAAACGTTCGCATAAACCATTAGCCTGCGGGTTGTACGCAGTAGTGCGGTGGATCATTACCCCCAGGCTGCGGGGCATTGCTGACCAAAGCTCGGAAACAAATTGAAGACCTCTGTCGGACGTAATATCCGACGGAGCTCCAAAACGCGCTACCCATGCTGTTAAAAATGCGCACGCCACCTCCTCGGCTGTGGTTGATGCCAGTGGAACCACTTCCGGCCAACGCGTGGTGCGGTCCACCATTGTCAAAAGGTGTGTGCACCCCTGTGACGGCGGGAGGGGGCCTACGAGGTTGACATGCACATGATCGAACCTCTTAGCCGGGATGTGAAACGGCTCCAAGGGAGCTCTCGTGTGTTTGTGTACCTTGGCTCGTTGACAAGCCAGGCAGGCTGCTGCCCACTCCTTAACCTGTTTGCGCAGGCTCGGCCATACAAATTTCTCTCCTACCATTTTGACCGACGCGCGCACCCCCGGGGGCGCCAGAGAATGTATCGAGTCAAAAACGCGGCGGTGCCACATGGTCGGCACCACCGGACGCGGTCGTCCCGTGGAGACATCGCAGATTAGGGGGGGCATACCATTTTGCAGCACCCTGTTCTCCAGCCTTAACCCTGTTGGTCCAGACTGGAGTGCGCACACATCCGCGTCGCTAACCTGATCCGCGGCCATGGCTGCATAATCTATCCCTACGCGGACTGGGGCCGCGTGCACTTCCACGCCGCTAGTCTGCTCCGCGGCCATGGCAGCATAATCTACCCCTACACGGACTGGAGTAGCTACAGCGCGCGAGAGACAGTCTGCCACTGCATTTAGTTTACCCGCTACGTGTTGAATATCGGTAGTAAACTCTGAGATTGCAGCCAGCTGCCTCTGCTGCCGGCCTGACCACGGTTCTGAAACCTTGGCCATCGCAAAAGTCAGCGGCTTGTGGTCGATGAACGCAGTGAAACGGCGCCCTTCCAGCCAGAACTGGAAGTGGCGAATGGCCAAGTGGAGCGCTAACAACTCCCTGTCGAACGCGCTGTATTTTCGCTTGGTATCGCGCAAAGTCCTGCTGAAAAAGGCGAGCGGTTGCCAAGCCCTGGCAACCTGCTGCTCCACGACCGCCCCATGGCCACATCTGACGTGTCAGTAGTGAGTGCTATGCGGGCCGTTGGGTCTGGATGTGCTAACAACGCCGCGTTTGCCAGGGCTGTTTTGACCTCCGAGAATGCCCGCTCCGGGGACCATTCGATTTTATTTGTGGGTTTTTGTTTTTTAAGCGTGGCATACAGTGGTTGCATGAGCTGCACTGCGCGGGGGAGGAAACGGTTATAAAAATTCACCATTCCCAAAAACTCCTGTAACGCTTTGACCGTTTGTGGCTGGGGAAAATTTGTTACTGCACGCACTTTGTCAGGCAGAGGAACCGCTCCTTCTGGGGAGATGCGGTGCCCCAAAAAGTCAATCTGTGTCACCCTGAACTGACACTTCGCTGGGTTGATTATTAACCCGTGCTCTCCCAACCTCCGGAAAACTGCCGTGAGGTGATTTTTCGTGTTCGTCTTCGGACGCGCTGGCTACCAAAATGTCGTCCAGGTAGACGAACACGAAGGGGAGATCGCGCAACACCGCGTCCATCATATGTTGGAACTTCTGCGCGGCACCTTTAAGCCCAAACGGCATGCGCCAAAACTCAAACAAGCCAAATGGAGTTATTACCGCTGGTTTGGGTATGTCCGCGCACTGGGACTTGATGGTACCCACGAACTAAGTCTATCTTGGAAAAAACGCGCGCCCCCGCCAAATGGACAGAAAAATCTTGGATATGCGGGATTGGGTAGCGGTCGTGCGCTGTAGCGTTGTTTAACCTGCGGAAATCACCGCAAGGTCGCCACGAGCCGTCAGCTTTAGGGACCATATGAAGTGGGGAAACCCATGGGCTTTTCTAACGTCTAATGATGCCCAACTTTTCAAGGTTGGCGAACTCCTAGCGCACTATGATCAGTTTAGCTGCATCCAAGCGCCGAGCTTTTGCAAAAACGGGAGGACCGGTGGTAGTAATAAAATGTTCCACTCCGTGTTTAGCGACGGCTGCTGAAAATGTGGGAACCGTGAGTGCTGGAAACTGAGTGAGGAGGGTGTGGAACTTACCACTTGCCGTAGCGATGTTGGCTTGTGCTATGGGCGGGGTCACTCGGGCTGCACAGGGAATAGAGTAAAAAGAAAGTGCATTAACCAAGCGTCTATTAGGAAGATCAACCAACAAATCATGTGAACACAGAAAATCAGCCCCTAACATGTTGAAGCTCACCGCAGCTATAACAAAAGTCCACTCAAATGTACGACCGTGTAGGGACAGGAGCAGAGTCTTCTCACCGAAGGTCTTAATGCTCGAGCCGTTCGCTGCCGATGCTCCATGACTCCTGGGGCCTGCCAGCCGGTCAGCATAGGTGGGCGTGATGAAACTCACTTGGGAGCCTGTGTCCACGAGGAATTGCCTCCCCAAACGCGCATCCGTCAAGTAGAGCAGCTTGTTCTGTTCCCCGAGGGCCGCGGCTGCTACCGACCCCCGGCTCTGGCGTTTCCCGAGCTCTTGAACTGACACGGTGGTATACACTTGCGTGCCCTCTCTGCAAAGCGGCGATGGTAAAAACAGAGGTCGTCTCCTTCGCGATGTTTGGCCTTCACCGCCGCCGTCGTCGGTGGGTCTGTCTCCACCGCCTCTGGCCCCCTGCCATCCCCGGCCGTCGCGCCAAGGTCTGTCGCTGCTGCGGTGGCCACGCGCCGTCTGCTGGCGTTGAGAATCCGCTGTGCCTCCTGGGCCAGCGCGCGGAAGTCCCACCGGGCCAACAACTGTGAACTGGCCAGGGTCGCTCTCGTCTCTGACGGTAGGGTTCCCAGGAAAATGTGGGTGAAAAGGAAATCGTCGTCGTCTGAGCCTCTCAGCCTCAGCATGTCCTCCATCAGGTCGACGGGTGTGCTATCTCCCAAGTCGTTCAGGGCCAGGAGTCTCTCCGCTCTCTCCTGGGCTGAGGGAGTGAAACGCTGGATGAGCGCAGCCTTCAACCCGCCGTATTTGTCGTCGGCAGGTGGGTGCTCCACCAGGCTCTGCACATGTCGAGCCGTGCGGTTGTCGAGCTTGGCAATAACGTGGTAGAATTTCGTGTCATCTGCCGTTATTCCCCGGAGAGCGAACTGAGCTTCGGCCAAGTGGAACCAGGAGCACGGGTTGTCCTGCCAGAAGTCTGGTAGCTTGACTGAGACTGCGTTCGCCTGGCTGGTTCCTGGCGAGTCCGGCTCGGGGGAATTTCTTCCGCTCATGATACGTCTTCGGGTCACCAGTGTGGAGAGCGTGGAAAGATGAGGCTGAGTTTACTTCTCAAATCAAGTTTATTCACGTATCTCCAACATCCTCTCAATAGAAAGAGAAAGCATCCCCCCACATCTGTCCATTTTATACCCCAGGACATCAAAGCACACAGTCACATTGTCTTTTAATCCCAAGACACAATACATCTTCTCCCAGGTCTTCTCCCCTCCACCCAACGTCACCGGTGGTCAGGAAATCCCCCAAGGCCATCTCTTTACATAACAAGGATCACATTTCACATCCTCCTGTCATCCCTAGGAGACTCAGTCCTATTGTTCATTCTGAGACGTGAAGCAACAGTAATATACATTTGAAGTCTATGAAACTCATATATGTGTCCCACAATACAGACTTTCCGCAAGCGCGCACACGAACAATGTGCGTGGCCGTCATCCGCGCGGAGTTTAGAAACGCCCCGCCCATGCGGATTTTCCAGTCAGTCAGCAAGCAGTGTCTCGCTAAGCGCGACTGTCCGACAGAAACACGAGTTTGTTAAAGTACTTTAAACGCAGAAAAAAATCATTAGAGGTATGTAAGCACTGGAGGTATTTATTATGGTTTTAACCCGCTGGAAATGGGAGCAATAATGGAAGAGTCGCTTAGCTAAGAGAAGTGGTTAGAATTCATATGCAGCCGGCTTCATATGAAGGGAAAGGCAAGGGACTGATGAATTGCTGAGGATATATTTCACCAGCCACTACAATATTATGTTATGTTCTGTAGGAATTGCAGGAATGAAGAGACTGGCAATTTCTCTCTTTTCTTGCACGAGAAGGCGTGCCGTTTTTATTCTCCAGTGGCAGTGACAAAAAGCAACAGCTAAAAACGCTAGCTCTCTTTTCACTCTAAACTGAGGTCCTTCAGCGGCTGCCTAGAGAGGTGCCTGATGAGAAAGCTTCAGAGCACAACTATAACTGCCTAAACAGATCATTCTGTGCATGAACACATATTGTGGTGAATTATGTCTTCAGAGTCCGCTACAGTTCCCTATTATGTACCTGGCAGCTTAAGATGACCGAAATTCACAAAGTCAATGATTTTAATCCATAGATATAGAACCCTAGATTGGCAGCGCTGGCCAGTCCGTGGTCGCAGAAGCGTGACCCGCGTCCGCCATCTTGGTACAGGATATCTGTAGCACATCCCTGTGGTCCAGTGCAGACACCTGCTTGGGTCATTCTCCTTTGTTAAACGTTTGACAGGCTTCAGTGAACATGTTTACAACACAGTACAACACAGCGCATAGTGGTTTACTTTCAGCATAATCTGCATAAATATTAGGTGTTTAAGAGCTTCATAATTATTAAATTATGCCTTTTTGCAGTGTCTCAATCAAGAACTGTCAAATGAGCTGAAAAAAAAGTTACCATACCCCCTGATACCATACCCGGTTCCGCCGGACCGGCGGCGCCACACGAGTTGGCTGCCTGTTGCAACAGCCTTTTTTTTTTTATCTTCCTTCTTCTTTCTACACCTTTCACTCTGTATATATATCACGGACGCACGGATCACCCCGGGGGTCTCCCGGGTCGGCGGACGGAGCCACGGTTTGCAGCGGGAGACGTTACAGCGGGGAGGAGCTAGTGCTAGCTAGCACTTGGCCGCCGCCCGGTGCTAATGGGAAACTCGACATACCGGGAGCTGTAGCGAAAATGACGCGGGTGCCGGGCTGGAGTTTAGGCGGCGTGAAAGAAATATAAGACAGAATAATAAAGAGCGATGGCAAGAACCAAGCAGACCGCCCGTAAAATCTACTGGAGGAAGAAGCCGCCCCCCCCCCCCCCCCCCCGCAGGAGACAGCTAGCCACCAGGGCTGCTCGGAGAGGTGCTCCGGCCACCGGCAGAGTGAAGAAGCCTCGCCGTCACAGGCCTGTGGCTCTGAGAGAGATCTGTCGCTGCCAGAAATCCACGGAGCTGCTCATCCGTAAGCTGCCCGTCCAGCGCCTGGTGAGGGAGATCGCTCAGGACTTCAAGACCGTCCTGCGTTTCCTGAGCTTCGCCGTCATGGCTCTGCAGGAGATCAGCGAGGCCCACCTGGTGGTCTCTTCTTCGCTAAGGGGGTCACCATCATGCCCAAAGACTTCCAGCTGGCCCGCTGCATCCGCGGAGAGAGAGCTTAGACTTTCTGCTGCACATTCACCAGCCATAATGCTCTGCACTGTGTGTCTATATATATATACATTTATAGTAATATGGACATATGTTTACTAGATGTTGTTTTTTCTTGCCTTCTGATTGTTGCTCTGAGTGTTGCTATCCCTATGCTGTTGCAATCCTGGAATTTCCCCATTGTGGGACTAATAAAGGCTTATCTTATCTTATCTTATATGTAAACTTTGAAATAAATAAAGAGAATAAAAAATTACAAATCAATTATTCAAGTTTCTTCATTTAACTAGACAGACATTATACACTCCCCCCCATCTACCTGGATCTGTATAGCAGTTGTTTAAAATCAATTTGAAATTCTTATTGATTTTAGGCCCACATAACAAATTTATACAATACACCAATGTTCATTACAAATTTATTAAATTTATTGCATAGAATAATGCACTCAACATGAAAGCAGCAAGCTCATATTAATCAATTGCAAAGTGAGGTGAAGTGTTAACTGAATCAAAACACAGTTTAAAGCAGTAGATGTAGGCTTTATAAATTTAACCCAGATCCAGGTCAAGAATTCGGGCAATATAGAACATGTATATAGGCTTATATATTAATGCGGTAGACATGTACATTTATTTGCATACATACATGAAGGACTAGGCCTATAGGCCCTATTGATTTAAAAGTACTAGTGCTGAAAAAATTGAAGCTGAAAAATTGATATAATATATACCTTGTAGCTGAACACAGACCTGTTGCTCACTCTTCTGAGAACGCCACAGATCAACTTTAAAGACCACTGTTATATAATTCTTCCTCTTGTAGTGGAAACTAAGGTGATATGCATAATAATAGTAAGTTAACATACATAATAACAATATTACATGATCTGCAAATGGTAAAAGGTAGCAACTTACACATGGAAAGTGTGTCCATTTCCCTTCCTCTGCACATTCCTACAAGTTGCATGTGCACACTGTCTCGGCATCTCGGAAGCCTTGGCAAAAGGGAACTTCCCATGAACTGTAGGCCTACACCTAACAGCAATAAGCACATATTTTAAAAAATATTATATTATGTAGCACAATAAGCACATGCCTACAAAGTAAAAAATATCACAAAGACTTAATGCTTTTATAAATCAACATTAATAAATTACAAAGTACAATTACTTTTAAATGCTTTGCAGGAATATCCACCCTGTCCCCTCCTATCCATCATAGCAAATATTTATAGTAATGCCAGGCAAAATGTAATATAAGACAGAAATAGTAATGTCTATGAGATATGACTGCATTAATCATCACCAGATCTTCTTGTACCCCCTCCCTGTAATAGACAAATGCGAAATAGGTACTGTAAAATTCTATCTGTAAAGTTTCAATTTTCAAATAACATCTGTAAATTACTATCTGCAAACCTTCATGATGTTGGTCTGATACAGGAGGTAGATGTTTGTACACATATATGTGTAATTATTGTGTAAAGATGGTTTGATAAACCTAAATCTTTCATTAGGCCAAGTGTATACAGGAAAAAGAAAAACTATCCTCACGCTATTTGAGTAACTACCAAACTAGTTACAAGAACCCAAAGTTCATTGTTGATAATATTGGCTACCAATACTGACCCAGTAACAAAGAACACAATGTAACACTGTATACTAATATTACATGAGAAATATTGCCATAAGTATCGATACTGAATTACAATATACTGTATATTACACTCATGGCAGTCATGCATGTACAGAAATCAGTGACCTCCCAAATGAAAATCAGAGTTTTTACCTTTATTTTTTGACAACACGCCATTAAATTACGGTACGCTGCACGGTGGCGCAGTGGTTAGCACTGCGGCAGCACAGTTTACCCTTGGCCGGGGGATTGTGGGGATCGTGGGATCGTGGGTTCGATCCCAGCCCCCGACCAACAGTGATCTGTGTGGAGTTTGCATGTTCTCCCCGTGTTGCGTGGGTTTACTCCGGGATTTCTCCGGTTTCCTCCCACATGCCAAAAAAAACATGCATGTTAGGTTAATTGGCTGTTCTAAATTGTCCCTAGATATCTGTTTCCTATAGGCCCTTAGAATAGAGGGTTAGTATTAATGAAAGCGCTTTGAGTGGTCTTTGTGACTAGAAAAGCGCTATATAAGTGCAGGTTAGTTAGTTAGTTAGTTAGTAAATTATTTAAAAACAAATACTCGACACTTACCTGATCGTTTAGACACCAGTTACACACTGTAAACAAACGAGAACCTTGGAAATGAAGGCTTAATCAGAGTGTTGTGCGTTGAGCTGCACGGTGGCGCAGTGGTTAGCACTGCGGCAGCACAGTTTACCCTCGGCCGGGGGATCGCGGGGATCATGAGATCGTGGGTTCAATCCCTGCCCCCGGCCAACAGTGATCTGTGTGGAGTTTGCATGTTCTCCCCGTGTATGCGTGGGTTTACCCCGGGATTTCTCTGGTTTCCTCCCATATGCCAGAAACATGCAGGTTAGGTTAATTGGAGACTCTAAATTGGCACTTTGTGTGAATGGTTAAAAGGGATGGTGCCGTATTGTGGCTGCTTCATCCATCCAGGTGGTGGATGACCCTTAATTTCTGTAAAGCGTCTTTGAGTGTCTATGATAAAGCGCTACATAAATCTAATGTATTGATTGATTGATTGACCTGTGGATTTGTTGTGATTCCTGTACCAATATGGCAGCCCGAAATCACGCGCTCCAGTGACCTACTGCCAATCTAGGCTTCTATATCTATGTTTTAATCCATCAGCAGCCTTCAGAAAAAATAAACGTGCCAACATCTGATTTCAAAATAAGGGAGGTTTTCCTGCTGTCTGGGTGGTGAGGAGATTTCTGGAAAAAACTATAAATATAAAGAAATATTATAACAGAAATAACGGCATCCTTTGTCATTTAAGTTAATTTTCATTCATTCATTCATTCATCTTCTTCCACGTAATCCTTTTCGGGCCGCGGGGGGCGGGGGGGGGGGGGGCTATAGCCTATCCCAGCATCTTTGGGCGGGGGCAGGGTACACCCTGGACAGATCGCCAGCCCATCGCAGGGCCAACACAAAAAGACATAGCAAAACACAAAAACACATAGACTGTAGCTGTGTATTTGTGCATACGTATGTTAAACATAAGAGAGATGCTGACAGCACATATGTGGATTGACCTCACGACGAAGAGGACAGTAAGTCCGGACCTCCTGCGGAGGACAACGAGAGAGGACAGGGGTGCGAACGAAGGACTTCCTGACCTCCAGGATGCAGGTAGAAGAAGGAAGACTGGAGGGGGGAGAAATGCCAATAAAGGGTTTTGACGGGGATATGTGATCCCCCCTGTGTGTGGGAAGTCTGTATGAGAAAAGGTATAAATGTGAAACTCTGATGTGGCTCACTCTCTTTTCCTCCTGCTTATTGGAGAGAGCAGGCTGGGGAAATGAATGTTGGAATAAACTGGAATGAAACACAATTCAGTCTCTTTATTCCACGCTCCCCACATTGGTGACCTATCGACATAGAGAATGCCTGGAGAAGGTCTCCGCGTTCTAGACTCGCTGGAGTCTGTCCTGGCGAGCGCCGTAGCCGTCAAGCTGCCGGAATTCTGGCAGGACAATCCACGGTCGTGGTTCCTACAAGCGGAGTCACAGTTTGCGCTCACAGGAGTAACGGTGGATGACACTAAGTTCCACCAGTGTCATCCAACGGTGGATGACACTAAGTTCCACCATGTCATCGCTAAGCTGGATAACCGCATGGCTCGGTGCGTGCAGAGCTTGGTACAGCAGCCACCTGCCACCGACAGATACGGCAGGTTGAAAGCTACCCTCATCAAGTTTTTCACGCCCTAAGCCGAAGTGAGGGCTAGAAGGCTCCTGGCTTTGCTCAACCAGGGTGGACACAGGCCAAGCGCCCTGATGGAGGATATGCTACAGCTGAGGGGGTCAGACAACGACGACTTCCTTTTCCAGTACATCTTCCTCACCAACCTCCCGGCGCACATGAGAGGGACGCTGGCCGGCGTACGTTGTCAGACCCAGGAAGATTTCCCGGAGCTGGCCCAGGAGGCAGACAGGATCCTGGACGCCTGCGGCGAGCAGACGACTGCAGCGGCGACCCAAAGCAGCGGGGAGCCAGAGGCAGCGGACCCAAGCTTACCAACAACAGCAGTGGCACGGCCTCGACGCGGTGGAGGTGATGGTTCAGTGGCAGAGGCGCGGCCCCGACGCAGCGGAGGAGAGGATCTCTGCTTTTATCATCGGAGGTTCGCCGAGAGGGCACGCAGGTGTGTGCCGCCCTGCAGCTTCAGGAGTTCGGGAAACGGCAAAACCGAGGGTCGTTAGCAGCTTCGACTCTCGGTGAAAGCAGCAAGCTGCTCTACATCACAGATGCAAGCTCCGGACGGGATTTCCTTATAGACACCGGAGCCCAAGTGAGTTTCATCACCCCGACATATGCTGACCGGTTGGCTGGACCCCATGGTAGCGGAGCAACAGCGGCAAATGGCTCGAGCATCAGCACCTACGGGAAAAAGACTTTGTCTTTATGCTTGCATGGCCGCACATATGAATGGACTTTTGTCATAGCGGCGGTGAGTTTCAACATGTTAGGCGCTGATTTTCTGTGCTCACACAGTCTGTTAGTTGATCTTGCCAATAGGCGGCTGGTAAATGCACTCTCTTTCTACTCTCTCCCCTGTTCGGCTCGAGTGTCCCCGCCACCAGTACAGACCAACATCGCCGCAGCAGGTGGTAAGTTCCACGCACTCCTCACCCGGTTTCCAGCACTCACGGTACCCACTTTCTCAGCAACGGTCGCGAAACACGGGGTGGAGCATTTTATAACTACAGCTGGCCCCCCTGTCTTTGCGAAGGCTCGGCGCTTAGATGCTGCCAAGCTCTCTATAGCGCGCGAGGAGTTTGCCAGCCTGGAGAGGCTGGGCATCCTTCGCTGTTCAAAAAGCCCATGGGCTTCGCCGCTCCATATGGTCCCGAAAGCTGACGGCTCCTGGAGACTGTGCGGCGATTATCGCAGACTAAACAACGCCACAGCACATGATCGCTACCCCATCCCACACATCCAGGATTTTTCAATACATCTGGCGGGGGCGCGCATTTTTTCAAAAATACACCTGGTTCGCGGCTACCATCAAGTTCCAGTCCGGCCGGAGGACATTCCTAAAACAGCGGTAATAACCCCGTTCGGACTTTTTGAATTTCTACGCATGCCGTTTGGTCTTAAAGGGGCGGCGCAAACGTTCTAACGGATGATGGACGCCGTGTTACGCGATCTCCCTTTCGTGTTTGTGTACCTCGATGACATATTGGTCGCCAGTACTTCAGAGGAAGAACATGAAAAGCACCTCACTGTGGTTTTTGGGAGGTTGGGAGAGCACGGCTTAATAATTAATCCAGCCAAGTGCCAGTTCGGCGTCGCGCAGATCGATTTTTTGGGCCACCGCGTCTCCCCAGAGGGGTCGGTCCCGTTATTGGATAAAGTGCGCGCAGTGACAGATTTTCCCCGACCACAAACGATCAAATCATTGCAGGAAATTTTGGGGATGGTGAATTTTTATAACCGTTTCCTGCCCCACGCAGCACAACTCATGCAGCCATTATATGCCGCGCTCAGGAAACAAAAACCAACCAATGCTGTTGAATGGTCCCCAGAGCGGGAGCGCGCGTTCACAGAGGTGAAAAAAGCCTTGGCTGACGCTGCGCTCCTGGCTCACCTGGACCCAAGGGCACGCATCGCGCTAACGACAGACGCATCAGATGTGGCCATAGGGGCCGTTATAGAGCAGCAGGTTGCCGGAGTTTGGCAGCCACTGGCTTTTTTCAGCAAATCCTTAAGCGTGGCCGAGCGAAAGTACAGCGCATTCGACAGGGAGCTGTTGGCACTGCATTTGGCTATTCGTCATTTCCAGTTCTGGCTGGAAGGACGGCGTTTCACCGCTTTCGTGGACCACAAGCCGCTCACATACGCCATGTCCAAAATTTCAGATCCGTGGTCAGACAGGCAGCAGAGGCAGCTGGCTGCAATTTCGGAATTTACCACTGACATTCGGCACGTAGCAGGTAAACTCAATGTGGTGGCAGACTGCCTCTCGCGCGCGGTCACGGCACCGGCACGCGCAGAGGTGGACCAGCCCGCCGCGACCGCGCAGCAGAGCGGCGGCGCGGGAGTGCGCGCAGCCCCGGTGCACGTAGGTATAGATTACGCAGCCATGGCAGCAGAGCAGGGTGCGGATGCAGACGTGCGCGCGCTCCAGTCTGGACCAACAGGGTTAAGGCTGGAGAGCAAGTGTTTACAAACCGGTACGCCCCCCCTAATTTGCGATGTGTCGACTGGGCGTCCATGCCCGGTGGTTCCGGCTGCGTGGCGCCGCCGCGTTTTTGACTTGGTCCATTCGCTGGCGCACCCGGGGGTGCGCGCTTCGGTGAAAATGGTAGCGGAAAAGTTTGTTTGGCCGAGCCTGCGCAAGCACGTGAAGGAGTGGGCAAAGGCCTGCATGTCCTGTCAACGGGCCAAAATCCACAAGCACACAAGAGCCCCGTTAGAACCGTTTCGCATTCCGGCCAGAAGGTTCGACCTCGTGCATGTTGACCTCGTGGGCCCCCTACCGGCGTCACAGGGGTTCACACATCTTTTGACAATGGTGGACCAAACCACACGTTGGCCGGAAGTGGTCCCGCTGGCGACGGCCGCGGAGGTGGCTCGCGTTTTTTTAACGGCTTGGGTAGCGCGTTTTGGCGTTCCGTCGGATATTACGTCCGATAGAGGGCCTCAGTTCGTCTCTGAGCTTTGGTCAGCGATGGCCAACGGCTTGGGAGCCAAAATTCACCGCACTACGGCTTATCACCCTCAGGCTAATGGTTTATGCGAACGCTTTCATAGGTCTTTGAAGGCAGCACTCAGAGCGACACTCACGGATACAGATTGGGTAAACAAACTACCATGGGTTTTATTAGGGTTGCGTTCTGCGCCCAAGGAGGACTTAGATGCCTCCCCAGCGGAGCTGGTGTTCGCACAACCTCTCAGGCTGCCAGGCGAGTTTTTACCAGAGCACCCGGAGCCGCCCCCCCCCCCCCCCCCCCCCTGCTCTTGGGCCGCTAGTCGGCACGGGAGCGGACGCGCTCCTGGGCCCTGTGCATCACGCTTTTCCGCGCGTTTTTGTTCCCAAAGCTTTAAAAAATGCTGAGTTCGTTTTTGTCAGGCACGAGGCGCTAAGATCAACACTCAAACCGCCATATGACGGGCCATTTAGAGTGCTGGAGACAGGGGATAAGCATTTTGTGCTAGATTTGGGAGACAGAAAGGAGACCGTTAGTATTGACAGATTGAAACCTGCTTTTGTCATGAAGGACGAGTCTGTACCGGTCGCGAGGGCGCCTCGACGCGGCAGACCCCCCCAGGGGGAGCGTCTCGGAGTCCCCGCAGAGGTCAAATAACCACTCTCTTCCTCAGTCAACAGAGCCTGGGCAGAAGGGCGCCGCAGGCAAGGCGGGGCCAGCTTACAGCAGATTCGGGAGGCGGTTGAAGCCCAGACGGCGCACAGACTGAGTGTTTGATGTTGGTTGTACTGTTAAGAGTAACGTGTTCGCAGAATTTTTATGTATCGTCCATTCTTCATCGTTTGGGGGGGGTTGTAGCTGTGTATTTGTGCATACGTATGTTAAACATAAGAGAGATGCTGACAGCACATATGTGGATTGACCTCACGACGAAGAGGACAGTAAGTCCGGACCTCCTGCGGAGGACAACGAGAGAGGACAGGGGTGCGAACGAAGGACTTCCTGACCTCCAGGATGCAGGTAGAAGAAGGAAGACTGGAGGGGGGAGAAATGCCAATAAAGGATTTTGACGGGGATATGTGATCCCCCCTGTGTGTGGGAAGTCTGTATGAGAAAAGGTATAAATGTGAAACTCTGATGTGGCTCACTCTCTTTTCCTCCTGCTTATTGGAGAGAGCAGGCTGGGGAAATGAATGTTGGAATAAACTGGAATGAAACACAATTCAGTCTCTTTATTCCACGCTCCCCACACAGACAACCATTCACTCTCACATTCATACCTAAGGACAATTTAGAATCCCCAGTTTGATGCCAATTAACCTAACTTGCATGTTTTTGGCATGTGGGAGGAAACCGGAGAAATCCCAGAGTAAACCCACACAGACACGGGGAGTTAATTTATTTCATTAAATACAATTTTATTAATATTTTTCTTTGTAATCAGAGTTAAATTATTGTTCTGTTCTGACTGCAAAATTATGGTCAAAAATGTAAACTGTTATCAGGAAAAAGTAAAAAAAAATTGCCACAGTCTGTTTCAAATTTATCTAAAAAAACAATTTTATTTTAAAAAACAGACAAAAATTAGTCATAAAATAATCCACAAATTTATAAAAAAAAGTTTCAAATGTACAAGAAAAGTCAATTTTACAAGAGGAAATTACAAATTTGAGGAACATGGTTTCAACTTTAGATTTACAGAGAAAAATAGAAAACTAAGAAAATTGTTATAAATTTTTGAGAAAAATCTCAAACCTTCAAGACTGAAGTCATTACTCAAGTTTTTAAGTGGATGCGCTTTGTACCTTTAACTAGAAATTTTTTGTTGTCTACTTTTAATTATTAATTTCAAAGCACTGCTTTTCCATGAGTAGAATTTCTGGTTACTATACCCACCTGATCATATAGTTTAAGTATGCATGAGTACATTACTATTATGAATGTTTCTTTCCCTTTCCTACTCTCTCAATGGAAAAAAAGAAACACTAGAATAAAAATACAAAAAATACACATATTTTTGTCATTTATGTAAACCATGACAAAAAAATCCTGCAGGACAAAACATGACACTTGATATTTTCTAACCTGTTTGTATACCACAATAGACAGAGAGAGAACCTGAATTAGACAGAGCTCAGAGAGGGAAAGATGAGACAGAAGAGAGGAGCCAAGGAGAGGAAAGTGTTCAGGCAGAGGACGGAGAGAAGGATAACACCACTAAAAATTCTAAACACAGGATGTCTGGGTGGGACCCCAACTGGCCCAATATTCAATCCTCGGTTGTACAATACTTCAAATGGTAAGTTCCATATGCAACGTTACTGTGTAAAATTAGAAAAAAAAATAGTATAAAATTAACATATTCCGGTATGTTTACTGCCCCCCCCCCCCCCCGGGGTAAAAATATGTTGCCACCGTGCCAAGGTCTTTAAGCCAGAGGAAACATTGTCTTTGTACCCTTCACTAGAAATTTTTGGTTGTCTACTTTTAATTTGCATGACACTTGATATTTTCTAACCTGTCTGTATACCACCATAGACGGAGAGAGAAGCTGAATTAGACAGAGCTCAGAGAGGGAAAGATGGTGCAGAAGAGAGGAGGCAAGGAGAGGAAAATGTTCAGGCAGAGGGTCCAGGAGAGGTGAAAGCAAAGGAAGGAGAGAAGGATGACACCAGTAAAAAGTCCAAACACGGGACATCTGGATGGGACCCCAATTGGCCCAATATTCCAACATTCAAGCCTCGGTTGTACAATTCTTCAAATGGCAATTTCCATATGCAAAGTTACTGTGCAAAATTTTTAAAAAAGGTTAACATACTCCTGTTACAATAGTGTCATGTGTTTTCTGCCCCCCCCGCCCCGGAAAAATGTGTTGCCACCACGGCAAGGTCTTTAAGCCAGAGGAAGCACTGCATATCTGTTATGATCCTGGGGCACGGGTGGGCGCCGTGCCCAGTTTCCTGTCTAGTTTAGTGTTTCTGCTGTGTTTGGTTCCTGTTTAATTCTTGTGTTTTTGTAGCTGTAGTATTATTATGTACATTTTGGAGTTCTGTGGTGCTTGTATTGTTATGGTTCCGGTTATGTTTTATTTTGACAGCGCTGTGCAGCTTCCGGCTGTCAGACTGGTCGGAGCTGCACACCTGTTATTCATCCTGTTCTTTTCTCCAGTCATGCATCCGCACCTGCCACTAATTATGTACTGCATATAAGGGCACGGCAAACCTCTGGAATTTGTCGTGTCCTTCTTCCACGTGGACCCGTCCTCAGGAGCAGAGCTATCGTCCCGAGTGTGTTTGGGTCCCGCTGCTGAGGAGAGTAGGAGTGCTCCGTTCAGGTATGTGTTTCCTTTATTTCCAGCTGTGAGCCTCCACAGCCTTCGGGAGAGCTCCGGCTGGGTTCTGCCCCTGGCTCGGTGTTCCCAGCTTCACGCCCCCCTGGACGCCGAGCCCCACTCTCCTTCAGCGTTTATTATTGTGTACTCGTTTGTTAGCGCCATGCACCTTATAATTTAGTATTTGTATATTAGCGTCTTATCTGTCTTTATGTTAGTAAAAGTGCAAACCCACGCTTGGTGTCCTTGTTTCGCCCATGAAATGGCATGTTGCTGCACACCAGCGAGACATGGACCACGACTGCTGCCTGTCTTAACCATCTGCAGCGGAATGACAGGGCCATGATTCGCTGGATGTGTGGCGTCTCCACTGATGATGAGGTCAGCTCGCAAGCGCTCTTGGTAAGGCTGCAGCTGGATGACCTCGAGGATGTGTTCTGCACGTGCCATTTGCGTTGGCTCGGCCATGTGAAGAGGAGTGGATTAACAAGGTCATGGATGTCGATTCTGGTAGCAGCAGAGGTCAAGGAAGAGGAAGACCGAAGAAGACATGCCTGGATGGTGTCCATATGGACCGGGTCAAGCTACAACTGGTCCAGGTTGAACCAGCGGACAGGAACCACTGGAGTGGGACTCTGAGAAGTGCAGTCAAGCAGGACTCACCCCAAATGAGGGACTAATTGTGTTCTGTCAAAAATAAATAAAGATGATGATGCGTCTATCAAGAGACAGTTCAAGTAAAATGCCTCAGTTGTTTTGTTAATAAGTTATTTATATAATCGGATTTTATAATGTACAATTAGCAGATCATAAAACACGCAAACTTTCAAGCTTATGCTATTGGATTCATACAGTGGTGTGAAAAAGTGTTTGCCCCCTTCATGATATCTCATTTTTTTGTATGTTTGTCACACTTAAATGTTTCAGATCATCAAACAAATTTAAATATTAGACAAAGATTAAATATTAGACATTCTACATTCTACGACACGGTGGTGGCATCAGCCATCACTTTTGGAGTGGTCTGCTGGGGCAGTGGCATTACAGCAGCCGATAGGAAGAGACTGAACAAACTGATCAAGAAAGCTAGCTCTGTCCTGGGGCAGCGCCTTGACCCAGTGGAGGAGATGGGAGAGAGAAGGATGGTGGCTAAACTGTCATCTCTGCTGGAGTCCGCGTTCCACCCTATGCAAGTCATACTGAATGCACTAAGGAGCTCATTTAGCAGCAGACTACATCATCCTAGGTGCACAACCGAGAGGTTTCGCAGGTCCTTCCTACCAACGGCTGTCAGACTGTATAACCTAAGCAGGGCTGCTCACAGAGATAGCAAAAAGACGTGATAACCTAATAGTATTGAATGCAAAAGACGCAATAGACTTACACAATGGTCCCCTCCGGTATACAACTAGGAAAATACCGGTAGCTACGGAGGGTGACAATATGTATGGGTACATAATCATACCATGTAGGATAACTAAGTAGACGGTTATGCTGTTTCATTCCATCTAGCTACAATGCTCCGCACTGTGTGTGTTTATATATTTAGTCCATCTAGCGTCAATGCTCCACACTGTGTGTTTATATATTTACATGTTTATTCCGTCTAGCTACAATGCTCCGCACTGTGTGTTTATATATTTATATATTTAGTCCATCTAGCGTCAATGCTCCACACTGTGTGTTTACATATTTACATGTTTATTCCGTCTAGCTACAATGCTCCGCACTGTGTGTGTTTATATATTCATATATTTATTCCATCTAGCTACAACACTCCACACTGAGTGTGTTTATATATTCATATATTTATTCCATCTAGCTACAATGCTCCGCACTGTGTGTTTATATATTCATATATTTATTCCATCTAGCTACAATGCTCCGCACTATGTGTTTATATATTTACATATTTATTCCATCTAGCTACAATGCTCCGCACTGTGTGTTTATATATTCATATATTTATTCCATCTAGCTACAATGCTCCACACTGTGTGTTTATATATCTATATATTTATTCCATCTAACTACAATGCTCCGCACCGTGTGTCTATATATTTATGTTTATATGTACATATGTATACTCGCTGCTCTTGTTTTTTCTTGCCTTCTGATTTTTGCTCTGAGTGTTGCTATCCCTGTGCTGTTGCAATCCTGGAATTTCCCCATTGTGGGACTAATAAAGGCTTATCTTATCTTATCCTATCTTAAGGTAACACAAGTAAACACAAAATGCAGCTTTTAAATGAAGGTGTTTATTATTAAAGGTAAAAAAAAAAATACAAACCTGCATGGCCCTGTGTGAAAAAGTGATTCCCCCCACCCCCCAATTGAAACTTAAATTAATTGTGGTTTATCACATCTTTGGAAAGCTAAGTTCAATTTCTCTAGCCACACCCAGGCCTGATTACTGCCACACCTGTTCTCAATCAAGAAATCACTTAAATAGGACCTGCCTGACAAAGTGAAGAAGACCAAAATATCCTCAAAAGCTAGACACCATGCTGCAATCCAAAGAAATTCAGGAACAAATGAGAAACAAAGTAATTGAGATCTATCAGTCTGGAAAAGGTTATAAAACCATTTCTAAAGCTTTGGGACTCCAGCGAACCACAGTGAGAGCCATTATCCACAAATGGCAAAAAACATGGAACAGTGGTGAACCTTCTCAGGCGTGGCCGGCCGACCAAAATTACCCCAAGAGTGCAGCAACGACCCATCCAAGAGGTCACAAAAGACCCCACAACAACATCCAAACAACTGCAGGCCTCACTTGCCTCAGTTAAGGACAGTGTTCATGACTCCACCATAAGAAAGAGACTGGGCAAAGATGGCCTGCATGGCAGAGTTCCAAGACGAAAACCACTGCTGAGCAAAAAGAACATAAAGGCTCATCTCAGTTTTGCCAGAAACCATTTTGATGATCCCCAAGATTTTGGGGAAAATACTCTGTGGACTGATGAGACAAAAGTTGAACTTTTTGGAAGGTGTGTGTCCCAATACACCCGACATAAAAGTAACACAGCATTTCAGAAAAGGAACAAACAGTAAAATATGGTGGTGGTAGTGTGATGGTCTGGGTCTGTTTTGCTGCTTCAGGTCCTGAAGACTTGCTGTGGTATATGGAACCATGAATTCTACTGTCTATCAAAAAAATCCTGAAGGAGAATGTCTGGCCATCTGTTCGTGGCCTCAAGCTGAAGCGCACTTGGGTTCTGCAGCAGGACAATGATCCAAAAACACACCAGCAAGTCCACCTCTGAATGGCTTAAGAAAAACAAAATGAAGACTTTGGAGTGGCCTAGTCAAAGTCCTGACCTGAATCTGACTGAGATGCTGTGGCATGACTTTAAAAAGGTGGTTCATGCTCGAAAACCCTCCAATGTGGCTGAATTACAACAATTCTGCAAAGATGAGTCAGCCAAAATTCCTCCACAGCGCTGTAAAAGACTTATTGCCAGTTATCGCAAATGTTTGATTGCAGTTGTTGCTGCTAAGGGTGGCCCAACCAGTTATTAGGTTTAGGGGGCAATCACTTTTTCACACAGGGCCATGTAGGTTTGGATTTTTTTCCCCTTAATAATAAACACCTTCATTTAAAAACTGCATTTTGTATTTACTTGTGTTATCTTTGTCTAATATTTAATTTTGTTTGATGATCTGAAATATTTAAGTGCGATAAACATAAAAAAAGAGAAATCAGGAAGGGGGCAAACACTTTTTCACACCACTGTATATTTGTAAATCTGACTTTGAAAGAGTCAGTGCCTCACCACCCACAAACCTCACTGCACGTCACTGTGCTAAACAGCTATATTAAATCAAAAATATTTCCCACAACATCTAAGATATCCACCATTATATTTTAAGGTGCACTGTATAATTTGCCTTTAAAACAATTGTCATCTTCTGCATAGGGGAAAGTTGTTTATCATTGGAAACAAAAGCATGGAATGTTAAAATGTCTTCCAAAATTCCTTTTGGGGGAAAGTCTCACAATTAAGACAAGTACTCTTTTACCTTAAAGATCCCATTCACTCAAATATGGTGTGTTTGTGGGTTTTAACCTTCTAAAAAGTTTTCTTTGATCATATCATGACTACAGTAAAAATATTAAAATCTCTTCTCATTTAGAAATAATTATTATACAGTGATCCCTCGCTACTTCGCGTTTCACCTTTCGCGCCCTCAGTGCATCGCGGATTTTTCAAAAATATTCATCAAAAATTCAAAATTGAGAAAAAATGGCACGAAAGTTGCCTGGGCGCTAGCAGAAGGCAGGGAGACTACAATAGAACATCAGGTATCAACACGGAGAGCCCGCACAACTCAAAATCCACCTCTCTGACCACCGCTCCACTCCTCTCCGCCCACCTCTTCACCGCTCGGCAATCTCGCAAGCTGATTGGCTGAGACGTTTTACCCAGCTTCTCTCCCTGCCGAGCGCCCATACCCAGCGAAGGAAGACTGCATTCATTGTTCTTTATCGCTCGTGTTGATTAGTGGCATTTTTCACTGTTCTCTTGTGCCTTTTTGTGCAAAATAGTGCTTGTGACGCCCTTGGGGGGGGGGGAGACGCTACTTCGCGGTTTTTCACTTTTCGCGGTCGGTTCTGGTCCCCATTAAACGCGATAAGTGAGGGATCACTGTATTTCAACATTTCAACAGAATGGTTAGAAGGTGGTTTTGCTCTTATGGATCTTTTTCTCTACATCACTGACAAATGATCTAGTCTTCAGTTAAAACCCATCACTGTGCTTATTGGCTGTGATGATTCAGTCCCCGCCCAGCTAGTGTTAGCTTCAGAGCTAACACTACTACTAGGGAGGTAACTTACCAAGCACAGTTTGTATTGTTACTTTCTTTAAATTTCAGTCATCCTAATAGTCACCCTGTTTCCACCTCATTCACTAATCCACAGTCAATAATATATGTCACATCATTCTAGCTTACTTTGTTATATTTTTGTCATACCATTAGCATCAGCTTGGCTAGGCAGTCAGAGTCATTCTGTTTAACTGCATTAGAGCTCTCCTCAGCGAGGACAGAGAGTCCACCTGGTGTTAGCTTAACTGTCGATCCAGCCAGTTTTGATCACTATTTTCTATAAATTCTGTCCACTTCCACTGGTGTTCATCTACCAACACTTGACCATATACATCATTCTCAGATGTTATTTTAGCTTATTTTACTATAATTTATTATCTCTAACCAGGACCAAAGTTGGCTAACTGATGCTAGCAGCTTAGCCATTCACTTATTTGTAAATGTTTCTGTGCTTACTGTACTCCATGAACTAGTCATATCTTACTGAGCAATAAAACCACACACTCCTGTCCACCAGTGATGCTTTATTTAATTAATTCTGTAAGACAAATTTACTTTTGTTGGCTCAGGCTCACTACCTGAGCTGGGAGATAGCCAGCTAACATTAGCAATCGTGACATAAGAGAGAGGGTGGTGTTAACTGTGGCTAATAGGCATTTAAAGAGACATGCACTAAAATGAACTGTTCTGAGGAAGGCTGCAAAAGATGATTCACAATGATGCTGCAATAATAAAATAATCGCAGTTTGGCCAAAGTATGTCCATCATTTCATTTGGACCTGTGGGAACTGTTAACATGTGGAAAAAGTGAAGTAAATGGGACCTTTAACCCAAAAGCACAATTAGAGCTGCATCAACTTTTGCACACTTGAGTGCCCTCATCCTCTTTCATTTATGTATTACACCAACAGACACACTTAATAGGCTATAGCTTAGAATTAAATACAGTTGCATTACATACATTTACATCAGCTATATATCATTTTTCTATTTTAAAATAGTCAAAAATATTACCTATAATTACAGTTTTTAGAAACAGCAGCTATGACATTATACCAAAGATGCAAATGTATTGCATAGCAGGGATTATATGTTTACGCATGTAAATGCAGTTTTATGAATGAAAGTGAAGCTGTAACTAAGTGACACTAATCCTCGGGGTAGGAGCATTATACCAAATTAACCGCGCCTGTGGTTGCACATCCTATATACCCACTGTATCCACTCCCTCTTCCTCTTTCTGATGACTGGGAGGAGACTGCCTCCACTGACGAAGGACAATGAATGGTTACAGGTTCACTTTCATTCATAAAACCATGTTTTCATGCGTAAACATATGTTTTATTTCATTTCAGTGAACCTGTAACCAAGTGACAACCGTATACCAAATGAGCCCTGAGGAAGAATGGAGAGGGCGACACCCACAGGCCGAAGGGGCACAGAAAGCCCCAATACATCATAAAACACAAACACAATCAAATGACTTTGACTTCTTTATTACATTAAACTGAATGCATACAAGATAAGCCGGTTCCCTCAGGCAACCGGATCTGAAAAGAAAATGAAAAACCCCTTCCGAGCACCAGGCACACATGCTGGCTCACATGTGGGAAACCAAGACGCAACTTAAGAACCCGTCGCAAACTCCAGAACAGATGAGTTGATTCCTATTGTACTCAACTGGACACTTGCAAGTTAAGCCAGTTCCTCCAGGTAACTGGAGCTGAACAAAACAACATTCTAAGCACAAGGTGCCCCTGCTGGCTCAAATGAGGAAAAAAACAAAAGCAAAATTAAGATAGAACTCATGAATCTGCTGCGACCCCCTGAACAGATAAGGGGACAGCTGATGAGGCCAGATTGAGCCTATAGAAGCAGGTGAACTTTGAGGAAGAAGCCCAGCCACTGGCTGCGCACACATCCTCCAGGGGTGCACCTCTAAACAATGCCCACATAGTGGCCATTCCTCGAGTTGAGTGAGCCACCAGCGTCTCTGGTGGTTCCACTCCAACCTGCACATATGCGAAAGCAATCAGGTCAACTATCCAATGGGACGGGCGCTGCTTAGAGACAGGCCTGCCCAATGTGGAGTCCCCATAGGACACAAACAGTTAGTCCAAAGAACGGACAGTCCTCGTACGATCAACATAAAGCTTAAGGGCCCTCACTGGGCACAAACTATGGAGCCTCTTGGCCTCTTAATAGGTGTGCGGAGGAGGGTAGAGGGTCTCAAGCACAAGAGGGTGGGAAACTAACCCACTGGCCAGCACTTTGGGCTGAAAGGCTGAGTTGGGCCGCAGGTGAACCACCTGATTACCCCCAAACCACAGTCATGCCCCGTCCACGGAGAGCACATTCAGTTCACCGATTCTCTTGGCTGAGACAATTGTCAAGAGAAAAGCAGTCTTTCAAGAGAGAAGATGAAGGTCAGCACTGGGGAGTGGCTCAAAAGGGGGTAAGCATAGAGCCTTAAGAACTGTCTGGAGATCCCGAGTAGGCAGCAACAGACGCTGAGATGGACGGCTCCGTGTCACATCCCTCAAGAACTGCTTAGCCAAGGGATGCACCCCAGGAGACACACCCTCACATTTCTTATGGACAGTAGACACCGCTGCCAGGTAGTCCCTGCTGGTCAACTCCGCCTGGCCTAGGGTGAAGAGGTACTGGAGGAAAGACAAGATGACAGAGATGTGACACGTCAAGGGATTCTCCCCCTTGGTCCGACAACAGTTCGAAAACACTTTCCACTTCCCACTGTATTGCAGCTGGGTAGACGGGGCCCGTGAAGCCTCCTCAGTGTCTACAACCCCTTTTTCCAAGCCAAGTCCAAACAATTGGTCCCGTTCAAGGGGCATATGTGACGCTTCAGGAGCTGGGATTTGGGTGCAAAACCCTGCCCTGTGCCTGTGAGAGCATGTCCCACCTGAGCAGGAGAGGCCAAGGATGACCTTCCAACATCTCATGGACCTCTGCCATCCATGGTCTTTGTGGCCAATTCGGGGCTATCAAGATCACTTTAACAGACAGTCCCCTCACTTTTGCGAGGAAAGCTGGCAGAAGAGGCAGTGGCGGAAAGGCAAACAGTTTCACTGGAGGCCAGAAAACGCTCAATGCATCTGTACCTGGCGATCCATACATCGAGGCCCAGAGAGCGCAGTGGGTGTTTTACTGCCGTCGCAAACAGGTCCGTCTCTGCCCGACCAAACCAAAGCCAGATCTGCTCAATTATCTCTGGATGTAGTCGCCACTCTCCAGGGCGGGGACCCCTCGTGATAGCAAATCTGACACCCTGTTCTGGGGCCCCAGCAGATGAAAAGCCTTCAGGGATATACCTTTGGCCTGAACCCACAGGAGCAGACGGTGCGCTCTCGCATGCAGAGAGGGGGACTTCAGACTCCCCTGCCGGTTGATATACAACACCACAACTGTGCTGTCCATTCGCACCAGAACCTCCCTGCTGTAAATGACCGGAAGGAAATGCCTTAGAGCCAGACACACTGCCTCTATCTCAAGGCGGTTTATATGCCAAGACTGCTGAGCCACAGTCCAATGCCTGCAAACAAACCTGCCCTCCCAGACTGCATCCCAGCCTGTCAGGGAGGCATTGGTTGTAATGATCCCCCTGCAGCCCACCTGGCCCAGGGGAAACCCACCCTGGATGGCTGAGGAGTGGCTCCACCACCTGAGAACCTCGAGACCCTTCTTGGAGAGGACTAGCCTCCTCCTTTTGTCTCTGGGCAAAACCATGTCCTGAAGCACAAACCACCACTGAAGGGGATGAGTAAGCAACAGACCCAGTGGCACCGCCTGGCGGCTGCAGCAAAAAGACCTAAGGTCCTCTGGCACTGCTGCACTGATACAGTCCTTTGTGAAATGTAGCTCTTGATGCATTCCCTGATAGTATGTCTTCTCTTCGGAGTCAGGGATGCCCTCATGGCGACTGAATCCAGGATGAGCCCCAGGTACTCGACAACCCTGGTTGGAACCAGGCAGCTCTTTTCCGCATTCACATGCAACCCAAGTGCCGTCAGGTGAGTCAATATGGTCTCCATATGACTCCTTGCTATGGGTTCCGATGGTGCACAAACCAGCCAGTGGTCCAGATAACTGAAGACTCGAATGCCCTTCTGCTGCAGTGGGGCAAATGCTGCATCCATACACTTGGTGAACGTCCGAGGCGACAGGGACAGACTGAAAGGCAGGACGTTGTATTTGAAGGCCTTGCCCTGAAAGGAAAATCTGAGGAATTTCCTGTGGGCTGGATGTATGTGAATATGGAAGTAAGCATCGTGATGGTCCACTGTTGTGAACCAATCACCTGGTTTTATAGCCTGAAATAAAGTCCTCAGCCTGAGCATCTGGAAGGGCAGCACCCTGAGATACCCGTTCAGCTGCCCTAGATCTAGAATCGGGCGGAAGCCCCCGGTTCATTTGGGAACAAGGAAATAGGTTGAGTAGAAACCTTGCCCCTCCTCCTCTGGAGACAAAGATCGTATTGTGTTCTTTTCCAGAAGGGCAGAGACCTCGTTGTGGCAAGAATGTCCCCCTTTGCTTTTGTCTCCAGGACCCCTCGAAATTGGGGGGGCCGAGACACGAACTGCAGGCGGTACCCATGTTCCAGTGTATCGAGCACCCATGGGCATGAGGTGGACTGACGCCAACTCCTGAGGTGCACTGTAGAAAATGTCGATGCCAGGGGAAGTGTACCATCAGGAATGCTGGTGGGGCTTGGCAGGACCACAGCCTGCATTCTCCTGAGCACGTGGGCGTGAGTGCTGCTGACCCTGCACCCACTGCTGGGAGACCATCCGGCTCGGGCGAGCCCGAAAGAAATCTGATCCTGTGAACCGACACCACTGCAGGTTCTCACCACCCTCAAGAGGTCTCCAGACACTCATCCTGGATGGTCCCAGGTGATGAAGGGACTGCGTACGCAGCCTCACTTTCTGCACCTCATCCAACACCGCTTCCGCTGCTGGCCCAAACACCTCACCAGGTGCAATCACAGCCTCCAAAACAGCAGCCATGTCAGTATCCGCCAATCCAGACTGGTTCAGCCACACTTGCCGATGGGCCAAGGTCAGCCGGGCCAGAGAGCTCCCAAGTACTGTAGCCTGTGAACCAGCCCCTTGAATCACGGTGTCTACTACATTCACCAACTCCGGAAGAAGGTCCGTTCCACTCTTCGAGTCCAGGTCTTTTATCAGGCCCTCTAATACACTAACAGAAGTGTATTAGTATTTGCCAGTCTAGAGGCCATAGCCACCGATTGGTAGGCACTGGCCACCAACCTATTAGTGATGTGACACTTCTTGTTAGGGTGGCGTGCAGACCTGCTGCCTGTGGGGGGAGCTCCAGCTAACAATGCAAAGGTAGGGCCCACCTTCAATGCCCCATCCAAGCCTTGCTCTGCAGTACCACTCAGAATGCTGAGCCTAGAGCGAGGAGTAACAGCCTCCCCTGGGCAAGCCCACGACTTCTGCAGATGACTCACAAAATCAGGATACATAGGCAAGGAAACCTGCCTGCAGACTGCAGGACCCCTGTCCAAAGCCGAAGCCCTAGGCGGAGAAGATGGAAGACGAAGTCCAGCAGCTGATGCTGCTGTAGAGAGCAGTGCCTTGAGGGATACATCATAGGGCCCCGAGCGGTCCTTCCAGGCTGGAGGGTCACTGTCATCCTCATCCTCATTCTCAGAGACATCCACTTGTCCACTGGAGCCACCACCGGAGCTGGTGGTCTTACCCGAGTTATCAGAGGCCACAAGGGACAAAGCATCAGGGTGCGGTCCCTGGGCACATATGGGAGCCTGAAGCAGCATACCCAAAAGGCGATGTTGACTTGCTGCCATACATTCCATGGTTTTACGCATCTCCTCCAATTGCCTCTGCATGAGGGCCACTCATGGGTCGCGTAGCTGGCTTTCTTCAATCCGCTTCCGCTTCCTGCTGGCCTTCCTAGTCCCATCTGGAGCAGCCAAAGCTGGAAGAATAGGGCCCTGGGGTAGAGGCATGTCAATCCTAGGCTAGTGCCTCCTTCTCCACTTCTCGATGAAGCCATTACTCCTCCAAGAACAATAGAAGAGGGAGAAAAAAATCAAGTCATTATTATTATGATGGACAGGCCACGGGACTGTTCAAGAGGTACAGGCACATTAGCTGGAGGACAACATACCAACAACAGAAATCACTCCCAGCTGTATGCAGTACCGCTCCTCCACCAAAGGTGGCGAGAGTATGCTAAACACAAAAGCGGCCTGCACCCAGAGAAAGAAGACATTGTGGAGAGTGTGAATTGAGGAGGCAAGGTTACGAGCAGATGAAGTTTATTACACTCTCCCATCAGTCATACACAAAAAGCATGAACAGCTAAGCACAGCTTCTCCTTTTATATCCACAGCTCGTCTCACATCTCCACGACACTTCACATCACAAAGCATGACATTTCACATCACAATACATTCACCCTTGACCCCCCACAGCTCCTTCTTCCTGCCAAACTCCCCATGACCTCCTTGCTATTGTCCACCTCTCTCTATTCTCTGCATCCTGACTGGGACGCTGTCTGCCGACTCACCCAAGCTCCTACAACATCTTCCTTTCCCCTTCTTACTCTTTTTTTAGACGACTGTTAGTCGAAAGAAAAAGGATAATACAGAATTAACGGCAACTTACACCGCTTACTGTTAACTATCAACAAACCTTGCTTGAAGGTAAAATGTATCACATACCCAAGCAGACAAAGTATATTTTGTGCTGTTAAGCTGTAAGCAGTGTTCTGCCTGAGAGAAGGTCTACAAAGAAAAACATCACAAGTTTAACCAGGTAAGGGTAGTACATACCTCATGCTGCTAAACTGCTACCGTCCTGGATGAAATAAGGTAAATGTATGTCAAATACCTTAAAGCAAACATGGACAGTGCATACCACACTGCACAGTCGCTACAACTTTATCATTCTGAGCAGAAAACAGAACAGTCTTACAACATAGCGCAGGGGTACCCAAGCAAAGGCAGCCCGCACAGCATAAAACACAATGTTAACAGACCAGTATAAGCTCTTATTGATACCAGGAGGAAAGAAAGAGGAAGGAGTGGATGCAGACGGTATATATAGGATGTGCATCCACAGGCGTGGTTAATTTGGTATAATGCTCCTACCCCGAGGATTGGTGTCACTTGGTTACAGGTTCACTGAAATGAAATAAAACTATTGTGGGAAGCTACTCAGTAATTTTCCCTCAGACTGAAGGGCATGACAGATCAAAGGTGCTGGGGGACAAGGAGAATTGTCATGGGGGGTTGACATGTCAATACAGCACCTCAGGTAGCGGAGGAGTGTTAATATAAAAGAGAGTGCCTGCAACCTGTGTTTTTAATGTTTTGGATTCTGGTGGAAGTGAGAGGAAGAGAATAAAGTTTTTTTCTGCTCTGAACGCTCAGCCTGATTATTCCTCTCTCCACACTGGTGACTCTTGACCCACAATGGAACGCGAGGCGAACACCCTGGAGACGACCCGGATGGGAAGTGCCAGCAACATGTGCGCCGTTTCAGTCAAACTCTCAGACTTTTGGCTACATGACCCGATGTCTTGGTTCCGTCACACAAAGGCCCAGTTCGCGCTCCGGGGAATAACAGCAGATGACACCAGATACTACTAGGTGGTTGCAGCACTGGACGCACGCACAACCCAGCAGGTGGCGAGCCTGCTCCAACAGCTCTCAAAACTGCGCTGACCCGGCGCTACACGCTCTCGGACTGTGAGAGAGCGGAGAGGCTCCTGACGCGCTCCGACTTGGGAGACGGGTCGGCGGTCGAATTGATGGAGAAGATGTTGGCGTTGATGGGCACAGATGACGGACATTTTCTCTTTACCCACCTTTTCCTCCGGAACCTCCTGACAACAGCCAGGGCGGTCCTTGCCAATTCACCGCTGCTGGCCACGTGCAACTACCGGGCTCTAACCCAAGAGGAAGATCGGTTCATCCTCACCTCACCACCAGAGCCCTCACAGTGAACGCAGTGGCATCGGAACCCAGCGAGATGGCCCGCGGAAGTGAGGAGCCAGCGACGGTGGCTGCAGCGGAGGCCAAGAAGCACTGGAGAGACACGCTCTGTTTCTACCACCGCCATTTTGGAGAGGATGCACGCCAATGCGTGCCACCGTGACAATTCAAGCACTTGGGAAACGCCAAGGCCGGCAGTCAGTAGCAGCTGCGACCACCGGTGAAGCAAGCAAGCTGCTCTATGTGACAGACTCCCGCTCGGGGAGACGGTTCCTTGTGGACTCCGGCTCCCAGAAGAGCCTCATCCTGCCGTCCTACGCAGACCGGCTGGCAGGAACTAGCGGCCCCGAACTGACGGCTGCAAATGGCTCAGACATTAAGACTTTTGGTGAGAGGACGCTGACTGTATCCTTGCACGGCCGTACATACCAGTGGACATTCATCATAGCGGCATGCATCTTCCCCATTTTAGGTGCTGATTTTTTGTGTGCACACAGACTACTAGTCGATGTTGCTAACAGACGCCTGATTAATGCAATGTCTTTTGATTCTCTCCCCTGTACAGCTCGAGGAGCCGGGCCTACAACACTAGCCAACGTCACAGTGCCAGGGGATAAGTTCCACACACTACTCACCCAGTTCCCAGCATTCACAGTCCCGACATTTTCGGCGACCGTCATTAAACACGGGATGGAGCACTTCATTACCACCACGGGGACGCCCGTTTTCGCACGACCTCGGTGCCTGGACACAGCTAAACAGGCCATAGCGCACGAGGAGTTTGCCAACTTGGAAAAGTTGGGCATCATCAGACGCTCAAACAGCCCATGGGCATCCCCACAACATATGGTTCCTAAGGCCGAGGGATTGTGGCGACCTTGCGGTGATTTCCGCAGATTAAATAACGCCACAGTGCACAACCGCTACCCCATCCCGCATATTCAGGATTTTTCTGTTCACCTCACCGGGGCGCGCATTTTTTCCAAGATAGACCTGGTCTGCGGTTACCATCAGGTCCCGGTATGCGCTGAGGACATACCTAAAATGGCAGTAATAACCCCGTTTGGTCTGTTTGAGTTTTTACGCATGCCTTTTGGGTTAAAGGGCGCGGCACAGACATTCCAACGCATGATGGATGCGGTGTTGCGCGATCTGCCATTTGTGTTCATCTACCTGGATGACATCCTGGTGGCCAGCGCGTTCGAGGACGAACACGTAGCCCACCTCACGAGAGTTTTCCAGAGGTTGGAGGAGCATGGGTTGATAATCAACCTGGTGAAGTGCCAGATCGGGGTGACAGGAATCGATTTTTTGGGCCACCGTATCTCACTGGAGGGTGCGATACCATTGCTGGACAAGGTGCGCGCAGTGGCGGATTTTCCCCAGCCTCAGATGGTCAGGGCGCTGCAGGAGTTTTTGGGGATGGTAAACTTTTACAACCGTTTCCTCCCCTGTGCAGTCCAGCTCATGCAGCCGTTGTACACCGCGCTTAAGAAACGGAAACCTGCGGACAGAGTCGACTGGTCGAGGTTAAAAAAGCCCTGGCAAACGCCGCACTGCTGGCGCACCTGGACCCGGCAGCTCAGATAGCGCTCACTACCGACGCCTTGGACGTGGCCATAGGGGCCATCGTGGAGCAGCACATTGCCGGTTCTTGGCAGCCACTCGCCTTTTTTAGCAGGTCTTTGCGCGACAGTGAGCATAAATACAACGTGTTCGACAGAGAGTTACTGGCTGTCCACCTGGCTATACACCACTTCCAGTTCTGGCTGAAAGGGAGCACCTTCATTGTGTTCGTGGACCACAAGCCGCTAACATACGCGATGGCCAAGGTTTCGGAACCATGGTCGGGCCGACAGCAGAGACAGCTGGCCGTGATCTCGGAGTTTAGGACCGACATGCAGCATGTGGCTGGTAAATTCAACGTGGTGGCGGATTGCCTGTGGTGCGCATTAGTGGCCCCAGTCTCCATGGGGATAGATTACATGGCCATGGCCGCTGAGCAGATTGGTGATGTGGACGTTTGCGTGCTCCAGTCTGGACCAACAGGGGTAAGGCTGGAGAGCAGAGTACTGTAGGACGGGGGGCCCCCCTAATCTGTGACATCTCCACGGGCCGCCAGTGCCCGGTGGTCCCATGCGCTTGGCACCGCCACGTTTTTGAGTCAGTTCACTCCCTGGCGCACCCAGGAGTGCGTGTGTCAGTCAAAATGGTGGGAGCAAAGTTCGTCTGGCCGAGCCTGCACAAACAGGTGAAACAGTGGGCGGCAGCCTGCGTAGCATGCCAACGAACCAAAGTGCACAGGCACACAAAGGCCCCCTTGGAGCCGTTCCGTATCCCGGCTAAGCGGTTCGACCACATTCATGTGGACCTCGTGGGCCCCCTCCCGCCATTGCAGGGGTTCACGCAACTCCTGACAGTGGTGGACCGCATCACGTGCTGGCCGAAAGCTGTCCTGCTAGCTTCCAGCGCATCCGCAGAAGTTGCCTGCGCTTTTTTGACGACATGGGTGGCACGTTTCGGCGCCCCTTCGGACATCACGTCTGATCGGGGCCCGCAGTTTGTTTCCGACCTCTGGTCCACCATGGCCCGGAGCCTGGGCGTCACAATTCATTGCACGACCGCGTACAACCCCCAGGCCAATGGGTTATGTGAGCGTTTCCATAGATTGCTTAAAGCAGCGCTCAGGGCTTCGCTTACGGATGCAAATTGGGTGGACCGCTTGCCGTGGGTTCTATTAGGGTTGCGTTCAGCACCAAAGGAGGATTTGGCGGCCTCCCCAGCAGAGCTGTTTTTTTTCCCAGCCGCTGCAGCTCCCCGGGGAATTTTTGCCGGATAACCCCATGCCGAACACCGATCCGTCCCTGTGTTCACAGCATAGCGTAGGGGCAGGGACGCTACCCGGCCCGGCCCACCACTGTTTTCCCTGCGCTTTTATGCCAAAGACCTTGAAGGACATGTCGTTTGTATTTGTCAGGCACGATGCCCACCGGACCCCATTGCGCCCGCCCTACGATGGCCCGTTCAGAGTGCTGGAACCTGGGGACAAACATTTTGTGTTAGACTTGGGGGGTTGCCGGGAGACAATCTGTATAGACAGGCTTAAGCCCGCCTTTGTTTTAGCAGACGAACAGGTGGTGTTGGCCCGAGCTCCTCAGTGCGGAAGACCCCCACTGAGAACTCCCCAGGTAAATGACTCGTCAGATCAGTCACACGAACATGCTGAAGGTGCCCCTCCCCATTGTCCCCCCACTGACGGACGCACCCCCAGGAACCCCCCCACCGGCACAGCAGCGCCTCGGAGACGAAGATCTCCCGTTACAGCAGCTATTCACGGAGGCTGAAGTCCAAAGGACATGAGAGTTAAGGCTCAGTCTGAGAGTTTTTGGGGGGGGGGGAAGCCATTCAGTAGTTTCCCTCAGACTGAAGGGCATGACAGATCAAAGGTGCTGGTGGACAAGGGGAATTGTTGTTGGGGGTTGATATGTCAATACAGCACCTCAGGTAGCGGAGGAGTGTCAATATAAAAGAGAGTGCCTGCAACCTGTGTTTTTAATGTTTTGGATTCTGGTGGATGTGAGAGGAAGAGAATAAGGTTTCATCTGCTCTGAACGCTCGGCCTGATTACTTCTCTCTCCCCACTACAATGAGTTTTTTTTCCTTAGGGTTGGCCAATTCCTTCCTTCAATACCACTGTTTTGCCAGAAGGCTGTGTCTTGAGTTGTGACTCACACAGACGGATGTTCACTTTTTTGGCACAGTGCAGCCACCTGGTTGTTGGATAGTTGGAATTTATTCAAAGTTACAGTATGTATAGCTCCTTTTTCTTATTACACTGTTACATTGTTGGCACATTTTAAAATAGTTTTCTATATTTTTCTCTTAATCAAAAACAGTGTAATTCATTGAAGCTGGTGTTTGTTTAAACATATAGTCAGCAAATATTTGATTCGTAGTGCCACCAGATAAAGTTAGCATAACATGAACGTCTTTCATAAATCTAAAATTTTTCATCATTTCACAGTTTAAACAAAAACAGTGGCAGTTACAAGGAAAATGTAGTTACAGATAATTCAGTCAGCTGCTGGTGTCAGAAGTGCACACCTCTACAGTCACGGAAAATGTTCAGATTTGACCTGAACTCGAGGCATTCCAGGAAAAAGCATTTGCTGTCCAAAGAAAGAAAAAAACATTAGGACAAGACTGCAGTTTGCCAATAAACATGTAAAAAACCATGTCTGTTAGAATAATGAGTTCTATACAGACAAATGAAGAATATAGATGTTGACCAAAGTAACAAGAGAGGAAAGACAGATCTCTGTGTGTAAGTCAACCGAGATTCTTTACTGTGGCCAAAAAAGGGAAAAAAACCTGAATAGTTGAACCTCAAAATGAATGTAAAACAGTCAAGTAAAAGAGTATAAATTGGCATATTAACTTTATCAACCAAGGCTTTTCCTTCAAAATATGCAACTCTCCTGAATTTACACTTTTTTTTCTTTATTTATGACTTTTTGCCCTGTCATTTTACAACTTTTTCCCTTGGAAATTTGCAAAAGAAAGAAAGAAACATCCCCACACAAATTTGCAATTATTTCCTGGTAAATTTACAGTATTTTTTATGTAATTTTTTAGATAGATAGATGTACTCAATTGATCCCAAACTGGAAAATTACAGTGTAACAGCAACATGACAGTGTCATGGTCTGTGCGCCGATGGCATCCGCGCTCAGGCCATACACCAGATCAGCCCGGCTTTTATTATGACAGCGTCTCAGCGGGCTTCCAGCTGTCAAGCCCCACGGGATGGCTGGAGGCCAATTACCTCTCATCAGCTGAGGCGCTGTCAACCACTATAAAAGGGAGCGGTCCTGATTGCTCAGAGCTGCGACCTCACACACATTGTCCATGCTCATCTCTCGGTGTGGATTAGGCTAGAGTCCCTACGTCTGTGTAACGGAGTCGAAAATGTACCTTAAGCATTTCTTTTTCTCAGTTATGTTTTTCTTTATATTGTTGTGAATTTTATTTTACTTGAGTGTTTTATTTTGGTGGTACACTTCTCACATCCGCTCTTCCTGTACCTCCGAGGCTCCGGTAGTTCAGTTTTTCCCCACAGTATCGCGTTGCTTTGCTGGGGGAGCCTGTGTGGGATCGAGGTACAGACGGAGTGTGATGTAGTTTGTTTTATTTCATCTACAGGAGTGAATAAATTGTGGAAATAGCAGTCTGGTGTCATCGTGGTCCTTATGCTGCCCACTCGTATGCATTGATGTTCCCGATCACGGCCGTTTGAGGGTGCCAAAAAGAGGAGCCGTTACACTTGTGACGTGAACCGTTACATCTGGCTCCAGCCCTCCTGTCTTCCCTCATCATTATTCGTAAGTGTACCTTTTGTATTATTTGTGTTGTGCCCCACAAGGCTCTTTTCCTTTGTTCTTTTCCCTCATTAATAAACTACGCAAACTCACCGGTTGGCCCTTGGCTCTTATTAATGGCTCGCAAGAGCCATTCGTAACAGTAGGTCGCAGCCAGTGAGTTGCCGGCCACCGTGAGTGTTGCAGAAATTGGACCGTTGTTCCTACCTGTCTGGGTACCGTGCAGGAAGCATGCCGTCATGGAGGACCTGTGCTCAGAGTCAGAGCGACGTTCTCGCTGACGCCCTCGAGTGCGTTGATGAGATTCTCATCACTGCCTCCCTCCTCAACTTTAGCAGCGACGTGCACCGGTACCTGGACCAAGCTGAGGATATTCTCAATCATCTCCCCCGCTTCGCCAACCACCCTGAGGTAGGCGCGAGGAGATATGACATTGCCGCACAGCATGAGATACTCCGTGGGCTGGATGGAAATCCCAGCAGGAAGCCAAAGAGGAGGAATCGTCGCCCCTCGCTTCGGGATCCCGCTCCTGCCTCCGTTCCGGCCCGGGAGTTCGCACCATCCAGAGGTCTTTCCCCATCGGGCACGACATCACTCGGGATTCCCCCAGAGGAGCTGCAGCTGACAGCAATCAAGATCTGGGACCGAGTGGCTGCTGCTCGCTCCGCTGTGCATCCATTGGTAATTATGAAGCATGTGGCGGCGGCAGTCAGACTGGTGGAGAGGAATCCCGGGCTAAGTGACTTTCCTGATTTTGCCGACCTCCTTGCCTCTGCTTCTGCACAGAAGCGGCGATTCCCGGACCTCACCTTCGCCTCACCCCTCCGCCAGAAACCGTTGTCACCTCCACAACCCTCCTCAGCGTGATTCCCGTCCGGATCCAGTTCCGGGTCACCACAAGGGCTCAATTCCCCGCACAGCTGCCACTCCTGCGCCTTGTCAGAGGGGAATCCCTGCAGCCTCTCCCCCCGGGCCATCTTCTCCTGCTGTCCCGTCAGCGCTCTGTGCCCGGCTCGTCCCGGCTGATGCCCCCTCCTCCTCGTCGCCTATCCCGGCTGCTGTGTGTCTCTGGAGTCCTGTCCTGGCGAGCCCCGTCCCGGAACCATCTCCAGCTGCTCCCCCTCGTCCTCCCAGGGGGTCCTCTGTCGCCATCCAGCGTGGAAAGAGAGGAGCAACGTCCGCTGCAGCAGGCACCATCCAGCCTCCAGGAGACAGACAAGTCCAAACTCATCCATATTCTCATTATTGTGATTTGCTTTGTCAGACTCCTGGGGGTGGAGTTCGGGGTTCACAGCCCCCCGAGCTCCCACCACCTGCTGTGGCTTTAATGATTAATCCCGCATCCTCTGTGTCTCCCTCCAATGAGCGGTCCTCGACGCCAGGCCAACGTCGCCAGATGAGGAGGGGGCCTGCGGTTCTGGAGAGCCTGGTTCCGGTTCTGCAGCCACGTCGTGGGCGGAGGAGGAGAGGGGACTGCAGCGTGGAACCTGCGCCAACGAGGAAGCGTCCCCGGGTCTCCACAGATGAGCAGTCCGGCCCAGCGGGTCGAGGGTCCCCTGCCACCACGCCATGTGGGCCGTCGGTGTGGGCATCAGTGCCGGAGGATCCTGAGGCTGCGGACACCATCATTCCAGCTGTGGAGCCTGACGTAGCTGAGTGGGAACCTGATGACGACCTCCTGCCGTCTGAGCCCGGATCTTCGCAGTCCTGGACGGTGTCAGAACCCGAGATCAGGCAAGTGCTCTGTATTGTCTTTCTCCTTTCCGTCCTAGAGCATTTTTGCCTGTGTCTTGGAGAGATGAGCCGGGTGCAGCCGCCCGCTGCGTCCGAGCTTGTCTCGCCGGGTTCTGGCGCTGCCGGTGATCCTGATCCCGGTTCTTCTCTCTCTCCCGAGCCTTCTCCCAGGGTCGCCGGCGAGGAGCTGCTTTCGCCCGCTGTGCCAGAGGTTCCAGGTTCGGGGTTGGAAGTCGGTTCTAGCGCGGCACCGACCCAGTCGGGGTCTGACGCGGGTGCAACCGAGACCCAATCGGGGTCCATCGCGGGAGCAACCGTGACCCAATTGGGGTCCGACGAGGGTGCAGCACCAGCGGAATCCAAGTTCGGTGAGGGAGCTGCAGATCCCCTGCCACCGGACACTGGACCGGCTCATCTTCTCCCCCATCTTCACCATCGTCCTCATCTTCACCCTCATCATCCTCCCAAGTCTTCTCCACCAGGTGCCGTATGGACCTCTCACTTTCGGCCCGGCTCGCCCTCTCCATTCCCCTCTACAGGGAAGCCGCTGCCCTTCTCTCCCCTGCGGTCCTGGTGGCTGAGCGATGCGGGTCGGCCGCCAGAAAGACTGCCGTGCCCATTTGGCTTTCTGGGCCGGCCACCCGACCCACTGGACTCTCTATTCGGCAGCCTGGTCTGGCCACCTGAAGTACTGTTTTTCCTGGCCTGGGATTCGGGTAGGCCGCCTGAACTCTTCCCGTTACCCCTGTTGGCGGTTTGGACGCTGGGTGCGGGGAGACCCCCCGAACTGTGTAATTGTTCCTGTCATTCCTGTGCCTTGGTTCCTTTGTGATTTTGTGAGTGTACAGGTATGATATTATGATTTCTGGTAGTCCTATAGCGGTTAGCGTGTCTTTTTTTTCTTCCCCTCTCCTGTCTGAGGGATGTTTTGTATTTTCCACATTACGCCTTAGGAGCCTGTGTTTTAGTTATAGGCCTCATGTTGTTGCTTTTTTTGTTGGGTCCTGTCCGTATATTATCGGCATTTTATGGCGTATTGTGTTTTTTTTCTTCCCGTACTCTGTAATTGCTTCGTTTGTTCCCTGTCAGTGTTGTGGTTTTTTTTGTCTCTCCTCTTTTTCTGAGTCACGCCCTCCCGGCCTGCGCCCCATCCGCCCACCCTGGGGGGGGGGGGGGGGGGGGCTTGGGTGTTTCTGGCCGTTCTGAGCCCGGCCTTGAGGGGGAGGTCCTGTCATGGTCTGTGCGCCGATGGCATCCGCGCTCAGGCCATACACCTCCTCAGCCCGGCTTTTATTATGACAGCGTCTCAGCGGGCTTCCAGCTGTCAAGCCCCACAGGACGGCTGGAGGCCAATTACCTCTCATCAGCTGAGGTGATGTCAACCACTATAAGATAAGATAAGATAAGATAAGATAAGCCTTTATTAGTCCCACAATGGGGAAATTCCAGGATTGCAACAGCACAGGGATAGCAACACTCAGAGCAACAATCAGAAGGCAAGAAAAAACAACATCTAGCAAACATATGTCCATATTACTATAAATGTATATATATAGACACACAGTGCAGAGCATTATGGCTGGTGGATGTGCAGCAGAAAGTCTAAGCTCTCTCTCCGCGGATGCAGCGGGCCAGCTGGAAGTCTTTGGGCATGATGGTGACCCCCTTAGCGAAGAAGAGACCACCAGGTGGGTCTCGCTGGTCTCCTGCAGAGCCATGACGGCGAAACTCAGGAAACGCAGGACGGTCTTGAAGTCCTGAGCGATCTCCCTCACCAGGCGCTGGATGGGCAGCTTACGGATGAGCAGCTCCGTGGATTTCTGGTAGCGACGGATCTCTCTCAGAGCCACGGACCTGTGACGGCGAGGCCTCTTCACTCTGCCGGTGGCCAGAGCGCCTCTCCGAGCAGCCCTGTGGCTAGCTGTCTCCTGGGGGGCTTCTTCCTCCAGTAGATTTTACGGGCGGTCTGCTTGGTTCTTGCCATCGCTCTTTATTATTCTGTCTTATATTTCTTTCACGCCGCCTAAACTCCAGCCCGGCACCCGCTTCGTTTTCGCTACAGCTCCCGGTATGTCGAGTTTCCCATTAGCACCGGGCGGCGGCCAAGTGCTAGCTAGCACTAGCTCCTCCCCGCTGTAACGTCTCCCGCTGCAAACCGTGGCTCCGTCCGCCGACCCGGGAGACCCCCGGGGCGATCCGTGATATATATACAGAGTGAAAGGTGTAGAAAGAAGAAGGAAGATAAAAAAAAAAAAAGGCTGTTGCAACAGGCAGCCGACTCGTGTGGCGCCACCGGTCCGGCAGTATAAAAGGGAGCGGTCCTGATTGTTCAGGGCTGCGACCTCACACACATTGTCCACGCTCATCTCTCGGTGTGGATTAGGCTGGAGTCCCTACGTCCGGCTCCAGCCCTCCCCTCTTCCCTCATCATTATTCATAAGTGTACCTTTTGTATTATTTGTGTTGTGCCCCACGAGGCTCTTTTCCTTTGTTCTTTTCCCTCATTATTAAACTACGCAAACTCACCGGTTGGCCCTTGGCTCTTATTAATGGCTCGCAAGAGCCATTCGTAACAGACAGTAGACGACCAAAGTGACAGAAACACACACAGCATAATAGACACAGGAATTACCCATGCAAAGTAAACCTGCTAAATAGCTTATATACATCATAGATAAATAGTGACCCATATAGGTACATGAATCATACCCGCTGTACAATGCAGGACTATCAGGTTCAGGGTGAAATGAGAGGCACCAATTAAATTGCAAGGTGCAGTATGGCAGCAAAGTTATTTCTTTTTTCCTCAAAAAAATTTCCACTTTGTTTTTGTAAATTTGCAACATCACTATCAGAAATTCTTAACTCCACACCCATAAATTTGTAAATTCATTCTTGTGAAATTGTGTTTTTTTTCCTCTTCAATTTGCTACTTTTCTTTTCAACTTGTATTTTTCTTAAGGTTTGCTAGTCTTTTTTTCTTGGAAATTTTGTGTTTTCCTACCCCAAAGTTCAATCTGGCTCAGGAGATGCAGATCCCAGACTCCAGGCCTAAATGAAGGTGAAAATGAAATCTCTCAAGAGTACCATTTTTTTTTATCCTGAATTAAATTCAGAAAAAAGTTGTTTCCTTATTTACAGTTTCTTCTTTGGCCATGTTTGTTGTGTCAGAGTGAAAATATGTCACGGTAGGGTTTTTTCCTTGTAAAATCACAGGTTTTCTGATTTTTTTCCCCTGTAAGGTTCTAATTTTTCTCTCATAAATTTGTGATATTTTCTCAAATTTTCCCATGTGTACTACAAATGCAAGGAATAAAAGTCAGTAGAAGGAAGACAGAATACAATGTGTGTCAATGAAGAGGCAGGTGTAACAGTGAAGATGGAAAAGGTAAAAAAAAAAAAAAGAGCATTTTTTTCATTTATTTTATTTAACCATTATTTTACCAGGAAGGTCCCACTGAGATTGCAAATCTCTTTTTCAAGGGTGTCCTGGATAAGAGGCAGCAGCAACAGGCAACACATAAAAAAAACATAGTCCATACAAATTACAATAAAACTATTAGACATCTAACATTAAAACCAAGTGACAAATTCTAAAAACAGTGACAGACTGATGATTTCGACCTAAATCCTTTAGTATAGATGTACTGTAAATTGACCCAAAGAAACCAGATGTCTAAGTTTGAGGATTATTTAACTTTTGTTCGTATTAAAGACAAAAATAGAAAGGAGATGTTTTTACCTTCTTTACATGTTTCGACTGTGCACTGCAGCCTTCGTTAGAAGAGACAAAATGAACCTACTTGAGCTAAGTTTGAGAATGTTCTGTAGATTGGTCCAATCTGAAGGAGCAGAATACTGAAATGCCTTTTTTCCGTATTCTGTTCACACACTGGGGATGGATAGAGTGTAAAAATCCTGAGAGCACAAAGAGTATTGTCCATTTGTCTTTTGGTGAAAATCAGTACATAAATACTGAGAAAGCAGACCAATTGGCAGTCCCTCTAGGATTTTGCGGGATGTTTTTATGGTTGTTGCGGCCCAAAAAGCCTGAATTCACAGGAGCTTTTTTAAAAAGATGGCATGTTTTGAGAGTTTTTTTGCACTAAAAGTTGTGGGAAGAATTACAAATTTTAAAGTAGATGCTTTTTTTCCCCATAGTTTACTGCAACGATATTCTATAACACCACAAGAAAAGCACAGGATTGTCAAAAATTTCCTATTAAACAGTGATTTGTAAATTAAGCAGAAACTTCTGCTACACAGAAAACTCTTTTGTGCAACAGCAAATACAGTCTTTAACACTATATCCATTACATCAGCTAAATTGCATTGAATGCATGTTAAAGAGTATTGATCTGGAAATTATTGGCAGTACCTTCATTTTGAAAACTCTTTAACCGCAGCAGTCCCCAAACCGGTACCAAGCGCAGAAGAAAAAAAAAAAGAAATAATTTATTCTGCTGCTCTGTATTGTCTATCGGAGTCTGTGTTTTTCTGAAAAAAAAAAAATTACAGACAATATTCTCTCTCTTTCCATGCCTGAAAGGCATCTGCTGCGCATCTTGACGCATATCTGTCTCATCAGATACTGATCTTTCATTTACCGGGAGTCCTACGGGAAGGGGAGGGGTCCGTGTGTAGACTGGAGATTCAGTTTTAAAGCTCATTGACAAGACGTAGTAATGATTTTCAATAAAGATGTATAAAATGTTCAAACACTGGCTGTAGTGTTAGATTTACTCATTTGTGATTTTATGGCATAGGTTCTTATGCGTGCTCCCGCGATGGGGTAGTTTTGAGGCAGGTGGACTTTTTTAACACAAACCCAGCACTTCGTACACGTGGTCAGGATGGAGAAGTGGTGAGACGTCCACCAGTGGGCAGGGGGCGATGAAGGGACGGTGTAGGGAAACCTTGTGGGTAAATGTTTTTTGTTTTTATTTTTTTTAAATCACACACTCTGTTTTTTGCTGACGTTGTCATGGTCTAGGGCAGGGGTGTACAATCTTGTGCCATGGAGGCCCAAGACCCTGCAGGCTTTCCCTTCAACCAGTGTCTTCAACAGCAGATTTCACTGAATTTCTTCCCACTGATTGCTGATAAGTGAGAAAACCTGCAGATCATGCCCACATTTTGTGTTCATTTTTTTGCCTCTCTGTGTTCATCATTATGATTGTTATGATTATTCACCTTCCATCCTCTGTTATTGTCTTTGGTGTTCCCCAGTCTGTCGTCATCCCATGTCCTCACCCTTTGTTTCTCTGTGCTGCGATCATTATCTGTATTTTGGTCCCTGTGTGCTCTGTCTGTACAACCCCACCCATCCTGTGCTGTCTCCATTGCCCTTGATTGATCTTACCTGTGGTCTCTTCCCTGCTGCCCCTGATTGTTTGCCCAGCTGTCCCTCATTTGTGCTAATCAGTTCCCCTATTTATATCAGTTTGTGCTTGTGCTTTGTCCAGCTTCGTCGTTGTTGATTCCCTGTCATTTCTCCCATGTTTACCTGTGCTCCTGCTGTTCTCAAGTGATTCCTGTGAGTTTATTTTGCCTCGTGATCTCCCATGTTGTTTTCAGCCCCCGTGCTGCCATTTGTTTCTGAGTGTTTTGTTAATTAAATCATTATTTGCACCTAAATCCTGCCTGCACCCATGGGCCCCTTCCTTAAACCCTCATCTGTTCGGAGGGCAGATTATGACAGATGTGTTCTGTTAGTACTTACTGTAAACACGGAAGTGAACGTGGTGCAGCAACGCATTTGATTGGTTAGATTGAGCGTTTGAGTGTTACTCAGGGACAAATCTGATTGGTGAAATTGGCGGAAGTTGACGCGGATTGGCAAAAATTGCAGGACAGTTGTGCTGATTGGACAAAGTTGCAAGGTCGCGCAAAACACACGGCCAAACAGTGATTTGGTGTGAATTGATGTGATCACATCATTGCGAAATCCTGGAGGGACTGAATTAGGCCCTTGTCATCCAGCATGTCATCCAACCCGAGAATAAAGTTCACAGTGATGAGGCAGAGGTTTACAGTTTGTGATAAAACAAAGGGAGGCATGGTATACAGAATCTAGCATATGCAACACCTGGGCTGGTGCATGCATATACAAGACATCGCCATAGTCCAGTAAAGGCAGGAATGTAATGGTGACAAGTCTTTTTCGAGCCTTGCAAGAGAAACATGACTTGTTTCTGAAAAAAGCCAACTAACTGTCATTCAATCCATACAGCAATCATGTACAGTAGAACGAAATTACGTTTCTCTTATCTACAATGTTAATCACATCTAGAATCAGAGGGGTCACTGCCATGCAAGGCGCCGCCACAAATTTCTCTCCTCCGTTCCATTATTGCTGGGCACCAGGTTGGACGGCAGAAAGTTCCACTTTTATGTGGTCTTAAGATAAGATAAGATAAGATAAGCCTTTATTAGTCCCACAACGGGGAAATTCCAGGATTGCAACAGCACAGGGATAGCAACACTCAGAGCAACAATCAGAAGGCAAGAAAAAACAAGCAAGCAAGAGCAGCTAATATACATATGTACATATTACTATAAAATATATATATACACACACACACACACACACACAGACACACAGTGCAGAGCATTGTAGCTGGATGGAATAAATATATGAATATATGAACACACAGTGCAGAGCATTGTAGCTAGATGGAATAAATATGTAAATATATAAACACCCACAGTATGGAGCATTGCAGCTAGGTGGAATAAATATGCAAGTATATAAACACACACAGTGCGGAGCAATGTAGCTAGATGGAATAATATGTAGATATATAAAAACACAGTGCGGAGCATTGTAGCTAGATGGAATAAATATATAGATATATAAATATAAACACACCCAGTGCAGAGCATTGTAGCTAGATGGAATAAATATGTAAATATATAAACACACACAGTGCAGAGCATTGTTGCTAGGTGGGATGAAACAGCATAACCGTCTATTTAGTTATCCTACATGGTATGATTATGTGCCCATACATATTCTCACCCTCCATAGCGACCGGTATGTTCCTAGTTGTATGCCGGAGAGGACCATTGTGTAAGTCTATTGCATCTTTTGCATTCAAAAAAAAAAAAAAAAAAACTATTAGTTTGTTACGTCTTTTTGCTATCTCTGCGAGCAGCCCTGCTTAGGTTGTACAGTCTGACAGCCGTTGGTAGGAAGGACCTACGAAACCTCTCGGTTGTGCACCTGGGATGATGTAGTCTGCTGCTAAATGAGCTCCTCAGTGCATCCAGTATGTCCTGCATAGGGTGGAACTCGGACTCCAGCAGAGATGACAGTTTAGCCACCGTCCTTCTCTCTCCTATCTCCTCCATCGGATCAAGGCGTTGCCCCAGGACAGAGCTAGCTTTCTTAATCAGTTTGTTCAGTCTCTTCCTATCGGCTGCAGTAATGCCACTGCCCCAGCAGACCACTCCAAAAGTGATGGCTGATGCCACCACCGTGTCATAGAATGACTTCAGCAGCGCCCCTTGTACACCAAAAGACCTGAGTCTCCTCAGCAGGAACAGCCTGCGCTGTCCCTTCTTGTAGAGTGCGTCAGTATTGTGTGACCAGTCTAGTTTATTGTTCAGATGAATACCCAGGTACTTGTAGGATGTCACCATCTCGATGTCTGTTCCCTGTATATTTACTGGTGCTGTGAGGGGCTGCCCATGCCTGCGGCAGTCCACCACCAGCTCCTTAGTTTTCCTCGCGTTGATCTGGAGGCAGTTCCGATGGCACCAGTCCACAAAGTCCTGGATAAGCCCTCTGTACTCAGCTTCATCTCCGCTGGAGATGAGACCAACGATCGCAGAGTCATTAGAGAACTTCTGTAGATGGCAATGTGTTGTGTTGTGTGAGAAGTCCGCAGTATAAAGAGTGAACAAGAAGGGAGCCAGCACCGTTCCCTGGGGGGCCCCCGTGCTACTGATGATCGTGTCGGAAACACAGTCCCGGGTTCTCACAAACTGAGGCCGGTTCGTGAGGTAGTCCAGGATCCATGATGACAGGTGCTGGTCCACCCCTGCGCGCAGCAGCTTGTCCTTCAGGATCATCGGTTGGATGGTGTTGAAAGCACTGGAGAAGTCAAAGAACATGATCCTCACCATATTCCCGGGCTTCTCCAGGTGGGACAGAGAACGGTGAAGGAGGAAGATCACCGCATCCTCCACCCCAATGCCATGCTGGTAGGCGAACTGGAGTGGATCCATCGCTGGTTCCACCAGGGGGCGGAGATGAGCAAGGAGCAGTCTCTCCAGGGTCTTCATCAAGTGGGACGTCAAGGCCACCGGTCTGAAGCTGTTCAGGTCTTTGGGGTGGGAAGTTTTTGGTACAGGTACCACACAAGATGTTTTCCACAGCTGTGGTACCCTCCCCAGTTTCAGGCTCATGTTGAAGATATACGTCACAATCCCACACAGCTGGTCTGCACAGGACTTGAGGAGCTTTGCGCTGATGCCGTCCGGTCCCGACGCCTTCCTCGCCTTGATCTTCCTCAGCTCCGTCCTCACCTGGGTCTTGGTCAGGGTCAGGATGGGGGGCTGTGTGTTGGGAGTGGGGGGGGTGTCGGTGGAGTGGGGAGTGGGTAGCAGGACTTGATTTCTTAGAGGCAGCAGTGGTTGTTGTGCAGACAGGGGGGAGGGCGGTTGGTCAAATCTATTGAAAAACAGATTCAGGTTGTTCGCCCACTCCCTGCCCCCCGTGGCCTGGGGGGAGGTATTCTGGAGCCCCGAGATGGTTTTGAGGTTTCTCCAGACCCCGCTGATGTCGCTCTGTTGCAGCTTGTCCTCCATCTTCTTCCTGAAGCTGTCCTTGCCTTCTCTGATCTTTCTCCTCAGCTCCCTCTGTACGGACTTCAGCATCTCCCTGTTCCCCGACCTGAAGATCCTCTTCTTCTCTCTCAGAAGTGTTTTTATCTCAGGGTTGATCCAGGGTTTGTTGTTTGAGTGACGCCGTATGGTCTTGGTGGGAACGGATTTGTCCACACAGAAGCTGAGGTAGCCCGTGAAGGTGTGAATGAGGCCATCGATGTCCTCACCATGTGGTCTTTGGCATGACCTGACCGGGATTCGAACCCCGGCCTCCCAGGTGTGGGGCAGATGGTCTACCAACTAGGCCACCACTCCGGTGGTGGCATAGTTCTAATAGAACCCTAGTTTGAGTCTCAGCTTCTTTATTAGAGATTCATCATGTGGTTTAACCCCTTGCACTCTGGTCAATTTCCCTAAAAACACCTAAAAATAACGTACCCAAAGTAAATCAAAAGCTGTTCTTCAACCCTTTGCAGCATCTTCATGGGGTTGGTCTCATTTAAAAGAAAACACTTTGAATTTTTTGGCAAAACAGTCATAATCTCTCTAAGTGCTCCTGCCACTGAGTAACAGTCATCTAAACATACTGAACTTGAAGAAAATAAAGTTCACCTGGGTGGTTTTTTTGATACAAATGCTTGCAAATAACACACAGCTGTCAGATACGGGCTGGAAAATGCAACAGAAATGTAGAACCAAGTGTTATCCAGCTGAGGTCAAAATTTTGTAACAATACCACAAAAAATGAATATATTACACAACTTTTTTGTCAGGTTGTTCCCAGGCGTTTTTGAACTGTGCCAAATTGTGTCAAATGGCACAGTTTGGAAAAACGTCTGTAACTTTTGAATGATTCAATATAGAAGCTTGATCTTGGGCTCTACTGAAAAGTGACACTCAGGGCTGTGTGTGTGTGTGGGGGGGGTTGTTTATTCATTCATGAATGAATGAATGAACAAACAAGCCCCCACACACAAAGAAGCATACCACATAAAAAATGTGTGGCTTTTTTTTACAAGAAAAAATAACCTACAGTGCAATAAAAATTATACTAAAATATCTGTAATGTAGACTCCCACCCCCCACCCCTCCGCTACAGAGGACGGACATCGTCCATCGCCACATGACGGACCGCGGCGACCATGCGCCGCGGTCTACTACGCACAGTTGTACTAAAATATGTACAATATATCTGCAATCCGCTACAGAGGAGTAGGGGGGGGGGGGACCATTCTTGGTGCACGGTCCGGTCCGTGTGCCGTGGTCCGTGATGTGGCGATGACGCACAGTTGTAATTTACCGATCGGTCAAAAGTCATTTTGATTACAATTTTCAGGGATAAAGAATAATTTAGCTTATAACACTTACCTGTCCACAACAGCAGTGTCGCTGGCGAACATCTCTTCCTCATTATCAGACGAACATGACGCTGGTCCGCTTGTTACGACTCGTGGTTCTGGTCACGCGACCCGGTCAAACCATGATTCCATTATTGCCGTTTTGCGCTTCCATGATTGCGGTTTTGGCAAACGATTTTTCAAAACAAATAAGAACAGTAGTAAGAAAAAAACACTGGCGAACGCTACCATCCCACACAGCGGCTTACACAAAACAGATATTACGCACGGGACACACGCTTTCAGTCGTCGAACTTCTCTGCTTCAATTGGCTCGCTGTATTCGCAGCCGTTGGTAGGCGGGTCCTTCTTGCTAGGTTTTCAGTCAATGGTTCTTCAAGGTTTCAGAAACCCAATTCAAGGCTCTTATTAGTCGAATGAGAGGTCAATCAAATCTAAACCAATCAAAGCACTCCTTTGGATTTCTGTTCGCGGCTGTGTCTGTAGTGGAAGAACGGAAATGCAGCTTTTTTTTTTCAGTGCGCACTAGGATGCACAAGTGCGCACGAGGGCACACTAGTACGCAGAGACGTGACCGCCCGCAGTATCCCGGAGTGCAAGAGGTTAAAGGTAAGTGAATCATCCAATGTAATACCCAAGTATTTAAAAGAGCTTACCACCTCAATGACTGTACCATCATTAGTGACCATGGAGGAAAATGTATTCAGCCTTGTTTTGGATTTAGAAAACAGCATAAGTTTGGTCTTGTTTGCATTAAGACAAAGACTCAAGTAAGAAAGGTTGTTCTGTACAGTCAAAAGCACACTGTAAATTAGTAATGGCTTCAGTGAGTGATGGCGCAAAAGGATAAATAACCATATCATCTGCATAAAAATGAAAGTGGGCATCTACCATGTGAAGACCAACGTTGTTGATGTAGATGGTAAATAAGAGAGGGCTGAGAATAGAGCCTTGTGGCAAGCCCCTCGTGACTGGCTGAAGATTTGAGGAAACATCATTAAAATTAACACTTTGAGTTCTGTCACTGAGGTAGTTAGAGAACCACCCAGATGTCTGCTCTGAAAGCCCCATTTTGGTCAGTCTTTGTTTCAGTTTGTCATGGTCAACTGAGTCAAATGCTTTGGACAGATCAATAAAGGCAGATGCACATTGTAATTTTCTGTCCAGAGCAAAGGAGGTGTCATTTACAACCTTTAATGCTGCTGTAATGGTGCTATGTTTTTTCCTGAAATCCGATTGATATAGTATGGATAAAATATTATTTGTGTATAAAAATTCCTTTAATTGCTCATTGACAAGACTTTCTAAGACCTTAGCTAAAACATAGTTTTGAGATTGGTCTATAGTTTTTCAAAATTTTTGGATCTCCTCCTTTAAATACAGGAGAGACATACTGTATGCCGACTTCCATCCATCTTCTTCCGCTTAATCCTTTTCGGGTCGCGGGGGGGACTGGAGCCTATCTCAGCAGCAGGGTACCCTGGTAATTTCTTGGTTGGCCAAAGTAAGATTAAAAATATACTGTATGTTATAGGAACTACAATAAAATCAGCTGCCAATTTCAAAAAATATGGATCAACATGATCCGGGCTTTGGGGTTTTTTTGTATCCAAAAGTTTTGAAGCTTTATGCACTTCAACTCTGGCAAATGGACTAAAATTGAAGGTAGAGCGGCAAGAAGAAAATGAATATGTATTGCTGTCTGAGGTTGGAGAATTTATTGTAGAATCCATCCATCTTCCATCCATCTTCTTCCGCTTAATCCTTTTCGGGTCACGGGGGGGCTGGAGCCTATCCCAGCATCTTTGGGCGAGCGGCAGGGTACACCCTAGACTCCAGAAGATAAAAAAATGTTTATTAAAACAACTTGCCATATTACGCTTGACATGTACAGCAGTTGATTGATTCAGTATGTAATTTGGGAGAGATTGGGATTTGTCACCGAGATTTTTAACAGTATTCCAAAATTTTTTAGGGTCATTTAAAATCTCAGTAGTAATAGACAGCTAGTACTCTGATTTTGCTTTTTTAATAAAGGAGAGCATTTATTTTGTAGTTTCCTGAAATTATTCCAATCAGAAATAAGATCTGTCTGCCTCGCTCTGGCCCATGCTGTGTTTCGGTCACGTATAATGTTTGATAGTTCTTAACTGAACCAAGGGTTATCTTTTCCCTTAACTCTAAACTTTCTGAAGGGGGCGTGTCTGTTAACAATGGGGATAAAATGGACATAAAAGTATAACCATGCTGATTCAACATCAGGAATTAATTCTTTTCCAACTGCAGTTTTTAAGATCATGATAAAATGCTTGTTCATTGAAGTTCTTAAAATCTCTCTTAACAAATATATGTGGTTTACCCTTGTGGAACTTGGTATTTCTAACTGTAGTGACCACAATGGTCACTTAGGTCATTACAAAAAACTCCTGTGACACAATATTTGTGTGGGGCATTCGTCAAAATCAGGTCTATTAAACTCGATTTTGTGTGACATTTTAAATTTGGTCAAGTGGGGGAGCCAATCAACTGTGTAAGATTGAGCTGGTCACAGAGAGACTTAAGGTCATCTGATGCACCAATCCCAATTTAAATCACCTACCAAAATAATTTCACTATATTGAAGCATATTTAGGAGCTCTTATAGGCTATGCAGAGCAGTGGGGGAAGCAGGAGGCGGCTTATAACAACCTACATGAACAAAAATTCACTCTGCTTGGGGAGTGATGTAGCTTGAATCACTTTAACATTCAATGATGATTTTACCTATGTTGCTACTCCCCCACTATTGGATGCCCTGTCTGCATGATAAGCATAAATACCTAGGGTGGGTGGAGACTAGTGTCAGGGGTGATTTATGACATAAGGATAGGAGTTAGAGTAAAAGGGAAGATTTACAAGATGGTAGTGAGACCTCCTATGATATATGGTTTGGAGACAGTGGCACTGACAAAAAGACAGGAGGCCGAGCTGGAGGTGGAAGAGTTAATGACGCCAAGATTTTCATTGGGAGTGACTAGGAGGGACAGAATCAGAAATGAGTATATCAGAGGGTCAGCTCAGGTTTAGCAGTTTGGAGACAAAGTGACAGAGGCAAGGCTGAGATAGTTTGGACACGTGCAGAGGAGGGATAGTGGATATATTGGACAAAGGATGTTGAAGATGGAGCTGCCAGGCAGAAGGAAAAGAGGAAGACCACAGAGAAGATTCATGGATGTAGTGAAGGAGGACACGGAGGGGGTTGGTGTGACAGTTGCTGTACAGTGTTCATTGCTTATTTGTGTACTGAGACAATTTATTTGATCCCATGATCCCGCAAAAAGCTCACCAAATAAAGTCTGTGTTATTGAAAACATCTGAGAGCACACCAGCTGCACGAATATGAATGTGTGCTATATTCTTACCAGACACAGGGAGGTCCTTTCTGATAACTATAACACAGTTGCGGAAACGTGAACATACGGTCATGGCTGTTTACTGGACACTGTCCAATAATCACATACAGATCCCACACACAAAAACTTTAATAAACATTTTAAAGTTGTCAGCATTTGTTGCAGTTGGAATGGACAGAGCAAGTTTGATACTGAAATAGTTTGAGATCTGTGTTACAAATTGAATGATTAATATCTGTTGTTGCGACTCTGATGGGAAGCTGCAGACAGGATGGGATATAATTACTTCTTCATGTTTCCTTCCACTGCTGTGCACAATGATGGAATGCTAAACACACATTTCAAAGTAAAAGTCTTCAAATTAAAGGAAAGATTACTGCAATGTCTCAGCATGCACACAAACAAATACTTGGCTTTTTTTTTTTAGCAAAATATCTCATAAACAAAGTGTGGACACAAATGCAAACTGCCAACGTTGCACAGAATGGTAAGTGGTTTTTACTTGTTTAGAGTGAAAGAAAACAAACTAAATATAAACCCCAATTCAGCCTGTTTTCATTACACTGCTGGACATGATACAAAAATCCGTCTTTTCTTTTCCTTTCCTTTCTTTTTTAAAAAATGAGACTGAATAGAAAACAGAAGTGCAGACCAGAATAATGCCACTTTCATTTCAGCAGGACAGGTTCAAAGGCGCAGACTGAGCCCATTCCAAGACTTTATTTTAAGTTTTCAAACTCCACCAGATGGATTGTCTTTGTTTAACTCAGGGCTTCATCCTGTTCTTTGAAACCGGTCCCATGAGTCTGGCTGCACCGATGGAAGGTTTTAGCATAAATCAAACAGATTAAGACTACACAGTGTCATCACAAGAACCCTATATGTACAACATAAAAAAGAAAAAAAATAGTGCAATTAGCATTGTGTTCTAGAACAGTTCACTGCACTCATCATCAGGAAGACAAGGGGAGAAGTGAATGAATCTTTGGTTGCTGTTGTCATAGTTTGGAACAGATTTAAAGGGTTACTTAAAGGACACACTTTTTAACAGTCATACATAAAGTTTTTAAGGTGTGTGTGTGCACGAATATCAAGTGTTTTAAGACGCTAACAGACCCCACTACTCACAGTACGTGTTACACTTGTACATCATTTAAAAATGAAACACTCCACGCAGAAAACCACAAAACACACTGTATCATCCTAAGAAAATGTATTGCACAGGGCTCAACACTTAAAACTGCGTCCTTGTCCTTTCCATGATAACTGATTGCTAACAGGATTATCGCCAGCAAAGATTGCATGGCATGGTTTCTCCACAAGAAAGAAAGAAAAGAAGAATCCTTGGTGCCCTGGGACCTTTAAATATAAATGATTTTTTTTTTCAGCTTTGGAATTGCTTTATTCCTCAATCTATACTAAAACTGTTAAAGCAACTTGATGGGATCCATTCCATCCAATGGAAGCCATTTTGACCAATTTTTGTCCCCAGAATCTGTATGAAGATGTAAGTAACTGCAACCTTTCTTGTTTTTTTTTTTCTTAAACATTTCCAAGTTTTTGCAAAATAGTTTTCTCCCCAATGATTTCTCATAAATGTGCAAATGGATGGCAGTGTTTGCACTGTGTGGACACTGCCGTCCAGAGCGAGTTTTAGAACGATAATTTTATAGTTATAGTTATCTTTATAACTATAACTATAAAGTTATAGTTATCTTTATAGGGCAGCACGGTGGCGCAGTGGTTAGCACAGTGGCAGCACAGCAAGAAGGTCATGGGATCGATTCCACCCTTGACCATCGTGGGTTCGATCCCACCCCCAGACCATCGGTGACCCTTCTGTGTGGAGTTTGCATGTTCTCCCCGTGTCTGCGTGGGTTTACTCCGGGCACTCCGGTTTCCTCCCACATGCCAAAAACATGCAAGTTAGGTTAATTGGCATCAAAACTGGGGATTCTAAAAATTGTCCTTAGGTATGGATGTGAGAGTGAATGGTTGTCTGTCTCTCTGTGTTGGCCCTGTGATGGACTGGCGATCTGTCCAGGGTGTACCCTGCCTCTCGCCCAAAGATGCTGGGATAGGCTCCAGCCCCCCCGCGACCCGAAAGGATTAAGCGGTAGAAAATGGATGGATGGATGGATGGATGGATAGTTATCTTTATAGTACTTAGTGTGGACGGACTTTTATACTAGTAAATTTACCATTTTTTTGCTTGACTCATATTTTTTCATGTAACTTTGAGACTTTGTTTACACTGTACAGTGGGGCAAAAAAGTATTTATTCAGCCACCAATTGTGCAAGATCTCCCTCTTAAAAGATGAGAGAGGTCTCCAATTTTCATCATAGGTATACTTCAACTATGAGAGACAAAATGAGAAAAAAAAATCCAGAAAATCACATTGAAGGGTTTTTAATGAATTAATTGGTAAATTCCTCGGTAAAATAAATATTTGGTCTGTAGAAGATGTGCTCAAATGATGAGGCTGAGTTTAGTCGTAAACCAGCTTTATTGACAGAACACAGCTTCTAGCATTCTCAAAGCAGGAAAGAGGAAGAATCATATCTCATCACCCTTTTATATGTTTCCAGCATCAGAATTCAAGTCACATGGTGTTTTCAGTAAACATACAGTCACAAAGCATCCCTTTGAATCTTCACCATTGTCTCTCATTTCCTGATGAACCGGAAATCTCTCCGGGGCATCTTCTGTGGGACAAAGAGACAAATCTCACACCTCCTTGTTATCTTCTGCGGATTCGAGTCCTTTGTCCTTGCAGACGTGACACCCTCAATACACATGCAGTCCTGTCTCTGTGGAAACATGAGCCCACAATGTGTGTCGCCCACACTACCCCCCCCCCCCCCAAACGTCTAGTAAGGGCAAGACCTGCATGGCATAAAAAAAAGAAAAACACAAAACACTCCATATATCGCTAATCAATCCACCAACTGCCTAGGTTTTAAATTTCTGCCGAATCTGCTGCAACCTGGCTTGGCTGCACCTGCAACATCTCTCTGCACCTGTGGATTAAAGCTGTTAGCACCTTTCTGTGAAGATTTTGGAGAATGTCCTCTCGGTGGCCTGCCACGGCGGGGGGGCCTCACGAGCTGCACTTCCTCATCAGCCAAAACAAAGGTGGGTTTGAGCCTGTTTATGCAAATCAACTCCCTTCTGCCCCCTAAATCTAGCAGAAAATGCTTCTGCCCGGTCTCCAGCACTCGGAACGGTCCGTCATAAAACGGCCGCAAACTTGGACGCTGAGCATCATGTTTAACAAAAACAAACTCTGCATTTTTTAAAGCCTTTGGCACAAAAACGTGTGGTAAACTGTGATGGACCGGGCCAGGGAGCGTGTTTGCTCCCGAGTCGCTCTGCCACGGCTGAGCAGGGGGGCCATTTGGTGCGGGATTATCGGGGAGAAATTCCCCCGGCAAACGGAGAGGTTGTGCAAAAACTAATTCAGCCGGGGAAGCATGCAAATCTTCCTTAGGTGCAGAACGCAACCCCAATAAAACCCATGGAAGTTTGTCCACCCAATTTGTATCCGTCAGCGACGCTCTGAGGGCTGCTTTCAATGACCTGTGAAAGCGTTCGCATAAACCATTAGCCTGGGGGTTATACGCGGTGGTGCGATGAATCTTCACCCCCAAGCTGCGGGCCATCGATGACCATAGTTCGGAAATAAATTGGGGACCCCTGTCGGACGTTATGTCCGACGGTACACCGAAACGCGCAACCCACGCTGCTAAAAATGCTCGCGCAACTTCTTCCGCTGTGGTTGATGTCAGAGGAATCGCCTCTGGCCAACGCGTGGTGCGATCCACCATCGTCAAAAGATGTGTGTGCCCGTGTGATAATGGGAGCGGGCCCACCAAGTCAACATGCACGTGATCAAAACGCTTAGCGGGGATGTGAAAAGGTTCCAACTGGGCCTTAGTGTGTCTGTGTATTTTGGCTCGCTGACATGCTACGCAGGCTGCCACCCATTCCTTGACCTGTTTGTGCAACCCGGGCCAAACAAATTTCTCCCCCACCAACTTAATCGATGCGGACCGAGTCAAAAACGCGGCGACGCCACGCGGCTGGCACCACGGGGCGGGGCCGTCCCGTGGAGACATCGCAGATTAGTGGGGGCATACCACTTTGTTGCTCCCTGTGCTCCAGCCTTAACCCTGTGGGTCCAGACTGGAGCGCACGCACGTCCGCGTCGTTAACCTGCTCCGCAGCCATGGCTGCATAATCTAACCCAACACAGACCAGGGCTGCGCGCGCTCCCGCGTCGCTGCCCGGGCCCGCGGCCACGGCTACAGAGTCTGCCCCTATGGGGCTTGGTGGTGCTACCGCGCGCGAGAGGCAGTCTGCTACAACATTGTGTTTACCTGTGACATGCTGAATATCAGTAGTGAACTCCGATATTGCGGCTAGTTGCCTTTGTTGTCGGCCTGACCAGGGTTCTGAAATTTTGGCCATCGCAAACGTTAGCGGTTTATGATCCACAAACGCGGTGAAACGTCGCCCCTCTAACCAGAACTGAAAATGACGGATGGCCAAGTGTAGGGCCAAAAGCTCCCTGTCAAACGCACTGTATTTACGCTCACTATCGCGCAAAGTCCTGCTGAAAAACGCGAGGGGTTGCCAGGTATCTGCCACAAACTGTTCAACTACCGCCCCCACCGCTACATCGGAAGCGTCAGTGGTGAGCGCCATGCGGGCCGTTGGAACTGGGTGCGCTAACAAAACTGCGTTTGCCAGGGCTGATTTGACCTGGGCAAAAGCGCGCTCCCGCTCCGGAGACCATTCAACTTTATTTGCGGGCTTTTGTTTTTTTAACGCGGTGTACAATGGCTGCATGAGCCGTGCTGCGCTTGGGAGGAACCGGTTGTAAAAATTAACCATCCCTAGAAACTCCTGAAGCGCCTTGACCGTTTGAGGTTGCGGAAAATCCGTTATGGCACGCACTTTATTTGGAAGAGGAACCGCTCCTTCTGCCGAAACGCAATGTCCCAAAAAATCAATCTGCGCCACCCCAAACTGGCACTTCGCTGGGTTAACTATTAACCCGTGCTCTGCCAGCCTCCGAAAAACTGCTGTGAGGTGTTTTTCGTGCTCGCCCTCGGACGCGCTGGCTACCAAAATATCGTCCAAATAAACGAACACGAAAGGGAGGTCGCGTAAAACTGCATCCATCATGCGTTGGAAAGTCTGCGCGGCCCCCTTGAGGCCAAAAGGCATGCGCAAAAACTCAAAAAGGCCAAAAGGAGTTATGACCGCTGTTTTGGGTACATCTTGCGCGCGCACTGGAACCTGGTGGTAACCGCGCACCAAGTCTATTTTAGAAAAAATGCGCGCCCCCGCCAAATGAACAGAAAAATCCTGAATGTGCGGAATCAGGTAGCGGTCATGAGCTGAAACGTTGTTCAACCTGCGGAAATCGCCGCAAGGTCGCCACGAGCCGTCAGCCTTTGGGACCATGTGTAACGGCGAAGCCCAAGAGCTCTTGGAGCGTCTAACAATGCCCAGTTTTTCCAGATTAGTGAACTCCTCGCGCGCGATGGCCAGTTTAGCTGGGTCCAAGCGCCGAGCTTTTGCAAAAATGGGAGGGCCGGTGGTGGTTATGAAATCCTCCACTCCATGTTTAGCCACCGTTGCCGAAAACGTGGGGACTGTGAGTGCTGGGAACTGAGCTAGCAATGTGTGAAACTTACCACCCGCAGCTGAGACGCTGGCATGTGCAGTCGGCGGGGCCACCCGAGCTGTGCAGGGAATAGAATAAAAGGACAGTGCATTAATCAGACGTCTATTAGCAAGGTCAACCAATAAACCATGTGAGCACAAAAAATCAGCCCCTAACATGTTGAAACTGACTGCTGCTACAATAAATGTCCACTCAAATGAACGGCCCTGTAAGGACAGAAGCATGGTCCTCTCACCGAACGTTTTAATCGTGGAGCCGTTCGCTGCTGACACTGACACCCAGGGAGCTTTAGAAGGCATCAGCCGTTCCGCGTAGGTGGGTGTGACGAAACTCAGCTGAGAGCCCGTGTCCACGAGGAACTGTTTCCCCGAGCGTGCATCCGTCAGGTAAAGCAGCCTGTTCTCGTTGCCGAGGGTCGCAGCTGCTACCGGCCCTCGGTCTTGGCGTTTCCCTGGCGCTTAAAGTTGCATGGTGGGACGCACCTGTGCGCTCTCTCTGCAAAACGGCGGTGGTAGAAACACGGGCCGTCCTCCGCTCCGCGTCATCTGGCTCCCGTCGCCGCCGTCGTTGGTGCGTCTGGCGCCGCGGCCGCTGGACCTGCGCTGTCTCCGGACGCCGTTCCCGGGCTAGCCGCCGCGGCCGAAACCGCGTTCCGCTTGTGGGCGTCGACCAACCGCTGCGCCTCTTTGCTCAACCCATGGTAGTCTCGCCTGGCCAATCGGGGCGACTCTGCCAGGGCCACTCTCACTGCTGGCGGCAGGGTCCGAAGGAAAAGGTGGGCGAAAATGAATTCGCCATCCTCAGAGTCTTTGAGCTTCAGCATCTTCACCATCAGGTCCGCAGGTCTATCGTTTTCTGACTCCGTCAACGTCAGGAGTCCCTCTGCTCGTTGTTGGACTGAAGGGGTGAAATGGCTGATCAGCGCGTCCTTCAATGCGCTGTACTTGTCGCTGTCCGGTGGATGATTAACCAGATCCTCCACTCTCTGGACCGTGTTGCTGTCCAGCTTCGCTACCACGTGGTAGAATCTTGTGTCGTCGTTGGAGATTCTCCGGAGGTTGAACTGTGCCTCGACTGCGCTAAACCATGAGCGCGGGCTGTGCTGCCAGAAATCGGGCAGCCGGATCGTGGAGGCGGCCATCAGGCTGGCTTCCGCCGAGCCCCGCTCGGGAGAATTCTGTCTGCTCATTTCTCGTCGTAGGTCACCAGTGTAGAAGATGTGCTCAAATGATGAGGCTGAGTTTAGTCGTAAACCAGCTTTATTGACAGAACACAGCTTCTAGCATTCTCAAAGCAGGAAAGAGGAAGAATCATATCTCATCATCCTTTTATATGTTTCCAGCATCAGAATTCAAGTCACATGGTGTTTTCAGTAAACATACTGTCACCATGGGTTGAGATGCCGTCTCGGCACTGAGCCCATGTTTTCCCTCATCCCTGCCTCCCATTGAGCAGCGTCTCAGCTGGCCCCCAGCTGGCAGCATTATGGACGGCTGGGGCCAATTAGTCTTCATCAGCTGGGGCGCTGCCAATGAGGATAAATAGGAGCAGCCTCGATGACTCGGGGCTGCGACATAAGCACTGCTAGGCTGAAGCCCCTTCGTCTGGTGTCAGCCTCAACTCCCCTTGCAGCATTCCTGTGTTTGTATCCCGCTGTGAGGATGTACGTCTTGCTACCCCCACGTCCGGTACGAGCTGCTTACCTCTGCGCTGTGCAACCTGTGAGTGTACCTCTGCATGAGTATCTGTGCTCTCCTCATCCCTTATCCCTTACCCAAAATAAACCATCTCGACTCACTGGCTTGTCCCTGGCTCTGATTGCCCGGCTCCCTAGAGCCGGATCTGACAGTATGTCGCAGCCCGAAGAGTTGCCGGCGGCCGTGAGTCGCTGTGGAAATGTACCTTTCTGTCCGGGTGTCAGCGCTGCTAGCATGCCGTTTCCCAGGAGTCACTTCCGGCGCCAGGGCGACGAGCTAAGGTCCATCTCGGAGGCTGTCGACGGGACATTCTTCACCCTGCACGACGCCTCCAACGCGAGACGCTGGCATCCGGGCCGTGCTGAGGAACTCCTGGACTGTCACCCTCACTCTCTGTACCATCTGGAGGACAGTGCCAGGATAGACGTTGCAGGTACACAGCGAGAGAAGCTCCACGGGGTGGATGGAAATCCCGGCAGGGAGTCGAAGTGGGCGACGTCTTTCCCCGCTTCGGAGTCCCGTTCCTGCCGCCATTCCAGTCCGGGAGTTCGCGCCAACCAGAGGACTTCCCCCGACCTGCGCCACGTCACTCGGGATTCCCTTCTAGGAGCCGCAGCTGACAGCAGTTATGTCCGGGGTCGAGTGGCTGTCGCGAGCTCTACTGTGTTTCCTGTCACCACCTTCAGGCATGTGGCGGCGGCAGTGAGATTGATGGTGAGGACTTCAGGGCTACGAAGCTTTCCCGTGCTCGACGCCTTCCTCGTCTCGATCTCCGATCTGGAGCGGCGAATCCTGGGTTTCCCCCTCGCTTCGTCCCCTGGGAGTAGTCGTCATCACATCGCCGAGTCACCTCTGCACGAACCTCGTCCGGATCCAGTTCTGGGTCATCGTCAGGACCGTTCCTCCCACGCAGCTGTCATCCCTTCGCCTCGTCAGTGTGGAGATCCTACAGCCTCGTCCCCTGAGCCTCGTTCCCCCGCTGTCATTCCTGGACATTCGGGCTGGCTCACCCCGGCTGTTTCCCCCTCCTCCTCGACGCGCTTCCTGACCGCTGTGTGTGCCTGGAATCCCGGCCTGGTGAGCTCTCTGCTGGAGACAACGCGAGCGATCCTCAGACGAATTCCCGGGGGGTCCTCCGTTATCGCCGGGCGGGGAGAGGAAGAAGCAGATTCCACTACAGCAGGCGATACTCAACCTCCAGGGGGCAGGCAAGTCATTGTTTTTTCACACCTGCTTAATGATTTGCTCTGTCACATCCCTGGAGGAGAAGTTCAGGGTTCGCAGCTCCCTGAACTCTCCCCACCTGCTGTAACCTGTTTTCCTAATCCCGCATCCTCTGTGTCTCTCTCCGCCGAGCGGTCCCCGGCTCCGGGTCAACGTGGTGGGATATGGAGAGGGCCTGTGGTTCCGCAGCTACATTGCGGACGGAGGAGGGGGACTGACTGCTGCGTGGAGTCTACGCTGACGACTGAGCGTCCCTGGGTCTCCACGGAGGAGCGGTTCGGTCCAGCGGGACGAGATTCTTCTGGCTTCACGCCGAGTGGGTCGTCGGCGGGGTTACCTGAGCTGGAGGGATCTCAAGCTGCGCTGACCATCGTGCTGGCTGCGGGGCCCGACGCGGCTAGATGGGAGCCTGACAACGACCTCCTGACGACGGATCCTGGATCTTCGCAGTCCTGGACGGCGTCAGAACCCGAGATCAGGCGAGTGCTCTCCTTTCTTTTCTCTCTTTTTATCTTTGAGCACTTCAGCCTATCTCCAGGGGAGACGAGCAGGGTGCAGCCGCCCGCTGCGTCTGAGCTCGTCTCGCCGGGTTCTGGCGCTGCCGGTGATCCTGATCCCGGTTCTGTTTTCTCTTCTGAGCCTTCTTCCAGGGTCACCGGCGAGGAGTTGCTGTTCCTCGTGGTGCTGGAGGGTCCGGGTTCAACGTTGGAGGTCGGTTCTGGTGCAGTGTCCAACGTGGGTTCGCCCGAGACCCAATCGGGGTCCAACGTGGGTTCGCCTGAGGCCCGATCGGGGTCCGACGTGGGTGCTGCCCCAGTGTTGTCCAGGTCCGGTGAGGAGGTGGCCGTTTCCCTGAGGCCCGCCGCCCTCGTCATCGGCTCTCCCCTGAGCCTCTTCCACCGGGATCCGCTCTGACCCTTCGTCCGTCTCAACGGTCCTGGTGGTTGAGTGATGCGGGTCGACGACCCGACCCGCAAAACTTTCGGTTCGGCGATCTGGTTTCCCCCCACTGGTCTGTGTTTGCCTTTGGGCGGCCTGGTTCGGCAGCCGTTGGACTGGATTCCTGGGATCTGGGTCCAGAGTTCGCCGTCCGAACATTTCTCTTCCCCTGATTCGCCAGCTGGACAATGGGCGGGGAGATCTCCGGAGCCATCTCGGCTATTTTTGGACTCTGCCTGCCATACACCTCGGGTGTCACTTTTTCTTTTATCGTTATTAAGGTCACTTGGGTGTAATGTCTGTCCTGTTGGTGGATGTGTATTTATAGTGCTGTGCGTTTTCCTTCCCTCGTACCCAGCATTTTATTTTTTGTACCATGTTTTTAGTCTCGTTTTTGCATTGTAGAGTTATGTTTTGTTCCCTTTCAGACCATACTCTGCAGTTGCCCATTCATTCCAGTCACTTTCATTTCTTTAGGTGACTGTGGGTATTTATATATTCATGTGTGTGGGTTTTTCTTTGCCTGCACTCAGTATTTCTTTTTTATGCCCTGTTGGTTCATTATAGAGTCATGTGCCTTGTTTTCCGTAACACCATGCTCTGTAATTGTCCATTTGTTCCAGTCACCCTCACTTTTCTTGGTGACTGTGTGTATGTACTTATATTGGTGCTGTGTATTGTGTTTTCCCTTTATTTGACCATACTCAGCATTTTTTGCCCTGTACCTTTTTGGTGGTTCTTTTTTTTTTTTCTTGCTCTGGGTCACGCATGGTTGGTACTCTCTGGGTAGTATGTAACCGGCGTGCTGACCCAGTTCTTCTCCCCATCTGTACCTGGGTTAATTGTTCTGTTGTCAGTATTGTATTTGGGTTTTTCTTTCCCGCTACCCTACATTGCCCCATTGGTGTTGTCCTTCCCTTGGCTTCTTCCCCTCCGGTCCGCCTCCCTTCCTCCCACCCTAGGTGGGGGGGGGGGGGGCTGGGATGTTCCTGGTCGTTCAGGAGCCCGACCTTGAGGGAGGGGCTCTGTCACCATGGGTTGAGATGCCGTCTCGGCACTGAGCCCATGTTTTCCCTCATCCCTGCCTCCCATTGAGCAGCGTCTCAGCTGGCCCCCAGCTGGCAGCATTATGGACGGCTGGGGCCAATTAGTCTTCATCAGCTGGGGCGCTGCCAATGAGGATAAATAGGAGCAGCCTCGATGACTCGGGGCTGCGACATAAGCACTGCTAGGCTGAAGCCCCTTCGTCTGGTGTCAGCCTCAACTCCCCTTGCAGCATTCCTGTGTTTGTATCCCGCTGTGAGGATGTACGTCTTGCTACCCCCACGTCCGGTACGAGCTGCTTACCTCTGCGCTGTGCAACCTGTGAGTGTACCTCTGCATGAGTATCTGTGCTCTCCTCATCCCTTATCCCTTACCCAAAATAAACCATCTCGACTCACTGGCTTGTCCCTGGCTCTGATTGCCCGGCTCCCTAGAGCCGGATCTGACACATACAGTCACAAAGCATCCCTTTGAATCTTCACCATTGTCTCTTATTTCCTGATGAACCGGAAATCTCTCCGGGGCATCTTCTGTGGGACAAAGAGACAAATCTCACACCTCCTTGTTATCTTCTGCGGATTGGAGTCCTTTGTCCTTGCAGACGTGACACCCTCAATACACATGCAGTCCTGTCTCTGTGGAAACGTGAGCCCACAATGTGTGTCGCCCACAGGTCAATAACAAAAGTTCATCTCAATACTTTGCTATATACCCTTTTTGGCAATGACAGAGGTCAAACGTTTTCTGTAAGTCTTCACAAGGTTTTCACACACTGTTGCTGGTATTTTGGCCCATTCCTCCATGCAGATCTCCTCTAGAGCAGTGATGTTTTGGGGCTGTCGCTGGGCAACATGGACTTTCAACTCCCTCCAAAAGGTTTTCTATGGGGTTGAGATCTGGAGACTGGCTAGGCCACTCCAGGACCTTGAAATGCTTCTTACGAAGCTACGCCTTCGTTGCCCCGCCGGGCGGTGTGTTTGGGATCATTGTCATGCTGAAAGACCCAGCCATGTTTCATCTTCAATGCACTTGCTGATGGAAGGAGGTTTTCACTCAAAATCTCATGATACATGGCCCCATTCATTCTTTCCTTTACACAGATCAGTCGTCCTGGTCCCTTTGCAGAAAAACATCCCCAAAGCATGAAGTTTCCACCCCCATGCTTCACAGTAGGTATGATGTTCTTTGGATGCAACTCAGCATTCTTTCTCCTCCAAACACGACAAGTTGAGTTTTTACCAAAAAGTTCTATTTTGGTTTCATCTGACCAGATGACATTCTCCCAATCCTCTTCTGGATCATCCAAATGCTCTCTAGCAAACTTCAGATGGGACTGGACATGTATTGGCTTAAGCAGGGGGACACATCTGGCACTGCAGGATTTGTGTCCCTGGCGGCGTAGTGTGTTACTGATGGTAGCCTTTGTTATTTTGGTCCCAGCTCTCTGCAGGTCATTCACTAGATCCCCCCGTGTGGTTCTGGGATTTTTGCTCACCGTTCTCATGATCATTTTGACCCCACGGGGTGAGATCTTGCGTGGAACCCCAGATCGAGGGAGATTCAGTGGTCTTGTATGTCTTCCATTTTCTAATAATTGCTCCCACAGTTGATTTCTTCACACCAAGCTGCTTACCTATTGCAGATTCAGTCTTCCCAGCCTGGTGCAGGTCTACACTTTTGTTTCTGGTGTCCTTTGACAGCTCTTTGGTCTTGGCCATAGTGGAGTTTGGAGACTGACTGTTTGAGGTTGTGGACAGGTGTCTTTTATACTGATAACGAGTTCAAACAGGTGCCATTAATACAGGTAACGAGTGGAGGACAGAGGAGCCTCTTAAAGAAGAAGTTACAGGTCTGTGAGAGCCAGAAATCTTGCTTGTTTGTAGGTGACCAAATACTTATTTTACCTCATTTTGTCTCTCATAGTTGAGGTATACCTGTGATGAAAATTGGAGACCTCTCTCATCTTTTAAGTGGAAGAACATGCACAATTGGTGGCTGACTAAATACTTTTTTGCCCCACTGTATTATAGTAAATCTATAACTTTTTATTTTTCCCTAAAATGTGCTTTTTTGGGTAGTTTTTTTTCCCCTGTAAATTTCAAATTTTTAAATGTGACTTTGGAAACATATATTGGCTACTTTTTGTCATGTTTGAGATTATTTACTTTCTTCATTTTTCGTGTAATCAAAGACTTTTTCCACAAAATTTTGAGTCATCCTGAGAAATTGAGATTTTTTTTTGCTCATGAATTTACATTTTTTTTCCCTTTGAATTTGTAACTTTCATGTCATAAGTTTGGAGCTTTTTTTATTTCAAGTTTGTGACTTGCCATCAACATGTTTCCCCATGTATTTCTGTTTATTTTTTTCTTGAAAAAAAAATATTTTTTTTCTTTTAAATTTGTTACTTTTATAATATTGGGATGTTTATTTCTAAAATTTCTAACTTTTTCTGATGAATTTAGTACATCTTTTTAAATACATTTCTTGTTTTCTTATACATTTCCAGACATTGCTGTTATAATTATTGTATTCTATATTCAACTCGATCATAATTTGGAACTTTTCTCATTAGTTTGTGACTTTTTACTCATAAATTCACATCTTTTTTTTTTCCCTTGTAATTTTCCCTTGTTTCAGGTTAGACCAACAGCACCTTAAAATGTCTGTCCCTGCTGTGAAGGGCTATTATTTAGGGCTATTTTAAACAACAGAAAAAAATGCTAAATGTGGTGCTTCTACTGGTAAATATATCAAAAACTGTTATAAATGAAATGATTGCTAACAGAACTTGTAATAATGCTTCTTTTCAAATATTTTTTTTAAGATAAGAGAAACTCGCAGATCTGCTACACATTGTAGACTCCCTATAATCAGTTTAACATAGTTGTAGTGGAACAAGAATCTCCAGAGAAGTCAATTAGTTTAAAACGATTGTCATTGTCAAGTTATTGAAAGGGACTGCTGAGTGCTTCCTTATCCCTACACTGTGTGATTTAACCTCAGCGTTGCACAGACAGCTGGGTTAAGGCTGGGCCAAGCGCTCCAGGGCCTCTCCCTCACAGCGCATGCAGTGGTAGCCCACGGTGGCCGTGATGTCAAAGCAGCCCTGGCTGAAGTAGAAGTCCAGAGATGGTTTGTTCCATTCCAGAACGGTGAAGTTCATCTGGTTGCACCCGGCAGCCAGGCCCAGCTATAGGAGAATACGAATAAGCAGGAAGACAGACATGGCTGCAGGAAATGTTTTCATACGCTGAAATATTTGAACTGTTTTGCATTTTTAGCTTGCAAACACTGCACAGACAGAGGAAACACCCCGCCTAAGGCTACAAATAGATGAAATGATGCTTTAATGTTTTACTCACCTGTGCCACCTTTCTCATGAGAGCTTTACCGATGCCCTTCCCTGACAGAAAGATAGTGTGGATTACTTTACGTTTCCTTCAAAGGCAGGCACTAAAACAACAATGGTATGTATGCGTGACAGTGTACTGTACCTCTGAACTCAGGCATCACATACAAGTCTTCCATGTAAACAGCTCTGCCCACCCATGAGCTGTAGAAATAACAGTAAAGTGCGTAGCCTATCTTTGTATGGCCTGAAAGCAAACAAAAAAATGTCAATAAAGTTAACAGCATTCTATAGAAATCAAGTTTTAAAAATAGTTAGTCCCTTCTATTTACTTAATTTTATGCCTTCTTAATTTTACTTATATCTCATACATCACATAAAAAGGCCCAGATTATTGAAAACCAAAACAAAAGCAAAGGCAACAAATTGCCTTCAAGGTAACAGAGAAATTTCCTCCACATTTCATGCTAATCTCTTTTCTGAAAAACTTTTAACATCTTCCAGCTACCTTAATCTCACAGGACATTGTTTTCAACAGCACATTCATCCATTTCCTCAAAGAACTTTTCCAGTGTCTGAGAATACGTGTCAGAATTGGTACTGTTTCCTGACCGAATAATTTAAGTCTCATCCATTTCCTCAACTTCATTCCTTTTATTTAGAAGGGAAAGCTTCAGTGTTCCAAAAATAAAGAATCCAAAAATGGGTGAACAACAGAAAAATCCCAAAAAGCATGCACCAATGTCCTTCTTTCCTTTCCACATCTTCAACACAAATCATTAACTAAAAGGCCATTTTCTTTATTCATTGGGAGTAAAATAATAGACTATGCTTGAAGAATTGTATTATTTCTTTGTCTGTGCCCCCCCTTAAGTTCCTTTAACTTTCTAACAAGGAGTAGATGTTCACCGAAGCCTACAAGAACAGCTGAACTTTATTTGGGGTTAATCAGAGGCACTTTAAATGGTGGCAGGTGTGTGCTGACTCCCATTTAACATGAGTTTGAATACAATTGGTTAATTCTGAACACAGCCACATCCCCAGTTATAATAGGGTGTGCATATTTATGCAAACAGGTATTTTTTATTTTTCCCCTTAAAAGATTTCAGTTGGTTTTTCAATTGGTTGTACAGGTTATAGGTCACATTAATGTGGAAAAAGTTTTGAAATGATTTATCTTTGTCTCATTTTTTTAACATCACAAAAACCTGGCATTTGAACAGGGGTGTGTAGACTTTTTACAGTGGTGTGAAAAAGTGTTTGCCCCCTTCTTGATTTCTCATTTTTTGTATGTTTGTCACGCTTAAATGTTTCAGATCATCAAACAAATTTAAATATTAGACAAAGATAACACAAGTAAACACAAAATGCAGTTTTTAAATTAAGGTGTTTATTATTAAGGGAAAAAAAATCCAAACCTACATGGACCTGTGTGAAAAAGTGATTGCCCCCTAAACCTAATAACTGGTTGGACCACTCTTAGCAGCAACATCTGCAATCAAGCGTTTGCGATAACTGGCAATGACTCTTTTACAGCGCTGTGGAGGAATTTTGGCCCCCTCATCTTTGCAGAATTGTTGTAATTCAGCCACATTGGAGGGTTTTCGAGCATGAACCGCCTTTTTAAGGTCATGCTACAGCATCTCAATCGGATTCAGGTCAGGACTTTGACTAGGCCACTCCAAAGTCTTCATTTTATTTTTCTTAAGCCATTCAGAGGTGGACTTACTGGTATGATTTGGATCATTGTCCTGCTGCAGAACCCAAGTGTGCTTCAGCTTGAGGTCACGAACAGATGGCCGGACATTCTCCTTCAGGATTTTTTGGTAGACAGTAGAATTCATGGTTCCTTTTATCACAGCAAGCCTTCCAGGTCCTGAAGCAGCAAAACAGCCCCAGACCATCACACTATCACCACCATATTTTACTGTTGGTATGATGTTCCTTTTCTGAAATGCTGTGTTACTTTTACGCCGGATGTAATGGGACACACACCTTTCAAAAAGTTCAACTTTTGTCTCGTCAGCCCACAGAGTATTTTCTCAAAAGTCTTGGGGATCGTCAAGATGTTTTCTGGCAAAACTGAGATGAGCCTTTATGTTCTTTTTGCTCAGCAGTAGTTTTCGTCTTGGAACTCTGCCATGCAGGCCATTTTTGCCCAGTCTCTTTCTTATGGTGGAGTCATGAACACTGATCTTAACTGAGGCAAGTGAGGCCTGCAGTTGTCTGGATGTTGGTGTGGGGTCTTTTGTGACCTCTTGGATGAGTTGTCGCTGGGCTCTTGGGGTAATTTTGGTCAGCCGGCCACTCCTGGGAAGGTTCACCACTGTTCCATGTTTTCGCCATTTGTGGATAATGGCTCTCATTTTGGTTCAATGGAGTCCCAAAGCTTTAGAAATGGCTTTATAACCTTTTCCAGACTGACAGATCTCAATTACTTTGTTTCTCATTTGTTCATGAATTTCTTTGGACCGCAGCATGATATTTAGCTTTTGAGGATATTTTGGTCTACTTCACTTTGTCAGGCAGGTCCTATTTAAGTGATTTCTTGATTGAGAACAGGTGTGGCAGTAATCAGGTCTGGGTGTGGCTAGAGAAATTGAACTCAGCTTTCCATAGATATGATAAACCAGAGTTAAAAAAACAGCGGGGGAAAAAGTGACACCCCTCCCCCCCCGCTAAAACATAAACTAACTGTGGTTTATCACATCTTTGGAAAGATGAATTCAATTTCTCTAGCTACACCCAGGCCTGATCACTGCCACACCTGTTCTCAGTTGTTGCTGCTAAGGGTGGACCAGTTATTAGGTTTAGGGGAAATCACTTTTTCCACACAGGGCCATGTAGGTTTGGATTTTTTCCCCGCTTAATAATAAACACCTTCATTTAAAAACTGCATTTTGTGTTTACTTGTGTTATCTTTGTCTAATATTTAAATTTGTTTGATGATCTGTGTACTGTTATCACTACGTGTTGTATACACTGTGTATGTTAACGCAGGTCAACAGCAAGCCAAACTCGTCTTTCTTGAGCCAGGAAACCGAGCGTCTTGCTCCTTTATTACAGTCTTCTTAGACAGCTTACAATTCTTTATAATTGTGGCGTTAAATGCTCAATGAAAGGCCCGAGTGAAACTAAAAAATAAAAACAGAAAATAAATACATTTTAGCAAGCTAGCGGGCTCCTGGGATAAGGCTAATTCCTGGCAACAACACACTCTTAAAACGATCCCAAGTTCACATTTCATAAACCCTATAAAATTAACAAAACACTAATTAACTCACAGCCATTGCTTTCAAAGGTGTAGAAAGGGATTTAACACACAGGAGGAGCGTCTCAGATATTCACAGGCAGGTTATACTCTTCTCCCTTTTTTTTTTCCCCCCTTACTCTCTCTTACTAACGTCCGCTTCTGCTACCCATAAATCATAGCGACTCCTGGCTGCGCCTTCAAAATGAAATACAGGTAAACTAGTACTAACTGCATAGAAGTTACTTTTAACCTAATGACTGTTTTTAGCATGAATTATTACAAATGAATTATGACATTTTATTATGAACTTGTGAACTATTTTTAACCTTCTATAAAACACACTCTAATGTGGGCAGAACACTCCCCGCCTGGCATTACTAATGCCACTACTTCTTTTTATCTATCACTTCATTCTCTAAGAGCATAACAACATCTGAGATAGGACGTAGGTAAGTCTTTGAAACACCCTGGGATGATGTCCTCACTTCGACCTTTCTGACCTTCCCGTCGCTGCTTGGAAAGGTGGATGTGATGATGGCCATTGTCCATTCATTTCTGGGTGCTTGGTCCTGTTTCAACAGCACTGTGTCACCTGTCTGTAGGTTGCGGTGTGTTGTATGCCACCTGCACCTTGATTGGAGGGTGTTGAGATATTCGTTTCTCCAGCGGCTCCAAAATTCATTGGCGAGTGCTTGCACTTGTCTCCACTGGTTTTTGAGCAGGTCTTTTCCACAAAAGTCTCCCGGTGGAGGGGAAACATGCTGCTTTTGGGTCAAGATCATTGCGGGACAAAGTAGGAATGGTGAGGAAGGGTCTGTTGAGATGGGAACTAAGGGCCTTGCGTTGATTATAGACGTTACCTCAGCCATTAAAGTACAAAGCACCTCATGCGTCAAACGAGTGTGTTTGTTTTGCAAAAGCATAGAGTCCAGTATTCTGTGAGTGACCCCAATCAGTCTTTCCCAGACGCCTCCCATGTGGGAGGCATGTGGGGGATTGAACTCCCATGTGCAACCGTTGGCATGGAGATAGTTGACAATGTTGGGAGGGTTCTTGTTTGGTTGTGCCATGCCTAACTCCACACTCGCTGCAGTGAAGTTAGTGCCTCTGTCAGATCGCATTTGCTTTGCTGGGCCTCGTATTGCGAAGAATCTGCGTATTGCATTTATGCAGCTGCAGGCGTCCATAGATTCAATGACTTCAATATGCACGCCTCTTGTGGTCATACACGTGAAGAATATTGCCCACCTTTTTCCTTGTGCAGCTCCACCTCGTGTGTGTCGAGTGACTACTGACCATGGACCGAATATGTCCAACCCGACATATGAAAATGGAGGGCATGTTTTGAGTCTCTCGGGTGGGAGATCTGCCATTTTCTGAGTCTCTAGTTTTCCCCTGAGTTTCCTGCACGTTACACAATGGTGGATAATGGACGAGACCAATCTTTTGCAACCTACAGTCCACAGTTCGGCTTGCCTAATTGCGCTTTCCGTGAACTGCCTTCCTTGATGCACAACTTTGGTGTGATAGTGACGGACAAGCAGTTGAGTTACGTGATGCTTGTTTGGGAGAATGGTTGGATTCTTGGATACTGTGTTCAATGAAGCATGTTTGAGGCAACCTCCAACCTTGATGAGGCTTTCATTCATATAGGGATCAAGAGCCACGATGGGACTTGAACTGCGGACGGTTTGGTTGGCATGGAGAGCAGCATACTCGTCGGGAAAAGCGTCTTTTTGAACAGACTGGAGGATGAGGTTACTGGCAGCATCCAGCTCCTCTGGAGTGCGTGGCTTGCTACATCGATGCCAGCCCCTGCATGAATGATCTGACAAGTTGCTTGATGAGTGAGAACGAGCTTGGTGAATTAGGAATGCAATGGCACGTACTAATGAGTTCCAACTTGAAAAGCGCTGGAAGCATTCTGGTAAGGGCCCGTTCTTCTGAATGTGAGTAGAAAAGGTAGCAACTTTTCTGATTTCAGAGTCTACTTCAGGCTCGATTAACTCAAAGGATTCAGGTGTCCCGGATTCAGGTAGTTTGTAAAGGAAGTCTGGTCCCTTAAACCACATAGTGTCCATGAGCTGTGATGCAGGTATTGACCTGGTGGCTAGATCAGCTGGGTTTTGCTCTGATGTGACGTAGTGCCACCGTTCAGGGTTGTTTCCATCCTGGTGGACTTCTTCCTCCATTATCTTTAGGAAGGTCTCATCTTCGAAGGACACGGCACACTTGTTATCGTTCTCTGTGCACTCAAAAACTTTGTCCCCAAGCTTTCCTTCCACTGCATTGGGTTTTGAGCTGCGTTTAGAGAGGCCGTCCTTGTGCTCCCCGTCGTAGCATGGTTTCTCTTTGATGTTGATGCTATTAGGACAAGGAGTGAAGAAGGATGGGCATCCGTTGAAGAGCATGTACGTTTTATAAACGTTGACGGTTGGCTTATGAACGTTAAGGCACACCTCCCCCATAATTACCCAGCCTAGGTCCAGGCGTTGAGCAAAGGGAGCATTGTGGGGTCCGTTGACATGTTGCCTTACTTTGTGGACTCGTAGGATGTCTCTGCCCAGTAAAATTGCCATCTGAGCATCTGGGTCGTACTTGGGGATGAGAGGAGCGAGGTGTTTTAAGTGGGCGTGAGCAAGAGCGACTTCGGGCGTAGGTATTTCATCTCTACTGTACGCTATCTCATCGCATTCAATGAGAGGAGGGAGGTCTAAGCGTGGGCCTCCACCTACTGGCTCGACTTGGAACTTCACTGCTTCCCTGCCAAGCATTTCAGTTAGACCAGCACATGTTCTCATACGGTACGTCAGAGGGCTACCCTTGATCCCAAACAGCTCGAAGAATTCAGGACAGGCCAGCGATCTATTACTCTGATCGTCAAGGATTGCATACATCTTAATGGAGCGTTCTGGTTGGCCTTTAGGGAAAACTCGAACTAGACATACCTTTGAGCAAGAACGTGGGGGATTACCTTTGCCGCAGATCTCAGTGCACCGTGACGTTACCTCAGGTGGTGTGTTGTCTCGGGGCTGAGGCTCTGGTTCAGGTGTGTTTTCTGGCTGGGGTTGCTGACTTGAATCGGGATGCATAGCAGAGCAATGCCTTTCACTTTGGCACTCCTCGCACTTGAGTTTCATGTCACAGTCCTTTATTGCGTGCATGGGAGAGCAGCAGCGAAAACATCGTTTGTGTTCTTTGAGTATGTTTCGCCTTTCTTGTAGCGGTTTATTCTGAAAAGCTCTACATTTGGCTAGAGGATACATTTTCTTATGGACTGGACAGTAGCGTGTTAAATCGTCCTCTTTAGTACTAGCGGGAGCAGTTGTGTCGACCTCTGTTTTGTTTACAGTTAGAGGTGTTCTGTAGCTAGTTTGTTTGAATGGTGGTCTCTCACCTTTGCTGAAGGGTTGGCTGCTGCATGTTGCAAAACTTGGGTCATTTCTTGCTTTAGCCTCGTCTTGGACAAACTTTACAAAATATGAGAAGGGAGGGAAGGTTACATCATATTTTTGTTTGTATTTTGAGCCTGTGCGCAGCCATTTATCTTGTAAACTTGGAGGTAACTTTTCAACTATGGGCTTGACCCCACGGGGTGTGTCGAGGTAGGCGAGGCCTGGGAGATAAGCTTCATCTTTAGCGACCCGCAGCTCTAAGAGAAAATCTCGAAGTTCCCTGAGTTTTACATTGTCTCTGTTTGTAAGGCGAGGGAAGTTATCTAGTTTTTTGAACAAGGCGTTTTCTACTACTTCTGGCGTAGCATAACATTCTTCTAACCTGTCCCATGACAACTGGAGAGCAGCTTTGGGGTTAGTGGCATAGACAGCTCTGATTCTTTTAACATGCTCTGAGGACTCTTTACCAAGCCACTTGACTAGGAGATCTAACTCCTGGCTATATGTGAGACCAGCGTCTTCAGTTGCATTTATGAATGACGACTGCCATGCTCTAAAGTTTTCGGGGGTGTCGTCAAACTTAAAGAGTCCGATTGTGATTAGCTCTCTGCGCGCGAGGAACCTAGCAAAGTCTGCCATAGGTGGGTCACCACTGTGGGAAGCATGGTAGCTGTTTGGCTTGACATAGTCTCTCGGTATGTCGATGGATTCACTTTTTACGTACATTTTCTTGAATGCTGGTGGAGAGAGAGTTTGTTCGGGTCTCCTCGGAGTGAATAATTGCGCCCTTTGTGCAGGTTCAACTTGAGGTGCTTCTTCTTCGGCTGGTCGCACCTGTGACTTTAGCTGGGTTTGGTGGTGCACATACTCCATAGTTCTCTGTCTGACAACTTGTAATGAAATTGCACTACTTACGCTCTCTCCTTCGTCCGACTCGGCAGCTGCAGCAGCTTCTAGAACTTCTGCCTTTGCTGTGGCGGCCGCTGTTTCCTTCTCTATCTCCAGCATCTCTAGATCCAGTTCTAGCTTTTCTTGTTGCTTTGCTTGTTCTTGTTCTAGCTTTGCTTGTTCTAGCTATGCTTGTTGCGCTGCTTGTTGTTTTTTAATTTCTAATTGTTTCTTACTGTACAAGGCTTTAGCATTCGCAGCTTCAGCAGAGGCTCGTGCCATAATGGCTGCTTCCATTACGTTGGACTTTGAGGATAACTTGGAGCTAGAACGTTTGTAGCTGGAGCTAGCATTGCATGATGATTTGGCTTCAGAGTTCGCCTTTTCTTCTGCCCTCTTCTCTTGAGTGTCGTCCATCGCTGTGTCGTGAATCTTATCTTCACCAACTGCTGACGTGGCTTTTCACTGTACTGTTATCACTACGTGTTGTATACACTGTGTATGTTAACGCAGGTCAACAGCAAGCCAAACTCGTCTTTCTTGAGCCAGGAAACCGAGCGTCTTGCTCCTTTATTACAGTCTTCTTAGACAGCTTACAATTCTTTATAATTGTGGCGTTAAATGCTCAATGAAAGGCCCGAGTGAAACTAAAAAATAAAAACAGAAAATAAATACATTTTAGCAAGCTAGCGGGCTCCTGGGATAAGGCTAATTCCTGGCAACAACACACTCTTAAAACGATCCCAAGTTCACATTTCATAAACCCTATAAAATTAACAAAACACTAATTAACTCACAGCCATTGCTTTCGAAGGTGTAGAAAGGGATTTAACACACAGGAGGAGCGTCTCAGATATTCACAGGCAGGTTATACTCTTCTCCCTTTTTTTCCTTTCTCTCTCTTACTAACATCCGCTTCTGCTACCCATAAATCATAGCGACTACTGGCTGCGCCTTCAAAATGAAATACAGGTAAACTAGTACTAACTGGTTCCAAGGTTGTCATAGCCAGGAGCGGCACCGGGGTTAAGCTCCCAGTGCTCATAAAATGCTCCTTATGGCGTGCGTCTCGAAAAGCCTCTGACAACTAAGTCCAGCTCCTAGCCTGCCCGTGTGGTTTAGTCTCTAAGCCCGGCGGAACTGCTTTTACTAATAGGAGAAGGGGCGAGGGCGGATCTCTGGCGCCTTAAAACCAGATGCTTCGGGTAGATGGTGGCTCGTCAACCTGGGAAGGTAGCCCATCTAGGGGAAGGTAAACCCTGATTTCAAACCTCTGCTGCCTTGCGGCATACCCGGTCACGGGAAAGGCTTCGGGAGTCAACCCTGAGGAAAAATCCGGAGTCTGAGCCCCTAAGGCAATTCTATGTTGTGCTCAACATCGTTCTGGCAGCTCCTGCAACGGCGCTGGTGCCAAACTGTAGCAGCCCTGCTGTTCCTTTGGATTCATCAGTGACGTGGAGAGGGGGGACATGCTGCATGGGCAACATCTTGTCCTCCATATCTTCCTGCCCAGGCTTGAATCCTACCAACGCCCAACGCTGGAAGGTAGAACACCGGATCACTGGAGAGGACACTCCAGCTTTGCCTTTGGCGTAGACAAAACACGGGGAATGACAGTTACCGGTTATAAGCCACTGCTCAATTGGCGTAGAGCGTGGTGCCAGGGGTTGTTCCCGACGGTGGGAGGGATCATCAGATCTCACTGGACAGCTACCGCCCGCCTCAAGCTGGGCAGCCCCCAGCCAATAAGGTGTTGTCCCGCCACAGCTTGCTTTCCTCATTGGGTGCATGGGGATAAGGAGAAATCCAAACAGCAGGCTGAGAACCTTCACACCAGGCAAGACAATAAAACAAAAGAGACCAACTCTAAAACTGGGAACTTGGAACGTCCGCACTATGATGACAGGACTCGCTGCTAACCTCAAGGACATCAACGACACCAGGAAGACTGCCATCATCAATAATGAGCTGAAGAGACTGGGAGTGGATATCGCCACTCTCCAGGAAACATGGTTAGCTGATGCAGGCACACTGAGAGAGAAGGACTACACGTTCTACTGGCAGGGAAAGGGCAGTGACGAACACAGGGAACACGGAGTGGGCTTCGCAGTGAAGAACACTTTGCTGAAGATGGTGGAACCGGGCAGCACTGGCTCTGCACGACTCCTCACCCTCCGCCTGAACACCACTGAAGGCCCAGTCACCCTCGTCAGTGTGTATGCCCCAACACAGACAGCCACACCAGAGGCAAAAGACGAGTTCTACGAGAATCTCGCAACAACTGTCAGGATCATCCCCAACTCTGAACAACTCATTCTCCTTGGAGACTTCAATGCCAGAGTGGGTGCTGACCACGACTCCTGGCCCTCCTGTCTTGGACCTTTTGGCGTGGGCAGAATGAACGACAACGGACAGCGGCTGCTCGAGTTCTGCACATATCACGATCTGTGCATCACAAACTCGTTCTTCAAGACCAAGCCCCAACACAAGGTTTCCTGGCAACATCCGCGCTCAAAGCACTGGCACCAGCTAGACTTGATCCTGACCAGGCGCACCTCACCGAAGAACGTGCTAATCACCCGTTCGTTCCAGAGTGCAGATTGCGACACAGACCATTCATTGGTGTGTTGCAAGGTCAAGCTGCAGCTGAAGAAATTCCATCGTGCTAGACAACCTGGAAAGGCACGAATTGACACCAGCAAGATGGCCCAACCAGAACTTGTTGAGCAGTTTGCCTCCACCTTTGAGAAGGAACTTGGTGTACCACAAGGAGGAGAATCTGCAAAGCAGAAGTGGGAAGAGCTGCGAAACACCATCTACCGCACAGCCTTGGCTACCTTTGGGAGGAAGACCTCGAGGTCACAGGACTGGTTTGATGCCAAGTTGACCGAGATGACCCCTGTCATTGAAGCCAAGCGCTCAGCACTTGCTGATTACAAGAAGTACCCAAACGAGAAGAATCTCCAGATTCTCAGGGCTGCGAGAAGCAAAGTTCAGCAGACTGCTCGGCGCTGTGCCAACGAGTACTGGACTCAGCTCAGCCAAGACATTCAAACCGCTGCCATAACAGGGAACATCCGTGGTATGTACGATGGCATCAAGAAAGCACTTGGTCCGGCTCAGAGCAAGACGGGCCCCCCTCAAATCTTCCACTGGGGAGATGATCACAGAGAAGAACAAGCAGATGGAGAGATGGGTGGAACACTACTCCGACCTCTACTCTAGACAGAACACCATGACACCGTCAGCCCTTGATGCCATCGACTGCCTGCCATCCATGGACGAACTTGACGCCGAGCCAACCATCGACGAACTCAGTAAGGCCATTGATAGCTTGGCCGCTGGCAAGGCACCCGGCAACGACGGCAATACCCCTGACCTGATCAAGCACTGCAAGACCGCCCTACTGCTGCCATTGCATGACGTCCTCTGCCAGTGCTGGAAGGAAGGTGCCGTACCACAGGACATGAGGGATGCCAAGATCATCACCCTCTACAAAAACAAAGGGGAGAGAAGCGACTGCAACAACTACAGGGGCATTTCCCTCCTCAGCGTTGTTGGCAAAGTCTACGCACGAGTTGTTCTCGTTCGTCTACAGAAGCTTGCCGAACGTGTCTACCCCGAGTCTCAGTGTGGCTTCCGCGCTGAGCGATCGACGGTAGACATGATATTCTCCATCCGCCAACTCCAGGAGAAATGCAGAGAACAGAACATGCCTCTGTACGTCGCCTTCATCGACCTCACCAAAGCGTTCGATCTGGTCAGCAGAGAGGGCCTTTTCAAGATCCTGCCAAAGATAGGATGCCCACCAAAGTTGCAAAGCCTCATCGAATCGTTTCACACCAACATGCAGGGGATAGTGCAGCACGATGGCAACGTCTCAGAGCCATTCAACATACGCAGCGGAGTGAAACAGGGCTGTGTACTTGCGCCAACCCTCTTTGGGATTTTCTTTGCTATGCTCCTGAGGCATGCCTTCAGCACAGCAACAGAGGGAATCTACCTGCACACAAGATCTGACGGCAGGCTTTTCAACCTCGCCCGCCTGAAAGCCAGAACCAAAGTACGCAAGGCTCTAATCAGAGACATGCTGTTCGCAGACGACGCTGCAGTCGCAACCCACACACAGCAGGAGCTTCAGACCCTGATGGACCGCTTCTCCCAGGCATGCAAGGACTTCGGGCTTACCATCAGCCTGAAGAAGACTAACGTCTTGGCGCAAGGCACAGAAGCACCACCAACCATCACCATTGATGACTACAAGTTGGAGGTCGTGAATCAGTTCACGTACCTGGGGTCCACGATCAGCAACAACCTCTCCCTTGATACAGAGATCAACAAGAGGATTGGAAAATCAGCCTTCACACTCGCTCACCTCACCACATGAGTGTGGGAGAATCCCAAACTCTCTGGCAAGACGAAGATGGCAGTGTACAACGCCTGCATCATCAGCACACTGCTCTATGGGAGTGAGACGTGGACAACATACGCCTGGCAGGAAAAGAGACTGAACTCCTTCCACTTGCGCTGCATTCGCCACATCCTGGACATATCCTGGCAGGACAAAGTGCCCAACACAGAAGTTCTGTCCCGCGCCAGCCTTCCCTCCATGTTCACTCTACTCAGGCAGCGCAGGCTCCGCTGGCTAGGCCACGTTCACCGTATGGAGGATGGCAGAATACCCAAAGACGTCCTCTATGGAGAACTGGCAACTGGCAGGAGAGACGTTGGCCGCCCACAGCTGCGCTTTAGAGACGTCTGCAAGAGAGACATGAAGGCCCTGGATATCAACACAGAGCGCTGGGAGGACCTTGCAACGGACCGCTCCAAATGGACAGGCACCCTGACCAGACAGCTCAAGGCGGGTGAAGAGAGACTGACTGCTGCAGCAGATGAAAAAAGGACCCGCAGGAAGAACCGCCACAGACCCAGCAGCACGGAGACCACCCACAAGTGTGACCTGTGTGACAGGGACTGTCATTCGCGCATCGGCCTGTTCAGCCACAGGCGGTGCTGTTCCAGCAGAGTAGACGTTTAGGATTCTCTTCCATGGTCATCATAGACCGACGGAGGCCGACGACGAAATGTTTTTAGCATGAATTATTACAAATGAATTATGACATTTTATTAAGAACTTGTGAACTATTTTTAACCTTCTATAAAACACACTCTACTGTGGGCAGAACAATCTGAAACATTTAAGGGTGACAAACATACAAAAAAAAAGAGAAATCAGGAAGGGGGCAAACACTTTTTCACACCACTAATTTTCCAACCCCAAAATTGTGGCTAGTGAAAAGGCTGAGTGGCTAGTAACTTTGAAAAATCACTAGTCCCAGTGGCCGGTGAGTAAAAAACTTAATGTCAAGCCCTAATTATATTATATACCATTTATAAATAATTCATAAAACTAGCTTAGTTGTTTCTGTGACTATGCTGAAGTCTTCAAACTCTGATTCCATCTAAACATATCTCAACCTAAATGCACAAGAGACATTCCAAGGTGTTATTGCTGACATGAAAGTTGTATGTATTCACTGCATTGTCTGGGTTAGAGCTCACCCAACTATCAAGAGCTCTGCAATAGGCCTTAAATTGACCAGAAACAGACTTTTGACATCTGGAGCTTTTGTGGGGCAAGTTCAAACCACTGGCTCATTTTACACCATAGCATTTGGCTCACCCCATAGCCAGAATTAGGATAAGAAGAAATTTAAAAGCTTTCCAGTTCAAGCAAAGTCATTATACTTAACACTTAAAGATGCACTACAGTGGCTATAAATCCCCATAAAAACAATTCTTCATTGTTTTTTAAAGAGAATTGACTGTTTTGAAAATTTTTGGATAATTAGGTGACCAGAAGACTCATTTCAAACAGTTAAATCCTACAAACACACCATTTTTCAGGCAATGACCCCTTTAAAGATCTATCAAAGTGTCAACACATGTTTGTAGAAGTTTATCATGGCACGAACAAAGGAGATTTCTGAGGACCTCAGAAAAAGGGTTGTTGATGCTCATCAGGCTGGAAAAGGTTACAAAACCATCTCTAAAGAGTTTGGACTCCACCAATCCACAGTAAGACAGACTGTGCACAAACGGAGGAAATTTAAGACCATTGTTACCATCCCCAGGAGTGGTTAGGCAAATAAGATCACTCCAAGAGCAAGGTGTGTAATAGTCGGCAAGGTCACAAAGGACCCCAGGGTAACTTCTAAGCAACTGAAGGCCTCTCTCAAATTCGCTAATGTTAATGTTCATGAGTGCACCATCAGAACACTGATCAACAACGGTGTGCATGCCTGGGATGCAAGGAGAAGGCCACTGCTCTCCAAAAAAGAACATTGCTGCTCATCTGCAGTTTGCTAAAGATCACGTGGACAAGAATATTGAAAAAATATGTTGTGGATGGATGAGACTAAAATAGAAGTTTTTGATATGAATAAGAAGCATTATGTTTGAAGAAATGAAGACACTGAATTCCAGCATAAGAACCTTATCGCAGCTGTAAAACATGGTGGTGGTAATATCATGGTTCGCGCCTGTACTGCTGCATCTGGTCCAGGACGGCTTGCTATCATTGATGGAATTATGAATTATACAAGCAGTCGTCAATTTGATTCAAAAAGCACTATAAAGTATAAGTACAGGTCCTTATCCTTAAATACTAAAGGAAAATGTCAGGACATCTGTCCATGAACTGAATCTCAAGAGAAAGTGGGTTATGCAACATGACAACAATCCTAAGCAGACAAGTCGTTCTACCAAAGAATGGTTAAAGAAGAATAAAAGTTAATGTTTTGGAATGACCAAGTCAAGGTCCTGACCTTAATCCAACTGAGATGCTGTGCAAGGACCTGAAGTGAGCAGTTCATGTGAGGAAACCCACCAACATTCCAGAGTTGAAGCTGTTCTGTACGGAGGAACAGGCTAAAATCCCTCCAAGCTGATGTGTAGGACTTATCTACAGTTACTGGAAATGTTTAGTTGCAGTTATTGTTGCAAAAGGGGGTCGGTCACATTAGATACTAGGGATGTTAATGATTAATTAACTTTTGATTAATTGTCAATAAGAATTTAGTTGACTAAATTAAATTAGTTGTCAATTAACTCAGCAGTCTTTTTCAATGGGAGCTTATTCTATGAAATGTAGTGCCGTTGTCATCCAGGTGAGGGTGTACGTGGTCACCCACTGCTGCATTTCAACCGAAAAAGCAGAAGAAGATGCTAAGCCCCCCAGAGTGCATGCGCTGGGCAGGGCAACGAAAAAGTTGCCATTCCAGGTTAGGAGAATCACAAGTTCAAATGGCACGTTCCAATGTCCACCCACCTACTTCAAATCAACAGGGCTGACAAATGGACTGCAGAGAGAAAAAAGACTATCCCCACTGCCAGGTATCCCACTGAGGTAACTGACAATAGAGGGAGCCCAGATTGTACTGGGTTTGTCTGGATTGCCGGGGTACTTGTTATGTCTGGAATTAGGACACTGGAGGCAGTAGCTGTACTGAACGACGGTTTTATTAACAGACACTGCTAACAGCACGTGTTACAGTAAAATAGCTGTAATGCTAACTGGGAGTAAGTACAGGTTGAAGTCGAGTTGAGGCGGAGCACCAAAGTCTCCCGCCGTCTGTCCCCTAATATAGGCACGACGTGATGACGTCAGCCGTGCCTGCGCCATCACATCTGTGCTGCTCATTGTTGATACGGTAATATCTAACAGTACTGTGATAATGTTTAAGATGCAACAGATGAAACAGCTCACAATTAATTTTCCTCTCAAGTCTACCAGTGCATCTCAGTAAATTAGAATGTGAAAGTTTTTTTTTTTAATATAACTAAAAAAGATAAAAGTTTATATTGGTAATAGTTTTTAAAATAAATAAAAAATCATGACATTTGCAATTTACTGAGATGTACCAGCACATAGTACACACTATACAGTGTAAAATGTGCTAAACTACAAAAAATGCCATTGTCTCTAGTAAAAAAAAAAAATGCAAATGGTACAATAAATCATTGAGGAAAATGATGTTCATGTTTTATTCAGTATATGAAAAAACAGCAACGTTTTATATGTTAAAGATACTGTAGACTGTATTGTACCGAGGGAAATTCAGATTCTCAGGAAAAATGCTGCTCATCAATTAATCGTTAATCGATCAATAAGGTGAATCAATTATCAATTAATGAATTAACTGATAACTTACATCCCTATTAGATACTGAAATCAAAGGTTCACAAACTTTTGCCGCTCATAGATATGCAATACTGGATCATTTTCCTCAAAAAAAAAAATGTAAAAGTAATTTTTTCTCTGTCATTTATTTAACTGGGTTCTCTTTATCTGCTTTTAGGACTTGTGTGAAAATCTGATGATGTTTTAGGTCATATTTATGCAGGAATGTAGAAAATTCTAAAGAGTTCACAAACTTTCAAGCACCACTGTAAAGCTGGATTCATGCTACATGTCCGCTCTGATGTGCTGAGATGCGTGTCTGCTTTGGATGAGGCCAGCACGTACGTGGCTGTGTATATACTACATTTTTTCATCTACCAGGCCAAATGGTTGACACATGCGCACAACCGTCATTTGTGGTTTCACCCCAGCCCTATGGGTAGTGCAAATGCGCTAACATGCCAGTTTGTTCACCACCTATATAAAAGTGAAGAAACGTGAGAGCAACACACATTTTTTTGTAGCAACAACAATGGTGTCGTTTTGAGGAAGAGGAGTAATTACCATTTTTCAATGCTCTCTTCCGCTCAAGCTGCTGCTGCTAAATGATTCGTGTATGTTTATTCTCATCCTCCTCTTCGTCTGCTTTGACTTTGTATGCTGTGTCGGCAGCGCCACCTCATAAATGCGAGGTTCAATCTTGCGCATGCGCAGGCAACGTGCCCAGGCAACACGGTCATAAAATTTGGGCTGCACACGGCCAGCTGCAAACAGGGTCTGCAGAGCCTAGTGGATTGGAGACAATGATGTAATTTTCATTACACAAGCCTCGCAGTCAAGCAGACGCGGACAGCAGAGGAGCAGCACTGAGATCTCCTGATTTTTGACACCGGCCTTGACCTTGAGCACAACCTGGATGCAGCCCCATCTGAGGATTCTTGTTTGTGAGTTTGGTGAGCATCAAAGCAATTGCCTAGGAGTAGTTATTTTTCTGAAATCACATCCAGACCAAGACCTCCTATTTTTGCTGCACCAACTAATGGTTCTTTGGTCCAACTTGTGGTGCTGGGGAGATTTTACACCTATAATTTTGGTCTGGATCAAACTGAAAAGCGTGAAAGTCCAGACCAAATGGGTTACAGTACGTGTGAAAGCACCCCAAGAGGGCAGCCACATCCTACATAAAAGTTATTACTTCTTTCTTAAGTCTGACCACATGTGCAATACTGTCAGCCAGATATATCAGAGCAGAAACATCATCTTACACTGGTTTCAATTTGCTAAATTCAGCTACATCCTAAGGTAATCATCAGCTAACCAACCTCTGCAAAGTGTCTAAGTTTAGTATTATTGGGACCATTGTGTTTCTTCATAATGGACTTCCCTCACCTTCTTTGGTTCTGTGCTGTTCTGGCACCTCAGCGATGATCCCGTGGAAGAACGGGTTCTTTGAAAAGCCATCCTGCTCCAAGTCTGCATGTAAATTACACAAACATACATGTGAAAAACTTTAGGTTACATCATCAAAAATAAATTTAGATTTAGCAACTCCACATTTAATCACATCTATGTTTTCAGTATTAGCTCACCATGATTTTAGAATTCTGCTAGTGTAGATTGTAGGGACTAATATACAGACCCTAATTCTGGACGATAAAATTTTTAAAATGATCGAATAAATGGAGAAATTCCAAAATTCCTTCAAAAATAGGCTTCCTTGAAGGAAATAAGTAATATAAAAGTAAGTCATATAAAAGCAAAGTTCTGTGATAGCTACTTTATTAATTTTTGGTGAACCCTGAGTTACTAACTAACTAACTAACTAACCTGCACTTATATAGCGCTTTTCTAGTCACAAAGACCACTCAAAGTGCTTTCATTAATACTAACCCTCTATTCTAAGGGCCTATAGGAAACAGATATCTAGGGACAATTTAGAACAGCCAATTAACCTAACATGCATGTTTTTGGCATGTGGGAGGAAACCGGAGAAATCCCGGAGTAAACCCACGCAACACGGGGAGAACATGCAAACTCCACACAGATCACTGTTGGTCGGGGGCTGGGATCGAACCCACGATCCCCACAATCCCCCGGCCAAGGGTAAACTGTGCTGCCGCAGTGCAGTTACCTTGTGAAATAACAGGAATGTACTGTAGCACACAACTTTTCAACCTACTTAATTTTTATTTACATTTATACCTCACATCCAGTGACACAGACCTCAACATTAGGGATGCATGATATTAGATTTTTTTGCCAAGTTTTTGCCGATGCCAATACTGATGTACAGTATGCTCATATTTTCCCAACTATTGGCATCTGTCCTCTATTTTATGTGAGAGAAAGACTAATTTTAAAACCAACTGTATTTACAATCATTCATAAATCACAGACAGACCGGTGTAAACAAGTAACCAAAAAAAACACAAGCAAAAACTGTTAAATCAGAGGCTTACCCAAAAAAGGACTAAAGTTGATCTCATTTTCTGACACAGAACAGATTATATTCCTATAACACCTCTTGTAGTTGAAATCCTCTAAATTGTCCATAGCTTTGTAAAATTTAAACTCCATCTGAACTTGGGCTCTAACCATAGAAGTGAACAACATTGTAACCTCTTGACCCTGCTCCCTATTCCTGCTCATGTAAATGGCAAACTTTGCTTGACCGGATAAAAAAATTTAAGAGCTGCCATTTCATTGCATTGACCCGTTTGTATCCAGCACCAAATATAAAAATCATGGACCACATTACATCAAAACTCATAAAAATGTTGCTCAGAAGCATGAACAGTGGTTTCAGTCTAGGGCACTCAACAAAACAATGAAAAATGGTTTCAGTTGACCCACAGAAAGAGCAGTCTTTACATGTTCTAGGATTGATGCGGGAAATATAAGAGTTGACGGCCACAGCTCCATGCAGAATCCTCCACTAGAGATCACCTGCTCTTTTATGTAGAGGGGATTTGTAAAGGACCCTCCACACGGGCCTGACATTGTCTGTGAACTTCAGTCTCTTCCTCCACACCGTGTCCACTCTGTCATTTAACTGTCTTCTATTAAAAATCTTCACACAATAGTAATAAAACAGCTTAGTCTTTGCTGAGTAAAGACATGCATTTATTACACAGCATGGGCCCCTCTGCACCCTCCGATTTCACAGCAAAGCCCAACTCAGGAAATGGGTCACCTTCATCAGGCTCTTCTCTCTTGTAGCAATAGTCTCTCACCATCTTCCTCTCCTCAGCTGTCAATTTGAGCCGCCACAACTCCAAAACTTTGCTCACAAGGCGTGCAGACTTAATGCCAAGAACTTCAGACGCTGCCAGAACATTGTCCAGCTCTGGTCCTGCTACATCTATTATCCTACACAGTGTAATACTGCCAGAGGAAACCAAGATGTGTGTCAGGGCAGGTAGGGACCTGATCTGGAGTTCCAATCTAGCTCTGAAGATCAGGGGTTCCTCCAATAGCCAGTGCAGTGAGAGAGCAGGTTCCAGTCTCTTCCATGCAAACAAACTCCATATTTTAAAAATGTTCTGATAGAAGGTAGGCAAGGTGGACAGGTTAAAACAGCCAGGATCCATTAAAATAAGTGACGAATCAAGACCTAGTCCATTGACCTGTCTTAAAATACTGCTGGCCACAGGTCTCCAAACCACATCTTGAGAGCCAGTGAGAAGCTTCTGAATAAACTGAAGTTTGTAGGATGCCACTCAGCTGACCAGGTGAGCCAGTCCTTGCCCCCCCTCCTCTTTTGGCAGAAACAAAACACACTGTGGAACCCAGTGCAGCCTGCCCCAGAAAAAGTCAGTCATGAAGTTCTGTATTTGCTTCAGTAGGTTGTCGGGGTGGGGGGGGGAGTCCACACAGGCAAATTTACGCCATAATCCACTGGAAACCAAGTTGTTAATTATTAATACCCTTCCCCTATAAGACATCTGTGGCAATAGCCATTTCCATTTTTCCAACTTCCCTTTCACTTTTTCCATCAAACCCTCCCAGATTTTATTTACAGCAGCCTCATCCCCTAAAAACACCCCAAGATATTTAAGACCATCTTTTTTCCAGTATAGGCCTGCTGGCAGTGTAGGCAACTGCTTTGGTTTAAAATGGACTGCAAGGGCTTCACTCTTGGACCAATTCACCTTCGCTGAAGATGATGTACCAAAATTTTCGACTACTTTTTGTAAACAGTTTACTTCTGTCTGGTTCTTTACCATCATAATGATATCATCTGCATAAGCTGAAAGTACCAGTTTTTTAGCAGAGTTAGATAAAATCAGCCCCTCTATGATGGACCGCATCTTACACAGCATGGGTTCAATGGAAATGGCATACAACATGCCTGACAGAGCACAGCCTTGCCTTATTACCCTCTTTACTTTAAAAGGGGCACTCAGTCCTCCATTAATTTTCAACACACTCTCAATGTCCTGGTACAAAACCTTGATCATACCAATAAGACCAGGGTTGAGGCTAAACTGCTCCAAAATTTTCCAGAGGTAAGGGAGCTCAACCCGGTCAAATGCTTTTTCTTGGTCCAGTGAAATCAAACCAAGGCCCATGTCCAATGAGCTAGAGATGGCCAAAATATCCCGAATTAAAGGCATGTTGTCAAGAATGGACCTACCGGACACACAGTAAGTCTGGTCCCGGTGAAAGATCTGGTCCATAATGTCTCTCAGCCTGTTGGCCAGGGTTTTGGAGAAAATTTTTTAGTCTGTACAGAGCAGGGAAACAGGACGCCAGTTCTTAATCTCCATTAGATTACCTTTTTTGGGGAGTAAAGTGATTACAGCCCTCCTGCAACTGATAGGTAGGAATCCTCTAGTCAGACTTTCATGCAAAACTTCCAACAGGTCTCCACCCATATCGTGCCAGAAGGCCTTGAAGAAATCAACAGGAAGTTCGTCAATCCCAGGAGCTTTCCCATTCTCCATACTCTGCAAAGCGGTGGACAACTCTTCAAGGTGTAGGGGCTCCCCCAGCAGCAGATTGAAGTCTTCAGAAACTTGGGGAAGTGTCCATCACAAAAGGAAGCTAACAATTATTCATTTTCAACATACTCAGACTTATACAGGTCTGAATAAAACTCCACAGCACATTTCCTGATGTCACCAGGCTTCTTCAGCTCCTGTCTGGATGCTGACCATAGAGCATGATTGCACATGCTCTGCCCATTTTTCTTCTCCAGTCCAAAAAAAAAACTTTGAGGGGGGCATCCATCTGGTTTACACTCTGGAACCTGGATCTGACGAGGGCTCCCTGAGCCCTGGTGCCCAGCAAGTCTGTAAGAACTTTCTTTTTTGCTTTGAGGACTTTAAAGGAGCCTCAATTTCCTGTAGCGTCTAACAAAGACTGAAGCTCTACAATATCACTCTCTAGGTCTTTTATTAATGTGGTTATGTCCCGAGTGACATTGAGAGTGTATTGTTGACAAAAATTTCTTATTTCCACCTTCCCACAGTCCCACCATTGCTGTAAAGAGCCAAACTCAAGATGCTGCTCTCTAAAATTCCTCCATAAGAACCTAAAACTTTTTTTTAAATTGTTGTCCAGAAGCAAGGAACTGTTAAAATGCCAAAAGGCACTTCAATACTTAAAATTACTAATAAAAACTTGGCATAATACCAAAGAATGATCAGTAAAACCAGCAGGTACAATAGAACAGTTTGTAAAAATATTCCTTTGATGTTTAAAACAATAAAAATGATCCAATCTTGAAAGAGAAATGAGACCATCTCTAATGTGGGACCATGTATACTGTCTATCCATATTATGGAAAGACCTCCAAACATCTACCAGATCATGAGTCTTAGTAACTTCCATTAAAAGGCATTTAGAGGCTGGGTGAGGTTCTATATGGTTCCTGTCCATTGAATCATCTGCAGTGCAGTTAAAATCACCAGCTAAGAACACTAAGTCATCTGGGTTGCAGTTGTTTAAAAAGGTGTTTATCTCACTAAGAAAACCCAACATGTCCAACCCTAATGTTGGGGCATACACACTGATGAGAGTAAGTGCACACCGACCAAAAACAGCCTGAATCACCAGTAGTCTCCCTTGTACAACTTCAGTGACAGAATATGAAACAGGGGAACATCTTGGGGAGAAAAGGACGGCCACTCCCCCACTACTACTGCTACTGTGGCTTAGTACAACCTGCCCTCCCCACTCCCTCTGCCAGTCTATCTCATTAGATTTATCACTATGTGTTTCTTGTACGAGCGTAATATCAACATTATTCGGGATCATGAAATCAAACAGCATGGCTCTTTTTCTTGCCTCTCTCACTCCATTCAGATTCAAAGCCCCTACTTTAAAATTGCTCATGGAGGGAGAGGCAAAAAAAGTTAACAGAACAGTTAAAAGGAACACTAAGGCAGAGAATTTACAAAGCCCCGCCATCATCGTCATCATCATTCTCAGCATCATTATTAAACAATTCTTGCTTAAGTCTAAAAACTACTTTTTTCAGACGATAATATTCTTGGTGAGTGAAGCTCCCCTCTTTCATTAAGACCCTCACTGAATCAAGGAAGCCCTTTTTATCTGGGAAGTTATTTTCAATGTTTACTCCTCTCATGTTCTTGGTTTTTTGTAAGAACATTTTTATTTTTGCTGCACTGTACTCCTTCTGGACTTGGTGATGTTGGGAGGACCTACAGTCAGACAGCTCAGTCAGTCATCAGAGGGGGTGAATCTTCACCTTCACAGACCTCTGAAGCTAAGGCTGCTCCCTCATGTTCATCTGCCACTTTGCATTTTACCCTTTTAGATGATCTTGCCTTCTCCTGTAAAACCTGCCTACCATTTTTAGTTTTCTCTTAAGCTGAGTAGCATTAAGAGGGGTCTCTCCTTCCTCATTATTCTCCTCTGCAGCTCCATCACCGATCACAACTGATTCACAGTCCACATCACCACACACCATCGTCTCCACTTCCCCCTGATCACCTGTTTGACCGCCAGCTCCACTATGTCCTGCATCTGTCTGGCCATCAGCCCCACCCTCCTGTACGCCCCCCTGTCCGTTTGCCCTGTTTTTCTGGATGCTTGTCAGATCATCAGTACTACCACTTTTCCTTTCATCTACATTTTCCTCCTTGGTGCCCGATTGCCCATTCACTTCCTCCCCCTGCATACCTGTCTGCCCTTTAACTCCACCCCCCTGTGCATCTGCACCTGCCCCCACTTTGTGCCTGTCTCCCAGCAGCTGAAGTTGAGGCCCTGTGTGGACAGGCCCTGATGAGGTGTCCTTCTTCCCCACATGCAAAACATTTCATGTTCTCTGATGTAACAAAAATAATGTAGTCAAAGTCCTCCACCCTTAGTTTAAAAGCCAAATTAAGCTCGTCATTTCTGTTATTCAGGATCATAAACAGCTGTCTTCTGTGAGACACGATATGACTCAGCTCAGGAGACTTGCAGCCGGAAGGCAACTTTTTAATAGGAGATACTATCTTGCCATATCTCAGCAATTCCTTCTGCAAAACCTCATCACTAATAAATGATGGGACATTTGATAACGTGATCTTTTTAGATGGAAGAGAGAGAGGAGACACACTAACAAAAGTATCGCTGATGACAACGTCGTTTTCCACAACTGAGTTCACTTTTTCCACGGAGTCTAGAAACAGTACTACTGCCCCATTCATCCGCACCGCGGATTTTATGCTCTGCGGTCCGACCACTTCAGCAACAGCCAGAGTGCATTTATTCACAGAGAACCGTGCTGCAGCGGCAAGCTTAATGCCATGTTTTCTGGTTAACTTGGTGAAATCCATAGGAAACAAACGTCACTTCCCACCCCGTGCACGCTGCACACACCGAGCTGACCAGCAAACGCTGGTCGGCAAGAGAAACCAAACAAACCAAACAAAAAAGCTTGCACTGATCTACACACACAACACAATAACTGTGAAAAAAAACACCCTAAGAAAACATATAAAAGGATGGAAAAGTCAGAAAAATGTCACTCACTCAGAGGTCCACTCACTCCGACGCCAACTCTTGCTCGCCACACCCACTCAGAGAGAGAGAGAGAGAGAGAGAAGTAGGGCCTGGTGTGTGTGTGTGTGTGTGTGTGTGTGTATGTGTTTTTGAATGGAAGGACTGGGGTGGGATGTATCATGTAACTAGAAAAGCACTCGGAGAGCGCAGACCTCCGCCAAGCGGCACAGTTCCCCCCATACAGTGTTTGTGTGTACGTTTTCAGATTCCCTGAGCATGAAAAGATATGAGTAGCAATTGGATTCACAATGATTATGTGTTTATTTGACATGGACAGTGCAATAAACAGACAATTAATGAATGACAATCAATGTGATAGTGATAGGATTAGTGGTTCAGTAGTGTAAAACGGGGCTATAAGGGACGGCGGGTTGATAAGGGACACTTTTCTGGGAAATGTTTTAAATGTAATTCTGCTTTTTTTATTTTGAGCAGGACGCTGAGTTGTGTTGTTATTGTCAAATATCCATGAATCCTTCATCAAATCTAGGCGGAAGCAAAATTAAAAAAGCAGAATTACATTTAGAAAAGTGTCCCATATTACCCCGCCCGCCGTCCCTTATAGCCCCGTTTTACGGTTATAAAAGCATTGCCTCCTTGGCGGAGGTAATAAACTGAAGTGTTGGTGTGTCCATCTCCTCCACTGACGGATGCAGATTGCTTAGACAGGTTGCCGTGGGTTTTATATTATATTGGGGTTGCGCTCCGCGGCAAAACAGAATGTAGAATTTTCCCCGGCAGAGAGGTCGTTTTTACGCAGCGCCTATAGCTGGGCGGGGAATTTGTGGCAAATAATCGGGCGGCAGACAGGTGTCCGTGTCAGGTTTTGCAGCGTGGCGCAAAAACACGCACGCTGGCGGGGCCAGGCCAGCAGTGTTTTCCGCGTGCTTTTGTGCCTAAAATGTTGAAGAACGTGGAGTTTGTGTTGGTCAGACACGACAACCAGCGCAATGTGCGCAGCGCCTATGGCTGGCGGTCCCAGGCCACCAGTGTTTTCCGCATGCTTTTGTGGCTAAAACGTTGAAGAAGGCGGAGTTTGTGTTGGTCAGACACAACGCCCAGCGCCGTCCATTGCGCCTGCGCACATGTTGGAAATGGCCATATGTCACAGTGTGGAAAAATGCTTTAAAAAATTCCTGTATGCAGACGGTGATGCGGATCATCCCCAAAATTTAATCAGTTCTTCCTTGTACCATTTCCAACAACGCCTGAAAGTTTCATGGGAATCCATCCAAGACTTTTTGAGTTATCTTGCTAACCAACAGACAGACAGACAGACAGACAGACAAACAGACAAACACACAAACCCTGGCAAAAACATAACCTCCTCCTGGCCTTTTCGGCCTGGCTGAGGTAAATATATGTATTTCATTTTGTTTCTTGTTTTTAGCACTTTGCAAAGCAACCAATGTTTGAAAAGTGCTATACAAATAAAGTTTGACTTGATTTGATCGCCTTTGTCTTACAGTGATGATTAACTGGCATATAAAAACACATTCCCAAAGTAAAACAAGACAACTACCTCAACTTAATATGAACATAAATTTGTTATTTATTTTTAGTAACATGTTTAACAGAACTGTAAACTTCCTCCTTTTAACAGGCTTGGCTGATACTGTTCTATGACAGTCCTTATAATAGACACAACCAGGGCTAGAGGAAGATAAATGCAGTCTGTCCAGGAATAATGTGAAAATGAAGAGCATTCACTATACAACTGTACAGTAACTAAAACAGTTTGCATCAGCATAGTCAGTATAATATTCTACACAACTGAAAGAAGCACAACTAGGGCTACATGTGATTTCCAGACTTAAACTCAGCATCATATTGTCATGATCTGAGCACGGGGGAATCCCGCTGTGCTCTGTCTCGTTGCCTTTTTCTATATTTGTATGGTGTTGTATTTTTCAGTTCTAATTCCTGTTATTTTATCTTTTGTTGATTTTCACATATTCTGTATTGTTTCTTAGTATGATTTATTTTCCTGTTTATGTTCATTATAGTTTTGTTATTTACATATTTGAGGATACTTGTCTTTATTTGCCATCTCATCATATTCATATCCTGTTGTGTTTTCTCTCTCCCTCTCCAGGACTGCAGCTGTCAGTGGCACTTCTGGGTTTTTTTGCTCTGTTGTGGGTGGTGCTCCTGTCAGCTGTCAGTCCCGTCTTCTCCCTCTCATTACTCCCAGCTGATCTCCATTGTAATCATTGTTCCCCACTTGCCTGCTCATGTGATGCACACCTGCATCCAGTTGTGTTCATTGGCTCCATGTCCTATTTAAGATCCTTGGTTCTGTCATTCATTGGTGGAGCCTCTGCTTTCTGTCACCAAGCATCAGAACCCTTTCCCCGTTCTGGTGCAATTTCCTGAATAATCCTGCCTTCTCTGTTTCCTTCTTAGTCTGTGAATTATTTTTTGCACTATTTGGATTTTTGTGTTTTGTGCACTGTTTGGACTTTTTGTTTCGTTCAATAAATATCACAATTACAGTTCAGCGTTTGGGTCTTCATTCCTGCCTTGAAGGGCAATTCCTGACAGAAGGCTCCAACCAGTTGAAGACCCAGCTGCTGTAGGTTGTGGTATTTCTGTTTTTTCACTCACCTGTTTGTGAAGTCCCCATCATATCCTCAGTACGCCAACCTCCACCAAGCAAAGGGAGATCGGCAGCTGGGATCCCAAGTGTAGATGAGCAGTGGACCACCGAGTTCGTCCAGGGCTTTGTGGATGACGTGCTCACCTCCCGCAGCCCAAAGAAGATCTGGGAGAGTGTGAAATCGGTGACCGTAATTGTCGAAGTGCACCCTGGGTTGCAGAGGTTTCCACAGTTCACAGAGTTGCTGGCTACGCTCTCCATACTACAGCAGTCTTTCCCTGGGCTGACTTGGGGGCCGCCTCCAGCGAGCCCGAAGCCGATGCGAAAGCGCGCTCCGCGGCAGACGTCCTGCTTCACCTCCAGTTTGCGCATTCCTGCTCCATCGAGTCCAAGATGCCGCCACCCAGCTCCGGACCACCGGAGGAACATCCCCGCCCCTCAGGCAGCAGTTTCTCCTTCACCGAGGTCGAAAACTCCCGCAGCAGTCCCTTTATCCAGTTTTTCTTCTCCGGCTGTCCCGTCAGCCTTCTCCCCTGCTGCTGCTGCTTTTCCCTCCTCCTTGGCGATTCCTCCCGCTGCTGAGGGTCTGGCTGTTTCCCCTCTGGCTCCACCCATCGCTGTGACTGAGGGGGTGACTCCTCAACGTTCCCCTGGGAGGCCCTCTTCCACTGAAGTCACGGAGAGGGTTGATCCAACACCTGCTGCAGCAGAGAACATCGAACCCGGGAACTCAGGCAAGTGTCTTCTCATTTTCCAACATATTACAATGATATGCCTTGCCTGATTACCGGTAGTGAGGCTCAGTGTTTGCAGTACCCTGAGTCCTCACCACCTGCTGCAGCCCACACCACCTTACCTGCTCTCTCTGTGTCTCCTCCTATTTTCTCTGAGTGTCCGCCGGTCCCAGGGTTGAACCACTGGGTGGTGAAGGAGCTTACGACCCTCGTGGACCTGGTACCAGCCCCGCAGCCATGGTCTGGATGGAGGGAGAGTGCTGCCTGTGATCCGGAGCCTGCACTGATGACTGAGCGTCCCCAGGCTTCAACAGTGCAGGATTCAGCGCCACCAGAAAACCAACCTCCTGGATCCACACCGGACGAGCCACCTGCATGAGTCGCTTCACTGAGGGGTCTTGGGACTGCATCAACCACCAAGAATGCTGTAGCGGCCACTGCGGCAGAGCCGGACCTCCAGAGGGTCGGGCCCAAGACATTGCCACCTGGATCGAAGGAGTCCTGGATGGCGGTGGAGCTTGAGCTCAGGCAAGTGCTCTCCTTTGTTTTCGTTGTTTCCATGTTGGAGAGGTCTTGTCTGGCTCTTGGTGGGGAGAGCCAAGTGCAGCCGTCAACTGCACCTGAGCTCATCTCGCCGGGCTCCACTGCCACCGGTGACCCTAACCCTGTGTCTCCGTCCCTCTTATCTGAGCCTTTCTCCAGGGTCACAGATTCATCCAACTTCACCTGAGGTCTCCGTGGGTTTGGGCTCACCACCTGAGGTCTTTGTGCGTCCAGCTCCTCCTGCTGAGGTCGTCGTGGGTGCTCTGTCCCAGCCTGGGGCCTCCGTGAGCGCTGCGTCCCCTTCATCCGAGGCCGTAACGGGTGCTCTGTCCCAGCCCGGGGCCTGCATAGGTGCTACTCCTCCTCTGGATGAGGCCTTCATGGGTGCACCATTCCAACCCGGAGCCTCTGAGAATGCTGCTTCCCAGCTAGATGAGGTCATTGTGGGTGCTCTGTCCCAGCCCAGGACCTCCGTGGGTGCAGCTCCTCCTCAGTCTGGGTCTCCATGGGTGTTGTGCTCCAGTCGGGGGCTGTTGTGGGTGCTGCACTCAAGCCTTAATCCAATGTGGGTGCTGCGCTCCAGCTTGGGTCCGCTATGGACGTTACGCTCCAGCCCAGGGTCCACCAAGGGTGCAGCTCTGACCCAATCTGGGTCCACTGTGGGTGCAGCGTTGCTCCAGCCCAGAGCCACCACGGGTGCTGTGATGTCCCAGTCCAGGACCACCGGGGGTGCTGCAGAGCATTCCAAAAGCGTCATGGTTCCCTCTCCTCTGCCAGAGGCCGTCGTGGTTCCCTCTCCTCTGCCAGATGCCGTCGTGGTTCCCTCTCCTCTGCCAGCCAATGCGGGTGCTGCCTTGCTCCAGCCCGGAGCCACCACGGGTGCAGCTTTGCTTCAGCTTGGAGCCACCGTGGATGCTGTGATGTCCCAGTCTGGGACCACTGGGGGTGCTGCGGAGCAGTCTGAAAGCATTGTGGTTCCCTCTCCTCTGCCCGACGCCATCGTGGTTCCCTCTCCTCCGCCTGAGGCCATCATGGTTCCCCCTCCTCCACCTGACACCGTTGTGGTTTCCCCAACTCCACTGCCCTCTTCCTCAATGGTCTTCCCTGTGGGGCGGCTGCCTCCTGGGCCACCTCTTCTGTTTAAGTGGCTGAAAAACTCTGGCCGACTGCCTGTCAGACTGTGCCGCTGGGTTGGGTGGCCCACATTCTCCGGCAGGCCACCCGACACTTACCACTATGCCATCTGTCAGGTCTGGGACCTTAGCCGGCCACCTGAACTGCCTAATTCTTTGGTCCAGGGAGCCTAGGTGCCCGGGTCTGCGTGGGTGTGGGTCCTGAGCGTGGGTTTTTTTGTTTTTTGTTTCCTCCTAGTCTGGGTTTTGCTGGGGTGTGAGTTATGACAGTCTTTCTTGCTTCCTCTGGTGTGTTTCGGTCCCTCTGTGCCTGGGTCCCCCCCGCTCCTGCCCGGGGTGGTTTTCTTGTTTTTATTGGGGTGGGTTCTTTGTGTGGGTGGGTCCTTTTCTTTTGATGTTTCCCAGGGTGTCTGGTCTCCACCCCTTGGGAGGGGGGCTCTGTCATGATCTGAGCACAGGGAGGTCCCGCCATGCTCTGTCTCGTTGCCTTTTTCTATATTTGTATGGTGGTGTATTTTTCAGTTCTAATTCCTGTTATTTTATCTTTTGTTGATTTTCACATATTTTGTATTGTTTCTTAGTATGATTTATTTTCCTGTTTACGTTCATTATAGTTTTGTTATTTACATATTTGAGGTTACTTGTCTTTATTTGCCATCTCATCATATTTGTATCCTGTTGTGTTTTCTCTCTCTCTCTCCGGGGCTGCAGCTGTCCGTGGCACTTCTGGGTTTTTTGCTATGTTGTTAGTGGTGCTCCTGTCAGCTGTCAGTCCCGTCTTCTCCCTCTCATTACTCCCAGCTGATCTCCATTGCAATCATTGTTTCCCCCTTGCCCGCTCATGTGATCCACACCTGCATCCAGTTGTGTTCATTGGCTCCATGTCCTATTTAAGATCATTGGTTCTGTCATTCATTGTTGGAGCCTCTGCTTTCTGTCACCAAGCATCAGAACCCTTTCCCCATTCTGGTACAATTTCCTGAATAATCCTGCCTTCTCTGTTTCCTTCTCAGCCTGTGAGTTATTTTTTGCACTATTCGGATTTTTGTGTTTTGTGCACTGTGTGGACTTTTTGTTTCGTTCAATAAATATCACAACTACAGTTCAGCGTTTGGGTCTTCATTCCTGCCTTGACGGGCAATTCCTGACACATATAAAATGGAGCAAATAATACATGTTCTAGGATGCACTGATTGTAAAATTTTGGATCAATACTGATACCAATAACAAAAAAATAATAAGTGGGCCATTGGCAAACTTATTTTTGTTTGTTTCATTATCGGACGATTGCTTTCAGAAATATGCATCATATAAAAAAGAATGGAAAAAAACTTTAAAATGGTTCAGCCTCAGATGTTTCTGAACTTGCAGCTGTAGTCTGCTGTTGTCTGTTCAATGCCACACAACTTGACCACTCTAGAAAAATATTGGCACTGCCGATATCACATTGCCAAGAGCTGATATCAGTCAGTAAGGTAAATATCTGCCAATACCAATGCTAGGCTGATATAGGATTTGTTATACTCTGCATATCTGCTCTTTGCTTATGTTTTGATCAAGTCAAGCAAGTTTCTTAATGTTCTATCGTGGGAAAAGGTTTTGGCAGTTGGCAAACTTGGCTGCTTTTTGTGATGATGACTCAAAATGCTTCTGTAATGTTGTGCAGAGTGATCCCTGGTATTCATAGTTTTTGATCATGTGACTTTTGGCAGGGTCAAATAAGGTCGGCAGCCATTAGGGGTGGGGAAAAAAGATTGATTTGGTAATGGATCGTAATACCTGGCACTGGTGACAATGCATCGATCCATGCACACATAAATGGACAGATGGATCTTTTATTAAAAAAACTGTGCACACATATACAGTATTCATGTGAAAAAATTTGGACATCCCTTTAAATATTCAGTTCTTTATTAAGAAATGTTCACATATCTATGTCTAACCTTGTTTTTATTTGCATTTTTTAAAATTATTTTAGCCATTTTAAGTGGGAATAAATGTGGGAGTGTTCTAAAAAAGATTGGGTGTGTACTAATTTGATCCTCACTATTTGTTTAGAATTACATTTTACAGAAAATTTGAAAAAAGACTTTTAATTCATTTTTAATTGTTTAGTTGCATCACATGAATCTTCCAGTATTTTTTAACATTAACATTAAATATCCATATGTCCAAATGTGTAAAAAAAAAACAAAAAAACCCCACAGGCTTATACAGGGTGTCCTAATTTTTTCATATGACTGTACTTTTGGGTTATCACTACATCAGACGTTGCGTTTTCCTTTAAAAAAAAAAAAAAGAAACCCAACAACAATCAAGTGAGCTTCACAGCCGTGAATATTATTCTGTGCCATATCCCTCACTAATTATGTTTAGCGGCACTTTGGAATTGCATGTTGCTAAAATATAAAATAACCTGCGTCTGGTCGACATGAACGCAGGAGGTTCATTCAGCAAGCCCAACAGCAAAATCGCGTTTAGTGTGTTAGTGGCGTTTTCAGTCCACTAGATGGCGCAAAGCAAACACCCAGTCAAGTGAAGTCATAGCTTGTCTTGGCAGCCAGCTTTGAATGTTAGGAAGCAGTTAGCTCAAATATTGGGCCCTTTTTGGATTTTATAATAAAGATGGAAGGAAAGACCTTGACATGACACATAGGACCTGCAAGAAACACTGCACGAAAAAAAAAAGAAAAGAAAAAACACTTGGAATATGGTGGGCCAGCACACGTCTTGGACCAGCATTAGCAACAGCTAAGATAAAGAGACACCGGTATGGAGCTTTTTCTCGAGCGTCAAGTAAGTAAAGTTTATTTATGACGCGCTTTTCACAGACATACTGTATAGTCACAGAGCGCTGCACAATAAAATGGAATAAAAGGAAAGTGATAGATAAAAATAATTACTTCCGCCATACCTCCGCCAAGGAGGTTATGTGATCATCGGCGTTGGTTTGTCTGTCTGTTTGTTTGTTAGCAAGATAACTCAAAAAGTTATGGACGGATTTTCATGATATTTTCACAGATTGTCAGAAATGGGGTATCCTACAGATGATTAGATTTTGGTGGTGATCTGGATCACCGTCCACAAGAAAACTGCCATTACGCAAAATGCCATTTTCGTGAATAACTACTGAACCACTAATCCTATCATTGTGAATCCAATTGCTAGTCATATGTTTTCATGGTCAAGGAATCTGAAAACGTACACACAAACACTGTATGGGGGGAACTGTGGCGAAAACCCCCATTACGGAAAATGCGATTTTTGTGAATAACTACTGAACCACTAATCCTATCATTGTGAATTCAATTGCTAGTCATATGTTTTCATGGTCAAGGAATCTGAAAACGTACACACAAACACTGTATGGGGGGAACTGTGGCGAAAACCGCCATTACGGAAAATGCGATTTTCGTGAATAACTACTGAACCACTAATCCTATCATTGTGAATCCAATTGCTAGTCATATGTTTTCATGGTCAAGGAATCTGAAAACGTACACACAAACACTGTATGGGGGAAACTGTGGCGCTTGGCGGAGGTCTGCGCTCTCCGGGTGCTTTTCGAGTTTTAAAAATATAAAAAGTTAAAACACAAGAAAACAATAAATTAAAAATATCAGACTTACCATTAAAAAGCTGTTGAAACTCAACGGAAATCCTTGTTAAACAAAAAAGTTTTCAGCTGCTTTTTAAGAGTCAGCAGAGTCAGCTAAACGTATCTGGAGTGGGAGTCTAATCCAAACACTGCCCACCGTCCTCCCTGTGTGCAGAGACGCATCTCTGTGGAAAATGAAGCCCCAAGAATACTTTATTATATGAAAGAGATGTGAACAGTTTTACTTTGGGACATGATTTGAGGTAGAATAAGGTGAAAAAATTTGAAATATTATTGCGATATTGTGATTATCGTTGAATCGTGATAGGATCGAATTGTGACCCAAGAATCACGATCCGCATGGAGTCGTGAGCTTCCTTGCCATTCCCACCCCTAGCAGCCATGTTGGGAGAGATAATTGCAGAGCAAAATGGAGCAAAAAAATGTGAAAATGGCCAAAATTTATTATGAAACTCTTGATAATGACAGCAGAAAGTAGTATGATGACAAATTAGTTTTAATTGAGAAGCAGGACCCATACCTGATTCCAAAGCAAAACTGGTCAAGAGACAGAGAAGTGTCTATCCAGACATCGTTAATTGCAAGGAAAAAAACCCCAACATCAACTAGCTGGAAAAAAAGCAGAACAAAATATATTGACATTATATATTGATTATTTCAAGCTTTAAAAATGGTCATTTTAACTTAGCATCCATTCACTGTATGAAGCACACATTTGTCTTTGTCATGGAGCGGTCCTCGCGGACCGCTAATGAGATGCTATTGGCGGCCGTAGAGTTTGCACATTTATTAAATAAGGACATACAGTACAAAATAATGAGCCTCGTGGGGCAAAACACAAATAAAGACTAGGACGAAGACACACTATGATATACTGAGAACTAGGGAGACTGACGGGAGACAAGGATACAACACTTACACGCGAATAGGACGCTGAAAGGAACTGGCTTCGGACATAGGGAAACCAGTCTGGGAAATGCGAGGTCGCAGCCCTGAGTGACAGGAGCTGCTCCCTTAAATTGGGCAGGATAATTAATCAGCTGATGAGGGTGTCATCCGCTGAATCAGCACCAGCTGTGCTGCTTGGCTCTGACAGCCAGAAGCCCCGCAGAGACGCTGTCAGAATAAGAGCTCGGAGAGCCCACCAGGACTAAATACAAAATGGGAGGAAAATACTGTATGACCCGAATGCAGACGAGATCGGCACTCAGACCATGACAGTACCCCCCCCCCCCCCGAAGGACGCACTCTGGGCGTAAACGTAACATCCAAGCCTCCCCCCCACCCAGAAGGCTACGAAATCCCACCCAGGGTGGGTGGAGGGGGAAAAGGCTCGGCGGGCAAGAGTCAAAAAAAAAAAAAAGGAAAACAAACACCAAGGAAAGGAACTGGAGAAAAAAAAAAAAAACAATGACCAGGGCCAATACAGAACAAATATGAGCATGGTGCACAACAGAGCAAGGAAACAAAACCCACAAATATACTCCATAATGCACAGGTAGAAGACAGAACAAAAAATGCAAATAACAGATACAAGGTTAAACCATAATACGCAGGCGTCTCTCAACCAGAGAAAGGGAAAACACAAAATCACGCTAAATAGCGGCGAAATACAGGCAGTACAATAATTCCAAATGACTGGCAGAGGCAACAGAACAATAAATACAAATAATAGAAATACAATGCCTACAGACCAAAATACACAGGCCCAAAGAAACAAAAGGAACCACATACCTCTCAAACAGAGGCAGGGAAAACAACAAATCACGCTAAACAGTGGCAAAATACAAACAGTTCTGTAAGTACAAATAAACTGGCAGAGGCGACAAAAGCGCATATTTCAGACTACAGAGGGGGAGAAAGAAAAAAACACACGCTAAAGAGCGGCAAAATACAAACAGTTTAAATCAGTTCAAATAAACGGCCATAGGCAACAAAAAAACATCTCTCAGACTACGGAGGGGACAATCAAAAGGAGAGAAAAAAAATCATTATAGGAATGCAGACAGGCAGAGCACAATAACAAAAAACAAATAGTTCGGGAGGTCTACCTGCGTCCAGCGTCCAGATCATTGGCAGGTGGAAAAGAAAGAGTTCAGGCGGTCTACCCCAGTCCCAGGCCCGGAGAAACAGAACCTCTGGGCGGCGGAACCAGGTCGCCGAACAGAAAGTCCAGTTTGTCGGGTGGCCGACCCAGAACGCCGAACCGGCGAAGGAGTCTCCCAGGCGGCCGACCCGAGTCAAAAGGCCACCAGGACCGAAGGGAAGAGCTCAGAGGTGGCCTCCGTACCAAAACGGATAACGAGGGAGAGCCGGGTTGAGTAAGGGAAATCCCAACGGCACCAGGTGGAGAAGAAAGGGGATCGGGGAAACAATGAGGGGCCAGCCCGGCGTCGATCGGATGAGGATCTGCAGCTCCTTCTCCGAACTCCACATGGACTGGCACTGCGCTTTCGTTGGATCCCAAGCGGGATCGTGCTGCACCCACAACGGACCCCGACTGGGCTGGAACCACACCCACGACGGACCCCGATTGGGTCAGAGCTGACCCACAACGGACCCCGACTGGGCCGGTGCAGCACCAGGGACGGCCTCCAAACCCGAACCCGGAACCTCCAGAACAGCGACCAGAATCAATTCAAACACCGGTGACCCTGGGAGAAGGCTCAGGAGAAGAAAGAGAACCGGGATCAGGATCACCGGCAGCGACAAAGCCCAGCGAGACAAGCTCGGATGCAGCGGATGGCTGCACCCGGCTTGTCTCCCCGAGAGACAGGCAAAAATGCTCCCAGAATAGACAGGAGAAAGACAAAAATAGAAGCACTTGCCTGACCTCGAGTTCTGCCGCCGTCCAGGACTTCGGCAAATCCGGGTTTCAGCAGGTAGAAGGTCCTCCTCTGATTCCCACTCGGCTACAGCGGGCTCCGCAGCCGGCATAATGGTGTCCACAGTCCGGGGATTCCCTGACGCTGACATCCATGCTGAGGGCCCGCACGGCGTGGTGGCAGGGGATCCGTGACCTGCCAGGTCGGACTGTCCCTCCGTGGAGACCCAGGGACGCTTGCTCGTCAGCGCAGGCTCCAAATTGCAGTCCGCCCTCCTCCTTTGCCCATGAAGTGGCTGCGGGGCCGGAACCAGGTACTCCAGGGCTGCAGGCTCCTTCCTCGTCTGATGGCGTAGACCTGGTGCTGAAGAATGCTCAGGGGAAGGAGACACAAAGGTAGCAGGTTCATAATTAATCACTGCAGCAGGTGGAGAGAGCTCAGGGGACTGTGAACCCCAAACTCCACCCCCAGGGATCAAACAAGGCAATTCACCCAGTGAAGGAAGAGAATGAAAAGACACTTGCCTGATCCACTGAGGACCGATGGAAGCTGCTGCAGTGGGCTTGGTTCTTCCCTTTCCCCACTGGATGGTGACCGAGGGCCCCCCGGGAAGACGAGGAGGAGCCATTCGCACAGGATCGCTGACGGGCATTGCCGGAGCAGGACTTGTGGGGTTCTCAGCCGCTGGAGAAAGCGTCGAGGAGGAGGGAGAAACAGCGGAGGCGATCCGGGAACGAGGAACTGACGGAACAGCAGGGACAGATGACCCGGAAGCGGCTGGGTTTTCCCCCTGTCGTGACGCAGGAGCAACAGCTGGCTGGGAGGCAGAGTTCATGCGGCGACCCGGAACTGGATCCGGATGGGGTTCTCGTTGAGGATGTGCCGGGGGAATCCCGGCTGACGTCTTTCTCCGCTGGGGATGACCCCTGGGTGGTGCGAACTCCCGGACTGGATGAGGGACAGGAATGGGATCCCGAGACGAGGAGCGGGGATGTCTCCTCTTCGGCTTCCTGCCGCAGTTTCCCTTCAGCCCACGGAGCTTCTCCCGGTGAGCAGAGATGTCTGCCATCCTCGCCGTGATTTCAGGGTGGTCAGCGTAGCGAGGATGGCGGTTGATACGTCGCCTCAGCGAGGTCCAGGTACCAGCGTACATCGGTGGGAGTGTCATAAAGGCGAGCGGTAGAGAGGATACCATCAATATCGATGAGGGCCATTACCAGCTCGTAGCCCAAGATCATCGCATAGGCCTTGGGCAGCGCCATCTCCCAGCACACTGGTACGAGAACAGGGGGAAAAACTACAAGCCCAACTTAAGATAAGATAAGCCTTTATTAGTCCCACAACGGGGAAATTCCAGGATTGCAACAGCACAGGGATAGCAACACTCAGAGCAACAATCAGAAGGCAAGAAAAAAACAAGCAAGCAAGAGCAGCTAATATATATATGTACATATTACTATAAAATACATATATACACACACACACACAGACACACAGTGCAGAGCATTGTAGCTGGATGGAATAAATATATGAATATATGAACACAGTGCAGAGCATTGTAGCTAGATGGAATAAATATGTAAATATATAAACACCCACAGTACGGAGCATTGCAGCTAGGTGGAATAAATATGCAAGTATATAAACACACACAGTGCGGAGCAATGTAGCTAGATGGAATAATATGTAGATATATAAAAACACAGTGCGGAGCATTGTAGCTAGATGAATAAATATAAGATATATAATATAAACACACCCAGTGCTGAGCATTGTAGCTAGATGGAATAAATATGTAAATATATAAACAACACAGTGCAGAGCATTGTTGCTAGGTGGGATGAAAACAGCATAACCGTCTATTTAGTTATCCTACATGGTATGATAATGTGCCCATACATATTCTCACCCTCCATAGCGACCGGTATGTTCCTAGTTGTATGCCGGAGAGGACCATAGTGTAAGTCTATTGCATCTTTTGCATTCAAAAAAACTATTAGTTTGTTACGTCTTTTTGCTATCTCTGGCTAGCAGCCCTGCTTAGGTTGTACAGTCTGACAGCCGTTGGTAGGAAGGACCTACGAAACCTCTCGGTTGTGCACCTGGGATGATGTAGTCTGCTGCTAAATGAGCTCCTCAGTGCATCCAGTATGTCCTGCATAGGGTGGGAACTCGGACTCCAGCAGAGATGACAGTTTAGCCACCGTCCTTCTCTCTCCTATCTCCTCCATCGGATCAAGGCGCTGCCCCAGGACAGAGCTAGCTTTCTTAATCAGTTTGTTCAGTCTCTTCTATCGGCTGCAGTAATGCCACTGCCCCAGCAGACCACTCCAAAAGTGATGGCTGATGCCATCCACCCACCACCGTGTCATAGAATGACTTCAGCAGCGCCCTTGTACACCAAAAGACCTGAGTCTCTCAGCAGGAACAGTCTGCGCTGTCCCTTCTTGTAGAGTGCGTCAGTATTGTGTGACCAGTCTAGTTTATTGTTCAGATGAATACCCAGGTACTTATAGGATGTCACCATCTCGATGTCTGTTTCCCTGTATATTTACTGGTGCTGTGGAGGGGCTGCCCATGCCTGCGGCAGTCCACCACCAGCTCCTAGTTTACCTCGCGTTGATCTGGAGGCAGTTCCGATGGCACCAGTCCACAAAGTCCTGGATAAGCCCTCTGTACTCAGCTTCATCTCCGTTGGAGATGAGACCAACGATCGCAGAGTCATCAGAGAACTTCTGTAGATGGCAATGTGTTGTGTTGTGTGAGAAGTCCGCAAACTAAGCAAACTCACGGTCACCGGCGTCTCGTGGGGCTGCGACCTACTGTCATTGAGCGGTCCTCGCGGACCACTAATGAGACACTATTGGCAGCCATAGAGTTTGCACATTTATTAAATAAGGACATACAGTACAAAATAATGAGCCTCGTGGGGCAAAACACAAATAAAGACTAGGACGAAGTCGTCGTCGGCCTCCGTCGGTCTATGATGACCATGGAAGAGAATCCTAAACGTCTACTCTGCTGGAACGGCACCGCCTGTGGCTGAACAGGCTGATGCGCGAATGGCAGTCCCTGTCACACAGGTCGCACTTGTGGGTGGTCTCCGTGCTGCTGGGTCTGTGGCGGTGGTTCTTCCTGCGGGTCCTTTTTTCATCTGCTGCAGGAGAGTCAGTCTCTCTTCACCTGCCTTGAGCTGGTCTGGTCAGGGTGCCTCTCCATTTGGAGCGGTCCGTTGCAAGTCCTCCCCAGCGCTCTGTGTTGATCTCCAGGGCCTTCATGTCTCTCGTTGCAGACGTCTCTAAAGCGCAGCTGTGGGCGGCCAATGTCTCTCCTGCCAGTCGCCAGTTCTCCGTAGAGGAACGTCTATTATGGGTATTCTGCCATCCTCCATACGGTGAACGTGGCCTAGCCAGCGGAGCCTGCGCTGCCTGAGTAGAGTGAACATGGAGGGAAGGCCGGGGTGGGACAGAACTTCTGTGTTGGGCACTTTGTCCTGCCAGGATATGTCCAGGACGTGGCGAATGCAGCGCAAGTGGAAGGAGTTCAGTCTCTTTTCCTGCCGGGCGTATGCTGTCCACGTCTCACTCCCATAGAGCAGTGTGCTGATGACGCAGGCATTGTACACTGCCATCTTCGTCTTGACAGAGAGTTTGGGATTCTCCCACACTCATGTGGTGAGGCGAGTGAGTGTGAAGGCTGATTTTCCAATCCTCTTGTCGATCTCTGTATCAAGGGAGAGGTTGTTGCTAATCGTGGACCCCAGGTACGTGAACTGATTCACGACCTCCAGCTCGTAGTCGTCGATGGTGATGGTTGGTGGTACTTCCGTGCCTTGCGCCAAGACGTTAGTCTTCTTCAGGCTGATGGTAAGCCCGAAGTCCTTGCATGCCTGGGAGAAGCGGTCCATCAGGGTCTGAAGCTCCTGCTGTGTGTGGGTTGCGACTGCAGCGTCGTCTGCGAACAGCATGTCTCTGATTAGAGCCTCACGTACTTTGGTTCTGGCTTTCAGGCGGGCGAGGTTGAAAAGCCTGCTGTCAGATCTTGTGTGCAGGTAGATTCCCTCTGTTGCTGTGCTGAAGGCATGCCTCAGGAGCATAGCAAAGAAAATCCCAAAGAGGGTTGGCGCAAGTACACAGCCCTGTTTCACTCCGCTGCGTATGTTGAATGGCTCTGAGATGTTGCCATCGTGCTGCACTATCTCCTGCATGTTGGTGTGAAATGATTCAATGAAGCTTTGCAACTTTGGTGGGCATCCTATCTTTGGCAGGATCTTGAAAAGGCCCTCTCTGCTGACCAGATCGAACGCTTTGGTGAGGTCGATGAAGGCGATGTACAGGGGCATGTTCTGTTCTCTGCATTTCTCCTGGAGTTGGCGGATGGAGAATATCATGTCTAATCCGTCGATCGCTCAGGCGCAGAAGCCACACTGAGATCAGGTAGACACGTTCGGCAAGCTTCTGTAGACGAATGAGAACAACTCTTGCGTAGACTTTGCCAACAACGCTGAGGAGGGAGATGTCCCTGTAGTTGAGTGGCAAGTCGCTTCTCTCCCCTTTGTTTTTGTAGAGGTGATGATCTTGGCGTCCTCATGTCCTGTGGTACGGCACCCTTCTTCCAGCACTGGCAGAGGACGTCATGCAATGCAGCAGTAGGGCGGGTCTTGCACGTGCTTGATCAGGTCAGGGGGGGTATGCCGTCGTTGCCGGGTACCTTGCAGCGGCCAAGCTATCAATGGCCTTGCTGAGTTCGTCGATGGTTGGCTCGGCGTCAAGTTTCGTCCATGGATGGCAGGCAGAGTCGATGGCATCAAGGGCTGTCGTGTCACGGTGTTCTGTCTGGAGTAGAGGTCGGAGTAGTGTTCCACCCATCTCTCCATCTGCTTGTTCTTTTCTGTGATCATCTCTCCAGTGGAGGATTTGAGGGGGGCCGTCTTGCTTTGAGCCGGACCAAGTGCTTTCTTGATGCCATCGTACATACCACGGATGTTCCCTGTTATGGCAGCGTCCTAGTCTTTATTTGGCAAAACACAAATAAAGACTAGGACGAAGACACACTATGATATACTGAGAACTAGGGAGACTGACGGGAGACAAGGATACAACACTTACACGCGAATAGGACGCTGAAAGGAACTGGCTTCGGACATAGGGAAACCAGTCTGGAAAATGCGAGGTCGCAGCCCCGAGTGACAGGAGTTGCTCCCTTAAATAGGGCAGGATAATTAATCAGCTGATGAGGGTGTCATCTGCTGAATCAGCACCAGCTGTGCTGCTTGGCTCTGACAGCCGGAAGCCCCACAGAGACGCTGTCAGAATAAGAGCTCAGAGAGCCCACCAGGATTAAATACAAAATGGGAGGAAAATACTGCATGACCCGAGCATGGACGAGATCGGCACTCAGACCATGACAGTCTTATGTATACAGGATTCACACACCTGTATATATTCTTCTCACTCCACGATTCCCACCCCTTCCCACCCGTGAGGGACCTCACGATCGGAGAAAAAGCTCCATTCCGGTGTCTCCTTAACTTAGCCGTTCCTAATGCTGCTCCAAGACATGTGTGGCCCACTGTGTTCTGAGTGTTTTTTCTTTTTTTCGTGCAGCACTTCTTGCAGGCTGTGCCATGTCAAGGTCTTTCCTTCCATCTTTGTTATAAAATCCAAAAAAAGGCCCAACATTTGAGCTAATTGCTTCCTAACTTTCAAAGCTGGCTGCAAGTCTCTGAGACAAGTTATGACCAGTGTTGCCAGATCTCGTGAGAGAAACAGGCAACCAACTCTATGGAAACAAGCCCAAAAAAAGCCCAACAGCCAACCTACCACACTGTGTAAAAGAGAGGCTGCTTGATAACAGTATAGATATCTAGATTTATTTTTGTTTGCAGTGAACTGACTGTAAACACAGTCAGCATTGAATAACTGAATTTTATAAACTCTAATTAAAGGAAAATACTGTAACGTTGGGTCTGTGATAAGGGGGCGGGAGTCTCCTGGCATGCTTGCGCCACGGAGGATTCAAATACTGTATCTGTGTGTTCTAAGCGTTATTCGTGTGTGCCATTATAACTGTGTAATAAGACCAGTTGTGATAGCGTTGTTTCCCTATATGTGCCAAATCATGTGTCTGTGTCACCATGAGCTTAATGAGGGTCTGTGTAAATGACCTCCCCTCCGTTCTGTGTTGTGAGGGTGTGTATAAATAAAGCCTATTTCGTCAGTGTCATCTCTCCTTATTGTGTGAACCCTTGCAACATCACACTGGTGTCAGAAGTGGGATCACGGAGAAGATGGAAGCCAGAATTAGGACGGAGATTTGACAACTCGAGTGGCTCATCACTCAGCTGGAGATGGACAACAAAGCCGACACACCGACTCCTGGAGCTGCTCGCCGGGATGAAAGGAGCAGCGGACCTGAGAGGGCCAGCATACCTCGCTTTCTGCCTTTCTCAAGGCAGACCGGACTGAGCAGAGCAAACCAGCCCTGCTTCCTGCCCTTATCAGGGCAGTACGGGCCGGCGATTCCACTGCGACCAGGGGCAGCGATCAACCAAGAGGCAACCGTCCCACCAATCCGCCAACGGGTCAAACTCCCCTGCTTTGACGGCGAAACCCTGCTGGACAACTATCTGATCCAGGTCGAGGTGGCTGCTGCGCTGAACGGCGGGACACCCGAAGAGACTGCTGTGCAGGTCGCGCTGGCCCTGGAGTGGGGGCTGTCCGCATGCTGTCTGATCTCCGGTCTGAGGAACGTCACAGCTGGCCAGCACTACAAGGAGTGCTCCAGAGGCAGTTTGGGAGAGCGGCCAATGCTGAGCACGCCCAGGCAGCTGGCCAACCTCTGGCGAGGCAACCGAGTGCACCTGGGAGCCTACACAGTGGACATACGGCTGCTGATGCAGCGTGGCTACCCGGATTTTGAGCCAGGGGTGGTGGAGAAGCTCGCCCTCCAGCACTTCATCTGGCGGCTCTGCCTAGCCCGGCTCCAGGACCACATCCGGATTCACGCCGCAAGCAGCTGGGAGACGGCTGTGGCAAAAGCGGAGCAGGTGGGACTGTTGATGGATTAAGCAGCTGATGTGCCGTCGCAGAGGCAGAGAGCTTTCCTGGCCACAGCTGAGAGCGAAGAGGAGGAGGAGTTGCTGCACCGGACCACAGCGGCGCAGCCAGTAAGAAGACGACAACAGCGGCGCAAGGAAGGGTGCTTCCACTGCGGGGAGCCAGGACACATAGCGCGGTACTGCCCGGCATCCACCCTGCGACAAACCGCCCCCTTGCCGGCTTTAAACTAGAGCGAGGTGGTATGGACGGGGACCTGCCGTCTCCCACAGACATTTTCCCCGATGAACTGTCACCATGTTTGGCCGAATTGGACACTCGCTAGGGATATACCTACAGTGCAGCTTGGACAGCACGCCAATCCGGGCCTTGATTGACACCGGTTCTACCATCTCCCTGGTCCGACCCAGAGTGCTGTCCGGTATGGACGAGGCAGAACCACCTGGGTGGGAACCCACCGGGCGCTGCATCACCACAGCCACCAGTGAGCACGCCAGACTGGGAGGGCAGAAAGTTCTTGTGGTGGGGTGGCTGGCCAGAATACAAACCACCCATTCTGGCTGGCTGACATTCAAGATGCCTGCATTATTGGACTCGATCGGCTCGCAGCATAGGGCGCAACAATTGACACCGCCAGATTGTCTCTCCTGCTGGGGGCTCGGACCATCACGTTCTGCAACAGGACCCAGAGGAGGAACCCGGGGGCCTGCGTGATCGAGGGGTTGCCAGAACAGACCGAACCGGGAAGGCCACCGCCAGAACTGAACACAGCAGCGCCATCAGCACGAGCAAAGGGAGCGCAATCGCCGACAGAGACAGTGGGGGGGGGGGGGCACAGCGGAGCGGATCAATGTGTCAGCAGAAACACAGCAGGCGGTCGAGGAAGTGTTCCAGCGGACTAGAATCGGGACAGAGACACCAGCTGTGGTAGCTGTCGGACTGCTACATTGACGTCTTCGCTGCTAAGGATGAGGAGTGCACCTGAACCAGCTTGGTGCAGCACCAGATCGACACTGGGGAGACCAGGCCGATCCAGTTCTGCCCCTGCCGTCTGCCTTTTTCAAGGTGGGCAGGGGCAGAACAAAAAATATGGGAAATGCGGGAGGTGGATGTTATTCAGCCCTCCAGCAGCCCCTGGGCAGCGCCAGTGGTTCTGGTTAAGAAGAAGTATGGTTCGTGGCAGTTCTGTGTGGATTACGGGTGCCTGAATGACGTCACCCGCAAGGATTCCTATCCTCTGCCCCGCATCGATGAGGTGCTGGATTACATCACCGGCTCCAGCTGGTTCAGCTCGCTGGACCTCCGCAGCAGCTATTGGCAGGTAGAGCTGTCACCGGAGGCCCGCCAGAAAACAGCCTTCTCCATCGGGCAGGGGCTGTGGCAGTTGAAGGTGATGCCGTTTGGACTTTGCAATGCCCCGGCCACCTTTGAACGTCTGATAGAGCGAGTGTTGGCTCACATGCCCCGGAGCCGCTGCACTGTTTATATGGATGACCTGCTGGTTCACGCAGCTGACTTTGATGGTGCCCTGTCCAACCTCCAGGAAGTATTAGACGCTATCCAACGGGCCTGGCTGTGGCTGCACCCACGGAAATGCCAGTTATTTTGGCGGGAAACCACCTTCCTGGGCCACGTCGTCAGCACAGTGGGAGTCGCCACCGATCCGGAGAAAGTGGCAGCGGTGAAAAACTGGCCGGTGCTGTGGGACATGGGAGAGTTATGGAGTTTTCTCGGACTGGCCTCCTATTATAGGAGGTTTGTGAAGGATTTTGCCACCATTGCCAGCCCGCTGCATCAGCTGACGCACAAGGGCCACACGTTTGAGTGGAGTGAGGACTGTGTTGCTGCTTTTTCTCGGCTTCGCTTGGCGCTCATCGGAGCCCCCATGCTGCAGTATTCTGACCCAAACTGCCCTTTCATTGTGGACATGGACGCCAGCAACCAGGGCATCAGGGCGGTGTTATCCCAGGAGGGAGAACACGGAGAGCAGGCAGTTGCTTTTTTCAGCCACACTCTCAGCAGAGCCAAAAGGAATTATTGTTACTCGCCGAGAGCTGTTGGCTGTCATCCAGAGGCTTTGTCATTTTTGCCCACATGTGTACAGGGGGAGGTTCCAGCTAAGGACGGATCATGCTTCCCTGACCTGGCTACTGAATTTTAAAGAGCCGGATGGACAGTTGGTGAGATGGCTGGAGGCACTGCAGGATTATGATTTTCAGATTGTGCATCAGGCAGGCCGCCTCCATGCCAACACTGATGTGCTGTCTCGGCGTCCCTGTGCTGTGGAGGACTGTCGGCACTGCCAGTGGGCAGAGGACCGAGACCAAGCTGTCCCACGGGCTGCTGCTCTCCGGACCACTGTGAGCAGGAATAACACAGCGGTGCACAGCTCCTCCTCGGATAATCAGTCAGCTCTCCCCAGCGATGACATCACAGAGGCCCTCGGTGCGAAGCAGCTGCAGAGCAAGCAGGATAGAGATCCGGTTGTCTCCCAGGTTTGGCAGTGGTTGGACACAGGCCAGCAGCCCACCTGGGAGGATGTGTCTGCATTGGACCCAGAGACCAAGGCCCTATATTCCCAGTGGGCCTATCTCTGTTGTCACGAGGGTGTTATGTATTGGCAGTGGCAGACTCCAGCTGGGCAGCGTCATGTCTGGCAGCTGCTGGTTCCCTGGCGGCTCCACCCCAACGTGCTTCACTTGGTCCATGGGTTGGTGGGTGTGGGCCACTTTGGGGTGATGAAAACTCTGCAGCGTCTTCGGGCCCGGTTCTACTGGCCGGGATGTCACCAGGACGTAGACCTCCACGTCCACCGCTGCGATACCTGCACGGCTCAGAAAAGGCTGACTCAACAATCCCAGGCCCCCTTTCAGCAGAACCGGGTGGGAGCACCCATGGAGTGGGTAGGAGTAGACATTCTCGGCCCTTTCCCGACCACGGATTGGGGGAACCGCTATGTGCTGGTCACAATGGATTATTTCACCAAATGGCCAGAGGCGTATGCGGTCCCTGATCAAAGCGCCGCCACCACAGCATCAAAGCTGGTGGATGAGATGTTTTGTCGGTTCGGCGCACCGGAGGAGCTGCACAGCGATCAGGGATGGAACTTCGAGGCAGAGGTCTTCGAGGAGGTCTGCAGGCGGCTGGGCATCTGGAAGACCCAGACCACTATGCTGCATCCACAGAGCAACGGCCTGATCGAACATTTCAATCGGACCCTAACCACCCAGCTCGCAGTTCTAGTGGACCAGCAACAGCTTGACTGGGACCTGCATCTTCCCTTTGTTGTGTGACATAACGTTCGGCTCAGGAGACGCACACACACAGGCTCAGAGTAGTTCAAATAGTTTATTGGCAACAGGGGTGAATGGATGAGTGTCTGCGAAATGTTAATGTGTTGGTGGTGGCGTCTGCTTCAGGCACAGGGGCAGGAGACCGTACAGCCGGCAACCCTATGGGAGAGAACACAGAGACACAGGGTGATGGGCACACACCAACACAGGAGGAGAATAGGCGAGGGAGAAGCTTACTTGCTAGGAACAGATGACTGGCACAACAAGGACGGAACCCGGGAGACAGCCCCCCTGCAGGGCTCGGTGCAGCAGCGAGGAACGACGAGGGAACGTGGTTGTCCGCCGCCGAGGAATCCACCTGTGCACAGGGGAGCAGACTGGAAAAGATGAGGTAAGGATTTCTAACCACACAGCGTCGTGCTGAAGAGTAGGTTGCTTCACGTTGAAGGGGAATGAAGTCTGACGGCTTCAGGCCGAAGCTCAGGGCGAGGCGGCTTATATCCCTCGCCGCTGATGATGAACAGGTGTGCGAGCAGGTGGCGCCGCTGATGAGCGGCGCGGCGTGACATTGTGTGGGCGTACCGGACGGCAGCTTGTGAATCCACCCGGTGCAACCCTGCAGCGCTGATGTTTGGACGCGAGCAGCGCACACAGATGGATTTGGTGTTCCCCCCCATCCCCCCCTGATCCGGAGGTGGAGGGCAAACCAGGGTTGGATTATTTGTTTTGCTTGAGAGAACGTCTCCACATGGTGCGCGGAACTGGCTCCGGGAGGCCCTGGCAGCGGCAGGGGAGTCAGCAGAGCGGGCATACAACTCCCGCTGCCAGGGGAGGGACTTTGCCACCAGAGGATCGAGTCTGGGCTTTTCTGCCCGGGAGCGCAAAAAGGGAATTGTCGCCCAAACCTGGTGAGCATTGGTCAGGACCGAGCGTGTGGTCCTACAGAGACTGGCAGCTGTAGTGCACAGGGTGAGGCTGCAGAAAAGGTACTGGGTCGTGGTGCTTCACCGTGACCGTCTCGCCTCGTACCAGCCATCTGCCCTGTGGGTGGTCGAGCCGGAGGCTTCATCCTGACCGGATACCCCCACCCCAAGGTGCGAATGGACAATAACAGGCCTGTGCGTGCTGGTCGCCGACAACGGCGGCCGCCCCAACACCTGGATGGATTTGTGTTGGACTTTTGAGTTGGACATTATTATTCTGGGGGCAGAAACCAGTCCGGGGGGGGGGGGGGGCAGTGTAACGTCGGGGCTGTGATAAGGAGGCGGGAGTCTCCTGGAATGCTTGCGCCATGGAGGATTCAAATACTGTATCTGTGTGTTCTATGCGTTATTCATGCCATTATAAATGTGTAATAACAGTTGTGATAGCGTTGTTTCCCTATATGTGCCAAATCATGTGTCTGTGTCACCATGAGCTTAATGAGGGTCTGTGTAAATGACCTCCCCTCCGTTCTGTGTTGTAAGTGTGTGTATAAATAAAGCCTGTTTCGTCAATGTCATCTATCCTTATTGTGTGAATCCTTGCAATGTCACAATATACTGTATATGCATTCTGCAAAAGCAACAGCAAATTTATAGTAAACACAGTCAACATAAAAACTTTGAATAACTTAAATTCTTAAACTCTGATCAAAAGAAGTCATGTGCATTCTGCATAAGCAACAGCAAATTGACAGTAAAACTGACAGTCAACAAAAAAATTGAAAAACTGTAATCGTGTTTAGTGATGTGGGATGATAGGAGTTGTTGTCCGCTAGTCGTTTAAACAAAAACTAAATATTACTCTGTTATTATAAGACAGCTGACAACTTTAATTACATGGAAATGTATCTTTTAAATTGACAAACATCATATGTGTAACTCGTGGCAAAATTTGATTGGGCTCAAAAGATAATTTTGCTCTTGCCATTCATTTCAATGGAGAATTTTTTCGATTTAAGGTCCCACATGCACTAAATATATAAGACACATTATGCAGACAGTGAGAATATCTACAGGTCAATGTTTTTGGACAGCTCAATATCAAGGATTAAATTGGCAACAAATTTGATCAGTTAGTGATAATTTTTTTGTTAATAACAAGGAAAAGGAAGTTTCTTATAAAATTTTGCATTGTATATACCCTGTTAAAGATTTATTTGAAAGGTTTAGACTCGAAATAGATTATTGTTGTGTTTTTTGTGGACTACAGAGAGAGAGTCAATCTCTCATCTGTTTGTTAATCGTATTTACACAAAGACGTTTTGGACAGATGTTGAACATTTTATTTTGCAGAGGACTGGACAAAGAATTCTGTTTAAAGAAAGAGACATCATTTTTGGATTGAACAAAAATCATTGGACAAGGACTTTGTTTATTTCATAAAGTTGTTATTGCTTAAAGGAAAGTTTCACATACACAAGAAGAAGTGGACAGACTCCAGAATGAATCCAAACTTTGATCATTTTTATTTTGAACTGAAACAATATGGCACAACTATTAGCAGCATAAAACATAAGAAAGCTATTAAGATGTTTGGTGTTCTTGACAAATTTAGTATTTGTACATAAATATCGTATTTTTTTTTCCACAATATCTTTATTGAACCTTTTTTTTTTTAACAAACATGACAAAAAACAATCAAACACTAACACTAAAGTACTACAAAAAAAAGCACTAAAAAACACAAACACCACCAACAAATCAAGTGCTTCAACAATGCTCCTCTGTTTAGTCTAGACAATCCAATACATAAGTATACATATTATGTTCACCAGTTTGGAATTTACAAGGTCCACACACATCATTCACCTTCTTCTTCAAGAGTTATGTTTAAATTTTTTACATAATCAATAAAAGGTCTCCATATATTCTCAAACACAATTTCCTTTGATTTCAGTATATATGTTATTCTTTCTAATGGAAGGTTTGTTAACATCTGTCTTAACCACTGAGTCACATCTGGTCTATGAGTCTTTTTCCACAGTAGTGCAATACATTTTTTGGCATTAAGCAAACTGAGGTCTATGAATGTTCTATCACTTTTATTAAAGTTATGCTTTTCTGGGTACAGACCCAACAAAAACAGTTTAGGATTCAATATGATTTGTTTTGAGATTATTTTTTCAATTGTTACCCTCACCTCTTCCCAAAACATTCTTATTATTCTACATTCCCATACACAATGAAATAGGGTTCCTTTACTTTCCATGCATTTTGTGCACGTATCTGGTATATTTTTGTTATATCTATTTAACTCCTCCGGTGTAACATACATCCGCATTAACCATTTGATATGTATCAATTTAAGACGTACATTTATTGATTTGGTTTGAGCTTCTGTACAAGCCAATTCCCATTGTTCCTCTGAAATTTCAGTTTGCAGATCTTCTTTCCAGTAGTTTAATCTTTTCTGTGAGTTTTCACTTGAGGATAGTGTCAATGAGTTATAAAACTCTGAAATAATACCCTTTCTTTTACTATCTTTGCATCAACATTTTTCCAAGGAATGAATAAATAGGTCCGAGTGAGAGCTTTATTTTGATTTGATCAAATAAAGTTTCTAAGTTGAAGATATTTAAAAAAATGTGTTCTATTAAGATTAAATTTGATCCTCAGCTCTTCAAAAGACATTATGTTATCTGCACATGGCAAATATAAATCTTGAATCTTTTGAATCCCTTTTAAATTCCATACTTTAAATACAGCGTCCGCTCTCCCTGGTTTAAAATAATGATTACCCCATATTGGGCTAAATTGTGACAATAACTGTGGTTCTTTTTTTTAATAGTTTTTTAGCTTCACACCATATGTTGATCATATGCTTTACAAATGGATTTTTAACTTGTTTTTGGTAATTTTTTTTTGCCAAATCTGAGTATATGAATATGGGAAGAGGTCAAGGTAAATTGTATGATTCCATTTCAGTCCAGTGAGGGAGATCATTAATGAAAAACTAATATGTCCATAGACCTCAGTTGTGCCGACCAATATACAACATAAAAGTTAGGACATGTCAGACCTCCACGATCAAATGGTAATATATAATAAAGACAGGACGTAATCTAGTCCCTCCTGTGTCGTTTCCATATAAATTCCACTAACTTTTTTTTTAATTCTTGAGAATAAATCTAAAGGTGGTGGTAAAGGGAATGTATTGAAATAAATAAAGTATTTTAGGTAAAAATTACTTTTTAAGTATATTGATTCTCCCGATCATCGACATTGGTAGGGACATCCATCTCTGAATTAACTCATTGATATCTGTCATTAAGGCTTCATAGTTGACACTGGCGACTGATTCTAGCTTAGGCACAATTTGGATTCCTAAATATTTAAACTGATTTACAACGTTGAATTGATTTACCTCAGGGTCTGGGTAATTTTCTCTGGGTCTCATTTAGCATTAATATTGAAGATTTAGTTTTATTTATTTTATATCCTGATATTTCCCCAAAATTCTTTATTAAATTCAACAAGGTCGGAATTGATTTTTTTAGATTCGACATAAACCAAATTATGTCATCGGCAATACAGGGGAGATTTTATGTTCTGTTGGTCCAACTTTAATTCCATATATTTGTGAATGTAAACGTATCGCCATTGCTAAAGGATCAATTGCCATAGTAAACAGTAAAGGTGAAAGTGGACAGCCTTGTCGACATCCTCTATTGATTTTTATTGATTTTGAAATATTGTTATTTGTTAGGATTTCTGCTGTAGCATTATTGTATATATCTGAACCCATTTTATGAAATTATTTCCAAGTCCAAACCTTTGTAAGACTTCAAAAAGAAAGGGCCATTCAACTCTATCAAAGGCCTTTTCGGCGTCCAGTGATAGGAGAGCTGTATCCGGTGCTTCTTTATTAAAATAAATAAAATTAAATAGTCTTCTTACATTATGGAAGCCTTGTCTTCCCTTTATAAAGCCATTCTGATCTCGATTAATAATATTTGGTAAAATTTCTTGTATTCGTCTTGCTAAAATTTTACAGATTTATCTTAAGGTCGGCATTTAATAGGCTTATTGGTCTCATATTTTCACATTTATTTAGAGGGCTTACCTGGTTTTGGCAACAGTATAATTAAGGCATTATTCATGTATGATGGTAAATTAATTATTTTGAAAATGCTTCTAAACCATTTCCAAAAAAGGTTTTATTAATTTATCTTAAATTTTTTATAAAGTCAACTGGAAGACCATCTGGTCCTGCACTTTTTCCTGATTTCATATTATCAATGGCTAGCCCAACTTCTTCTTGACTAATTTTAGACTCCAATATCTCCCTGTTTTCATTGGAATACACGGTATAGATAGTTCGTTTCAAAACCCATTTACGTTTTGATCTAAATCAGATTCATTTTTGGTATCATATAATTTTCATAGTAATCTCTAAAGACTCTGTTAATTTCTAAAGGATCTATAACTACCTGGTCCATTACTATTAATACTGGTAATTGGTGTTTTAAATTCTAATTGTTTAATCTGCCATGCCAATAATTTTCCTGATTTTTCACCTTGTTCATAAAAAGATTGTTTCAATCTTAGAAGACTCGAGGCAGCTCTATTCGCTGATTTTTGTCGTATTCAGCTCTCAAAATCAGTAATTAATTCTCCAACCTTGGATCACTTCCTGCATACACTTTTTCCTGAAGACTTTTTATTTTATGTTCCAATTGGGCTCTCTCCTCTCTCCTCTTCTTAGATTTTGAACCTGTATAACTAATAATATGTCCCCTAATAAAAGCTTTGAAAGCCTCCCACTTTACACATGCTGATGTTTGTGTAGTATTGATGTCAAAGAACTCATCTTTCTGTTTTTCTATGTACTTGACAAATTCCTCATCCTGAAGCCATTTATGCTGAAATTGCCATCTACCTGATTCCTTTGTCAATTTCTTATCTACATATATTAGACAGCAGGGTGCATGATCAGAGATCACGCTATTATCATAAAAGCAGTTTTGAATCTTGGACCTTAATTCTGTGGAAATCAAAAAATAATCAATACGTGAGAATGTCTTGTAGGTACTGGAATAACAAGAGTAGGCTTTAACTTGTGGTTTCATTTCTCTCCATATATCTAGCAATCTCAATTCTTTCATAAAATGATTAATGGTCATCCTACATCCATTGTGCGTACAGTCCAGTCCTGTTGATCTATCTATACCGGGATTCAATGTACAATTAAAATCCCCTGCTATTATATGTTGCCCTGTAAGTGATGATAAGATAAGAAATAAATTAGCAAAGAACTTTTGATCATCTATATTGGGACCATATAAGTTCACCAAATTTATATTTTCTAATAGCAAAGATCCTTGAATGATTACATATCTTCCAAATTTGTCTCCAATTACATTTTTCACTTGAAAAGGGACTGATTTATGTATGAGAGTCATAACTCCTCTGGCTCAGGATGAAAATGATGAGGTGAAAACACTTCCTTGCCATCTACTCCTAATTCTTTTTACATCCTCCTCTATTAGATGAGTTTCTTGTAAAAACACAATTTTTGAACCCATGTCTTTTTTTTTTTCCACAATATCTTTATTGAACCTTTTTTTTTTTAACAAACATGATACAAACAATCAAACACTAACACTAAAGTACTACAAAAAAAAAATGCACTAAAAACACCAACAACCACCAACAAAATCAAGTCTTCAACAATGCTCCTCTGTTTAGTCTAGACAATCCAATACATAAGTATACATATTATGTTCACCAGTTTGGAATTTACAAGGTCCACACACATCATTCACCTTCTTCTTCAAGAGTTATGTTTAAATTTTTTACATAATCAATAAAAGGTCTCCATATATTCTCAAACACAATTTCCTTTGATTTCAGTATATATGTTATTCTTTCTAATGGAAGGTTTGTTAACATCTGTCTTAACCACTGAGTCACATCTGGTCTATGAGTCTTTTTCCATAATAGTGCAATACATTTTTTGGCATTAAGCAAACTGAGGTCTATGAATGTTCTTTCACGTTTATTAAAATTATGCTTTTCTGGGTACAGACCCAACAAAAACAGTTTAGGATTCAATATGATTTGTTTTGAGATTATTTTTTCAATTGTTACCCTCACCTCTTCCCAAAACATTCTTATTAATCTACATTCCCATAAACAATGAAATAGGGTTCCTTTACTTTCCATGCATTTTGTGCATGTATCTGGTATATTTTTGTTATATCTATTTAACTCCTCCGGTGTAACATACATCCGCATTAACCATTTGAAATGTATCAATTTAAGGCGTGCATTTATTGATTTGGTTTGAGCTTCTGTACAAGCCAATTCCCATTGTTCCTCTGAAATTTCAATTTGCAGATCTTCTTTCCAGTAGTTTAATCTTTTCAGTGAATTTTCACTTGCAGATAGTGTCAATGAGTTATAAAACTCTGAAATAATACCCTTTCTTTTACTATCTTTCATCAACATTTATTCCAAGGATGAATAAATAGGTCGAGTGAGAGCTTTATTTTGATTTGATCGAATAAAGTTTCTAAGTTGAAGATATTTAAAAAAATGTGTTCTATTGAGATTAAATTTGATCCTCAGCTCTTCAGAAGACATTATGTTATCTGCACATGGCAAATATAAATCCTGAATCTTTTGTATCCCTTTTAAATTCCATACTTTAAATACAGCGTCCGCTCTCCCTGGTTTAAAATATTGATTACCCCATATTGGACTAAATTGTGACAATAACTGTGGTTCTTTTAAATAGTTTTTAGCTTCACACCATATTTTGATCATATGCTTTACAAATGGATTTTTAACTTGTTTTTGTAATTTTTTTGCCGAATCTGAGTATATGAATATGGGAAGAGGTAAAGGTAAATTGTATGATTCCATTTCAGTCCAGTGAGGGAGATCATTTGATGAAAAATAATATGTCATAGACCTCAGTTGTGCCGACCAATAATACAACATAAAATTTGGACATTTCAGACCTCCACGATCAAATGGTAAATATAATAAAGACAAACGTAATCTAGCCCTCCTGTTGTTCCATATAAATTCCACTAACTTTTTTTTTATTCTTGAGAATAGATCTAAAGGTGGTGATAAGGGAATGTATTGAAATAAATAAAGTATTTTAGGTAAAATATTACTTTTAAGTATATTGATTCTCCCGATCATCGACATTGGTAGTGACATCCATCTCTGAGTTAACTCATTGATATCTGACATTAAGGCTTCATAGTTGACACTGGCGACTGATTCTAGCTTAGGCACAATTTGGATTCCTAAATATTTAAACTGATTTACAACATTGAATTGATTTACCTCAGGGGCTGGGTAATTTCTCTGGGTCTCATTTAGCATTAATATTGAAGATTTAGTTTTATTTATTTTATATCCTGATATTTCCCCAAAATTCTTTATTAAATTCAACAAGGTTGGAATTGATTTTTTTAGATTCGACATAAACAAAATTATATCATCGGCGTACAGGGAGATTTTATGTTCTGTTGGTCCAACTTTAATTCCATATATTTGTGAATGTAAACGTATCGCTGTCGCTAAAGGTTCAATTGCCATAGTAAACAGTAAAGGTGAAAGTGGACAGCCTTGTCGACATCCTCTATTGATTTTTATTGGTTTTGAAATATTGTTATTTGTTAGGATTTCTGCTGTAGCATTATTGTATATTATTTGAACCCATTTTATGAAATTATTTCCAAGTCCAAACCTTTGTAGGACTTCAAAAAGAAAGGGCCATTCAACTCTATCAAAGGCCTTTTCGGCGTCCAATGATAGGAGAGCTGTATCCGGTGCTTCTTTATTAAAATAAATAATATTAAATAGTCTTCTTACATTATGGAAGCCTTGTCTACCCTTTATAAAGCCATTCTGATCTCGATTAATAATATTTGGTAAAATTTCTTGTATTCCTCTTGCTAAAATTTTACAGATTATCTTAAGGTCGGCGTTTAATAGGCTTATTGGTCTCATATTTTCACATTTATTAGAGGGCTTACCTGGTTTTGGCAGCAGTATAATTAAGGCATTATTTATGTATGATGGTAAATTATTATTTTGAAATGCTTCTAAAACCATTTCCAAAAAAGGTTTTATTAATTTATTCTTAAATTTTTTATAAAGGTCAACTGGAAGACCATCTGGTCCTGCACTTTTTCCTGATTTCATATTATCAATGGCTAGCCCAACTTCTTCTTGACTAATTTTAGACTCCAATATCTCCCTGTTTTCATTTGGAATACACGGTATAGATAGTTCGTTCAAAAACCCATTTAGTTTTGTTAAATCAGGTTCATTTTTGGTATCATATAATTTTTCATAGTAATCTCTAAAGGCTCTATTAATTTCTAAAGGATCTATAACTACCTGTCCTTTACTTATAATACTGGTAATTGGTGTTTTAATTTCTAATTGTTTAATCTGCCATGCTAATAATTTTCCTGATTTTTCACCTTGTTCATAAAAAGATTGTTTCAATCTTAGAAGACTCGAGGCAGCTCTATTCGCTGATTTTTTGTCGTATTCAGCTCTCAAAATCAGTAATTCATTCTCCAACCTTGGGTCACTTCCTGCATACACTTTTTCCTGAAGACTTTTTATTTTATGTTCCAATTTAGCTCTCTCCTCTCGAGTCTTCTTAGATTTTGATCCTGTATAACTAATAATATGTCCCCTAATAAAAGCTTTGAAAGCCTCCCACTTTACACATGCTGATGTTTGTGTAGTATTGATGTCAAAGAACTCGTCTATCTGTTTTTCTATATACTTGACAAATTCCTCATCCTGAAGCCATTTATGCTGAAATTGCCATCTGCCTGATTCCTTTGTCAATTTTTTATCTACATATATTAGACAACAGGGTGCATGATCAGAGATCACGATGTTATCATAAAAGCAGTTTTGAATCTTGGACCTTAATTCTGTGGAAATCAAAAAATAATCAATACGTGAGAATGTCTTGTAGGTACTGGAATAACAAGAATAGGCTTTAACTTGTGGTTTCATTTCTCTCCATATATCTAACAATCTCAATTCTTTCATAAAATGATTAATAGTCATCCTACATCCAATGTGCGTACAATCCAGTCCTGTTGATCTATCTATACCTGGATTCAATGTACAATTAAAATCCCCTGCTATTATATGTTGCCCTGTAAGTGATGATAAGATGAGAAATAAATTAGCAAAGAACTTCTGATCATCTATATTGGGACCATATAAGTTCACAAGATTTATATTTTCTAATAGCAAAGAACCTTGAATGATTACATATCTTCCAAATTTGTCTCCAATTACATTTTTCACTTGAAAAGGAACTGATTTATGTATGAGAGTCATAACTCCCCTGGCTCGGGATGAAAATGAAGAGGTGAATACACTTCCTTTCCATCTACTCCTAATTCTTTTAACATCCTCCTCTATTAGATGAGTTTCTTGTAAAAACACAATTTTTGAACCCATGTCTTTTATTTTATTCATAACTTGTTTAAGTTTTTTTAAATTTTGTAGACCTCTGCAATTCCATGAAGTTAAATTAAGATTAACACTTTGGTTTATGATCAATAGAGAGTTTGGGATTACCTTGCATTGTAAACATGCTCATACAGAGAAGCAAAAACATGAGTGGTTGAACATTCATCCTACAAACTACACACAAACAAATTTCCCCTTCCCACACTTGTGGCAAACCCCCCAAAATCAAAAGAAAAATTCTGTCTCCCGATATAGCCATCGACCGTTCCACACCCACGGGGAACAGCCTAAGCCACTCCTTCTTCATCCTCCCAATCACCCTAACTCTACTGCTTTTAATGACGTGACATTAACTCTCCTCTGTAGTTTTCCAACTTAACTCCAAAATTTTTAACAACTTTGTACATCATAGTTTTTTTTTGTTTGTTTTGTTTTTGTTTTGTTTTTTTAATATATAATACAATCTATATTTTGTAAACTTACTATTTACTTCAAGTCAGTCAGATGCCTGTGCAAATGCTTAATTATTCTACCTTATATTTTGTTCATGCTTAGCTCCCACCAGTCTCTTCTTCTTCTTTGATCTTCTTGATGAACTCCTGCGCCTCCTCTGGGGTCTTGAAGATGTGGGTTCTGCCCTCATACGTGGTCAGCAGTCTCGCAGGATAGATTACACCATGACGAATCCCAAGGTTGCGCAGCTCCTTACGTACGGGATCAAACTGCTTCCTCAATTGCTGGATTCCTGTGGCCAAATCTGGGTAGAACCGCACCTGCTGGTCCTGGTGTTTAATCTCTCCTTTAGCTCGTGCAGCGTTGAAGATCTTCATCCTGTCTCTGTTGCTAAGAAACTTCATAATTAAGGTCCTCGGCGGTCCCTTATCTCTCCGTGGGCCAATACGATGTGCTTTTTCCAGAACCACTGCTGATTGCAACTCCTCGCTGCCCAGCACCTCCGGAATCCACTTTTCCAGAAAGGAACATACGTCCCGACCTTCTGATTCCTCTGGAAGACCCACCAGCCTCAAGTTATTCTGTCTCGACCGAGATTCCAAATCCAAAATATTATCTTCCAGAGATTTATTTTTTTTTTCCAAAGTGCGCACCTTTAATTGAAGACGGGTGACGTCATCTTCAGCACTAGCGAGACGGAGCTCCATCTGCGCCGTTCGTTCTACACAGTCACCCAATTCCTTTCTTATTCCTTCCAACGCTGTCATAATCCCATCAAATCTAGAGGAAAAGTCCGCTCTCATTGAACTCATGGCAGCCATCAGCGCATCTGCGCCTCCCCCCGCAGACATCGCACTGTTGCCAGCCTCCTCCGCCATATATGGAGTTTTATTTGCTGCGTCACAGACCTGAAAGTCCGTTAATTTGGACTGTTTCGGCGGCTCGCTTTTTCCTTTTCCTGGTTTTCCAGCCTTAGGCTTCGCCGACATATCCTCGCCCAAACGCTGGGATACGTTCTGTCCCAAATGAGAGAGTTATTTGCCGATTTTTTTTCTCCAGGAGCAGAGCAGAGCGAGACACGTCCGTCCTACGTGGCAGCCATAACCGGAAGTCCCATGTCTTTTATTTTATTCATAACTTGTTTAAGTTTTTTTAAATTTTGTAGACCTCTGCAATTCCATGAAGTTAAATTAAGATTAACGCTTTGGTTTATGATCAATAGGGAGTTTGGGATTACCTTGCAGTGTAAACATGCTCAAACAGAGAGCCAAAAAAATGAGTGGTTGAACGTTCATCCTACAAACTACACACAAACAAATTCCCCCTTCCCACACTTGTGGCGAACCCCCCAAAATCAAAAGAAAAATTCCGTCTCCCGATATAGCCATCGACCCCTCCACACCCACGGGGAACAGCCAAAGCCACTCCTTCTTCATCCTCCCAATCACCCTAACTCTACTGCTTTTAATGACGTAACATTAACTCTCCTCTGTAGTTTTCCAACTTAACTCCAAAATTTTTAGCAACTTTGTACATCATAGTTTTTTTTGTTTGTTTGTTTGTTTTTTTAATATATAATACAATCTATATTTTGTAAACTTGCTATTTGCTTCAAGTCAGTCAGATGCCTGTGCAAATGCTTAATTATTCTACCTTATATTTTGTTCATGCTTAGCTCCCACCAGTCTCTTCTTCTTGGATCTTCTTGATGAACTCCTGCGCCTCCTCTGGGGTCTTGAAGATGTGGGTTCTGCCCCCATACATGGTCAACAGTCTCGCAGGATAGATTACACCATGACGAATCCCAAGGTTGCGCAGCTCCTTACGTACGGGATCAAACTGCTTCCTCAATTGTTGGATTCCTGTGGCCAAATCTGGGTAGAACCGCACCTGCTGGTCCTGGTGTTTAATCTCTCCTTTAGCTCGTGCTGCGTTGAAGATCTTCATCCTGTCTCTGTTGCTGAGAAACTTCATAATTAAGGTCCTCGGTGGTCCCTTATCTCTCCGTGGGCCAATACGGTGCGCGCCCTCCAGAATCACCGCCGACCGCAGCTCCGCGCTGCCCGGCGCCTCCGGAATCCACTTTTCCAGAAAGGAACACGAGTCCTGACCTTCGGATTCCTCCGGTAGACCCACCAGCCTCAAGTTGTTCCGTCTCGACCGGGATTCCAAATCCAGGATATTTTCTTCCAGACATTTATTTTTTTTTTTCCAAAGTGCGCACCTTTAATTGGAGACAAGTGACGTCATCTTCAGCACTGGAGACACGAAGCTCCATCTGCGCCATTCGTTCTACACAGTCACCCAATTCCTTTCTCATTCCTTCCAACGCTGCCATAATCCCATCAAATCTAGAGGAAAATTCCGCTCTCATTGAACTCATAGCCGCCAGCAACGCACCTGTGTCGCTTCCCGCAGACACCGCACCGCTGTTAGCTTCCTCCGCCATATTTGGTACATTAACTGCTGCGTCACAGACCTGAAAGTCCGTTAATTTGGACTGTTTCTGCGGCTCGCTTTTTCCTCTACCTGGTTTTCCATCCTTAGCCTTCACCGACATATCCTCGCCCAAACGCTGGGATACGTTCTGTCCCAAATGAGAGAGTTATTTGCCGATTTTTTTTCTCCAGAAGCAAAGCAGATTGAGACGTGTCCTTCTTACGTGGCAGCCATAACCGGAAGTCCTAAATGTCGTATTTTAATTTTATTTTTGTATTGTAACCTTGGCTTGAAATGTTTCTGAATGTACAAGTATTATTATTCCCCTGGCAATAACAGTTTTGTAAAAATTTATGTATTTTGTGTTCTAATATAGTTAAAAAAGGTCCCATATGTGGAAGTAGAGGGGGTATAACTACACAGACCGCAAAGCAAGCCCAAATAAGCAACTACACATTTAAAAACAAGCCCAAAAACCCAGAACCCACGACTGACAAGATTTGCAAGCGACTTTAGAGAAGAGCAAGCCCAAAGTTGCTTATAATAAGCGGACTTGGCAAGACTGGCTTTGACTTCACCTGACTGGGTGCTTGCTTGGCACCATCTAGTGGACTACAAATGCCATTGATTAACTGATATCAAAAGTATGTGTGCACGTTGTTTTTTTTTTAAATAAAAGATTGATCCATGCGTTTATGGATCGATGCATTGTTGCCAGTGTCAAGTATCGCGATTCATCACTAAATCGATCTTTTTTCCCACCCCTAACTCCGGTGGCTCTAAAACCACCTAAAACCACCTCAAAAACAAATATGTATTGCCCAAAATAGTATATTGTGGCTTTTACCCACAAAAAACTTTCATTTCCTTAGAATTGCTTGAAAATTTCTTCTTCTGCTAGATTTGATTGGCGGTTGGCAACCAGTTCAAAGGTGCATTACCGCCACTGACTTGATTATGTTTTCCTCATAGCTTTGTGACATTTTCCGCATAGCGTTGTGACTTCTTACTCATCGGAAAGAGATTTTAAATCTTGCACCTACTTAAGTATGTGCGATCTATGAATATTCTAATTAGCAGCCTGCAGGGCTTGCATGTGATTGGTCGCCGCACTCTTGACCTGCAGGACTTGCACGTGATTGGTCGCTGCACTCCCAACCTGCAGGGCTTGCACATGATTGATCGCCGCGACTCCTGGTGGGTTGGCTGCTAGTCTGTTCAAGATGTTTCCAGACGTTAAAGTTTTGCCTATATCTTTAAAAATAAAAAATGAAACATTTTTCTGAAAACAGACAAGGCGAGAGATAAATGTGTAGTTGTCAAATATGTGCTTAATTTTTACTAACAACCAGTCCCCCGTCTGCTGGCAAAGTGAGCCAAGAGCAGCTCGATTTGAATGTGGCTGTGCGAGACTGTGGTCTTGCACTCGCACAGCCACATTTAAATCACCCCCGCCTCTCTGCCTCTCTCCGCTCTCTCTCTCTGCTGCTACCCTAACCCACTCTGTCTCAATCCTGCTGCTCCTCGGTTTCTCCCTCTTCCCCTGAGGTAGCCAAGAGTATCTGTCCAATTGGTCAATGTTATAACCAACCAGGATAAGCAGGAATAGTTAGGTAGCTACTAACAGTCTGTCCAAATCTGCCTTTTTTGGGGGAGGAAGGGTGGGGGAGCTTTTAAGTAGACATTCACAGCAGAAAAACACATACTTGGGAGTTTGGAATTATTTTGCGCTTGATATGTCTTGTAAATCACAAGAAACATGTTACAGACATATTAACAACAGAAAAAAAAATTGATTTTTGCCAGAGTGTCAGTTTAATAATGTTAGCCTCCAAAAGTAGGCTATAGTGTTGCATAATTTTAGCTGTATTTAGGCATTATCACATGTGAACCTAGAATGACAAACAGAGCTCTCTTTTCAACCAACCTGCCTTTTTATCATAGCCACAAATGCAACAAAAAAATCATTAGTGAGGAAAATTATTCCAAAAACACATCTGATAATAAACAGCTGTAACTTGTGACAATATTTATTAGCATTAATAAATGTGTAGACTCCCTGGTACTTGTAATAATCCCCAAAGCCGAAGACTAATTAGCAAGGTCACCTTTGGTCTCCACACTGCTCTGTCATTTTCTGTCTTGCCTGTGTGGACAGCTGATGGTACAGACTGCAGTCGATGGCAAAAACATGGCAAGCAGGGCTAAAGAGCGATTTGGATCTTCATAATGTCCTGTGGCTTGAAGGCATTACACAACTTAGCTATTACACCTAAGTTGGCTCTGACAGGTCCTGTTAAACGTCTGTGTGTTTAGCTCTTTGTGAGTGTGTATGTGCTGCAGGCAAGTGATGCTCACGATCGGGGAAAAACATGTTTTAAAGAGATACACTACCTCTTTGGGTGACTTTCACGTGCTCTGCCATTTTCTCATACTCTGCAAGCTCCTATGGAATCAAATGAAACAACATCAGCTGTCTTTATTGGAATTTCTCAAGTATTACATTCAGAAATCAGACAGTGAAACAGTGCAGGTGGCTAGGGATATGGAATCATTCCCATAGAATTCTTGCTACACATACAGCTCAAATTGAGTCTGATTGGCCAGTACGTTCTATTAATGCATATCTTAAAGGCAGCAGGCTACAGATATGGAAACCTGAGGCATTTATTTGTTTCAAAATTTAAATTAATATATATTTACTACCTATTCAAGATTAGATTATTTGTTTATTTGACAGGGACAGTGCAATAAACATAGACAATTAATCAAATGACAATCAATCTGATGTGTTGCACAAACAGTGTATAGCTATTAGCTAATTTGCAACTCTTTGTCCTGGATGGGCGTTAGAAAGGAGAAACAAGTAAAAAGAAAAACATGATAAGGAAAAGAAAAAATGAAAACGCATAAACAATAACCACATACATCAATGCAAAAAAGATTATAAATACACAATATCACAACCTGAATCACATTTGCCTTATTTCAGGCCTCCCTCCCTTCGTCACTCACTATAAACAAAACACATTCATTCCTTCACTTCATTTCACTGCTCACCCTGCAGACCAATCATTTCATACATGGGTACATTCATTAACCTTACCACTCTCAAATCCCTAAGGCTAACCTCTTAATTTTTAAATGGAAATTTCATCTCATATCAAGTAAAATGGTTTAAACAAGGTACCAACAGCAGGACATGAACCAGCATCCTTATGATCACAGGCCTAATGTACTATCTACCTAAGCCACAGCAGCAGCTAGTTTGAAGTTGATCTGAAAGGGTTTTGTCGGATTGTCAACCAGTCCCTCCAAGCTGTTGTGATTGCGTCAATTCATGCGAAATCAGCCAATCAGCGCATCTATTGTGCAACCTTGCAACTTTGTCCAATCACTGCAACTTTCCCGCAATTTTGGCCAATCCTTGTCAACTTCCGCCAATCAAATTTGTTGCTGAGTAGCGCTCAAACGCTCAGTCTAACCAATCAAATGCATTGCTGCACTGCGCTCACTTTCGTGTTTACAGTGAGTATTAACGGAACACATCAGCAAAAAACAGCATGTGTGATTTTTAAAAAAAACACCCATGAGTTTTCCCACACTGTCCCTTCCTCCGTCAACCCCCGGCCTACCAGCCGATGGCACACCACTTCTCCACCCTGACCACGTGTACAAAGTGCCGGGTTTGTGTTGAAAAACGTCCGCCTGCCAGAAAACCACCCCAAGTTGACATTTTTCAGGCCCCTTTACAATTTGCATATAGAAAAGGGGTGGGAGTGGATGATGCTTTGGCTTTTATGCTTCACAGGATATACAGTCACCTCAAAACATGTGCTAGTATCATTAGGATTATGTTTTTTGATTTTTCATGTGCTTTTAATACCATTCAACCGCACATTTTAGCCACTTAATTACTTAATTTTAACTTACATAATATAACTGTTGACTGGATCTTAGATTATCTTTTATCGCGGCACCAGTTTGTCAGGGTTGGCAGTAGAGTCTCCGACACTATTTTAACTAACACAGCAGCTCCTCAGCGCACAGTGTTGTCTCCTTTTCTTTCTACTTTATACTCTGCTGACTATAGGTGCAGCCAGGATTCTCTTTTGGTGCAGAAATTTTCTGACGATATTGCCTTGGTGCGTTTTCTAAATAAAGGAGATGACTCGAAATATAGAAGTGAGCTTGAAGTTTCCATCAGCTGGTGTGATAGAAACTTTTTAAAATTAAATGTCACAAAAACTAAAGAGCTTGTAACTGACTTTAGGAAAATAAGAGAACTCTCTCCAGTAACCATTAAGGGACAGATGATTGAAGTTGTCCGGTCTTATAAATACAGCGTGGAAAATAAGTATTGAACACATCAACATTTTTCCCATTAAAATATTTCTGATGGAGCCACTGACCTGAGATTTTCACCAAATATCAGTAACAACCCAAGTAATCCATACATACAAAGAAATCAAGGCAGCTGTGTTCACAAAACATGTTATATTTAATAAAGTGGAATGACACAGGGAATAAGTATTGAACACATTAAGAAAGAGGTGCAAAAAGGCATAGAAAGCCAAGAAACCAGCTGAAATACATCAGAATTTAGAAAGTCATCCCCCATCAGTGCAAATTAATTTCAGCTGGTCAAGTCCTGACTGATAACCTTTAAAAAGGTCTGTGATTATCAGATTGTCACACCACAAAGAACTCATGATGGGTAGAAGCAAAGAACTCTCTCTAGCCCTTCACAACCTTATTGTTGCAAAACATAATGATGGCATTGGTGACAGGCGCATTTCTAAACCGCTGAATGCTCCAGTGAGCACTGTTGGAGCCATCATTCGGAAGTGGAAAGAACATCATTTTACCATAAATTGGCCACAACCAGGAGCTCCTGACAAGATTTCTGACAGAGGAGTCAAAAGAATTATCAGAAGAGTTATCCAAGAGCCAAAGACCACTCGTGGAGAACTCCAGAAAGACCTGGGGCCATATTACACCAATGGGGTTGGCTGATCAGTTGTCACTGATGCAGAACACGTTTATGGGCATGTCCAAGTTCATTTCCTCATCACAACGGCATAAAAATGAACTTTCCGCCAGCGCATGATGCAAATAGGCCGATCTCATCATTCAGAGGTGTGTTTTGGATAATCCAATCCAAGCACTCCTTCCCATCCCTTTAATGCAAGATCCAGAGTCATGCATGTTAGGTTAATTGGTTGTTCTAAATTGTCCCTAGATATCGCTCTCCTATAGGCCCTTAGAGTACAGGGTTAGTGCTAGTGAAGCGCTTTGAGTGGTCTTTGAGACTAGAAAACCGTTATATAAGTACAGGTCCTTATCCAAAGGGGGCATTATCTAAAGTGAATTGTGATCATGACGGTTTAAGACGGGTTTTGTGCTGACCAAAGCCCGTGTGTGAGAGTCAATATGCATGAGATAGTAATGCTGCTTGGTAATAAGGAAAACATCAATCACAGTTGATGCACATTTAGTTATGTGAAAAAGAACAAACAGTGAAGAATGGGCTGAAAAATCAGCTGAATGCGCCACGGACGGTCATCCGTGCACTTTTCTGACAGGCTTTCCGCTGTGTGCTAGTGTTTTTGTTAGTTTCTATCAGTGCATTGTCTGTTTTTTATGCCTTGCATCAGGCCATCAAATTACCAGTAGACAGTGTGCCCGCTATGCACTCGGAGGAGGTGTCTCATTTCAGAGAGGTGTGGCGGCACACAATCTATTGCACATTATAGTGCATTCCATAAGAATCCGCTTTTGATCAGAAAAAAGGAGGTCTATCATCAGAAGCGCATTGTTTAATGATATTTCAGTGGAGTGTTTTGACATCTGGAGCTCAGGAAACAGCATGCGCTGGGATCTTGTAACAGTCATAATTGCCAGTCATTTTAATTATATGATAATCACACACTATTTTTTTTTATTCCATCCACACTCTCATTTTAATTGCGACCTTACCATTGCAGCCTATAGATTAGGCATTAATGTGTTTATTTTTAGACAAATAAATGAATGAACAAGGAGTGTGCAGCCTTTTACTTTTCACTATAACTCCCCAGAGAGACAGGAGGTGTGTCCACATCTGTGTCGGCCGTGCGTCCAGGGTTTCCAGCCCAGCAAGCTCCCCGACAGCCACCTGTCAGCCCCTGGCAGAGGCTGCTGAGTGCAGGCTCGCTACGTGGCGGGGGCCAGAGGCAGCAGATCGCCTCCTTCCCTCCTACCCAGGACGGATAGGGGAAAAGCCTTGGTCGGCGAAAGCAACAGGAGAAGGAGCACTCCATCTCCCCACAGCCAGGAGCGACTTCCACGCCATCGTTATGAAGAAGCAGCCAACTTTATTGTCATTCAGTCCATACAGCCAATCATGTACAATAGAAGGAAATTACATTTCTCCTATCTACAATGTTAATCATATCTAGAATCAGAGGGGCTGCTGCCATGCAAAGTGCCTCCACAAACAACTTCTCCTCCTCCCATTCTATTATGCTAAGCACCAAGCTAGAAGGTGGGAAGTACCATTTTTATGGTGGTCTTTGGTATGGCCCGGCAGGGGCTTGAACCCATGACCTCCCGGCTGTGGGGCAGATGCTCTACCACTAGCCCACCACTCCGCTGATGGCCTAGTGGTAGAGCCAGTTAATGAAAGTTTATGAAAATTTGCACAGGCATCATCCTGTTTTCTTCATATCTGTGCACACATTAAACAATTCAGCTGATTTTTTCAGCCCATTCTTACCCATTTGTTCTTTTTAACATAACTGTCACGATGGCCCTCACAGACCATCACAAGACGCCTCAGTCACCAGTGAGTTTGCAGTGATGTTTATTTACAGTGCAGGTTTAGACAGGCATAGGAATACATACAGTGAACAGGTGACGCCTGAGCCGGGGAGCACCCGATGCACCAGACGAGATAATAATTAAGGTAAAGTCACAACGAGCGTACCTTAACGACGGGACTGTTAACAGGCGGGTAACAGGGGATTCCCAAGTCCGTTAACCATGATGAGCAAGAAGAACAGGAACACAAGAGAGATTAACAGAACGTAGCTGAACATAACAGAGCATAACAGAGACTGCCGCGTTGGAGGACATTTAGCACCCGCTTATATCTCTGGCGGCTAATCACCCCAACGCGGCGCAGCTGCTCCTAATGACAGCGGCGCAGCAGCTGACTTTGACAGCAGGGAGCTCCCCCGGGCGCCTTCACAATAAGAGCCCGAGGAGCTGGAAGGAATCCTCTGCTGCCAAAGCCAGAGAAGTAAAATATGAGACCCGAGTGTGGCCAGAACCGACACTCGGGTTATGACAGTACCTCCCCCTCGCGGCCGAGCTCTGAGCGGCCTGAGTAACACCCAAGCCCCCCCCCACCCCCCTAGGGCGGGTGGATGGGGCGCTGGCAGGAGGGAGAGAGACAAACAACGAGCACGTAAATGATGAGACCAACAAGGCTATAAAGGTAGGGGGAGAAAAAAACCATAATCCCCAAAAATGTGGGTAACCAGAATAAATTCAAAATAGGCAATATACCTTTTGGCAAATACAGAGTGACATAAGGTGGAAACCCCCCCCCCACCAAACTCAGAAACAACATGGTGAGCCACAAAAACACAAAACAATCCCCCTCCCCCCCACACACCCCAACAGTCCACAGACGAGATCAGAACCCCGGGAAGGGTGCAGTCCAGGCCCGGAGGGATGGGGCAAAAGGTCCGGGGAGTCGTCCGGCAACAAGAGGCCACAGAACAGGGAGGGGAAAAGAGGACAGTTCGGGTGGCCTACCCCAGTCCCATGCTCGGGAGAAGAGAGTTTCAGGCGGCCGGAGCAGGTCGCCGCACAGGAAGACAAATAGGTCGGGAGGCCGACCCAGAGAACCAACCAACGAGACAGTCCTTCAGGCGGCCGCCCCGCAACACCAGCCCACCAGAACCGTTGGGAAGAAGCAGCCGGTGGTCCTGCTGAAAAGGGGGGAGATGAGGGGGACCCGGGCGGAGCGTTCGGGACCCCACCGGCCCCAGGTGGGGATGGGGAGCGCTCCTCAGGGAGACGAGGAGGATGACGGTGGAGATGAGGGTGACGAAGGAAACGAGCCTGTCCAGCATCCGGTGGCCGGGGATCTGCAGCTCCCTCACCGAACCTAGGACCTGCTGGTGCAGCACCCACGGTGGACCCCGATTGGGCCTCCGGAACAGCACCCACGGTGGACCCCGATTGGGCCTCCGCAGCACTCCCGGTGGACCCCAACTGGACCAGAACAGCACTCCCGGTGGACCCCAACTGGACCGGAACAGCACTCCCGGTGGACCCGGTCGGCGTAGCACCAGACTCGACCTCCAACCCCGAAACCGGAACCTCTGGTGCAGCAGGCGAGAGCAGCCCCTCGCCGGCGACCCTGGGAGAAGACTCACACAAGAGAGAAAACCCGGGATCAGGATCACCGGCAGCGCCAGAACCCGGCGAGATAAGCTCGGACGCAGCGGGCGGCTGCACCCGGCTCATCTCCCTTGAGACAGGCAAAAGTGCTCTAAAAGGTGAAGAAGAAAGATAAAACAGAGCACTTGCCTGAGCTCGGGTTCTGACGCCGTCCAGGACTGCGATGATCCGGGCTCAGAAGTCAGGAGGTCGTCTTCAGGCTCCCACTCAGCTGCGTCGGGCTCCGCAGCTGGCATGATGGTGCGCGCAGCTAGAGAGTCCTCCGGTACCGATGTCCACGCCGGTGGCCCGCACGGCGTGGTGGCAGGAGAAACTCGACCTGCTGGACCGGACCGCTCCTCCGTGGAACCCCGGGGACGCTTCTTCATCGGCGATGGCTCCACGCTGCAGTCCGCTCTCCTCCTCCGCCCATGGCGTGGCTGCGGAACCGGAACCAGGCTCTCCAGAACCGCAGGCCCCCTCCTCATCCAGCGACGTTGGCCTGACGTCGAGGACCGCTCAGTGGAGGGAGACACAGAGGAAGCAGGGTTAATACTTTCATCCACAGCGGGTGGAAGGAGCTCGGGGGGGCTGCATTCCCCGAACTCCACCCCCAGGAGTCAGACAAGGCAAAACAATATCAAAAGGAGAGAAATTATCATGCACTTGCCTTTCCCCTAAGGGTAAGATGGTTCCCGCTGTGGGGGACGTCTTTCCTTCCTTTCCCCGCTGGATGGCGACAGAGGGCCCTCAGGAAAGACGAGATGAGGCCACTCGAGGCGGATCCGGGATGGGGCTCGCCGAAACGGAGCTCCCGCGACACACAGCAGCCAGGATAGGCGACGAGGAGGAGGGGGCGACAACCGGGGTCAGTCGGGCATGGAGCGCTGACGGGACAGCAGGCGAGGGCCCGGGAGAAGACGAGGCTGCGGGGGATTCCCCTCTGACGAGGCGTAGGAGTGGACAGCTGTGTGGGGGGTTGAGCCCTTGCGGCGACACCGGAACAGCATCCAGACGGGGCTCTAGCCGAGGTTGGAAGCCGGTGTGACGACGGTTCCTTGTAGGGGTGAGGCGAAGGTGAGGTTCGGAAATCGCCGTTCCTGAGCAGAAACAGCGGCAAGCAAGTTGGCGCGAACTCAGGAAATTCACGCAGCGCTGGATTCCTCTCCACAGTCTAAACCGCCGCCACCACATGCTTCATACACGTTGGAGGATTCCCAGCGGAGCAAGCAGCAGCCACCCGGTCCCAGATCTTGTCTGCTGTCAGCTGCAGCTTCTCTGGGGGAATCCCGAGTGACGACATGCCCGATGGGAAAAGACCTCCGGATGGAGCGAACTCCCGGGCCGGAACGGAGGCAGGAGCGGGGTCCCGAAGCGAGGGGCGACGTCTCCTCCGCTTCAGCTTCCTGCCAGGATTTCCCTCCAGCCCTCGGAGTATCTTACGCTGGGTGGCGATGTCATCTCTCCTCACGCTTACCTCTGGATGATTAGTGAAGCGGGGAAGAGAATCCAGAATCTCCTCGGCTAGGTCCAGGTATCTACGAATGTCGCTGGTAGCGTCCAACAGCGTAGCGGTGAAGATGGTGTAGTCTACCTCCTTCAGAACCTTCGCTTGGTGCCTGCTAAGGCGCCGACAACGGCCCCTGGATGACGTCATACTCCCCGCTGCAGACACTCGGACAGGTAGGAATAAACAGTCCACTACTGCAAACTGCACGGTGAATGGCGTCTCAATACAACGCCTCCTCTCCGGGCGTTTGGCGGCAGTCTACTGTCACGATGGCCCTCACGGACCATCACAAGACGCCTCAGTCACCAGTGAGTTTGCAGTGATGTTTATTTACAGTGCAGGTTTAGACAGGCATAGGAATACATACAGTGAACAGGTGACGCCTGAGCCGGGGAGCACCCGATGCACCAGACGAGATAATAATTAAGGTAAAGTCACAACGAGCGTACCTTAACGACGGGACTGTTAACAGGCGGGTAACAGGGGATTCCCAAGTCCGTTAACCATGATGAGCAAGAAGAACAGGAACACAAGAGAGATTAACAGAACGTAGCTGAACATAACAGAGCATAACAGAGACTGCCGCGTTGGAGGACATTTAGCACCCGCTTATATCTCTGGCGGCTAATCACCCCAACGCGGCGCAGCTGCTCCTAATGACAGCGGCGCAGCAGCTGACTTTGACAGCAGGGAGCTCCCCCCGGGCGCCTTCACAATAAGAGCCCGAGGAGCTGGAAGGAATCCTCTGCTGCCAAAGCCAGGGAAGTAAAATATGAGACCCGAGTGTGGCCAGAACCGACACTCGGGTTATGACAATAACTAAATGGGCATTAACTGTGATTGATGTTTTCCTTATTACCAAGCAGCATTACCATTGTGTGCATTTTGGCTCACATACACATAGGCTTTGGTCAGCGCAAAACCTGTCTTAAACCGTCATGATCACAATTCACTATAGGTAATGCGCCTCTTTGTATTAAAGAGATGGGAAGGAGCGCTTTGGATTGGATTATCCAAAATACACCTCTGAATGATTAGATCGGCCTCTTTGCTTCATGCGCCAGTGGAAAGTTTGTTTTTACACCATTGTGATAAGGAAATGAACTTGGAAACGCCCATAAATGCTTTCTGCATCAGTGACAACTGATCAACCAATCCCATCATTGTAATAAAGCCCCATGACTGTTACAAAATCCCAGCACATGCCGTTTCCTGAGCTCTGGAGCTGCGTGATGTCAAAACACGCCACTGAAATATCATTAAACAATGCGCTTCTGACGATAGACCTCCTTTTTCCTGATCAAAAGTGGATTCTTATGAAATGCACTATAACAGTAATGCACATTAGATTGTGCGCCGCCACATCTCTTTGAAATGAGGCACCTCCTCCAAGCACACAGCGGGCACACTGTCTACTGGTAATTTGATGGCGTGATGCAAGGTGTAAAAAACAGACAATGTGCTGACAGAAAATAACAAAAACACTGGCTCACGGTGAAAAGTTTGTCTGAATTGTGGGCAGATGACCATCAAAATAAGGCACTGGAGTTAGCAGGCACTGCTGTTTCACAGAAAACAATAAGTAATGTACTCAACCAACATGGCGCCTATGCCCGCTCACCTCGTAAGCCTCCATTGCTGATGAAAAAACATGCTGAAGCTCATTTAAAGATTGCTGCACAACATTTGGGCAAGCCAATAAAATACTGGAAGAATATAGCTAGCTCGGAGAAGCTAAAGGCTCAGGCTGTGGCAACGGGAAGGTTAGCCACGAAGCTAGGTGCATGCCAAAACCAAGCTACAAGCTACCAGCTGGGTACCCAGGGGGGACCAAAACCTTTGGTCACTGAAGATGGCGAGCCAGCCAAGCAGCTCAGCACGGTGTGTGACCGTAGTAGTGGTGGTGATGATGGTACGGTAAGCAGCAACAGCATGAAGGGAGAGCAGCGATCAGACTCAACTGTGTCTTCCCCCACAGCTGGAGTTGGGGCAGCGGGAGCATGGAAGCGAGCATGCTGGGAGCCCCTGGGAAACAGCAGCGACAGCCGGGCATGGAGACAGCACAGTGGAGTGCCTCAGACAACAGAGAGGAGGTGCTGGACGCCACGGAGGTCGGGCAGGACTTCAGTGCCGGAGCTCAAAGTGCCTTGGACGAGGGTGCTGGGCATAACGGCAAGGCGCCCGAGTCGACGAGTGGCGCCGATGAGCGAGCTTTGGTTTTCCCCGGAGTTCGGCCACAGGGGGCTGAAGTGTTTGGGGCTACAATGGCGACAGCTGCAGCAGTGTTGAAGGCGGTCGGGGCGGTCCGACAGGCAGGGAGGGATGGCGTGCCGGGCAGCAGCACTGTGGGTCGAGATGAGAGAAGCGGTTGGTGGTGAGAGGGGACATTCTCGCTGGGGAGGTCAGCTTCGATCCCAGGGGCAGGCGGCTTCCAGGGGCGCGCATGCCATGGGGCTGCCCTGGGCCCCCGAGCCGGTTTTACCCTTGGCTGCCCATGGACATTGGTGTCACATAATTAATTTTGATGTAAATATGTTGATATGGTTTAAAAAAACAGTTAATATGGTTGCATGTGTGTATGTTGTGGTACGGGATTATTTTATGAATTTTGGTATAGAGACACGGTCCTATCTTAGATATTTTTTTGTGTGTGTGACTGTGTTAGGCCATTTCAGTTCACTGTTCCCTGTTTTTTTCTTAGTGCATGATTCGGGTCCTAAATTGGGGTGGGTCTGGATTGTGTATATGTGTTTTGCACTTTTATAAGGGGGAGGGGAATGTTGTGTGTAGAATGTGTGTGTGTGGCTCGTGGGGCTTGCCGTACCCACCCTGTGTGGTGACGTCAGGCGGGCTACGGCCAGAGTGTATATAGTTCTGTGTTTCTCAATAAAGAGAGAGTTCGCTGCATGGCATAAGAAGACTCCAGTCTCTGATTACTGACATAACAGTCACGTTTAGAAAAAGCCAACCCACCTCCGTCCTTGAGACCAGCCCACTGCACTATTATTGGCCAGCCTAGCTGTCTGTCATGTATATGGAAGTAGTTCTAAAGGTAGCCTATTAGCCCATGAGCTATTAGCCCCCAAGCTAACACTGGTAACAGGAAGCTCGAACTAAGCGCGGCTTATATTGTTATTTTCTTCAGAGCTTAGTCACCCTAATAACCATCCCCGTTAACACCTGGTTCACCGGTCCGTGGTCCACAATGTGCCTTGCATTGTTGGCCCGTCTAGCAGTGGTTTTGCAGCGGGCGCTGGCATGCTGGTCACAGGAGCTGACAGCCAGCAGCTTCCCTACCATCCTCCGTATCCTCCGTGCATAGTCTCACGGGAGCGTGGGGGAGCCCATCTTGCACACATAGCAAGATAATTTAACTAATGGATTACATTATGGGCTTATTAATGTCAGGCTGAAAACAGACTGTTTTAGACAAAGCTTTTAGAACATGTTCAGTCTGCTTTATTTTGCCTTGAGAGCTCCTATTGTGGAAAAAATCTGAAGAAAATCAACACAAAATTGCCAGTAATTTCTTCATTTCGGAGTGAGAAATAGGGTTTGTGGAGTGAGAGAGGGAAAAAGAGTTAGAATCATTCCAACAGAGTGAGTTGGCAACACTGCATAAAGCTGTCAATGTTTCTTACTTTTATATTACTAGTACATACCTGTGCATACCCATCCATGCCCATAGAAACCAAGTATAAGCAAGTACTTCTGCATGCCCGTTGCTGAAGTGTCTCCTCCTGTCTCAGACAGCTGTGTCTTGTTCACAGTCATGCCTGTGGCGTACTGGTGGAACCTGAGGTGTTTCATGTTCACGGCATCCTTTCTGACGCGTAGCAGTTCTCCTTATTCTATTGCTGTCCATCAGGTGGGTCTTCTTCTTCAGACCACTGGTTGAGGGATAGGTGCATCATAATTCCAGTTCATGGGCACGATCCTGAAAAAGTGGCTTTCGACCACAGTCATTGTCGCCCCCGACAGACTGCTATAATGATGATGATGATGATGATGACCCTGTTCAGGAAGGCCTGCGCATGCCCGTAGAAACCAAGAAACCAGAGCACCCGGAGAAAATCAGCGCTTTGCTTGGCATTTTACTCAGAGGGACAGCTCACATTGAGCGGTTTGGAGACAAAGTCAAAGAGGCAAGGCTGAGATGGTTTGGACATGTGCAGAGGAGAGATAGTAGATATATTGGACAAAGGATGTTGAAGATGGAGCTGCCAGGCAGGAGGAAAAAAGGAAACCCACAGAGAAGATTCATGGATGTAGTGAAGGTGGACATGGAGAGGGTTGATGTTACAGAGGAAGATTCAAGGGTAAGGGTGAGATGGAGACAGAGGATCTGCTGTGGCAATCCCTAAATGGAGCAGTTGAAAGAAGAATTTTCCACCCAGATGAAATACTCTTGCTCAGAGTAACCAGTTTTTGTGTCTGTTTCTTTAAAGCTCTAATATTAGCTGGCTATCTCCTTAGCTAACCAATGAAAAATTGGCTGAATATGAAAGGCTAAAAGTCCAACTCAAGCATTAGGGACAGGGGAGGGTGATTTCAGCGGTCAGTTGGACAGGACCAGTCCCTGGTGTATAATGAGCACAGAAAGGAGTCTAAGTGAGTGAATAGGTGGCTCTGATAACTGAAGCTAACCATACCAGTGTGCAGGAGCTTTTGTGACCAGTGTACAATAAACTTTAGTGAAATAATGTAAAAACGGCATCTAGGAATGAGATATACAGTCGGCTGTGGGTTGATGATCCTGCTGGGATCCTGGGAAACTGGAGACATAAAACTGACGTTAAGCTAGATAAATTGGCTAACAGCAGTGCGGGCATGGATACAAGGCCATCCCAACTAAACTATAACAAAATAAGCCAAAATGATGTCTGGAAGTGAGATACATGATAGAATAGGATATGTTGAAACAGCTGGGAATACCGATGTCTAGTGGGGTTAGCAGACTATATATTTTAGGGCCTGAGCCACTGACAATGTCAGCTGGCGAAAGCCCTATTGCAATTGCTCAGCTCGAAGAAATTCTTCCGCCTAAATGAATGAATTTTTCACCCTCTGAACGTTAACCAAAACGCGATTTTTTTTGGCAGACCCCTCAGACCCGGCAAAAAATTCGATAAACTGGAAAACATATGTGCCCCCCCACCCCTAATTTTTGTGGGTGTGGGCAAACGTACAAGGTCTATGGAGACTGGAGACCATAAACTTTGCCGTACAGACATAAAATTTGGGTGAGGTGTGCATCAACTTAAGACATGCAAAAAACATAATTGTGGCCCATACCCACCACCAACAGGAAGGCCGCCATCTTGCCTCAAAGTCGCCCAACCTCCAATTCGGAAAAAAGTCACACCTCGCATTTGAACGAATTTTTACGAATTTTTACATCCGATTGAGCTCATTTTTACATGCCGGCATCCACAGGCATTGGCCATTAAAAATTGTATAAATTAAGTTAAAATCTCAAAAGGTGTGGCCAGGGCGCCATGGCGAAGTTTGGCTCCTCCCCTTACAACTTCAAACAGCTGTCACTCGGGCAAAAATTGTCCGATGTCCCCCAAACTTTCCATGATGGAAAATAGTCCCGCCCCAAACGCGTTAACGTTAAAATACCTGACAAAAGGTGTAGCGCCACATAGTGGTTAACAAAAGAATTGCTGAAAACTGTTCCATTTATTACTCACGCGTCACTTGCCAGACTAACGTGAAATTTTCTGAGATTAATCACACCACAGGGATGATCATAACTGCACATCAACTTTTGCATGGCATCACAAGTGTTACCATGGACACGCCCTCCTCACCATTCAATCCTTGATCTTTTTTACAGGATTAGGAATGACCTGGAGTCATGAAATCTTGAACATAGGTTGAGGTGACTGTAATATATAGTCCAATATGGGTGGACAACACATAACTGATAGGTAAGTGTTGCCATGGCGACACAATCTATTCGCCATGGAATATCAAAAACTTGCAACTTGGACAAACTTCATCTGATTTCCATCAAATTTTTGACAATGGATATGACTTCCGCCCCGAACGCGTCTATGTAAAAATAATAAACAAAAGTTATAGCGCCACCATGTGGTTAGAGCAACAGACACTAACAGACACTTGTAAATTGGACAAACTTTGTACGATTTTCACATAATTTTGCACATTCGATATTAGTCCCACTGCAAACACATGCATATAAAAATAGTAAACACAAGTTATAGAGCCCCCGGGTGGTTAAAGAAAGAATTGCTGAAAACTCTTTTATTTATTACTCACGCGCTGCTGGCCAGAATGATGTGAAATTTTCTGAGATTCATCAGACCAAAGGGATAATCATAACTGCACATCAACTTTAGCATGATGTCACACGTGTTACCATGGACACGCCCTCCTCGCCATTCAATCCGTGAGCTTATGGGGAGGGGTGGGAAGATCCCAGACTCATGAAATTTGGAACATATGTTGACATGACTGTCATATATAGTCCTATATGGGTGGACCACACATAACTGACAGGGAAGTGTTTCCATGGCGAAGTTTGACTCCTCCCCTTACAAAATCAAGCAGCTGTAACTCGGGCAAAACTTGTCCAATGTGCACCAAAGTTTCCATGATGGAAAATATTCCCGCCTGGAACGTGTCTACATCAAAATACCTGACAAAAGATATAGCGCCACCTACTAGTTAATGAAAGAATTGCTGAAAACTGTTTTTATTACTCACGTGCCACTGGCCAGAATGATGTGAAATTTTCTGAGATTCATCAGACCAAAGCGATGATCATAACTGCACATCAACTTTAGCATGACGCCACACGTGCTGCCATGGACATGCCCTCCTCGCCATTCAATCCGTGAGCTTATGGGGAGGGGTGGGAAGATCCCAGACTCATGAAATTTGGAACATACTGTACGTTGACATGACTGTCATATATAGTCCTATATGGGTGGACCACACATAACTGACAGGGAAGTGTTTCCATGGCGAAGTTTGACTCCTCCCCTTACAAAATCAAGCAGCTGTAACTCGGGCAAAACTTGTCCAATGTGCACCAAAGTTTCCATGATGGAAAATATTCCCGCCTGGAACGTGTCTACATCAAAATACCTGACAAAAGATATAGCGCCACCTACTGGTTAATGAAAGAATTGCTGAAAACTGTTTTTATTACTCACGTGCCACTGGCCAGAATGATGTGAAATTTTCTGAGATTCATCTGACCAAAGCGATGATCATAACTGCACATCAACTTTAGCATGACGCCACACGTGCTACCATGGACACACCCTCCTTGCCATTCAATCTTTGAACTTGGTTGCAGGATTAGGAACAACCTGGAGTCATGAAATCTTGAACAATGGTTGAGGTGACTGTCATATATAGTCGTATATGGGTGGACAACACATAACTGACAGAGAAGTGTTGCCATGGCGACATGGCGAAGGTTGACTTCTCACCATGAAACATCGGAAAGTTGTATCTTGGACAAACTTTGTCCGATTATCACCAAATTTTCGATAATGGATAGTAGTGTCACCCTGAACGCTCCTATATAAAAATAACAAAAGTTATAGAGTGCCACCTAGTGGTAACAACATCGGACCCTTGTAAATTGGACAAACTTTGGACGATTTGTACCAAATTTTCTATGATCAATATTCGTCCTGCCCCAAACGTGTCTATATAAAAATAATAAACCAAAGTTTTAGCGCCCCTATTGATTAAAGGAAGAATTGCTGAAAACTGTTTTCTTTCTTTTTCTCTTACCAGCAGAAAAAATGACATGAAGGAATGACTAGGGCTCACTGACAGTACATGTATATAGTACAGAACTGTTTCCATGGTAACCAACATGCTTCAATGGCTTCCTCGCAAACTTTGCACAAATCATACTGATCCCACTCTGAACACGTTTGTACATCAATATTCACAAAACTGTCACACCAGCACCTACTGCTGACATCAGGTACTGCACAAAATTGTTTCAAATTTTGCGCAACGACCAGTAGTCACAATGACATGACATTTTCAGTGGTTTCTCAGAGTGCATTGGACTATCCTCAGTGGAAGTCACTTTTGTCCTGTGATAAGCACAGCTGCCATGGAATCCCATTCCTTTCCATTCAAGACGTTTTATACATGGTTTACTTTATTATTCCCACAGCCCTTGCAGCGACAACGGGAAATTTTCCGAGACAGCAAGGTACGACGGGCGCTGGGTTGTGCGGGTACGTGGGGGGCGAAGGCCCGCCTACACCTGCTTGCAGGTTTAATTTAATTTTATTTTTATTTATCCCCTCATGGATCGTCACCTTATCGTGGTGGGGGGTTTGTGTGCCCCAGTGACCCCAGGAGCTATGTTGTCCGGGGCAATTTGCCTCTGATAGGGCCACCCAAGACAAACTGGTCCTGGGTGAAGGGCCAGACTAAGAACGATCCAACAGACTCTCATGATAAATTCTAGATTTTTTTTTTTTTTTTTGTTACTTATTTGTACCCGTAGGTAGACTTGGTTTGCAGTCTGGTGACAAGCCACCGGCTGCTGGTCGCTGCGTGCGCGAGCGCCCTAAACCTACATGTTTTTGGTGTGCGGGAGGAAACCGGAGAAATCCCGGAGTAAACCCACGCGACACGGGGAGAACATGCAAACTCCACACAGCTCACTGTTGGTCGGGGGCTGGGATCGAACCCACGATCTCATGATCCCTGTGATCCCCCGGCCGAGGGTAAAACTGTGCTGTCACAGTGCTAAACCACTGCACCACTGTGCAGCCCCTCAGTGGAAGTGGACTATCCTCAGTGGAAGTCACTTTTGTCCTGTGATAAGCACAGCTGCCATGGAATCCCATTCCTTTCCATTCCCCGCGATCCCCCGGCCGAGGGTAAAACTGTGCTGTCACAGTGCTAAACCACTGCGCCACCGTGCAGCCCCTCAGTGGAAGTGGACTATCCTCAGTGGAAGTCACTTTTGTCCTGTGATAAGCACAGCTGCCATGGAATCCCATTCCTTTCCATTCAAGACGTTTTATACATGGTTTACTTTATTATTCCCACAGCCCTCAAATTGCCCCGGACAACATAGCTCCTGGGATCACTGGGGCACGCAAACCCCCCACCACGATAAGGTGATGATCCATGAGGGGATAAATAAAAATAAAATTAAATTAAACCTGCAAGCAGGTGTAAGCGGACCTTCGCCCCCCACGTACCCGCACAACCCAGCGCCCGTCGTACCTTGCTGTCTCGGAAAATTTCCCGTTGTCACTATAGTCGCTGAATCCTAGATCAAGGATTCAGTGTACCCCGCCCGGTATGGGGTTACCGGGGCCCCACCCTGGAGCCAGGTCTGGGGGAGGGGCTCGATGGCTAGCGTCTGGTGGCCGGGTTACCACCCATGGGACCCGGCCGGGCTCAGTCCGAAGGAGTTACATGGGTCCACCCTCCAGTGGGCTCACCACCTGCAGGAGGGATCAAGGGGGTCCGGTGCTATGTGGATTAGGTGGCGGTCAAAGACGGAGACCTTGGTGGACTGATCCCAGGCTTTCTAAACTGGCTTTTGGTACATGGAATGTCACGTCTCTGGTGGGGAAGGAGCCTGAACTGGTGTACGAGGTTGAGAGATACCGGCTGGATATAGTCGGCCTCACCTCAACACACAGCTCCGGTTCCGGAACCAGTCTCCTGGAGAGGGGCTGGAGCTTGGCCTTTTCTGGAGTTGCCCTGGACAAGAGACATTGAGCAGGGGTGGGTATTCTTGTATCCCCCCACCTTGCCGCCTCTATATTGGAGTTTTGCCCGGTGGATGAAAGGGTTGCTTCCCTGCGCCTTCGGGTTGGGAAACAGGTCCTGAGCATCATTTGTGCCTATGCACCAAATGATGTTTCAGAGCACCCACCCTTTTTGGAGTCTCTGACTGGGGTGCTGGAGGGTGCTCCTCTTGGAGACTCCATTATCCTACTGGGGGACGTCAATGCGCACGTGGGCAACAACAGTGAAACATGGAAGGGGGTGATTGGGAGGAAAGGCCTGCCCGATTTGAACCCAAGTGGTGTTCAGTTATTGGACTTCTGTGCTAACCACAGTTTGTCCATAACGAACACCATGTTCAAGCATAAGGGTGTCCATACGTGCACCTGGCACCAGGACACCCTAGGTCACAGGTCGATGATCGATTTTGTTATCGTGTCATCAGACGTGCGATCGTATATCTTGGACACTCGGGTAAAGAGAGGTGCAGAGCTGTCAACTGATCACCACCTGGTGGTGAGTTGGATCCAATGGCAGGGGAGGATGCCATTCAGACCTGGTAGACCCAAACGTATAGTGAGGGTGTGCTGGGAACGTCTGGCTGAGGCCCCTGTCTGGGAGGTCTTCAACTCCCACCTCCGGAAGAATTTCAACCACATTCTGTGGGAGTCTGGAGACATGGAGTCTGAATGGGCCATGTTCTCCACCTCTTTTGTTGAAGTGGCGGCCCAGAGCTGCGGCCACAAAGTGGTCGGTGCATCTCGTGGTGGCAACTCCCGAACCAAGTGGTGGACACCAGTGGTGAGTGGGGCCATTAAGCTGAAGAAGGAGTCCTAACAGGCTTGGTTGGCTTGTGGGACTCCCAAAGCAGCTGAGGTGTACCAACAGGCCAAGCGGAGTGCAGCTCGGGTGGTTGCTGAAGCAAAAACCCGGGTATGGAAGGAGTTCGGTGAGGCCATGGAACAAGACTTTTGGTCGGCCTCGAAGAGATTCTGGCAAACTGTCCGGCGGCTCAGGAGGGGGAAGCAGCTCCCCGTCCACACTGTGTATGGTGCGGATGGGGCACTGGTGACTTTGACTGGGGATATCGTCGGGCGGTGGAAGGAATACTTTGAGGATCTCCTCAATCCCACTGATACGCCTTCCACAGAGGAAGCAGGGCTTGTGGACGAGGGGGATGACTCGCCTATCACAGGGGCTGAGGTTGCCAAGGTGGTTAAAAATCTCTTTGGTGGCCGGACCCCGGGGGTGGACGAGATTCACCCTGAGTACCTCAAGGCCCTGGATGTTGTAGGGCTGTCATGGTTGACATGCCTCTGCAACACTGCGTGGAGGTTGGGGGCAGTGCCTTTGGCATGGCAAACCGGGGTGGTGGTTCCTCTTTTCAAAAAAGGGGACCGGAGGGTGTGCTCCAACTTTAGAGGGATCACACTCCTCAGCCTCCCTGGGAAGGTCTATGCCAAGGTACTGGAGAGGAGAGTCCAGCCGTTGGTCAAACCTCGGATTCAGGAGGAGCAATGTGGTTTTCGTCCTGGCCGTGGTACATCGGACCAGCACTTTACCCTCTCGAGAATTCTCGAGGGTTCGTGGGAGTTTGCCCATCCAGTTTACATGTGTTTTGTGGACTTGGAGAAGGCATTCGACTGCATCCCTCATGGTTTTTTGTGGGGGGTGCTTCGGGAGTATGGGGTATTGGGCTTGTTGTTACAAGCTATTCGGTCTCTGTACGACTGTTGTGAGAGTTTGGTTCGTATTGCCAACACTCGGACAGACTCATTCCCAGTGAAAGTTGGACTCCGTCAGGGCTGCCCTTTGTCACCGATTCTGTTCAAAATTTTTATGGACAGGATTTCTAGGCGCAGCCAGGGAACGGAGGGTGTCATGCTTGGTGACCACAGGATCTCATCTCTGTTGTTTGCAGATGATGTTGTCCTGTTGGCTTCATCCAGCAATGACCTACAGTTCTTGCTGGGACAGTTTGCCGCTGAGTGTGAAGCTGCTGGGATGAGAATCAGCACCTCCAAGTCCGAGTCTATGGTCCTCAGCCAGATAAAGGTGGATTGTCCTCTCCGGGTTGGGGACAGGCTCCTGCCCCTAGTGGAGGTGTTTAAGTATCTTGGGGTCTTATTCACAAGTGAGGGGAGAATGGAGCGAGAGATTGACAGACGGATCAGCGCAGCATCTGCAGTGATGCAGACGTTGTACCGGTCCATTGTGGTGAAGAGGGAGCTGAGTTCTAAGGCAAAGCTGTCGATTTACCAGTCAATCTACGTTCCTACTCTCACCTATGGTCACGAGCTTTGGGTAATGACCGAAAGAATGAGATTGCGGATACAAGTGGCTGAAATGAGCTTTCTCCGTAGGATTGCTGGACTCACCCTCAGAGATAGGGTGAGGATCTCAGTCATCCAGGAGAGGCTCAGAGCAGAACCGCTGCTCCTCCACATTGAAAGGAGCCAGTTGAGGTGGTTTGGGCATCTGATCAGGATGCCTCCTGGACGCCTCCCACTTGAGGTGTTTTGGGCATGTCCCACTGGGAGGAGATCCCGGGGCAGACCCAGGACTCGCTGGAGAGACTTTGTCTCCCAGCTGGTCTGGGAACGCCTTGGTATCCTCTCTGAAGAGCTGGAGCAGGTGGCTGGGAAGAGGGAAGTCTGGGCTTCTCTGCTTGAACTGCTGCCTCCGCAACTCGGACCTCCGGAAAAGCGGTAGAAGACGGATGGATGGATTTTTATTTATACAGGGAAGGTTCACTGAGAGGACACCTCCCTTTTTCAAGGACGTTCTGTTCACATAGTTACACATTAACACCAGGAAGCAGCCCAGTACAGCCCAACCTATGGCCACTGGAACAGTTGGGGTTAAGGGCCTTACTCAAGGGCACTACAGTGGGGTTAATGAGGGAGGGGCAAACAATGCTATGTTATCTGTCACACTCAGATCTAATCTTGCCAGTCCAAAGATTGAACCAGTAGCCATCCAGTCACCAGTCACCAGTCACCAGTCCACACCCCTCACCCCTAATCTATATGCCACTAATGGCTACAATATCGAGAGTAGTCATAAACACTGCATTCCACTTAGTCAACAAGGTTAGCGGTACTGCCAGTATGTGGTTTCAGAAGCTCACAGGGACATGCTTACCCAGCATCGTTTAATCAGTTGGAGATGCTGTTTTAGGGGGATGTTATTCACTGGCATGCTGTCAAAATAGCTAGATACAGTACACACCAATTGTATTGCAAGCTGTTTGATAATTTCTTTAAGGGACCAAAACTTTTTAAGATATCTACAACTCCTTTTAAGCCATCTCAAAATTAATTGTGAATAGTAAAAAATGAGCACATATGATATCTTAAATTTTGTTTTGCTATAATTACAATTTCAGACATCCGCACTTAAATTCAGCTTGTAATTAGTGCCAATCTGCCTAACCTGAGTGCACACATTGGTATCATTCTAGTGAACTCCAGTTGCTACATTACAGAAAGAGGGAAATCTGAATGGTAGTGCTGACTCAAGATCAGTCTTGGTCTTAAGATTGATCTTGAGACCACATTTTCAAGGTCTTGGTCTTGTTGGAGGCGGCTGTGGTGCAGGTGTAGTGTGGCTGACTTCTGATTGGAGGGTCAGGGGTTTGATTCCTGCTCTGTCTGCAGTCTGCATGTCGACGTGTCCTTGAGCAAGACACTGAACCCCCAGTTGCTCCTGGTGGCCAGGCTAGAGCCTGTGTGTGCATGGCAGCTCTGCCACCATCAGTGTGTGAATGGGTGGATAGCAGTATCTGTAAAGCGCTTTGGTCATCCAGAGATGAGAGAAAGCGCTATATAAGTGAACACCATTTGTCTCAGAGTCATTTTTACTTGGTTTTGGATAAAATAGACTTGGGATTTTAAATCAAGACCATTCAAGACCAGGACCTGTTTATTTCTCCACATAATTTAAAAATTGGTTTAAAATGAACAAAAACAAAGTGTGTGATTAAAAAAAATCACCATCTGTGAGAGTCTTCAGCTTGTTTCTCTGCAGGGGGTGGTCCTGTCTGGGAACAGTGGGGGGAGTGGTGCTCGGGGTGTGTTCTCTGTGTCCTGTCCATTCCGGCACCTCATTTTAGTCTCTCTTGGGGATCCCACCCCACAAGGGTGGGAGGTAGGAAGTGTGAAGGGGGCCTCCAGTGGTGGACGCTTCTCCAGGTGCGTAGGTCCAGTCATTTGCAGTCCCGGGTGGCCAGTCTTCCTGCCCGTGTGGGGTTGACTAAAGCTGTGTTCACACCAAACACAAACGGGCAGCGCAAATCCATAGAAAATCAATGGGAAGACGCGAGTACACGCAAATTTTTGTCATCGCACGTTCACATCCACTAGCTAGCTATGCTAGCAGCTAGCTAGTTAGCAGACATGGTAAAATTATCACCGTTGCAGAGTAAACTAGTTAGGAAATGGAACTCACTCACCGGGAGACAGGAGGACCGGGAACTCTTCAGCTGAATTGGGTTTTTGGAGTTATTTACCCACGGTTTCCGGCCACGGATGTCCTTGCAAGCTAGCAAGCTAGCTAGCAACATAAACACGGCATCATCTGTGAAGTGTTGGAGGCTTAAGACATCATTTTCCGGTGAGCCCCTGGTTGGATAATGTAAACATAAGCATGACGTTATTTTGGGAATTTCCACAGCAGGTTGAGCACAGCTGCAGAAGTTTTAAAGACAGCTTCGCCTAGTCTGCATCTCACTATTCATGTCTGTTGGCGTGTTTACATTGAGTTATAATGTAATCATGCTGCGCGAAAAATTCGCCTGTTATGCACCTTAACTCATGGAGTGGTCATGGGTCCGCTGTGGTTGCGAAGCAATGCTCAAACTCTCTTGAAAGCAAAGATAGGTGATCATGCACCATCTGATAGAAGGAAGGCCCAAACCAGTCAGTCAAACTGGCTAGCTAGAATGTCAGGGTCAATTCAGGTGGCACGGGAAGCGAGAGAATATCTGGTAATTTTTCAAAATAAAACACCTGGCAGATTTATTGACTACAGAGGAACAGAATAAATTATTTTTTTCTGCTTTCTCTGTGGCCCAGTACCAAGTGGGTAGCGGTCCATGGCGCGATGCTTGGGGAACACTGGTGTATATGGTCTTGGTCTCAACTCTTTGCCAGTCTCTCTTGGTCTTGGTGTCAATACACTCTGGCCTTGTTCATGTCTTGGTCTCTGTTGTAGTCTACTAAAAGACGGGTTTGTGTTTTTCTGAGTTTTTGAGCTGGCACCAACTACAGATATCCAAAAAGTGATAAATTCTAATAGTTCCCTTAAAAGGGGTCATTGACTGAAAAATGGTGTGTTTGTGGGTTTTAACAGTTTGAAATGAGTCTACTGGTCACCTAATTATCAAAAAAATTTTCAAAACAGTCAATTCTCTTAAAAAAAAAACCCACCGCCTTTATCTAATTTTTCTCTACCAGAAACGTTTTTGACTTTTTTGTAAAAATCATTAATGTCAGTATTGCATGTAGAATGTGTGTGTGTGGCTTGCTGTACCCGCCCTATGTGGTGACGTCAGGCGGGCTACGGCGAGTAATTCCAGTTCATGGACAGGATCATGAAAATAGATCTGAGCAAAAAGAGGCTTTCTGGCATGGACTCACTGTATATGACATCATAAAGACATGAAGGCAGCCTTGATGTATGTGACATCACAAAGACATGTTGCCTGACGTCTGTCACTGTATATGAATGAATGAATGAATGAATCTTTATTTTGGATAGATTAGATTAAAAGATTAAAAGAAAGGAACAGAATAATATAACAAGGGGGAAAAAAATCCAACAAGGTCAAATTAAACAATAACTCCTCGGATTATACAATTCAACATAAGTTATCCGAAATGGGTGATGGCTGAAGCCACAGCTTATATTGCCCACCCATGTTCCATATAAGAATTCAAAAAAATAAATAAATAAAAATAAAAGTGATTACAAATCAGAACAAAGCTAAGACAAAACGTGACAAAACAAAACTAAGCAACAGCATGACACAGACTGGATATGATAATCCTTATGAGATTTTACATGTCGTTTTGTATATACAGTATGTTTGGAGTGTTTCTTCCTTTAGTTTTTGTTTAAATTGTCCAAGCGTTGTACATGATTTTAATTCAGGTCCAAAAGCATTCCACAGTCTTACTCCTTGCACTGAGACACAGTGCTGCTTGGTGTTAGTTCTCACTGAAGGTTTTTGAAATATACATGTTCCTCTGAAATGATATTGTTTCTCCCTTATTTGGAACAGCTTTTGGATATTTACGGGCAGTGGTAGATTCTTCACTTTAAACATTATTACTGCAGTTTTAAAATCAACCAGATCTTTCAACTTGAGAGCTTTTAATTTAAGAAAAAGTAGGTTTGTTGGTTCCCTGTAAGCAGCTTTGTTTATTATTCTAATAGCTCTCTTCTGAAGCTTAAAGACTGGATATATGTTTGTTTTACATGTATTTCCCCATACTTCAGTACAATATGTCATGTATGGGAGTATTAATGAATGATACAAAGTATACTGCTCAAAAAAATAAAGAGAACACTTTGAAAACACATCAGATTTTAATGGGAAAAAATAAGCTGGATATCGAAATTGTGGAAGGCTAGTCCAGTTTACTCAGATTAAAAAGTGTTCCTTTAATCTGAGTAAGCTGGACTAGCCTGCCACAATTTCGATATCCAGCTTATTTTTTCCCATTAAAATCTGATGTGTTTTCAAAGTGTTCCCTTTATTTTTTGAGCAGTATACTGTATATAGTGTGGGTTGATTCAGCAAATATTTCACTCTGTGTAGTATTACGATTGATTTGGATATTGTACCTTTAATATAATTAATATGTGACTTCCAACACAATTTATTTTCAATTACTACTCCAAGAAATTTAATTTCGGATACCCTTTCAATCTCTACACCATTTACACTGAGTTTAGATACTGAGTTGTTGTGATGGTTGTTAAAAATTATAAATTTTGTCTTACTTAAATTGAGCGTTAATTTGTTTGAATCAAACCACAGTTTAAGCTTTCCTAATTCCTTTCAGAGTGTATCCAAAAGTTGTTCCAAATTGCTTCCGCTGCTTAATAAATTAGTGTCATCTGCAAACAATATTAAATCCACTTTTTCCGAAACGTTACATATATCATTTATATACATATTGAATAACAATGGCCCCAAAACTGAATCCTGTGGGACTCCACAAGTAACCTTCAGTAACTGTGAGTTTTTGCTACCAACACATACATACTGATATCTGTTCTTTAAATAACTACATAACCAGGACAGTGCTACCCCCCAATACCATAATTTTGTAGTTTCTTTAACAATAATTTATGATCCACTGTATCAAATGCTTTTTTAAGATCCAGGAATGCCCCAACTGAATACTCTTTATTTTTTACAGCAGTTGATATTTTTTCTATAAATTCCATTAGAGCAAATGTAGTTGTCCTCTTGTGTCTGAACCCATATTGCTGCTCACACAATAAATTATTCTTCATTATAAAGTTGTCAGTTCTCTCAGAATATTTTTTCGAGCATCTTTGAAAATTGCATCTTGTATATGGGAATTACTTTGGCTATTTTCATTGCATTGGGAAATATACCTGTTTGGAGAGACAGATTACAGATATACGGTACGTCAGTGGTTTCACTAAGCATTCAATGATAGTTTTGACTAAAAGCATGTCAATACCATCACAATCCATAGCTGTTTTACTTTTAAACGATTTAACAGTTTCAGTGACCTCTCTCTCATCTGTGTTCTTTATGAAGATGGCACCTTTTAAAGCAATGTTTTTGCTTATTGTATCACCTGTAGGTGCCGTAATGGGTATTCCTTGTGCCAAATTAGGACCAATGTTAACAAAAAAATTATTAAATTCATCTGCAGGTGAGACTGCATTCACACTCTGAGTCTTTTTTTTTTTTTTTTTGAAAGATTGGTTGGGTAGCTTGTATTTCTGTTTTTAGTTCCAAGAATATTGTTAAGTATTGTCCTGTGGTGAACACTCAATGGACCAGTTGGACCGGTTCTGTGACTCGCATTTTAGGTCTGAACAAAGGCAGGAAGCTTAGCCTTGTTATGCAAGGCTGGAAACTGTGGGGGGTCGATTAAAGGATGCGTGGGTGACAGTGGAAGTGACATCATGGAGGGAAATGCATTGTGACTGTCTTTATTATGCCAGGTGGTGAAATGCATTGTGACTGTGTTTATTATGCAAGGTGGTCTGTGGGACATGTGATCTATGAGGTGTGAAGTCCCTGATATTTAAGGACGAGAGTTACTGTTTCATTCTCTCTTTTTTTCTGCTTTGAAATGTGGAGATGTGAATAAAGCTGACTCTGAGAAAGAAAGCTGCCTCGTCATTTTCACATCTTCCACACTGGTGACCCCGAGACGTATCATGGAAGAAAGAAATTCCCCCGGGCCAGCCGCGTCAGGAGCCCCCAGCCAAGCAAATGCCGCTACAGTCCAGCTACCGGACTTCTGGCAGAACAATCCACGCTCCTGGTTCAACGCAGTTGAGGCGCAGTTCAACCTCCGGGGGATATCGGGAGATGTCACGAAATTCTACCACGTAGTCGTAAAGCTGGACAACAACACGGCCCAGCATGTGGAGAGCCTGATCGACCAGCCGCCGGAGAGCGACAAATACGGCGCGTTGAAGGCTGCACTCATCCAGCAATTCCACCCCCTCGGCGGAAGGAGCGAGCAGAGAGGCTCCTGGCGTTGACGGAGGGGGAAAACGATATGCCCGAGAGCCTGATGGAGAAGTTGTTGAGGTTGAAAGACTCTGACGATGATCATTTCATTTTCACCCACCTCTTCCTCAGGACTCTACCGTCAGCAGCGAGAGCGGCTCTGGCCAGTTCGCCACTGTTGGCCCTACAGGACTACCGCGCGCTGGGCCGAGAGGCGCAGCGGATTGTCAACGCCACCAAGCGGCGCGCAGCCACGGCCGCTGCAGCGGAACAAGGTGCGACGACCGTAGACAACAGGAGGCCAGAGACAGCGGTGCCAGACTCACCGATGACGGCGGCGGCAAGGGCCAGGGAGCGTGGACCGGACGTCTTTTGTTTCTACCATCGCCGCTTCGCAGAGAGGGCACGCAAGTGTGTACCGCCGTGTCAGTTCGGGCGTTAGGGAAACGCCAAGACCGGGGGTCGGTAGCAGCCGCGGCCCTCGGGGAAGAGAACAAGCTGCTCTACTTGTCGGACGCACGCTCCGGGAGGCAGTTCCTCGTCGACACAGGCTCCCAGTTGAGTTTCATCACTCCTTCCAATATGCTGGGGGCTGATTTTTTGTGCTCACATGGGTTGTTGGTTGATCTCGCTAACAGGCGCCTGGTTAATGCACTTTCTTTTGATTCTGTCCCCTGTGCAGCGCGAGTGGCCCCGCCTACAGCACAAGCCAATGTCACAACAGCAGGCGGTAAGTTCCACACACTGCTCACTCAGTTCCCAGCACTCACGGTCCCCACATTTTCGGCAACAGTCGCTAAGCACGGGGTGGAGCATTTTATTACCACTACCGGACCGCCCGTTTTTGCAAAAACTCGGCACTTGGACGCAGTTAAACTAGCCATAGCGCGCGAGGAGTTCGCCAACCTGGAGAGGTTGGGCATTATCCGACGTTCAAACAGTCCATGGGCTTCCCCCCTACATATGGTCCCGAAAGCTGATGGATCATGGCGCCCTTGCGGGGATTTTCGCAGGTTAAACAACGCTACAGCGCACGACCGCTACCCAATCCCACATATTCAAGATTTCTCAGTTCATTTGGCAGGGGTGCGCATTTTTTCTAAAATAGACTTGGTCCGCGGTTACCACCAAGTCCCAGTGCGCACTGAGGACATACCCAAAACAGCGGTAATAACTCCGTTTGGTTTATTCGAGTTTTTACGCATGCCATTCGGACTTAAAGGGGCTGCTCAGACATTCCAACGCATGATGGATGCGGTGCTTCGCGATCTCCCTTTCGTGTTCGTCTACCTGGACGATATTTTAGTAGCCAGCGCGTCCGAAGACGAACACGAAAAACACCTAGCCACAGTTTTCCGAAGGTTGGGAGATCACGGGTTAATAATCAACCCAGCGAAGTGTCAGTTCGGGGTGGCACAGATCGATTTTTTAGGACACCGCGTCTCCCCCGAAGGAGCAGTCCCGCTGCCTGACAAAGTGCGCGCTGTGGCAGATTTTCCCCGGCTGCAGACAGTCAGGGCGTTGCAGGAGTTTTTGGGAATGGTGAATTTTTATAACCGTTTTCTCCCCCGCGCGGCGCAGCTCATGCAGCCGCTGTATGCCCCGCTCAAAAAAAAGAAACCCGCGGATAAGGTCGAGTGGTCCCCGGAGCGGGACCAAGCGTTCTCCGAGGTGAAAGCAGCCTTGGCAAAGGCTGCGTTGTTGGCACACCCAGACCCAACGGCCCGCATAGCGCTCACCACTGACGCGTCAGATGTGGCCATAGGGGCGGTCGTGGAGCAACACGTAGCCAGGGTTTGGCAGCCCCTCGCCTTTTTCAGCAGGACCTTGCGCAATAGTGAACATAAATACAGCGCATTTGACAGGGAGCTGCTCGCTCTCCATTTGGCCATCCGCCACTTTCAGTTCTGGCTGGAAGGACGCGCTTTCACAGCGTTCGTTGATCACAAAGTGCTAACATTCGCGATGGCCAAGGTCTCGGAACTGTGGTCAGGCCGGCAGCAGAGACAGCTGGCCGCGATCTCAGAGTTTACCACTGATATTCAGCATGTGGCGGGCAAACTCAATGTAGTGGCAGATTGCCTCTCGCGCGCTGTGGCGGCCCCAGTCAGCGTAGGGTTAGATTATGCAGCCATGGCTGCAGAGCAGGTTAATGACGCGGACGTGCGCGCGCTCCAGTCCGGACCAACAGGGTTAAGGCTGGAGAGCAGGGTGCTGCAAGACGGTATGCCCCCCCTAATCTGTGATGTCTCCACCGGACGGCCGCGTGGCGCCGCCGCGTTTTTCACTCGGTTCATTCTTTGGCGCACCCTGGAGTGCGCGCATCGGTCAAAATGGTGGGAGAGAAATTTGTTTGGCCGAGCCTCCGCAAACAGGTCAAAGAGTGGGCAGCAGCCTGCACGGCACGTCAACGAGCCAAAGTACACAGGCACACGAGAGCTCCTTTGGAACCGTTTCACATTCCGGCCAAGAGGTTCAATCACGTTCATGTGGACCTCGTTGGACCCCTCCCGCTGTCACAGGGGTGCACACATCTTCTGACAATGGTAGACCGCACCACGCGCTGGCCTGAAGTGGTCCCGCTGGCATCAACCACGGCCGAGGAAGTGGCACGCGCGTTTTTAACAGCTTGGGTGGCGCGCTTCGGCGTTCCGTCGGACATTACGTCCGACAGAGGCCCTCAATTTGTTTCCGAGCTTTGGTTGACAATGGCCCGCAGCCTGGGTGTCACAATTCACTGCACAACCGCGTACAATCCGCAGGCTAACGGGTTATGCGAACGTTTTCATAGGTCATTGAAAGCGGCTCTCAGAGCGTCACTGACGGATACAAATTGGGTTGACAAGTTACCATGGGTGTTATTGGGGTTGCGTTCTGCACCTAAAGAGGATCTAGAAGCCTCCCCAGCGGAGCTCGTGTTTGCGCAGCCACTCCGGCTGCCTGGGGAGTTTCTCCCAGATAACCCTGCGCCAAACGCCTCCCCGTCTCAGCTGTTGCAGAGTAACATAGAATCAAGCACGCTGCCCGGCCCCACGCACCACAGTTTTCCGCGCGTTTTTGTGCCTAAAACTTTGAAGAACGCAGAGTTTGTTTTTGTTAGACACAATGCGCATCGAACCCCGCTGCGACCGCCTTATGACGGACCATTCAGAGTGCTAGAAATGAGGGACAAGCAATTTTTGCTAGATTTGGGGGGTAGGAAAGAGAAAATTGGCATAGACAGACTTAAACCCGCTTTTGTGGTGGCAGAGGAGAAAGTGCTGTTGGCAAAGGCCCCGCGGCGAGGTAGACCACCACGGAGGGTTTCACACAGTAATGTTTCCCAAAGTAATGTTTCCCCAGAACACCCGCAGGGACTGACAAAGGGTTGCCGCCCCCAGACGGCAAATCCCCAGCGGGGCAGCGCCGCAGAGACGGTGAACCCCGGCTACAGCAGATTCGGCAGGAGGCTGAAGCCAATCCAGCATGTGGACTGATGTGTATTGATGCTATCATGGCATGCATGTGGTTATTTTCTTGTTGTTCTGTTTTTTTAAAATGCTAGGGGGGCTTGTGTGGTGAACACTCAATGGACCTGTTGGACCGGTTCTGTGACTTGCATTTTAGGTCAGAACAAAGGCAGGAAGCTTAGCCTTGTTATGCAAGGCTGGAGACTGTGGGGGGTTGATTAAAGGATGTGTGGGAGACAGTGGAAGTGACATCATGGAGGAAAATGCATTGTGACTGTCTTTATTATGCAAGGTGGTCTGTGGGACATGTGATCTATGAGGTGTGAAGTCCCTGATATTTAAGGACGAGAGTTACTGTTTCATTCTCTCTTTTTTTCTGCTTTGAAATGTGGAGATATGAATAAAGCTGACTCTGAGAAAGAACGCTGCCTTGTCATTTTCACATCTTCCACAGTCCATGTATTTTTAGTGTTATCTCTGTTTTCTCCTGTTCTTTAGTGTAATAGTCTCTTTTACTACATCTCATTATATATATTAACTTATTTTTGTATGTTTTATACCGCTGCTCTGCTTCTTTTGTCCTTTTCTTTAGAAAAGCTTAATATAGTGAATTTTTCTTTTTACACGCTTTTTGTAATCCTTTGGTTAACCATGGCTTGTCGACAAATTTCTGTTTAAGCTTTTTCTTTACTAATGGACAATTTTTTTCATAAAGAGTGGTTACAATGTTCATGAATGTATCATAGGCTTCATTTACATCTGATACATAGACTTTTGTCCAGTCTTGCTTCAGCAAGTCTTCTTTAAAAGAACTGATTGCATTTTGTGATTTGTATCTGAAAGATTTTAAAGTTTTTTCTGTATTGGCCCCCGTGTGGCCATGGATACAGTAAGTGCAAAGACTGGCAGATGGTGACTTGTCATTTATCAATAATCCACTTTCTATTTTCTTATCAATAATATTAACAGGTTGTCAATGAGTGTAGCAGTGTGGACTGTGATTCTACAGGGATGTGTTATTGTGGGATATAGATTCCTACTGTACATAGAATTCATGAACTCTGTAATTACATTTTGTTGAAATGGATTTAGTAATATTGAAGTCTCCACAGATTACAACCATTTTCTTATTAGTTATATTATTGTACAGCTCGACTAACTTATCTCTGACTGTCTCAACACAAGTTCCCGGCATTCTACATATACAGCTTATTAGATTTTTTGTTTTATCTTGGTCAATCTCAACAGTAACACATTCCAGAATCCCTGGTAATGCAAAGGACCATCCATTTACAAGTTTACACCTATACAGTTCATCAATATACAGTGCAACACCACCACCCTTTTTTGAGATCTGTTAATATGAAACATCTGATATCCCTCTATTGCCATCAAAGAAGCCTGCTCTTCATTGAGCCAAGTTTCAGAGACTGCAATAGCTGTAAATTTGCTATCTAGCTGTTTTAAATAGTCCTGAATCTGTGGAAAGTTTTTGTTAAGACTTCTGCTGTTAAAGTGTATTATTGATAGTTTACCATCTACCATCTGACATCATAAAGACATGAAGGCAGGCTTGATGTATATGACATCATAAAGACACATTTATGTGCCGTCATACAGGCATTGCGAGTCGTCCTATGATGCCTGAGTTCATAGGACATCCTATGATGTTCAGAGCTCATAGGCTGTCCTATGATGTCCTATGAATGTGACAGACACACACACACAGATTTCTTGCTTTTATAGAGTGATGATAAGAGTGATGGATTTAATCCGATGTGCAGTGATCCAAAGAAAATGTCCATTATCCACAGTCCAAATGTCTGCTGTGACAGAGACATGACCCAGTCCCTTAAATTCCTTTTGAAGATCAAATCATTTTTGAATAATCTTTATCCAGCTAGCAAGTAAATGTCTTTTAACTTCAGTGGATCACAGTCTCAGTTGTCTGATGGGAAATGACTGCGTGACTTAGTGACGCTGACGTATCTGGCAATCAGCCAGTTTAATTCTTGCTGGGTCACAAACTGTCCAGATGCATACCTGTGCTTGAAATCCAGCTGTGACTGTTCAGATAACGTAGATCCACTACACGGTGTTGTTAGCATAGCATAGCACTAGCTTTGTTGGACTTTGTTGCTGTTCTCAGGCACTTCTGAAGATTGCAGCCGGTCTCAACTGCACTTTAGCTTGCAACCCACCAGTATGCTTTTGTCCTTAACTGTGACAAAGGAAAAATAACCTATTTTCCCAAAAACAAAGTAGCTTCATCTTTTCCCAGCAGGAGCAAGCTCCATTTGTGGCTGTTGGCTGCAGCAGTGAACAGGCTCTTTGCAACAGGTTACATTGACTGACAGCTGCGTTAGCTACGTAGGGTCAGTTTGTATTTATTTGCACTAAAAACATCTATCCATATTAATAAAATGAGTAATGCATCTGATCAAATTTCAGTAACTGTAATGCATTACTTAATTTTTAAACAGTAATTTCGTTACACAGCATGTTATTGCAAAAGTAGTGGCGTTACATTCCCAACACTGGTGACATGGCATCCCCCAGCTGGCTGGCCCAAGGGAACAACGGCTCACCCGGAACCTCCAAAATTGCATGAAGCGGGGTGCGGCCCTCTCCATCTCCTTATATCCTTGTCGCTAAATGTTGTGTCGTATGTTGTGTTGTGTGATGGTGCGTGTGAGGTCTGTGTGTATTCATTACCCTGTATTGTGAAACGTGTGTTTGATATCAGCAATCTCTGTGTTTATTATGCATATCCTGTGAGTTATGGGGGTCGGGTACCGCCTTTGTTTATTTTGTAATTACTTGTTTGTATATATATGTTTATTTTATTGGGATTGATTTAGTTTGGTGTGTGGCCCTTTTTCTTTTCACACTGTTTGTTTACATAGTGGCTCCGCTGGGCCAGTGTGGTGTGTGAGTGTGTAGTTCTATTCCCCTTTGTATTAGAGTGTGAATCGGGTGCAAATTATATGGTTGGGTGAATTTGTGTGCTTGCGTTTTTTTTAAAAAAGGGGGGTGTAGAATTGTATTACAGTGATCCCTCGCTACTTCGCGCTTCACCTTTCGCGCCCTCAGTGCATCGCGGATTTTTCAAAAATATTCATCAAAAATTCAAAATTGAGAAATAATGGGCGGGCGCTAGCAGAAGGCAGGGAGACTACATTAGACCATCAGGTATCAACACGGAGAGCCCGCACAACTCAAAACTCCACCTCTCTGTTCGCTGTTCTTGTGTTGGCTCGGCTCGGGAATCTCGCAAGCTGATTGGCCGAGACGTTTCACCCAGCTTCTGTCCCTGCCGAACGCCCATACCCAGTGAAGGAAGACCGCATTCATTGCTCTTTATCGCTCGTGTTGCTTAGTCTCGCCGCGTGGAACTTTTCGCTGTTCTCTTGTGCCATTTTGTGCGAAATAGTCTTCCCGTCGAGCCACTACGCCACCTCCTGCAGCTTCTCCAGCTCTATCGGAAGCTGCCCTCGACGATCCTGCGCCTCTAGCACCTGACGATGAGGCGTCACCTGAGGAGCAGTAAAGCTCTCATTAACCTGTGCAGTAAATCATCTTCATCTTGAGTTACGTATCTTGTTATAAGAATAAAAGAGTTCTAAAAACATATTTATGTACACTTTATTTACATCTATGTATGTATGTACACTTACACACACACACACACACGTATCACATGAGAGAGAGAGTGAGAGAATGAACGTACGTATTATTTATGGGTGACGTCATTGGGGTGACGCTACTTCGCGGTTTTTCACTTTTCGCGGTCGGTTCTGGAACCCATTAACCGCGAAAAGTGAGGGATCACTGTATATATATTATATTAGTATGGCAGTGCCCTAGGCTAGGGAGGGGTGATGCCCCGCCTTTGGGGGGTGGCGTCACCTGTGGTATATAAGCCAGTAGCGGGACACATACTGCCTCTTCGCTGTGGCTCCTGCACTCGCGGTAGGGATTCTTTTGTGTATAGTTCATGTTAGTGATGGGTCCGGCAACACCGATGCGTCGGTGCATGTGTCGAGCTCATAGAGCAAAACCCTGTGTCGGTGCGTGTCGGTGCGTATTGCTTTAAGAAAGTCACGTGACCGATACAGGTACGTGATGCTGGCGCGTCGAAACACTGACGCGCCAGCGTTTATAAGGAAGCGCATCTGTCAACGGGATGCGTCTGCCCGAAGAATCTCTGATGTGTTGCGGATGGTTCATCGGCAAATTCCTCAAGAATTATGGAGCACGAGCAGCCTCAAGCTAAAAGAAAGGTTTCCGCCGTGTGGGACCATTTTGAGCTCATATTGGAAAATAAGGTATTTGTTTTAATTTCCTTGTTGTTTCATCCTGTTCCTCTGAGTTTCCACTTGATCTATCTGAATTCCAATTAATTTCAAAGTGACTCTTAGTTTACTATTCATATTATTTTCTGCAGGTTAAATGTCGATTTAAACAAAAGCACCTCTTCAATGCTGAGGCCTTATAGGACCAGGCATGACAATGAAGTCCCAGATACACCCAGGATAGACTCAGGTATACAGCCATTCTACAACTTACTCACAGTTGCTTTATTGGTGAAGGCAGGGTGAAGGAGGGCTGCGTGTTTTAACTGACGCTGTTTCCGCGTTAATTTTTTTCCCCTCTTAAATAAAAGCTGAAAAAGAATGCTGTTTCATTTTTGCTGATCTTTGATTTTAAACTAGTGGAGTACAAGCAAAAAGATAACAACAGCAGTACTTTTTTAGGGGTGGTGTTTTTTTGTTTTTTTTTGTGTTTTTTTTGCTTTATTGATAATTAATTTCTATTAATTTATTCTTTACTTCATTTTTAACCATCAAGCTTTCAGGAAGCAGATGCTGGATGAGGCTCTGCTGAATTTCATCCTGAAGGACTGCCAGCCCCTCAGCATTGTGGAGAGTGAAGGGTTCAGGGAACTGATTCAGGCCCTTCAGCCCTCATATGTTTTGCCAACCAGAAAGGTTTGTGGAAATTATCTAAAGTAGTAGTTGATATATCCAATTTATTTAATCTTTAATTTAAATATATGGATTTTCTTTTGGTTTGACTTGGTGTAATTTTCAGACCACCAAACAAATGGTGGCCAAAAAGTACGAGGAGGAACGGGAACGAGTGAAAAAGGAAGTACAGCAAGCTGTGGCAGTGAGTATAACAGCTGACATGTGGACATCTGTGAACATGGAGGCTTACTTGGCTCTTACCTGTCACTACATTAATGAGAATTTGCAGTTGTGTACGTCTGTGTTGGGAGTGCAATACTTTCCACAAAGTCACACTGCTGACAGTTTGGCCCAAGTCAAAAGGGGCATGATGGAGGACTGGGCCATAACCAATAAAGTGTCTTGTGACCGACGCAGCACCAAACATGATTGCATCCACTAGACAGCTCCAAATTCGGCACTCAATTTGCATTGCACATAGTCTCAATTTAGACGGGACCGTCTTCACAACACCTGTCTGCACCCACTTCAGCCATGTTATTCAGCATTATTTGTTGTTGTTTGGAAATCATGTACTAAAATGCCAATTTGTTGTTTTTTAGATAACCTTTGGCAACATCTCGACATCGAAGTGGGCAGGCAGACCAAAAGTGCCACAGCTGATGCCATCCAGGAGGTGCAGAGATACCTGGCAGAGGGCAATATTGCCAAGGTCCTAGGATCCTATGAGATACTGGGACAACCAAAAGACCATCTATCCAAACCTCTTTCAGCTTGCATTACAATTTCTCTGCACTCCAGTCTCATCTGTGCCATGTGAGCGGGTGTTTTCTACAGCTGGAGAAGTTGTCCAAAAAGCGTAACAGACTGAATTTCAAAGCGTTGGAAAAACTTTTTTGAATAAAAATTTGTTAAAAAAAAAGGTCCCAGTCCACAAGCATCCTCATTCACAACATGTTCACTTAGATTTTCACATTATGATGCATGTTCACATTATTTATTGACTGTATCTAAAAATATCAATGATATTTTAAATTAAAATGAAGATATGAAATAATACAATATAAAATACAATGACTTAAATTATATACTGCTCAGAAAAATAAAGGGAACACTAAATATACACATCCTAGATTTGAATGAATGAAATATTCTTATTAAACACTTTGTTCTTTACATAGTTGAATGTGCTGACAACAAAATCACACAACAGCATGTGAAATTGTCAATCAGTGTTGCTTCCTAAGTGGACAGTTTGATTATTTTTTTGAGCAGTATATTATTGTGTATATACTAGGTCATCAAATCAGTGTCAGTTGAGTCTGTCAACGAGGTTGCCTGTAGGGATTTTTAAGGTCCAGCAGGTGTCAGTATTCAGTGACACCGTATCAACACAGTATCAATACAGTTTTGCAATGTGTCGAAACGCATCATGACGCCTCATCTACCCATCACTAAAAACTTGTAAACGTCACCTCACCTCCTCACTATTCGGACACAACACATACCAATAGAAATTTCGTATGGAGATACACTTTCTGTATCCATAGCCACTGCCCTACAGGTACAGAAATTTGAGGCATTTATTTGTTTCAAAATTTTAATTAATATCTATTTACTACCTTTTTAACCTTACCCACTCCCAAATCCTAAGGCTAACCAATTAATTTTAACTAAATTCCAGCTCATATCAAGTAAAACGGCGTGGGCAAGGCACAGTAAGCGAACCAACAACCTTCCAATCACAGGTCTACCATACTATTTACCCAAGCTTTGACCTGGATTTTTTTTTTTTTTTTTATTAATGAACTCTTCCGTAGCAATAGACAAAACGTATTGGGCTACAGCGTATTTATGCCGCCATCAGTGTGTGAATGTGTGGATGAATGGGTGGAAAGCAGGATCTGTAAAGCGCTTTGGTCATCTAGAGATGAGAATAAAAGCGCTATATAAGTGAATGCCATTTACCATTTTATCAATAGCAACTTCCGTGAAGGAAACGCCAGCCTGCACAGCAATACACACAATAATATCTCCCCAATCGAATAACGGAAACATCATGTTTATTACTATGGAGGGATCTGACGTAAACACCTGATTCATGACCTTGACGTGCGCTTGTGCACCCACACTCGCACGCGTCCCCTCACCATGATCATCCTCGCGATGTCCTTGCAGTCTTCCACGTTGGCCGGACGGATTGAGAAGTCCATGTCTGTAAGGTGCTGTTAGTGAAGAAGATGGAGGACCAGATGTGCTCGAGCTGTCAGATGTTTGAAAAAAAAAAAAAAACTTTATTAGCACAAATCATTATACAAAACACGTCAAATACCAACAGACAATACACCACACCATGAGAGCAAGGAAACAAAGCATACATCAAAATATTACATGCACACAAAATAATTAAACACAAATAAATAACAATCAAACAAAAAAATAAATGAGGGATATCACAAGAGCATCATTAAATCACATAAGGAAATGTACACGTCAAGAAGCGGACACTTTTCTTGCTGTCTATAAGAGACAATGAAGTACATAGTTTTTTTAAGTTCTATCAAGAAATGTGGGAAGGAGGGCTTTGAATTCAAAAATTTCTGTTTGTGAATAAAAAAAAAATAATTCCCAAATAAAATACAAAAATGAACAACATTATAGAGCGACTTCTCGCTCTTTTTATCATAATAACAAATGATGTCTGTCAAAGTAAACTGATGAGATACCTTAGTATTTTGAAAAATGTAAGTATTTACTGTAGCTCCAGCCAGAATTACAATATTACACTGAAAAAAAAAAATAGAAAACGTTTCTTCAGCACACCCACAAAATGATTTCCCTCTAGGGGTAATTTTGTTTGCATTCTGAAAGATTCGACGAACATGTTTATTATTACATTTTCTATCAAATATATTGATACCTTTCAAAATCAATTTAACACGACTTTCCTCAAATTCCTTGTCATAGCATAAATAATTCCTTATGAGGTAAAGTAATCCGGAAGGAATCGCTTTAACAACTGAATTGTATTCTTTAAAAGGAATAGAAAAATCATATTTAACCATAAAATTTTCGTGGGACAGTATAAATTCATGTTTGTCAGATACAGACAGGATGTTCTTGACATTCTTTTGGAACCATTTGGGATTAAAAAAAAAAGAGAGGGATTTATTCTTAATAGTTATATTCTCATTATTCCATAAGAAGGTTCTATGTGGGGAGAAATTGTGAACAAAACACAATTTCCAGGCAAGAAGACATTGTTGATGAAAGTTTAATGCCACAGGAAGCTTCTTAGTGCGTAATTGCATGTTAGAGTGAAAGAGAGCCCACCAATCTTACCAAAAAGTATAACGGGATAAAATATCATAAAGACTCTGTGTAAACAAGACATCTTTTCAACCAAATGACTGAAAATGTTCACAGTGTCAGTAAAATCAAACACTTCAAGCCCTCCTGCAACTCTGAAGTTGGAGAGTACAGCTTTTTTGAGTTTATGAGGTTTATTTTTCCAAATGAAATCAAAAATAACTTGTTGACTTCCGTTGTTGTGGAATCATTAACAATGAAAGAGAAGGATGAACAAATCGAGAAAGGCCCTCAGCTTTAGATAGGAGAACTCTTCCATACAAAGTTAAGTCTCTTTGAAGCCAGAGATTACAGATGCTCTTTGCCTTCTTAACCCTGCCAATAAAGTTCAATTGCTGTCTGGCTGTAGAGTTTTTTGTTATATGAATGTCCAAGTATTTAACTGTAGTCTTCACAGGAATATTCTCCAATGTTGTATCTTCACAGTTGTGTATTGGCAATAACTCACATTCGGACATGTTAAGCTTCAAGCCTGAAGCCTGTGAAAACTCCTCAACAAGCTCAATAGCTTTCTTTAAATGGTCCTTATCCTTAAGAAAAATCGCTGTGTCGTCAGCAGGCTGTGAAATCTTAATTTCTCTGTCAAATATAGAAATCCCCTTCACCTCTGGGTCATTTACAATATTTAAGGATAGTAGTTTGACAGCTAAAACAAATATAAAGAATGAGATGGGGCAGCCCTGTCTGACACCACGCTTTATATCAAATCTCTGGGTGTAATGGTCTGCTCTGGCTGCTCATTCCCCTCAGCTGCGCACACACCTGTTCCTCATCGCGGCCTGGGCTATTTAAACCACGCTGCCCTGGGATCCGTGCGGAGTTGTCTGTCAACCTTCATGAGACCCACTCACGCCTTCTTCGTTGTTCCAGAGTTCCTATCCTCAGCCTGCCTTCATCCTCGCTTCCAACCCTCTGCCAGCCAGCGCCAGGAAGAAAACCTCCATTACCCAAGTAAGCCATCGCTCATTCTCCCTAATCCACTCTCAGTCCCCTGTGCACAAGTGGAGCTCCGTGGCGGCGGACCTCTCTCCTCCCTGGTGGTGGACCGAGCCACACAACTCCACTTGACACATATTCACCCACTACAAGCAGCATCCGGATCAGTGGTCGCTGTCCTCCTGGCTGTAGCCGCCGAGCTGAACCTGAGCATCACCACATCTCTGCAAACAGTAAGCCCAGAATTAAACTGCACATCTCCACCTGTTTTGCCACTAACTGTCCTGCCTCTGTTTGCCCATAGGGTTGCCAGGTTGTACAACGTTCTGCTCTCCCCCAACTGCTGCAAGATCACACATCCACACACTCACATCCACACATTATTGTTAAGAAATATAATTGTATCTATTTCGGTGTCTGAGTCTGTTCACTGGGTCTACAACCATGTCAGTACAACTCCGCCAAAATGACCCAGCTGACAGCACGCTAACGCACAAGGTTAACAACCTCGAGACCTGGGTAGATCAGTTAGCTTATCAACAACAGATCATTTTAACACAATTAACCCGTTTAACGGACCGGTTGGATTGTTTGGCAGGCCCACAGGTGTTTCCTCCGGCTCCTTCCGCCCCTAGTAGCTCCTCAGCTCCTGCTAGCCCCCCACCTGGCCAGGGCCCCTCTTCTCGACTGACTCCCGTCCCCACTCCCACCCGTTTCAGTGGTAACTTACGGGAGGCTCAGGGATTTATTATGCAGTGCGAGATAGTGTTTCAGCGGGTGCCCGGGGACTTCTCCACAGACCACAGCCAGATTGGCTACATGATTAATCTGTTCGAGGGACGAGCGCTAGCTTGGGCCTACGCTGTCATGGCTAGGGCAAACTATGCTAACATGACTTATAATCAATTTGTCTGTGAATTCAAGGAGGTGTTTGACCACTCCGACCGTGATAGTGTGCTTACCTACTGGCTGCTTAATCTTAGACAGGGAACTCAGTCAGTGGCAGACTACGCTGTCGACTTCCGGGTGGTGGCCACAGAGGTGGGGTGGGAGGACGCCTCGCTCTGCAGCATTTTTATTAAGAGTCTTAGCCCTAGCCTGCGGGACGAGTTGGCTCGACTAGAGAAACCAAATAGGCTCACTGAATTAATCTCCATGGCCATCAGTCTTGATAACAGATTAAGGGAACGGGCAGCAGAACATAGGTCTTCCAGCCGCTCGGGTTCCCAATATCGCCACTCCCCTCAGCCTTCCCTATTGGCCCTACCTCCCTCTGATTCCCTGGAAGCCCCGGAACCAATGGTAGTGGGGCAGTCCAAATTACCTCCGGCGGAGAAACAGCGCCGTCGCGAGCTGGGGTTGTGTCTTTACTGTGGGAGCGAGGAGCATGAGGTAGTGTCATGTCCTGTTTGGCCAAAAGTGGGAGTCCGTGCGTCGCAGTAGGGGGACTCACGGACTCACCTCAATCTAATCCCCTATCCAGGGTACTTTTTCCTATTTGATTCATTCATAAACAGACTGAAATAGAGACACATGCACTGATTGATTTGGGGGCAGAGCAGAACTTCATCTCGGAGGAACTGGCAACCTGGTTGGGTCTCCCCTGCCAATCGCTCAAAATCTCACTTAAGCTCATTGCCCTGTCCAAAGCCCCCCTTGCTACTGTATCCCTGCGCCCCCCTGCCAGTGGCCGTCATTGTATCTGGTAATCATCGGGAGGAACTGAAGTTCTTTGTGTTGCCGGTTTCCTCCTCCCCGGTTATTCTTGGGTATCCCTGGTTACGGCTTCATAATCTCTCCATTGACTGGCGCTCTGGGAGTGTGTTATCGTGGAGTTTGTTCTGTCTCGGTGCCTGTCTTCAATTGGCTGCTTGCTCTCCGTCCATGCCCCTGAGTGCTCCCACCACCCCTCCCCCGATCTGTCCAAGACTCCCCCGGAGTATCACGACCTTGGGGCCGCCTTCAGCAAGACCCAGGCCCTTTCCCTCCACCCTCACCGCCCATATGACTGCGCCAATAACCTCCGTGCCGGAGCCCCGCTGCCATCGAGTCGTCTATACAGCCTGTCACCTCCGGAGTGGGAAACCATGGAGGCTTATATAAAGAGTCATTAAACTCCAGCATAATTCGGCTGTCATCCTCAGTGGTGGGGGCCGGGATTTTTTTTGTGGAAAGAAGGATGGTTCGCTGAGGCCGTACATTGACTTCAGAGAACTGAATAACATCACTATCAAGGACAAATGCACCCTGCCTCTTGTTAACTCGGCATTTGATTCCCTCCAGGGGGCTTCCTGGTTCACCAAGCTGGATCTACGGAACGCCTACCATCTGGTCCGGATCCGGGAATGTGATGAATGGAAGATGGGGTTCCGGATCCCCAGCGGTCACTTTAGGGCCATTTCCATCAGTATCACCTTACCTTTACTTGTTTCTACTTGATTCACTTTCTCGCCATTTCCACCAAAGTCATCACGTTTTAACCGATACTATTTTCGTATCGGTTAACACTAGAAGTCCCAGCATTTTTCTGTCTACCTAGAAGACCCACAGAGGGCCAATTGGCCCCAAGTCCCCCCTGTGGTCACTCATTTTGTTATGGTAATGAGGCTGTTAGTGGCAGTGTGTGGGGTGAGGGGGGTGTGGGGTGTGGGGTGTGGGGTGAGGGGGTCACACTTCACACACTTCACACTTCAGTGGTGAAGTCATGTTGGCTACTTCTGTGTGAATGTGAGAATGAGAAATAAAAACACATTCTATTCTAAAATGTGAACATGTGAATGTCCCATGTGACCATAACGACTCATGTGACTGCAACCAGACAATTGTTTGATGGATAAATACCTCAGTGCACATGGATTATCGCTTCATTTCCCTCAAGAACTTTGTGGTGAAAGAAGCTCCTCTCCAAGGAACGAAGATGCAGAGATTCAACATTCAACAGGTATTGGAAATGATCCTGGATGGAGCAAACCCTTGCGACTCGGATGGAGAAGACATCAACCTTCAGGTGGATTCAGACTCCGAGCTGTCTCAGTCATCTTCAGGTAAGATTTCATTTCATATTATTTCCTATTTTACATTTCATTTCAGTGAGGAAGTTGGAAAATATAGCACCATGTGAATAGAGCCTCCATTTTGTTTCTGAGTGCGGACTGCCGTCAGTTTTGTTTGATTCTACTTCTCCTGAGGTGTCTGCACCTTAGCCAACCTATTTGAGATGTTCTGGGATTATTATTATTAGCTTCTATGCTTGCATTTGTGATATAATTTGATTTTCCCATTGCTCATAATTACATTTTTTTCACACTACAGATGAGGAGACTCCCCAACCAAAAAAGAGAGCTCGGCTGGGGACTGATGTGACAGAGACTGCGAAAGACGGCACAGTATGGCATGAAGAACAGGTGGGAACGGGTCCACATTTCACCCCGCCATCACCATACAACGCAGATGGAGAGCCAACAGCTAAGGCCAGGAGGTCAATCACAAGTCGTCTTCAGAGCTTCCTGTGTTTCATCACTCTGGACATGCTTGGTATCATTCAAGAATGTACAGTTCAACATGCAAAGCAAACGGAGCATGTGGATTGGTTCATGGGCCTCCCTGAACTAATGGCATTTATTTCCATCACCATTATGCGGGGAATCATCAGGGTGCCATCACTGCGTGACTGCTGGTCGAAAAACCTGGGAAGCCCACAGATCATCGAAACCATGTCCCGAGGGCGTTTCCAAAACATCATGCATCACCTGCGCTTTGATGACAGAGACACCCGCAGCGAGCGAGCACAGACCGATAAGTTTGCTGCAATTTCAAACATATGGGGATTGTTTGTCACCAACTGCATCACATCCTACATCCCTGGTCGACACATCACCATCGACGAACAACTTTTCCCGTTCAAGACTCGCTGCTGTTTCCTACAGTACATTGCATCTAAACCAGACAAGTTTGGGATCAAGTTTTGGGTGGCGTGTGACTTGAAAACCAAATACGTCTGCAACATCCTCCCATATGTTGGCAAGGACCCCACTCGGCCTCGTGGGGAGAGAGTGTCTGAGAGTGTAGTCATGAGGCTGATGGAACCATTCCTGGACAAGGGCAGAAATGTTACCACGGACAATTTCTTTACATCACTGTCACTTGCAAAACGACTACTTAGCCAGAATACAACCATCCTCGGCACAGTCAACAAGATTTGCCAAGAAATTCCACTGTCAACTAGACAGATGCACCGCAATGAATTTACCACCCAAGTATTTTCAACCACTGGTGCCACACTGACGGTGTATGCGCCCAAGCGGAAGAAGACTGTATATGTTCTCAGCAGCATGCACAGCATGATTCAGACACAGGATACCACCAAAAAGAAGCCTAACACCATCACACTCTACAACACAACAAAGTGCGGCGTCGATGTCATGGACCAGATGGTGCGGGAGTACACTGTCCGCGCAGGAACACGGCGCTGGCCAGTAGCAGTGTTCTATAACATGATAGATATGGCAGCACTGAATGCACACGTGCTCTATCAATTATGCACTGGGAGGCAGGAGAGACGGGTGGATTTCCTGCTGGAGCTTGCAAGAGAGTTGGCTCACTCCCACGTGGGTATGAAAAAGGCCCAAAAGGAACAATTATTTTGGCAACAACCCTCCACACCACAACTAGGAAAAAGAGCCAAGTGTCAGGCTAAAATTAAATGTAAGGACAATCATGCAACTGTACGCTGTGTTGACTGCTACCGATATACATGTGGGAAATGCCGAAAGGAGCAATGGCAGTGCCAGGATTATGAGTGGCTGCTCAAATGTATTTCACTCATAATGCATGGTTTTTCATTCTTTGTAAATATGCTTGGGTTTCTTTTTTTTTTACTATTTTTAGCACACAAAAATAACAATTACTTCTGCAACAACCCTCCACACCAAAACTGGGAAAAAAAGTTGCTTTTTCATTCTTTGTAAATATGTTTTGTTTTGTTTTTTTTAAACAATAAATGTCAGTGTGTTGATCCCTTCCTTCCTGTTGATCCTTTCCACTGCATGCAGCTCAGTCCAGTCTTTATGGCTATGTTCACTGAGGTATTTATCCATCTCAGAACTAAAGCTTGCTCTCAAAAGAACATTTTAGAATAGAATGTGTTTTTATTCCTCATTCTCACATTCACATAGAAGTAGCCAACATGACTTCACCACTGAAGTGTGAAGTGTGTGAAGTGTGACCCCCTCACCCCACACCCCACACCCCACACCCCCCTCACCCCACACACTGCCACTAACAGCCTCATTACCATAACAAAATGAGTGACCACAGGGGGGACTTGGGGCCAATTGGCCCCTCTTGTGGGTTTTCTAGGTAAAAAGGCCAAGGGATAACTGCGCAAAAGCGAGGTATGATTTGACGTCAATCGACTGCTAGCCGCTGATTGGTCAGGGCGTAACGTCACGAAAGCGGCCGTCTTCGTTGAAATCTTTACGACCGCCATTTGCTATCACGGACTAACTCGGTCACGGAGTAAATACGATATTAATACAGACAGCGTTGTAGGTTTTGCGGAAATCTACACCGTGGTCCAACGAAGAGGTGCGAGGTTTTCTCTGCATGCTGGCAGATACACAGTGAGGAGTGATCCGGACCCTACAGATGACTGCACAGAATAGAACCGTACTACTGACAAGCTGAAGACGAACGTGAGAGAACCATCGATGGTGAGTGATTTGTAATATTATGCATCTCTTCGCTTATTTATCCTGTTGGTGGTAAGCTCACTTTTGAGCCATACAGCCCCGTTCTGTGCTGGCTAATTCGTTTTAGCTAACAAATTTTGGCTAGTAGCTAGCTAATACCAACTGCTGATTCGCGCTTGTTTTCTCCTAAATATTCGCTTGTGAGAGCAAAACGATGAAATATATCAATCCTGGTTAAAGTCCTGGTTTTTGTTTTGTATTGCACTTTAGTGCTGCACATTAAATTGTGTGCAATTTAATGCTAGAATGTGTTTCCACATGCCAGGGTTTAGCCTCCCTGTTTATAGTGGATACTGGTGAGACCACAGGAGCCGAAATCTCAACAATATAAAAGTGCTTTTTCAAACCAGTGATTTATAAAGTCATTCATATAATTTTCTAAAGCGTCAGAAAGAGAAATCCATATATTATATCGATTCATTACACAGACAGTGATATATTTCAAGCATTTATTTATTTTAATTTGGATGATTATGGCTTACAGCCCCTGAAAACCCCAAATTCAATTTGGCAAAAAATTAGAATATTACATAAACTTTAAAAAATATTTTTTAAATAGAAATGTTGGCTGCTGAGGTGTTGGTTAATATGGGCTGTAGCCATAATCATCAATATTAAAATAAACACTGAATATATCACTGTCCCTGTAATGAATCTATATATGGGTTTCACTTTCTGAAATGAGTGACAAAAATATTTAACTTTTTCATGATATTCTAATTTTTGAGATGTGCCTGTATAAGTGTTGAACTTGCTTGAAAAAACTAACCACCATCCATTTCTGTCGCACAACCGAGAGGTTTCGCAGGTCCTTCCTACTAACGGTTGTCAGACTGTACAACCTAAGCAGGGCTGCTCGCAGAGATAGCAGAAAAGACATAACAACCTAATAGTTTTTTGAATGCAAAAGATGCAATAGACTTACACAATGGTCCCCTCCACATCTCCACCTGTTTTGCCACTAACTGTCCTGCCTCTGTTTGTCCATAGGGTTGCCAGGTCGTACAATGTTCTGCTCTCCCCCAACTGCTGCAAGATCACACATCCACACACTCACATCCACACATTATTGTTAATAAATATAATTGTATCTATTTCGGTGTCCAAGTCTGTTCACTGGGTCTACAACCATGTCATTGGGAGGTGTTAAAATTGATCTTCTTCTTCTTCTTCGTCGATCGCTAGATGGTCACACCAGCTGCCCTGATGAATGCTGCCGTCCTGCGGAGGTCCCCGAGGTCCCCGTGTAGCTTTTGGTTCAGCGATGTGGGGTCAGGCCACGTAGCTCGTCTGAGTGCAGCGTGGTCTGGGCAGTCTTGGAGGAGGTGTTCGCTGGTCATTTGGGCAGTACCACATAGGCATCTGTCCGATTGTCCAACTTTAAGTTTCTGGTGCATGTGAGCATGCATTCTGTTATGTCCAGTTCGGAGTCTGAACAGAACAACTTGGTCAGCCCTGCTCAGACTGTAGTAGTTGTCATCCTTGCAGAAGTTTGGGTGTTGCTGCTGCCACTTCTTGTGAGACAGGGCCTTAATAATGGTTTTCTCCTCACTGTAAGAGACCTGCCTGTCTTCCTGGTCTTGCTGCCCACCCTCCTTAGCAAGTCTGTCAGCCGTCTCATTTCCATAGATTCCACAGTGGGCAGGAATCCACTGGAGTGATACGTTCACCTGTGTTGCTAGTTGAGACAGAGTGAGGGCGAGTTCATTCAGTTCTTTGCGTCAGGGGTCCTGAAGTGCATCCAAGACAGAGAGGGCATCAGTGAAGATGACAACCCGCTTGTGTGTCTTGTCTTGATGTTCCCTGACGTGGGCCGCTGCTGTTCTCAGGGCCTCTGCCTCAGCCCTGAAATTGGTGGCGTACTTTCCAGTCGCAATGGGAATGTGGGTCTCCTCGTCAGCGTACCTGATGTACACGTCGCCTCCGCCATTCCTGGTTGCTTCCATGGCAGAGCCGTCTGTGTAGATGTGAGTCCACTGCTCTTTAGGGTAGGCAGACTGAATGAACTCCAGGGCCAGCGACTTCCTCTCTTGGTCTGACTGTGTTCCTTTCTTCCCAATGCCCGATATGTCTGTGCGTATGGCTGGGAAGTTCTGTCGGTTCCAGGAGGGAACAGGTGCTATGGGTGGTATTGGTGTGGGTATGTGGTCCATCAGTTCTGGGTCTCTCCTTTCAAGTGTCCTGCTCTGGTGGATGAAGCTCGATCTCTTAAGTCTCCCTTTTGTTGGCTTGTTCAGTCTGTCCTTCATGGGATGGTTTTCCAGTCTTTTGAATTTGGCGGCGTGGGTCAGTACCTTGACATTTCTTCTGTCTTCCAGTGGTGCAAGGCCTGTTGTTGTCTCCAGCGCTTTGATAGGGGTACTGCGCATGGCTCCTGTCATTACCCATGTCATACCCATGCCATTAAAATTGATAATTACAGAGCTATTGATACCTTTATAAAACATGTCAATAATTTTTTTATAAATGGGTTCCCAAAATCAAATAGTTTAAGACATTCCATAAGAAATTTATGTTCAATAGAATTAAAAGCTTTGTAAAAATCTAAGAAATTAACAAAAGCTTTAGAGTGTACAAATTCTGCATAGTCCAATAAATCCAGAACAAGCCTAATATTGTTGCTAATATGTCGGCCTTTAATAAACCCTGATTGTGTTTTAGTAATAAATTGATCAAGCCCTGTTTTTATCCTTTTTGTATATGCCATTGCTAAAATCTTATAATCAAGAGTTAAAAGAGTTATGGATCACCAGTTATCTATGAGTGAAGTATCTTTATCTGATTTTGGAATAAGTAAAATAACACCTTATTTCATTGTTGTAGTCATCTCTGTCTGGCTGATGCATTTAGCATACATAGGAAATAAAGGGTTTTGAATAAGGTCCCAGAAATGAATATAAAACTCGACTGACAAGCCATCAATGCCTGGAGATTTGCCCTTTTTCATGGAAAAAAAGAGCTGCTTTAACTTCAGTTACAGTCAGCTCTGAATCACAAAGTGTCTTAAAGCCCTCATCTATAGTTGGAATATCATTTTTAATTTTATTGATAAAGTTATTACAAAAAACAATAATTAAAGTCAGATGTATACAACATCTTTTAAAAGGAGGACACAAAATTGGAAATTAATTTATGGTCTGTGCAGACAGTTCCCCGAACACTGAGGGCATTTAATGATTTCCGTTTACCATTTTGTTTTTCAAGGGCAAAAAAATAACTAGAGTTAGTTTCTCCATCCTCAAGCCATTTGGCCCTAGCTCTAACATATGCACCCTTAGCCCAGTCCAAATACATTTGATCTATTTTTAGTTGAATCTCCTTCAATTGTATTTCCTCTTCAGTAGATAAATTTGTTTTAGATAAAAGGAGATTTTGTGGAGGCACAGGTGGGGGATTCTCCACCCAGAGAAGGCAGCTGGGATAAGGGCGAACAATGGACCGGAGGAAGAAGTGCCACCGGGGGCTCTCAAACCGGACAGTATGGACTATGCACCTCCCGGGGATAGGAGGAACCACTGGAGCCGCTGGAAGAGAGAAAGGTGTGAGCAGCGGGGCTGGCATTATGTTATGATAATGTGCCTAGCAACAGGTCTTTGTTCCAAACAATGTATTATGATCGGAAGTTCCGGGTCTCAATGTATGGAATTAAAGGTATAAAAGAGGAATGCACAGAGACCCGGGAGCTCTTTTACTGTACTGTATGTTGGAGATGGAATAAAGTTCATGTGTCATCCAGCTTGTTGCCTTGCCTGCTTCCTTTCTCTACAGTGGTGACCCTAAAATGTGCCATGGAAAGCGAGCCGAGCACTGCCCCGGAGACTACCTGGAGGGAGAGCACCAGCGCCGCGTGCGCTGTCTCAGTCAAGCTCCCAGACTGCTGCCTTCACAACCCGACCGTGTGGTTCTTGCACATAGAAGCCCAGTTCACACTCCGTGGGATAACAATGGACGATACCAAGTATTACTACGTGGTCACTGCACTGGATGCACGCGCCACGCAACAGGTGACGAGCCTGCTCCAGGAGCCGTCGGCCCAAGGAAAATATGAAGCGCTCAAGAGGATGCTTCTCCAGTGCTATACCCTTTCTGACAGCGAGAGGGCAGAGAGACTCCTAACGCGTTCGGAGTTAGGTGACAGATCAGCGGTGGAGCTCATGGATAGCATGTTAGCGCTGAGAGGGAAGGACGATTAATCTTTCCTGTTCGCCCACTTGTTCCTCAGGAACCTACCAGCTACAGTGAGGATGATCCTAGCCAACTCGCCGCAGCTGGGTGCTAAGGACTACCTCGCCCTGGTGCAGGAAGCAGACTGCATCATTTTGGCGACCAGAACTCTCAGCGTGCAGGCAGTGGCACTGGCATCCATGAGGGACTCCAGTGAGGTCGAGGAGCCGTTGGTGGTAGCCGGGACGGACACCAGGAGACAAAGGAACGGGACAATCTGTTTTTATCATCGCCATTTTGGCTCAAATGCCCAACGCTGCCTGTCGCCATGCCAATTCAAGAAGCTGGGAAGATGGCACGTTCGGAATTCAGTTGCAGCTGCAACCGATGGCGACAGGAACAGACGGCTTTATGTCACGGACACACGCACGGGGAGACAGTTTTTGGTGGACTCCAGCTCCCAGAAGAGCCTCATCCTGCTGGTCAACGCAGACAGGGTGGCAGGAGGCAGCGGTCCCAAGCTCATGGCCACCAGTGGATCCACCATCAGGACATTTGATGATCGAACACTGACGATATGCTTACACGGACGCAACTTTCAGTGGGACTTTGTGGTAGCTGCATGTTCTGCCCAGATTTTAGGCGTAGACTTTTTATGTGCTTATGGGTTGTTTGTTGATGTTGCTAATAGGAGATTAGTGGATACTGTCTCTTTTACTTCACTGCCCTGTACAGCTCAGGAAGCTGGGTCAACAACACTGGCTAACGTTGTAACACTCTTCTATTAAATAGAGAATATTACCAATACATGGGATGAAATGATTTCACTCTTTACACGCTTGTATGGTTTTGTGGATTGTTATTATAGTTCAATAGTGCACAAAATAATGATTATACTACAATGCTAGCTATACCTTATTTACCCCACCCACAGTGTATTTACACAATTTATATTCACACCAACATAATTCAATATAATGCTCAATTGTCCCTTCGTGTCTTCATATCTTCGCCAGCAAAAATAAAAAAAGAGAAAAATAAAGTGTCCCAATAAAGTCACCCAAAAATAAATAGGATGTCTGTGTATCGTTGACAAAAAAACCCTGAGCTCAGTCAAGATGGATATGAGAAAAAATGCTGAGTGAGAGACAAGAGGGAACGTTCTCACTGGCTTTGGGTCTGCTGCCCTTCCCTTCGGTTACACAGTGAATTCCCCGGTCCAGCGTCCTCCTCCCGGGCCAACCAACCTGCTGTCTCATGGCGAGGAATGCGCCGTCAGCCGCTGGTCCCACGTAGACTCCCATCAGACTGTTGCTCCTCCTGGTTGCTCCAATTGTCTCAAGCAAGGCCTTTATTTCAGCTGTCCATATGACGGCTGCTCCTAGTGACAGCGGGCCTGTCCGTCTGTGAGTCTGTGTTTGACTGAAAGAATGTGTCGTGACGACTTCCGCCTTCCTCTTAATGCTGCTCCCAGCTGCTGGAAATCAGCTGATGGCCACTCCCATTACCAGCTGATGTAATCACAGGTAAATTGTGTAGGATGAAGAGCCTATAAAATTATTTGTCATAAGGTACAGGAATTATTTATTTTATTTAATAGTGGGTGTGAAAGGGGCGGAGTTGAACCGTCACTTCTACACCCGCTAAATTAAATAAAAGCACTCGTAAAAGGGGCACCAGTCCTAACGGACAATAAGATTAACTTTAATTTTAATTAATTTTGTACCTTAAATTACTTAATGAATCAGTCTCAAAGTTTCAGTGAGTTTTTGTCCTGCCGTGATTAGGAAACCTGTATATGCGAAAGGAAAACGCTTCAACTGCTCTTATTCACTCGTTTATTAAAATCATTCAGGTTACATGACATGGCGTTCAAATGATGAATAAACAGATTCAGATGATGACAGCGTAAAATATCACATCAACTGATATTGAGTTCCTGAACATAAAATCCAGCATTACACCTCTGCAGAACCAAGGAGAAACTACTTATGTTTCAACAGTAAGTGAGGCTGGAATGTTTTAACAAAACAACGCAATTTTATGGGGAAAATTCATAAGCTAATTATCTAAAAATGACTCCTGAATTAATCTACAAAATTTTAAGGGCAGTTACTTAAAATGACTAAGAGTTTTTGCTTCAGTTTACAGCTCTATCCTGCGGCTGAGAGACTAATTGAGCCCTGAAATACGGGCCATATTCAATTGTAATTTAATTGTTAGGACATCACGTTTTAACCCAGGAAATAGGAGAAATAAGAGTCTCACTCACACACGGCCGTTGGTCCAAGTTCCACGGGTCGGTACCGCTGGGTTTTGAAGTTAGGACGTCGGAGGAAGCTGCTGCAAGATGCCACCTCACAGCCTTGGAGGTGATAACTCAGCTGGGGGCTCTCCAGACAATGGCAGCAGTGGGTGGTCTGTCACAGAGCGGCGTGAAAAGTCCTTTGAAAAAGAGTCCAAATTTGGGGTCTCTTGTAGTGGGATCGACCCAAAAACTGAAGAAAAATCTTCTCAGTCTCTGTTCTCTTTAACTAGGCAAATTAAAGGTCCACTTTAATGGCGTGAAAAGTCATTAAAAAAAAGTGTTAGAAAAACATTTACTAGGATAAGAATGGCTTCTGAGGTGAAGGAAAAGTTTGAGAATTTGATTCTCTAAAAAGGGACGAGCTCTAAAGAAAAATGGTTTCTCCTCAGTTTCCAGAATATAAGAAAAGATTTGACAAACACACAGAGAATAAAATAAAACTTCACAGGGCCTTGAAACGGTGAAATAAGATCTTCTTCTGAGGTCTAGATTACTATTCTGCTTCTTTAATCTGAATTTAGTTCCTAATCTTTCTCAAAATCTCTTTCTTCTTTCTGTGTTTCTAATTCTTAATTCTATTTCTAGCTAATCTTCCTGCCTGTTGTCTGATCTCTGACTTTTTTAAAACCCTTAACTGTGCTGTGACTCAACTGTTAACCCTGTTTTCCCTATGTCTTTTTTTTCTCTCTCTATTCAAATCTAACTTCTGTCTTTTAAAGTTACCTCGCCGGGTCGTAAAACTGATGAGGTCAGTCGTCAAACGACCAATCTACTCTTTCAGAATCAGTTTGAAATGGCTGTTATCCAATGTGAAAACATTTCTTTGTTTGAGAACAGCCAACCAAATGGAGACACCATCCCATGAATTTTCAGAGGGAAAAATCAACAGTCAGTTCTTATAAGATAAATGCTCAATATAAAATCTAACTAAATTAAATGACTTGGCTAATATATGGTGATCATGCATTTATACCATTACTCCAATAACACTCATGAATATAACATTTCTTATACATAATTATAATACATGCATTCACATTTAGATCAAGATTAGAACAGCAGAACATGCAGCAAACCATGGTTGGTGATAAGGGGGATGATTTTCAGTGTCCTTAGGATCCAGGATAAGCTGAAAGAAACTTAATATTTAGAACAAATTAAAAGTCATCCTACGTACTGAAAACACATTCCGTAGGTATCCGCTAGGAGGTACTGTTGAGCTGTAGATGATTTCCTTAGTATCTGGCGAAGGCCTGGACAGCATAGGCTATAAAACCGTCAGATTAAGTGGTTTATGACTCTTTTAAAAACATTGGTTTCCTGTGAAAAGGTACGTTATCAAATGCAGTGTTCATGTTGAGAGGTCTGGTCTCCTGAGTTTTATGTTCCTTTGAGCCTTTAAAAGCAAACTCTGATCCTTACAATCTCTGCAAGCGGCAATTGTTTACATTGGGGTCCTGGGAAAGCAAGCATCTTTGGTCAGGTCTGGAAGAAGCCTGCATGAGTCAGCAAAAAGCCAGTGATATTCCTGAGAAGGCAGAAAGGTGATATTCCTGTGTAATGAATAAATTGAAATTCCTGTAAACTGGAGAGAAGTGATCTTGTCTTGGTTTTGAGGACGATGATGCTACAATTGTGTTTTCACATACATCCATTCAGAAAATAGAACATGCTTATCACGAGGCACAAACATGAAATGGAGCATTATAAATACTGCATCATATCAATTAAGATACCTCCGACCTCCTTTTATGTGGCTACCATTCTCTCCATAAAAGGGGCGATGCAATAAAATATGTGGCAGTGCTCCAGCGTTATAGCTCCAGGGGGTAAGTACCAACATTTGCTCATACAGTTCTCAGCACTCACGGTCCTGACTTTTTCGGCTACGATTATGAAACACGGGGTCAAACTCTTCACAACGACAAAAGGCCCGCCGGTGTTTGCGCGACCTCGGTGCTTGGACGCAGCTAAACTGGCCAGCGCGTGAGAGGAGTTTGTCAACTTAGAGCAGTTGGGTATCATCAGGCGCTCCAAAGGCATCCCCGCTACACATAGTGCCCAAGGCCGACGGGTCATGGCGACCGTGTGGCCATTTCCGGCACTTGAATAATGACACGGAACACGATTGTTATCCCATTCCGCACATCCAGGATTTTTCTGTGCACCGGGCCAGGGTGCGTGTTTTTTTGAAAGTGGATCTGGTCCGTGGATACCATCAGGTCCCGGTGCACGCGGAAGACGTTCCGAAAACAGCATTAATAATTCCTTTTGGCCTTTTCGAGATTTTACGCATGCCGTTCCGATTAAAAGGTGCGGCGCAGACTTTCCAGAGGATGATAGACGCAGTGCGCCACGACTTGTCCTTCGTTTTCGTCTACTTAGACGACAATCTGGTAGCTAGCGCGTCCAAAGAGCAGCACATCGCCCATCTCAAGATGGTATTCCAGAGGTTGGAAGCACACAAGCTTATAGTGAACCCAGCGAAGTGCCAGTTTGGTGTGCCTGTGATTGATTTTTTGGGCCACCATATTTCGCCGGAGGACGCGATTCCGCTACCGGATAAGGTGTGCGACGTGTCAGACTTTCCGCATCCGCAGACCATGAGGGCCCTGCAGGAGTTTTTGGGGATGGTTAATTTTTATAACCGTTTTCTTCCCCGGGCAGCCCAGCTGATGCAGCCATTGTATGCCACGCTGAAAAAAAAGAAACCCGTGGAAAACGTTGACTGGACTCCAGAATGAGTCCAGGCTTTCACGAATGCCAAAATAGCGCTTGCGGATATCGCGTTGCTAGCTCATCCGGATCGGTCGGCACGGATGGCGCTCACTACGGATGCGTCTGATGTTGCCATCGGAGCAGTGGTAGAGCAGTACATCTCCGGTTCATTTTCAGTTGGACTTTGTGTGACAGTGAGCGCAAATACAGCACGTTCAACAGAGAGTTGTTGACTCTACACCTGGCGACGTGCCATTTCAAGTTTTGGCTAGAAGGGCGCGAGTTCACTGTGTTCGTGGACCATAAGCCGGTGACGTAGGCGATGTCCAAGGTCTCAGAACCGTGATCGGCCCGGCAGCAACGGCATTTGGTTGTGATCTTGGAGTTTACGACCGACATTCAACACGTTGCCGGTAAACTCAACATCATAGCTGATTGTCGCGCATGTTAGTCTCCCCGGTCTACATGGGAATAGATTTCCCTGCCATGGGTCGTGGAGCAAGCCGGAGACGTGGACATTTGCGTGCTCCAGTCTGCACCTACTGGGTTAAGGCTGGAGACCTGGGTGGTGCAAGAATGGTGCCCTCCCTTGTTCTGCGACATCTCCACCGGCTGCCTGCACCCGGTGGTTCCGAGCTCTTGGCACTGTCACGTTTTCGAATCGGTCCACTCCCTTTCGCATCTGGGAGTGCGCGCTTCAGTGAAACCGGCGGGGGGGGGGGGCAAAATCTGTCTGGCTGCACTTGCACAAGGACGTGAAGGAGTAGGCTGCAGTTTGCGTCGCGTGCCAGCGGGCCAAAGTGCACAAGCACACCAGAGCCCCCCTCGAGCCACTCCAAATCCCAGCCAGTATGTTCGACCACGTCCACGTGGATTTGGTGGGACCCCTCCCACCGTTGCAAAGCTTCACGCACCTTTTAACAATCGTGGACCGCACCACGTGCTGGCCTGAAGTGGTCCTGCTGGCTTCTACCACATCCGCAGAAGTGGCTCGTGCTTTTTTGTCGACTTGGGTTGCATGGTTCGGATCCCCGACAGACATCACTTCTGACAGGGGTCCACAATTTGTTTCGGAACTCTGGTCCGCCATGGCCCAGAGCCTGGGGGCCAAAATTCACTGCACTACCATGTACAACCCCCAAGCTAACGGGTTATGCGAGCGTTTTCATAGGTCGCTTAAAGCAGCGCTCAGAGCTTCCCTCACGGACACAAATTGGGTCGATCGCCTGCCCTGGCTTCTTTTAGGGTTGCGCTCTGCACCTAAGGAGGATTTGGCAGCCTCCCTGCAGAACCCGTTTTTTCTCAGCCGCTGCAGATCCCCAGAGAGATTTTACCGGAAAACCCCACGCCCGAGGCTGATCCACCCGTGCAATTTTTGCACAGTACGGAGGCTTTTAACGTACCGGGCCCAGCCCACCATTGTTTTCCCCGCACTTGCATCCCCAAGAGTTTCCAGAACGCCAGCTTTGTTTTCGTCAGGCACAATGTGTACCGGACCCCACTGCGCCCACCGTACGACGTTCAGGGTGTTGGAACCTGGGGTGAAACATTTTGTGTTAGACTTGGGGGGTGTAGGGAGACCGTCTGCATCGACAGGCTGAAGACTGCTTTTGTGTTGGCAGACAAGCAGGTGGTGTTAGCCCAAGCTCCCCAGCATGGACGTCAAACATTGGTGGCTCCACAAGTTGGTGTTCCCTCGGTAGGGACCTGCGCACGTGAAGCTGATGTGTTTTCCTCCTCCCTTTTTCCCTCCACAGACTGACGTACCCTCCTGTACACCTCGCCAGCAGGGTGCTCCGAATGGATCAGCGACCCCCCACTACAGTCACTATGGGTGCTGGCTCAAGCCCAAAGGACGGGGGGGTTAGTGCCCTTTGTGGGTGTTCGGGGGGGCTGTGTGGAGGCACGGGTGAGGGATTCTCCACCCAGAGAAGGCAGCTGGGATAAGGGGGAACAATGGACCGGAGGAAGAAGTGCCACCAGGGGGTCTCAAACCAGACAGTATGGACTATGCACCCCCCGGGGAGAGGAGGAACCGCTGGAGCTGCTGGAAGAGAGAAGGGTGTGAGCAGCGAGGCCGACATTATGTTTTGATAATGTGCCACACAGGTCTTTGTTCCAGACAGTGTATTATGGTTGGAAGTTCTGGGTCTCAATGCGTGGAATTAAAGGTATAAAAGAGGAATGCACAGAGACCTGGGAGCTCTTTTATTGTACTGTACGTTGGCGATGGAGTAGAGTTCATGTTTCATTCAGCTTGTTGCCTCGCCTGCTTCCTTTCTCCACATTTTTTTCTGCTCAATAAATCAGTTTCAGTTCTACTTTTGAATTTTTTAATTTCTTTACTCCTCTTCATAGCAATGCATCTTATTCTAAATTTGAAGTAACCCCATTTTTGCTTGTATTCACATTCTCCAACATCTGTAAATGTTTCATCAATCAACATTTTAACACGGCCATTAGAGTCATTATCCTTAAGAAGCACATTATTACATTTCCAGTACCCTCTCAGTCTTGGAGTATCCTGTTGGCCACTTAGTTTCAGCAAAATTTGTTTATGATCTGACAAAGGAGCAAATGAATGAGAGATATCTTTGATAAGATGAAGAGCAGATGATGAGATCAGAAAGAGATCAATTCTGGGTTTATAAGACAAACTGTCACGATCCGAGCGCCAGTCTTGCCCGCGCTCGGGTTATGTATACTCGCTGCTGGCTTTGACAGCTGTGGGTTATATTTTGGCGTCACCGGGCTCTTATTGTGAAGGCGCTTGGTGGGTCTTCCGGCTGTCAAGGCCGGTCAGCTGTTTGTCATTACTGCTCGTTAGCGTCCGGCTTTATTAGGCGGGCGCTGACGGCAGTTTAGTTGGGGGAGTATCATCAAACCCTTGTCAAGTCATTGTCAAGCTTGGTCGGAGCACTAACCTTGTCAGACCTTCATGTCAGGTTCGTTTATATTCTTGTTATGTCATAGTTAAGCTCGTAGTGGCTGGGGTTAGCCCTACGAGCCCCTGTACCTTGTAGTGTGTGCTTTTGCCCTTAGCGGCTCATAGTCTTGTGTCACGTCTTGTCTTGTAAATAAACATCATTGCAAAACTCTCCGGTGACTCTTGGCGTCTTATGGTGATCTGCGAGGATCACCGCATGACAGTATACTCTCGCCCGGTCGTCTAAACGGAGACGCCACACCGAGACGCCTTTTCACCGGTGAGTTTTTGCGTTAATTGGACTATTGTTCTTCCCTGTCTGGGTGACATTGCTGGGAGAATGCCGTCATCCAGGGGCCGCGGTCGGCGCCTGGGCAAGGAGCTAGCGGAGGCGTTGGAGTTTGTGGACGGAACTCTGTTCACCGCTACGTTATACGACACTCCCAGCGACATACTCTGGCACCTGGACTGCGCTGAGGTTCTTCTCGACAACCTTCCTCTCGTCTACGACGATCACCCAGAGGTGATGATGAGGAGAGATGAACTCGCCACACAGCACGAGATACTCCGTGGGCTGGAGAAGGAAGAAAGCAGGAAGCAGAGGAGGAGGCATCCTCGCTCCCCGCGTTGGGATCCCGTTCCTGTCCCTGACCCGGTCCAGGAGGTCGCGCCATCTGTAGGTCGTCGACGACGTCGGCGCCACGGCCAAAGAGAACCTCGGCAGAATCCCCGGCTGGATCCGCTGCCGGCGAAGCCCGTCAGCGAGCCTCTGAGAGCGGCTCCACCTCGTCCTTCCAGGGGGCCCTCTGTCGCCATCCAGTGGGGAGAGGGAGGAACAGCGTCCCCTACAGCAGGCACCATCTTACCTCCAGGAGAAAGGCAAGTGCAAGTTAATTTATTACACCATAATTGTAACCTGCCTTGTCTGACTCCTGGGGGCGGAGTTCGGGGTTTGCAGCCCCCCGAGCTTCTTCCACCTGCTGTAGTCATAATAAGTAAACCTGCTGCCTCTGTGTCCCCCCCCATTGAGCGGTCCGTGACGCCAGGCCTACGTCGTCGGATGAGGAGGGGCCCTGCACTCCTGGAAAACTGGATCCGGCCCTGCAGCCACGTCGTGGACAGAGGAGAAAAGCGGACTGCGGCCCGGAGCCAGAGCCGACGGTGAAGCGTCCCCGGGTCTCCTTGCCAGAGCGGTCCGAGCCAGTGGGTCGAGTGTCCCCTGCCCCCACGCCATACGGGTCATCGGCGTGGACATCAGCGCGGGAGGAACCTCAGGCTGCAGACGTCATCTTGCCAGCTGCGGAGCCCGACGCAGCTGAGTTGGAGCCTGCTGACGAAAGTCGCCGCCCTGAACCTGGATCGTCGGAGTCCTGGGCGGCAACAGAACCCGAGTGCATTGTCGCCGGCATGGAGCCAGTCGAAGTCGCTGAATTGGAGGTTCCGGGTTCAGGGGTGGAGGTCGTCAGCGGAGCTGCACCGACCCAGTCGGGGTCCGTTGTGGAGGCTGCTGTGGCCCAATTGGGGTCCGACGTGGGTGCGCCCGAGACCCAATCGGGGTCCATCGCGGGAGCTGCTTTGGTCCAATCGGGGTCCGACGTGGGTGTGCCAGAGGCCCAATCGGGGTCCACCGCAGGTGCAGTTCTGGCCCAATTGGGGTCCGACATGGGTGTGCCTGAGGCCCAATCGAGGTCCATCGCGGGAGCTGCTTTGGCACAATCAGGGTCCGATGTGGGTGCGCCAGAGGCCCAATCGGGGTCCACCGCAGGTGTGGTTCTGGCCCAATCGGGGTCTGACGTGGGTGTAGCTGGGACCCAATCGGGGTCCAGTGGAGGTGCAGCACCGGTGTGGTCCGCGGATGGTGGAGGAGCTGCAGACCCTTCACCGTCGGACGGAGTACGGGCTCGTCCTTGCTTCCTTTTCCCTCGTCAGAGTCATTGCCCCTGCTCTTTATCGCCGGGGGCCGTGGGGGTCCTGCTACGCTCGCCCCGGCTCTCCCATGTTTTGTCTTCGACAGGGAGGCTGCAGCGGGCTGTTTTCCCCAGGTACTGGTGGCTGAGGGACGCGGGTCAGCCGCCTGAGGAACTGCTTCACTGGTTTGGTGCTTCGGGTCGGCCACCCGACATGTTATGTGTTCTTCTGGGCGACCTGGTTCGGCCTCCGGTGGAGGGGACTTTCCGGGCCTGGGACTTTGACAAGCCGCCCGGTCATGTTCCGCCTCCCATGACCACCCGCTGGCTGTTGGACGCGGGGAGACCGCCCGAACTGTTCCTGGGGTGCTGGGTCTCCGCCGTTCGGCATGAACTGTTGGGGGGGTAGAGGCCACTTTTTTGGTGGGGGTTTGATCCAGTAGTTGTCCTGTTTTTTTTGTTTTTTTTTGCCCTGCTACCCTCTCTGTGTGTGTGTGTGTGTGTGTGTGTGTGTGTGTGTGTGTGTGTGTGTGTGTGTGTGTGTGTGTGTGTGTGTTCTTGTAATGGTTATTTGGGTATCTGTGGGAATTTGTGTTTATGTCTTGCAGATTGCCTTATTTTGTTCTGTGGGTATCTACGTGGGAGCCAGTAGTTGTTCTGTTTTTTTTTTTTCCCTTGCTACCCTGTGTGTGTGTATTCTCTGTAATGGTTATTTGGGTACCTGTGGGTATTTGTGTTTATGTCTTGCAGTTGCCTTATTTTGTTCTGTGTGTAGTTAGGTGTGAGCCAGTAATTGTTCTGTTTTTCTGTACATGGTTATTTGAAAATTCACACGGGTGAGAAGCCATTTTCTTGTGAAACATGTGGGCAAAGATTTAATTTTCTCTTGCTGTCCTGTGCTGTTTTCCGTAATCGTTATTTGGGTATACAGTATTTGGGTCAATGTTCTGTGTTTAGTTTTTTTTTCCCTGCTGGTCTGGATTTTGTTTCTGTACTGATTCTGGGTTTGGTCTCTCTCTCCCTCCGGACCTACCCCCATCCGCCCACCCTGGAGGGGGTGGGGGGGCATGGGTGTCTATGGGTGTCCTGGAATCCCGCCCTCGGAGGGAGGGTACTGTCACGATCCGAGCGCCGGTCTTGCCCACGCTCGAGTTATGTATACTCGCTGCCGGCTTTGACAGCTGTGGGTTATATTCTGGCGTCACCGGGCTCTTATTGTGAAGGTGCTCGGTGGGGCTTCCGGCTGTCAAGGCCTGTCAGCTGTTTGTCATTACTGCTCGTTAGCGTCCGGCTTTATTAGGCGGGCGCTGACGGCAGTTTAGTTGCGGGAGTATCGTCAAACCCTTGTCAAGTCATTGTCAAGCTTGGTCGGTGCACTAACCTCGTGAAACCTTCATGTCAGGTTCGTTTATATTCTTGTTATGTCATAGTTAAGCTCGTTGTGGCTGGGGTTAGCCCTACGAGCCCCTGTACCTTATAGTGTGTGCTTTTGCCCTTAGCGGCTCATAGTCTTGTGTCACGTCTTGTCTTGTAAATAAACATCATTGCAAAACTCTCCGGTGACTCTTGGCATCTTATGGTGATCCGCAAGGATCACCGCATGACACAAACTTCTATTAGACCAAGTAAAGTCCTGCCTGTCAGGGTATAAAAAATGCCAAGCATCAACCAGAGAGAGATCAGAGCATAGTTTTGTTAGAAGATTATTGTTTTGAAAACTTTGACAGATTCTAGGAGGAAACCTATCCTTTGCATTGTCTGGACACATTAAAGTCACCACCAAAAATTACACAACAGTTCACCAATTTCTTAAGGAGCTTATTTAGATAAGAAATTATTTGGGAGAAAAGCAACTTGTTAGAGGAGTATGAGTTATACCCATAGATATTACAGACAATAAAAAAGGAATTATCCTATTTGTGTCAGCAATCCATCTGCCATCATTTGCTGAGACTGTTTGTAAAATATCCCCTTTAAATTTATTCACCAAAATTGCAACTCCAGCAGAATGACTGGACCCATGACTACAATAAATGTCACTTCTCCATTGTCCCTTCCAAAATTTAACATCTGACTCACATGAATGAGTTTCTTGAAACAGAAGTAAATCCGCCTCACTTCTTTTACAGAAAAAAAAAGTTGCTTTCCTTTTAGCTGAATCACGAATACCCCAGACATTCAATGACATTACATTTAAGGATGTTATATATATGTATATACTGTATATATATATATATATATATATATATATATATATATATATATATATATGTGTGTGTGTGTGTGTGTGTGTGTGTGTGTGTATATATATATATATATATATATATATATATATATATATATATATATATATATACACACACAGAAAACTACCAAGTAGAAAATTACCAGCGCTCAAACAACAAAAACAAACTTTTAGTTGTATTTAACTCTTTTCAAAGAGTTAGTGATAAACGACCGTTACTACACTTAACTTATATGATGACTCAAGCCCATTACAGTTATGTAACTGGTGCTGGAAGTATATTAAATTAGCACACAAACATAAAATGACTCTTAGAGGAATCATGCGTATGTACAGTATAACTCAAAGGTATAACACTTTGAACAAACGATAAATTTCTGCGTAAGTCAAAGAGCCATACTGGCAAGAATAACTTGTTATAACCACTTATATAATGTTACCTGGGAAGGATAACAAACTGTTCAGTGACCAACTGCCAGATTTAGTTCATGCAGACAGGCTTCCAGTGACAGGATTGGAGACAATTTTCTCTATATAAAGGTCATCTGAAAAAGGGACTGCCTGGAACACTTCAGTAGATGACTGTCTCGATCTGTCAGAAGTCATGATTCCTAATTTACGTCCAGGTAATCGATCCTCTTCCCATCTATCAGCGCAAAAGGACCTATGAATGAAGCTTTTTCCCCCTCCTTTCTTGCTTTGTACACGAGGGGTCAAAGTTTCTCTCTTGCAAGTCTGTCTTCTGGAGAAAGACCCTTGACAAGCTGCAGTTTATTGTCATGCAGGAATTTACAGCCTTTGGTGCACTTCCACACAGCATCATAAACACTACAAAGTACAAACAGGATGATAATTGAACGGTGGAACCCATCTGTTCTCCTTTGGCCTACAGTGGGGCAAAAAAGTATTTAGTCAGCCACCAATTGTGCAAGTTCTCCCACTTAAAAGATAAGAGAGGTCTCCAATTTCCATCATAGGTATACCTCAACTATGAGAGACAAAATGAGAAAAAAAAAATCCAGAAAATCAGATTGTCTGATTTTTCAAGAATTTATTTGCAAATTATGGTGGAAAATAAGTATTTGGTCACCTACAAACAAGCAAGATTTATGGCTCTCACAGACCTGTAACTTCTTCTTTAAGAGGCTCCTCTGTCCTCCACTCGTTATCTGTATTAATGGCACCTGTTTGAACTTGTTATCAGTATAAAAGACACCTGTCCACAACCTCAAACAGTCAGACTCCAAACTCCACTATGGTCAAGACCAAAGAGCTGTCAAAGGACACCACAAACAAAATTGTAGACCTGCACCAGGCTGGGAAGACTGAATCTGCAATAGGTAAGCAGCTTGGTGTGAAGAAATCAACTGTGGGAGCAATTATTAGAAAATGGAGGACATACAAGACCACTGACAATCTCCCTCGATCTGGGGCTCCACGCAAGATCTCACCCCATGAGGTCAAAATGATGATGAGAACAGTGAGCAAAAATCCCAGAACCACACGGGGGGGCCTAGTGAATGACCTGCAGAGAACTGGGACCAAAGTAACAAAGGCTACCATCAGTAACACACTACGCCGCCTGGGACTCAAATCCTGCAGTGCCAGACGTGCTCCCCTGCTTAAGCCAGTACATGTCCAGGCCCATCTGAAGTTTGCTAGAGAGCATTTGGATGATCCAGCAGAGGATTGGGAGAATGTCATATGGTCAGATGAAACCAAAATAGAACTTTTTGGTAAGAACTCAACTTGTCGTGTTTGGAGGAGAAAGAATGCTGAGCTGCATCCAAAGAACACCATACCTACTGTGAAGCATGGGGGTGGAAACATCATGCTTTGGGGCTGTTTTTCTGCAAAGGGACCAGGACGACTGATCTGTGTAAAGGAAAGAATGAATGGGGCCATGTATCGTGAGATTTTAAGTGAAAACCTCCTTCCATCAGCAAGGGCATTGAAGATGAAACGTGGCTGGGTCTTTCAGCATGACAATGATCCCAAACACACCGCCCGGGCAACGAAGGAGTGGCTTCGTAAGAAGCATTTCAAGGTCCTGGAGTGGCCTAGCCAGTCTCCAGATCTCAACCCCATAGAAAATCTTTGGAGGGAGTTGAAAGTCCGTGTTGCCCAGCGACAGCCCCAAAACATCACTGCTCTAGAGGAGATCTGCATGGAGGAATGGGCCAAAATACCAGCAACAGTGTGTGAAAACCTTGTGAAGACTTACAGAAAACATTTGACCTCTGTCATTGCCAACAAAGGGTATATAACAAAGTATTGAGATGAACTTTTGTTATTGACCAAATACTTATTTTCCACCATAATTTGCAAATAAATTCTTTAAAAATCAGACAATGTGATTTTCTGGATTTTTTTTCTCACTTTGTCTCTCATAGTTGAGGTATACCTATGATGAAAATTGGAGACCTCAATCATCTTTTAAGTGGGAGAACTCGCACAATTGGTGGCTGACTAAATACTTTTTTACCCCACTGTAAATGATGGGCTATGTCAACACCCTCCTCCAGGTTTTCATGAAGACTGGGAGCAACTTTCCCAATAACATTAATTACCTCTTTTCTCACATCTTCATTGGGCTATTCTTTTAGCCCGTGTAATTTTAACACCCATCTCCAACTGTAGTGCTTGCACTCAGCAATGCCTGCTTTCAGGAGCCGGTTCTCTTTTTTCAGCACCTCTGTCTCCAATTGTGTGTGTTTCAGAATGTTGTTCTGTCGGTTTACATCCACAACAAGCCATTCCACAGTAGTGGATAGTTTCTGAATTTGCTTTGAAGTTGCTTCGGTAGTTATTTCAATGGCAGATATTTTATGAAATGTCTCATCCTGCTTCCTGGAGAGTTCCTTATTTGCTGCCAAGACATCCGAGTTACTGCTGCAATTACAGCCATCAGTTTCAGCTTTTTTCCTCTTGGTGACAGGTTTCACAGGGGGACTAACTGGTAGTGAGGCATTTCCATTTACCTCCATTTGTTCCATTGCTGATGCATTAAGGGGGTCTTTTGTAGCGATACTCACGTAAGCATCCATTTCTTGTTTTAACGGGCAGGTGAGCTAGCTTGTTAAAACCGGTTCTAACTCTTCTCTGCGTCACGGGCTGACTCAAAAATATCTTCACCTCAACTGTAAATAGCTCTGCCCAGTAATTTAAAAATAAGTGTTGTCACTTATATGCCCATTATTATCAACTCTTAAGTCAAAATAGTAAGGTCGTCACATCACAAAACCTCGCATTGCTGACGGAAAAAAGTTTACTTGTCACCCTGGACCACAGCCATCTTGGCTCTCCTGAGCTGTCAGATCTTTTCGGTGTCCTGCGCCTGCTTATGATGTGTCAGAATATGATTGACTGGATTGTAGGGAGTTTGAAATGAAGAAGCGATGTGATTTTATAAATCAAAGTTTAATATCAGCTTCACCTCCCTAACATGTCTCATCTCAGTGCAGAAGCAGAATAAGAGGTCGAGCGCAGTCAGACCTTCATACTTATACCCACACTCAACAAAAGACATCACATATCAAAGCCGACATCCCGCATTAACATAATCCCCCCTCCACTGTCCTCCGTCTCCTCCACCTGACCCTGGGTGGTCAGGGAGTTCGATCCGGTCTCCACCGCTGCGACTCCGTCTGTTCTTTGATCCTCGCTGGCAGTTGAGACCTCTTGTCCTGTTCTGAGGCGTGAGGTCATTCCACATGTAATCACTAAACATTCTAATATGTCTATACATATGTAGGTATGGAATATATGATTAATATAAGCCACAGGATGATTGTTTTGATGATGTGGCACATTGTGATTGGTCTGTTTGTAGTTTAAAAAATGTCTTAAATTTTAAATATTCTAAATATTTTTCTTTTATCGCTACAAGAATTAGTGAAAGCAGGTTTAGTGGCTTACCTGAGGAAGTTAATTCAGAGTTTGTAACTGTCATGATTGTCAATGTCAGTTTGTAACTGTCATGAGTCTGAGCTCAGTTATTCCCTTTGAGCTCAGACTCAATTTATTTCTGAGTTTTGTATGTCTGTTATTATTTTGTTGTCAGTTGTCTGTGTATATTTTGGTTTGTTGTCTCTCATGTGCCCTCCTCTCTCAGAAACTCCCACTGTTTACAGTCTGCTCTCCTGCCACCTCAGCAGTGGACAGTTAGGTTCACCTGCCTGCTAGCCCACACCTGTGGCTCATTTGTCTGCCCAGTATTTATTCACTGCCAGCTCATCCTCTCACTGCAGCAGCATTGCTTTGTTATGCATTGTTTGGACTTACTGGACTTCATCCCTTGTAAGTTTTTCAACTCATCTCCTTCATAGCATTTCCTGCTGTGGCGTGCCACAGTTTGTAAGTTTATCTTGTCTGCATTTTTTGTTCTTTGCACTGTTTTGTATTTTCATTTAATAAATGTCACAACTACAGATCAATGCGTGGGCTAATCTTTCTACCCCGAAGGGGCATTCATGACAGTAACCACGGTTACAAAGGCTGTGACCATAACCTGCTCCTGAGTAGGTTATGTTTAGGTTATGTTGGGGGTGGTGTTTAGAGTATTTAAACTTAATGCTACTAACAATGCACACTGAGTTTTTATGCACATTGAGATATGTCTGAGTAAGAGGTGACCAAAACAGTTATTTACAGAATTTGATTTTTTTTTCATTCTATTTAATTGTTGTTCAAAAGGGAAAATATTTCTACTACTTCAAGTTCTGCTGAACCCCAGCACTGTTATTGTGTTTTTATGCACTTTTGATGTGCCTTTGACATGTACCAAGCGCACATTTAAAACCAAGACATGAATAAAAAAGTGCATATTTTTCATCATATTGATCTGTGTTGGTTTGAAAGATCACTGAACATGTACGGCCCGGTTACATGTCTTGATTTTAAATTGTGGCCCAATCGATTTTGTAATTCAATAGCCTTGCTGTACATTTTGCAAGAGGTCCATTATAGAGGGGTTGCACATGACGTCAGTGGTAACGTGCCACATTGTTTGTCTGCCATGTTGGACGGCTTCTGGGACGGCACATTGCGTGGGCCCTGTGTTGAGAACAAAGTATCCAAAATGGTGTTCCACTGCTGTGCAGTTGGTTGTACTAATAGACAGGGCAAGGTGGAGGGTATATCTTTCTACGTTTCCCATCAGATGAAGAGCAAAGACAACAGTGGGTGACAGCTGTCAACTGCAAAGATTGGAACTCAGAACTCAGAACTCAGAAAAAGATTTAAGAACTCAGAAAAGGATTTATTGCCAAGTACATTAACAGTAAACAACTGATAACATACGAGGGATTTGACTTGACACAGAAAACGACCTGCATTTCCGGTGACGCGGCAGCGTCGAAACGCGCCTGTCATCAGATGGGTACAGGATGCGTAGGGAAGAAAAGGATAACACAATAGGAAAGAGCAAAAAACCATTGATTGTCAGAATACCGGTCATATATGATCAATATTATGATTGCAAGAAAAAAAGCCCTTAATGCACAATTAGCAGACAAGAATGTACACAAAGACACAAAGGGAGCAGTGAGTGAATGATCTTCTCATCAGTTTATTGAGTCAGTGTGGGTGTAGTGTTGAGTGGAGGTGTTTATATCAGTTAAGAACAACAAAGTCTCTTCGGCAGGAGATGTTTTGTCTAGCGGCTGGCATTTGTCCTTGAGCCAGGCAGCTCAGAACGATCCCGACGACCATTGCTACGAAGATGTATAAATCTTCGACATCTTCGATAGAGAGATCAGACAGGCACAAGAGTTTCCAATTACTTGTGTCCCTCAAATAGCCCGCAGCCGCAGTTCCTGCGGGGCAAACTACCTCCCCCGGGGCACTTTTCCTCGTTGAAAAAATACTGTCAATTGCGTTCAAAGCCCAGCTTATTAAATCCATAATTTCGTTCGATAATCAGCAGTAGAGACACGCAGACAGACGATAGCAAGCTGGGATCCAGTCAGTTAGGGGAGGAAGGAGATAAAAAGTCAGAGCTGGAGAGAAAGAAAAAGGCGTCTGCTCTCTTTGGGAGGCGGAAGTGTTATGTCCACAAATCTGGCAATGACGACTGACGAGGATGCTCCCATTGACTGAACTTTGTTACAGAAAAGTATAATGCTACAAGCATGTGTGTAATGAAGCCAGCTGCCAATCACCTCTCATACCAACACTATCCAACACAAAAATGACTACCTGAGATAGTGAACCGCCCAATATAGTATATAGCATGGTGACATCATCCGCAGGATGTGCACTGCTCCCAGAAATACCCCAATATCATACATCACCCCCCCTTGCAAAAATTGGAAAATATATGATTAGCTTTAGCAGAGAGCCCTCTCCAATTTAATAGACCAAATTCCCACTTACCAATTATTTATAATCAAGTTATCAAGCTCCTCTCCTGTGGAACCAGCTGCCAATCTGGATTCGGGAGTCAGACTCGATCTCTGCTTATAAGAATAGGGTTAAAACCTTCCTTTTTGACATAGCCTACAATTAGGGAGGGATCATGTGTCTCTGAACCCTCCCTTAGTTATGCTGCTAATAGGTTTAGACAGCCGAGGGACCTCCAATAATTGCACTGGGCTTCACTCCTTTCTTCACTCTCAATGAAATATATATTTTTTGCTGGCCATTAACATCTGTTTGTTCTCTCCCATAGATTGAGTCCCCATCGTGCTGTTTGCTCTCTACATGTCTGTTCTTTTCATCTTCTCTATCCCCTCACCCCCCAGCCAGTCGCAGCAGATGACTGCCCTTCCCTGAGCCTGGTTCTGCTGGAGGTTTCTTCCTATTAAAAGGGAGTTTTTCCTCTCCACCGTCGCCAAGCGCTTGCTCACAGGGGATCGCCTAATTGCTGGGGTCTTTCTGCAATTGTGGAGGTTTCCCCATGTGGCGGTATGAAATAATAAGGCACGGCGAACTGAGAGTTTTTAAGGGAGTTTATTAATCATACCACCATCACAGAACTCACCCCAGCCCTGTGGGTGCGGGCTGGAGCGAGCTCTCAGGCTCTCGTGAGGAGACATAGAATGCGTGTCGTCAGAAGCAGTGGTCGGAGAGAGAGAATTACAGAGTGATATGCAGTTTAAATACCCCACTACAGACAATACATGAAAGGCACATTTGCATCACAGTACAGAACAGGAAGCATGAACACCTGCATTTGAGTCACACATATCAACAGGAGATTACTGGCAGGAAGGAGCTAGACAAAGGAGGCTGCCTATTGATATCAGTCATTGTTCTGCTAATTGCTCCAGCTGTGCGCTTTGCTTGTCCCAGTCTGTTGTGGGGGTCACCCACAGTACTCCCCCCCCCCCAGAGGGCTCAGCGGGAAGCTGAGGCCTCGATAGTCCGGCTTTGGGAGCGAGCTGCAGGGAAAGCTCGCTGCAGGCGGTGGTGGAGGGAGGGGGGTTGGGGTGGGGGTAGCAAGTGCCGGCCCGGGACGGCGAATTTGTCTGGGTGGTGCAAAAATTGCCTGTGGATCCGCGATGTTGAGGGGCTGTCCCGTTGAATGTGCAGAGGTCCACAGCAGCTGTAAGAAGAAAAATTAGTCTCTGACTCCTCTCGCGGTCATGAAGAAAAAAAAAAAGGAGCTGCAGCAGAGTGTGTGGGACTTGGCGTGTTGACTTTAGGTGCGTGCGCGCAGCCCTAAAGCCCTCGGGGACAGCTGACGGCTGAATTCCCTTGTGCGCCGTGGCTGAGACCCGTACAAAATCCTGTGAGCGAGCTGCGTGCGTGCTTCAGGTGTGTGAGCAGCCCTGAAGGTTCTGTGTGCAGCGGCGAAGGACGATGGCGGTCTGTGTGGAGCCGGTATTGTCCCGTGCGTGGTGCGCTGTCCTCGTAACCCCCCTGTGTGCGTGCGGGGTTCGGTGCATGGCAGGACCGCTGTAGAGGCGAGTCAGGGTCAGGGAGCTTGATGGAGATCAGTGTCGTCGGCGCCGATGGTCATCCCTGTTGAGCTGTTGCGTTGTTCGCTCGTGGTGCGTTGGAGCAGTGAGAGGAAATAGACGATCTTTGTCCCTCGGCTCGCGTAGATGCGTAGGAGCGGTGAGAGGGAGGAGACGATCTTTGTTCCTCGGGCTCGTGTAGATGCGTAGGAGCGGTGAGAGGGAGGAGGAGCGGTGAGAGGGAGAAGACATTCTGTGTCCCTCGGCCGGTCCAGTGTGGATGTCCCGATCTCAGGCGAGGATCGCACCATGACGCTTTCTGCAGCCTTCACAGTTGTGGGTGATCTCCGAGGGAGTTCGCCTGGTGGTGGCTGTGCGTCGAGGTCTCCCTGTAGCAGAAGGGAGGGCAGATCATTTGCGTCAGGCTGCTGCGTTTGCTTGTCGTCGGAGAGTCACCACCGGAGGCTGCCAGCATGTTCTTTTCTTGGTCGGGTCACCAGTGTGGCTGTCCAGACCAGAAGGTTGCGTTGCACAAAGCGTGTGCTTTCTCGGGGTCACCAGGGTGGCGGCATGAAATAATAAGGAGTGAACTGAGAGTTTTTAAGGGAGTTTATTAATCATACCGCCATCACAGAACTCACCCCAGCCCTGTGGGTGCGGGCTGGAGCGAGCTCTCAGGCTCTCGTGAGGAGACACAGAATGCGTGTCGTCAGAAGCAGTGGTCGGAGAGAGAGAGTTACAGAGTGATATGCAGTTTAAATACCCCACTACAGACAATACATGAAAGGCACATTTACATCACAGTACAGAACAGGAAGCATGAACACCTGCATTTGAGTCACACATATCAACAGGAGATTACTGGCAGGAAGGAGCTAGACAAAGGAGGCTGCCTATTGATATCAGTCATTGTTCTGCTAATTGCTCCAGCTGTGCGCTCTGCTTGTCCCAGTCTGTTGTGGGGGTCACCCACAATTTACAGAATTTGATTTTTTTTTCATTCTATTTAATTGTTGTTCAATAGGGAAAATATTTCTACTACTTCAAGTTCTGCTGAACCCCAGCACTGTTATTGTGTTTTTATGCACTTTTGATGTGCCTTTGACATGTACCAAGCGCACATTTAAAACCAAGACATGAATAAAAAAGTGCATATTTTTCATCATATTGATCTGTGTTGGTTTGAAAGATCGCTGAACACGTACGGCCCAGTTACATGTCTTGATTTTAAATTGTGGCCCAATCGATTTTGTAATTCAATGGCCTTGCTGTACATTTTGCAAGAGGTCCATTATAGAGGGGTTGCACATGACGTCAGTGGTAACGTGCCACATTGTTTGTCTGCCATATTGGACGGCTTCTGGGACGGCACATTGCGTGGGCCCTGTGTTGAGAACAAAGTATCCAAAATGGTGTTCCACTGCTGTGCAGTTGGTTGTACTAATAGACAGGGCAAGGTGGAGGGTATATCTTTCTACGTTTCCCATCAGATGAAGAGCAAAGACAACAGTGGGTGACAGCTGTCAACTGCAAAGATTGGAAGCCCACAGTGTTATGTCCACAAATCTGGCAATGACGACTGACGAGGATGCTGCCGTTGACTGAACTTTGTTACAGAAAAGTATAATGCTACAAGCATGTGTGTAATGAAGCCAGCTGCCAATCACTTCTCATACCAACACTATCCAACACAAAAATGACTACCTGAGATAGTGAACCGCCCAATATATATAGCATGGTGACATCATCCGCAGGATGTGCACCGCTCCCAGAAATACCCCAATATCATACATCACCCCCCTTTGCAAAAATTGGAAAATATATGATTAGCTTTAGCAGATAGCCCTCTCCAATTTAATAGACCAAATTCCCACTTACCAATTATTTATAATCAAGTTATCAAGCTCCTCTCCTGTGGAACCAGCTGCCAATCTGGATTCGGGAGTCAGACTCGATCTCTGCTTTTAAGAATAGGGTTAAAACCTGTCTTTTTGATATAGCCTACAATTAGGGAGGGATCATGTGTCTCTGAACCCTCCCTTGGTTATGCTGCTAATAGGTTTAGACAGCCGGGGGACCTCCAATAATTGCACTGGGCTTCACTCCTTTCTTCACTCTCAATGAAATATATATTTTTTGCTGGTCATTAACATCTGCTTGTTCTCTCCCATACATTGAGTCCCCATTGTGCTGTTTGCTCTCTACATGTCTGTTCTTTTCATCTCTATCCCCTCACCCCCCAGCCAGTCGCAGCAGATGACTGCCCCTCCCTGAGCCTGGTTCTGCTGGAGGTTTCTTCCTATTAAAAGGGAGATTTCCTCTCCACTGTCGCCAAGCGCTTGCTCACAGGGGATCGCCTAAGTGCTGGGGTCTTTCTGCAATTGTGGAGGTTTCCCCTACAGTTGAAAGTGCTATGAGATGACTGTTGTTGTGAAATGGCGCTATAAAAATAAAGTTGAATTGAATAATTATTTAAACACACACATTACTTAAACACTTGCATATATTAAACACATCAAACATTCTTATTCAGGTATGTATCAGATCAAATAATTAACTTTACTGTTCAGGCATTATGTATAATTTCTTATTTTCTGTATTTCAACAAACTTATATTCTATGTATATAAATTATTAAGAACACTTATCATTTATTATAGAGAATGTAGGAGTCAAGAATTGAGGAGACTGGATGATTTTCCAGTATCTGCTTTAATTCTCATTCATCCTACGTCCTCTCTCGATCGGAGTGAAAAGAGACAGGACGCTGTCACACACATACATTTATACACTTATCTCAAACAATACCTCACACACAAGTCACAATACATCACACAAAAAGTCACACGACCCAGTTACATCCTTTCATCTGTTATAGAACACCCAGCGTCCTTCTGTTCTCCTCTCTGACCCCCAAAAGGTCAGGCCGGGTAATCTTCTCCTTTCCTCTGAGTCCACAGGGGGTGCAGACACCTCGTCCTCTTGAGGTGTGATGTCAATACACCTGGCTAGCTCAAAGTCTCTCTCGGCTGAATTCCAGCCTGCCACATGTGAGTCACATAAGTTAGAATTATGGGCTCCACATCACTCCCTGCTCCCACGCGAAAGACTGGGCACACACATACAGTAATACAATGGTCATACAGTATACGCCATTCCCCCAACATAATCTCATAGCACCCTCTAAACAACCTGACCAAAAAAACCACATCATTCTGCATGCAGCCTGGGTTTCAATCTCCTCCCGAATCTGCTGTATGCAGGTCTCCTGGTCTGTGTTGGGCCGTCCTGCTGTGCATCTGTGGAGTGAGGGGGAGAAGGGTTATTTGCCCCTCGTGGGGGGTCCAGGGGCCGCCCCTTGGGAGGCCTGCCGCGTCGAGGTGCGCCCGCCGGCCGTACAGACTCGTTATGCAACACAAAAGCAGGTTTTAATCTATCGATACTGATCGTCTCCCTCCTGCCCCCCAAATCTAGCACAAAATATTTCTCCCCGGTTTCCAGCACTCGAAATGGACTGTCGTAAGGTGGGCGGAGGCTATGCCACTGTGCGTCGTGCCTGACAAAAACAAACTCTGCGTCTCGTAAAGCCTGGGGCACGAACACACGCGGGAAAGAGTGATGAGCGGGGCCCGGGAGCATTTCTGCTCCCGTGTTACTCAGAGACCCCGGATCGGGGAGGGCCCTGGTGCCGTGTGGTCGGGTAAAAACTCGCCTGGCAGCCTGAGCGGTTGTGCAAAGACCAGTTCTGCTGGTGAGGCATCTAGATCCTCTTTGGGTGCCGAACGCAACCCCAATAAAACCCATGGTAGCTTGTTTACCCAATCTGTGTCCGTCAGTGACGCTCTGAGGGCTGCCTTCAAAGACCTGTGAAAACGCTCGCATAAACCGTTGGCCTGGGGATGATAAGCGGTCATGCGGTGTACCGCCGCTCCTAAGCCGCTGGCCACTGCTGACCACAGTTCCGACGCAAATTGAGGTCCCCTATCAGACGTAATATCTGACGGGACCCCGAACCGCGTTACCCAGGCTGTTAAAAAAGCGTGTGCCACCTCTGCCGCTGTGGTCGATGTTAACGGGACCACTTCCGGCCAACGAGTGGTTCAGTCCACCATCGTCAAGAGATGCGTGAACCCTTGTGATGTGGGTAGGGGGCCCACGAGATCCACGTGCACATGATCGAACCTTTTAGCCGGAATGTGGAACGGTTCTAAGGGCGCTTTAGTGTGCCTGTGAATTTTCGCCCGCTGGCAAGCCATACAGGTTTTAGCCCACTCTTTCACGTGCTTGCGCAGGCTCGGCCAAACAAACTTCTCCGCCACCATTTTCACCGAAGCGCGCACCCCTGGGTGCGCTCGGGAGTGCACGGTGTCAAAAACGTGACGGCACCACGTGGCTGGCACCCCTGGGTGCGGTCGCCCTGTGGATACATCCCAGATAAGCGGGGGGGAACCGGTTTGTAGACTTTTGCGTTCCAGCCTTAACCCCGTTGGTCCAGACAGGAGCGCGCACGTCCGCGTCCTCGCTCTGCTCCGCCGCCATGGCTGCATAATCTAATCCCACGTGGACCGGAGCCGCGCGTGTGTCCGCGCTGTTACCGCGCTGTTACCGCGCTCTGGGTAAGCGGCCGCGCAATCCGTTTCTGTGCGGACGGGTGCTGTTACTGCGCGTGACAGACAGTCTGCCACCACATTGATTTTACCGGCTACGTGCTGAATATCGGTGGTAAATTCAGAAATTGCGGCCAGCTGTCTCTGCTGCCGCCCTGACCACGGTTCTGAAGTTTTGGACATCGCAAAAGTGAGCGGTTTGTGGTCGATAAACGCAGTGAAACGCCGCCCTTCCAGCCAGAACTGGAAATGGCGAATAGCCAAGTGGAGCGCCAGCAGCTCCCTGTCAAACGCGCTGTATTTTCGCTCAGCCTCGCGTAGGGATCTGCTGAAAAATGCGAGTGGCTGCCAAACCCCGGCAACCTGCTGTTCTACAACGGCCCCTATGGCCACATCTGACGCGTCTGTGGTTAGCGCTATGCGGGCTGCCGGGTCTGGGTGGGCCAACAGTGCCGCGTTTGCCAGTGCTTGTTTAACCTCTGTGAATGCGCGCTTCCGCTCCGGGGACCACTCAATCACATGGGAGGGCTTCTGCTTTTTAAGCGCGGCGTACAAAGGCTGCATAAGCTGCGCTGCATGGGGTATGAAACGGTTATAAAAATTTACCATCCCCCAAAATTCTTGCAACGCTTTTACCGTTTGAGGCTGGGGAAAATCTGCCACTGCGCGTACTTTGGCCGGCAGAGGAACTGCTCCCTCCGAGGAAACGCGGTGCCCTAAAAAATCAATTTGTGCCACGCCAAAATGGCACTTGGCCGGGTTGATTATCAACCCATGCTCTCCTAACCTCTGAAAAACTGTCGTGAGGTGTTTTGCGTGCTCCTCCTCGGAGGTGCTGGCTACCAAAATGTCGTCTAAATAGACAAAAACGAAAGGACGCGCAACACCACATCCATCATCCGTTGGAAGGTCTGTACGGCGCCTTTAAGGCCAAAAGGCATGCGTAAAAACTCAAAAAGCCCGAACGGGGTTATTACGGCTGTTTTGGGGATGTCCTCTGGTCGGACCGGGACTTGGTGATAACCGCGGACCAGGTCTATTTTAGAAAAAATGCGCGCCTTCGCCAAGTGCACCGAAAAGTCCTGGATATGCGGAATTGGGTATCGGTCCTGCGCTGTGGCATTGTTCAACCTGCGGTAATCACCACAAGGTCTCCACGAGCTGTCAGCTTTAGGCACCATATGGAGGGGGGAAGCCCAGGCACTCTTCGAGCGGCGAATTATGCCCAACCTTTCCAGGTTGGCGAACTCCTCGCGTGCGATGGAGAGTTTAGCTGCATCCAAGCGCCGAGCCTTCGCAAAAACCGGTGGACCACTCGTGGTAATAAAGTGCTCCACCCCGTGCTTCGCCACCTTAGCTGAAAAAGTGGGAACTGTGAGTGCTGGGAACTGGTGTAGAAGGCTGTGGAACTTACCACCTGCTGTGGCGACGTTGGTCTATACTGGCGGCGGGCACACCCGAGCTGCACAAGGGATAGAACAGAAAGAGAGTGCATTTACTAGGCGTTTGTTGGCCAGATCAACTAACAAACCATGTGAACACAGAAAATCAGCACCTAACATATTGAAGCTCACTGCCGCTACGATGAAGTTCCACTCATAGGCGCGGCCGTGGAAGGACAGAGACAAGGTTCTCTCTCCATACGTCTTGATGCTGGAGCCGTTGGCCGATGTCGCTCCGTCTCCGCGGGGTCCAGCGACCCGATCAGCATAGGTCGCAGTGCTGAAGCTCCTCTGGGCTCCGGTGTCCACTAGGAATTGCCGCCCGGAGCCCGCGTCTGTCAGATAAAGCAGCTTGTTCCGTTCGCCGAGAGTGGAAGCTGCTAACGGCTCCCGGCCCGGTCGTTTCCCTGCTTTTTGAACTTGCAGGGCGGGATGCATTTGTGCGCCTTCCCTGCGAAACGTCGATGGTAAAAACAGAGGCCGTCATCTCCCCTGCCACGGAATCTTGCCGCTGCTGTCGCCGCTGAGGTGGTCACTGCTGTCTCTGGCTCCACACTGCCCCCAGCCGCCGCGCCGAGGTCTGCCGCTGCCACGGAAGCCTCTTGTTCCTCGCAGGCGTTGAGGAGCCACTCCGCCTCTTGGGCCAGCTCGCGGAAGTCCTGCTGGTTCACACATCGTCTGCTGGACAGGGGACCTCTCGTGTGCGCTGGAAGGGTCCGCAGGAAGATGTGTTTGAATAGGAACGCGTCGTTGTCCGTCCCGATCATTTGTAGCATGTCCTCCATGAAGACAGTTGGCCTGCGTCCACCCCTGTCGCGCAGGTCCAGTAGCTGCCTGGCTCTTGCCTCAGCCGACGGCACGAAGCTCCTGATGAGGGCGGCTTTCAGCGCGTCGTATTTGCCGGCAGCGGGTGGCTGCTGCACCAGGCACACCGAGCCATGCGGCTGTCGAGCGTCGCGGTGACATTATGGAATTTAATGTCGTCCGCTGATACTCCCCCGAGCAGGAACCGCGACTCCACATGCTGGAACCACGAGTGCGGGTCGTTTTGCCAGAACTCGGGGAGCTTAATCAGTCTTGTGCCCCTGCCGGCACTCCCCGGTGAATCCGGGTCTGAGTGGCTGTCTCCCAGCTCTTCCATATCGATCACGAGGCTGTCCTCCAGCCTCGGCGTGCTCAGATTCATGCATAGGTCACCAATTGTAGGAGTCAAGAATTGAGGAGACTGGATGATTTTCTAGTATCTGCTTTAATTCTCATTCATCCTACGTCCTCTCTCGATCGGAGTGAAAAGAGACAGGACGCAGTCACACACATACATTTATACACTTATCTCGAACAATACCTCACACACAAGTCACAATACATCACACAAAAAGTCACATGACCCAGTTACATCCTTTCATCTGTTATAGAACACCCAGCGTCCTTCTGTTCTCCTCTCTGACCCCCAAAAGGTCAGGCCGGGTAATCTTCTCCTTTCCTCTGAGTCCACGGGGGGTGCAGACACCTCGTCCTCTTGAGGTGTGATGTCAATACACCTGGCTAGCTCAAAGTCTCTCTCAGCTGAATTCCAGCCTGCCACATGTGAGTCACATAAGTTAGAATTATGGGCTCCACAAGAACACATTTTAAAGAACACACACTTTTATTAAAGAACACGCTCGTTAGTTTTTTTTTTTGTTTTTTTTTTAGAACACCACCAAACCTAACGACTAGGGTCCGCGGGTAGACCACCATGGGACCCAACGCGGCTAGATGGGTTATTCTGCCACCGTGTCAGCCGCGCTCCTACCTGAACAGTCTTTTTCTTTTTTCTGACAGTCTTTCACGGGGAAAGCAGTTCTGCCCAAGGGACTTTGTAGCAGGCACGTGGGGGCAGCATCTCTGGAACTGTTGGATCCCTGGGGCCAGGGCCAATCTTCATGACGCCGGGCCCCGGGTCCCACACTGAGGTAGCTGACTCCTGCGAAGCCTCGCCGTCTGGAGCACCCGCCTCGACACGCCGTAGTTCATTTGCATACCGAGCCAAACCATCTGTCAGCCGAAAGCATGCTGTTCCCAGCTTCGCCACCATCCTCAGCGGCGCCCGGTCCTGGCTGTGGCCCGGTCAGTCGCTGTCCCGGTTTCTCGACGGTGCGACCCCGAACCAAGTCCATGACTTGGAGCGGCGCCTTACTCAGTTTTATGCATTGTTGTGCTCCCGGTGGCTCCGCACGCTCGTTCAGCTTGGGACTTCCGTCGTGCTGCGGCGGTTCTGTTGTCATTGTGTTGGTCGTGGACCCTTCACTCACTGTCTCCCTTGTCAGTTGAGGTTCATCATGGGTACGGAAGGTGTCTGGTGCTTCTCCGGTGTCGCTCGTTGAAGCAGACTCTTCACCCGTCAGCTCGGTCGCAACCTCTGTAGCTTGTTGGGCGAGGGTATGAAAGCAGTCCAGTCCCTCCTCTCTCCTGTCTGAAGTGCTCTGCTGTGCCACGTCAGGAGCTGTGTTTGTGCCCGGTTGTTGTTGCTGTGTTTTGGAGTTCTCTGCATGCTCAGACTCCCTCCCCTCTGGCTCCGGTTCTGGCTGAGCGAGGAACGTAGGCGAGTCTGGCGGCCCCCCTCTCATGCAGCTCTCCTCCTGAGAGCGTGGGGTGGATGCTTTTGTGTTGGTACCATTCTTAATTATTTTGTCCCCACACCACGTCATTGTCGTCAAGGTCCGCCGTGTTCCAGCTGCCGCACCCAGACCATTGAAGCCCAGTCTTTAAAAAAAGTCACATCCGATAATGATGTCACAGTGCGCTGCCGCCTGGAATGTGAAGTCGTACACAATTTTGGATTTGTAGTAAACCATCAGTTCCACTGTTCCGACATTGCACAGTCTGTGACTACCATATTCATACAGCGACATTGGGTTATTCTTGATTTTGTGGTTGAGGAAAAATTTCTTCACCATGGTCCAGTTTAACATCGACCTCACTGTCGCCATGTCAAGCAGGAGCGGTACAGCTACTCCGCCTAGCTCAACCATGCTGTACGAATAACCGTTGATGTTGGGGCTTACCGCATGAATGGTTGTTGTTGGCGGGCGGGCTGGCTTACTTGGCGGGCTCCACGGTGCCTGCAACTGGCACATTCTAGCCAAATGGTTTCAGCGCCCACACTTGTTACACCGCTGTCTTCTTGCCGGGCAAAAATCTGCTCTGTCCTGGTGCGTTGGGGACCCACAGCTCCCACAGGCGTGGCCTCTTGGAGTGGACCTTTGGTTAACTGCGTTCGTCTCGTACTCTTCTGCCGTGTCCTCTTCATCCTCCGTGCCCACCACGGTAGCTAGCATTGTCTGTCCGGGTAGCTTCTGTGTTTGACGCCCACTTAGCTCTGTGGCTAACTTCTCCGCTGCCTCCAGCTGGAACGCTAGCTCTAGGGTGTTAGCTAACGTCATGTTGTTTGGCGCCTTTAGCATCTTAGCTCATAGCCTCGTGTTGCATGTGTGTTTGGCTAACTGGTCCTGCACCATTTCATCTTCTAACAGTCCAAAAGAGCACATGCTAGCCAAATGTCTCAGGTCAGCGACGAATTGTTGGACTGACTCACCGACTCTCTGTCGTCTCTCGCAAAAACAAATTTGTTGTGCTATCATCTTGTCAGGAGTAGCAAAGTAGCTAGCAAGGAGCTCGACAGCATCCACATACAACTCCGTCAGTCCTAATGTGTGGAAAATTCTCTGGCCTTCTATGCTGAGGTTGTGGACAAGGAGTGCTCATTTCCTTACTTTATCGCGTTTACCCAGGTCCAACGCTGCAACGTAGGTCTTGAATGTGTCCAGCCATTGTGGCTACTGGACTGTTGGTTCCCCCGGGGACTCCAGAAAGGGCCGTAGCGGTCTCAAGCACGCCTCCATGGTTTAATCTCTCGTCGCCAAATGTTCACAACATCAACAACAATCCACAAACCTGGCAATGATGACCGACGAGGATGCTGCCATTGACTGAACTTTATTACAGAAAAGTATAATGGTACAAGCACATGTGTAATGGGGCCGGCTGCCAACCTCCTCTCATACCAGCACCATCCAACACACAACTGACTACCTGAGATGGCAGACCGCCCAATATATATAGCGTAGTGACGTCATCCACAGGATGCGCACCATTCCCAGAAATACCTCAATATCATACATCACACACAGGCAACACCAGACTGTGTAGTGCATATTTCATACGAGGTAGGGTCTTTCAGATTTCCACGTATGCTTTTTGAAAGTGATATTTGTCACTATCCAGATTTATGAGTTTTTCTTTTTTAGAAATTTTGGCCTCCTGCTGGAATGGCGGCTGCTCGTGACGCGTTCGGCAAAGTATCCCGGAATTGTTTGGAGGCAAAGCTGGGCCACATCAATGCACTGGCTACATATTTCTAGATTTTTTTAAATTTTAATATGTAAATTCTGATGGCAGGTTAAAGACTATTGTATTGTACAGTAGTCATAGTTTTAAGATGATGTCACACGGCTGCCAGTCCCTATATGGGTGGCCATGTTGGGAGGGAAGCTGCAGGGGGTGATTCTATTTCTTTAAAGCTGAAAATTACAGCCGTGGACAAAATTGTTGGTACCCTTCTGTTAATTAAAGAAAAACCCACAATGGTCACAGAAATAACCTGAATCTGACAAAAGTGGTAATAAATAAAAATTCTATGAAAATTGAAAATGACAATGCTTTGGATTGTGGTTCAACAGAATTACTTTAAAAAACAAACTCATGAAACAGGTCTGGACAAAAATGATGGTACCCCTAGAAAAGATTGAAAATAATGTGACCATAGGGACATGTTCAACCAAGATGTGTCCTCTAATTAACATCACAGGTGTCTACAAACTTGTAATCAGTCAGTCGGCCTATTTAAAGGGTGACAAGTAGTCACTGTGCTGCTTGGTGACATGGTGTGTACCACACTAAACATGGACCAGAGGAAGCAAAGGAGAGAGCTGTCTCAGGAGATTAGAAAGAAAATTATAGACAAGCATGTTAAAGGTAAAGGCTATAAGACCATCTCCAAGCAGCTTGATGTTCCTGTGACTACAGTTGCACATATTATTCAGAAATTTAAGATCCACGGGACTGTAGCCAACCTCCCTGGATGTGGCCGCAGGAGGAGACGGATAATACGAATGGTAACAAAAGAGCCCAGAACAACCTCTAAACACTTTCATGGTGAACTCCAAGGCCAAGGTACATCAGTGTCAGATCGCACCATCTGTCGTTGATTGAGCCAAAGTGGACTTCAAGGGAGACGACCAAGGAGGACACCACGTTGAAAACAAATCATAAAAAAGCCAGACTGGAATTTGTCAAACTGCATGTTGACAAGCCACAAAGCTTCTGGGAGAATGTTATGTCGGTCTTGTTATGTCGGCCTTGTTATGTCGGTCACATCATGTGACTCGAGGGCTCTTGGCAGCTGTGCAACAATTTGGATGCAAGCTGCCGTTAAAACCCAACGAAGAAGAAGAAGACTCGAGGGCTCCTGGGAAGTTTGAGAGGGTTGAGCATTTGAATGTAAGTCAGGAAGAGTATTACACAAGTTAGAATTAAGTTTAGGTTCAGTAACATTAAACAAAAACACATTACATTTACTAAATATTACACAGAGATACACGTGTTACACTCGTCAGGTGAAGAAGAGGCAATTTGACGACTTTTCAGCAGTTTATTGTCTTTTTACAACACCAGGCACGGCACTTTGACACGGGACATCACTCAGCAACAGCAACAACTTCTTCTCGCGCGTTCTAACAACTTAACAGTGTCTCATCACAACCGAGCGCCACTTGTGGCGCAAAAGCGCTACTGCTTTTACTGACAAACAGTTTAAATTAAAACAGTCCAAATTACAATCTTTTAGATACATTTATTATAAATGCTTATATTAGCCATCAGCAGCTAATCACATCTAATTAAAAATGTTTTCTGGGGATTTTCTAGGGGGGTGTCCAACATTTAATTTTTCCTGCACTCACCCCTTGAAAATTTAATGTCGACCCGACATTACAAAACAACTTTCCAAAGCTACTTTTTTTTTCCACAGTCCACATTTGGTAACCATGTATCTCACGTAAGTAGGATATTACTAAGTAGGAGTCAGAGTTCATTAGAGTCCATAAAGATGCAAACTGGTAATAGTCCATAGTACAGCATGTACCTCCTGTTCCATGCAATACAGCCGCAGAAGAGGTCTTTGTGCACGATAACCATCAACCGCTCCATCCACCATGGTGAGTATCTGCATCTTTCCTGAGAGTAAGGGTACTCAATCTAGTCATAGCCTACCAAATAAACCATTATGTGATGCCTGTACCTTAATAACACACTGAAAATCTTTTTTTGTTTGTTTTTAAATCAACAATAAAAGTAACTTGGTGATGAGTTTCATAACTACTCATTTACTTTCCAACACATCTATGTCTGAACAATAGCTGTTCCTAGCTTCTACACATCTTATATTTGTTTTAAACAGATGAAGTGCGAGGTTGGCCTAACTTATCATAAGTAAAGATCAACTTCTGCTTTCTCACTCTTGAAGGATACGTTTTAGCAGGGATGTAGACAGGTCCCTCCTGGTCACTGGAACCGGACTCTGACAACACATCACCCTGGTCCTGGTCTGCCTCAGCTGGATCTGGGACCACCGGATTGTTGACCTCTGGTGCCAGCTGCACCTGCGTGACGTCATCTGTGTCCTGGTCCTCACCCTCCGGAGTAGTGTCACTGTGCGGGTAGAACTCCGGTGCATCAGCTCTCAGTGGGTGGTGACTTTGATCCTTTCCAGCTCGTAGTCCGATTATGGCGCTCCAGCCCTCTTCATCTTCATCGACTGTGCTGTTTTGACTGTCCACATATCTTTGCCTTTTAGACTTTCTTTCTCGTGTTTTATTAGAGGGAGGCTCCACTGTTTCCATGGAAAGAAAGTCACAGGGTAACAAAAGGTTTCTGTGCATGATCCGAGTGCACCCCTTGCCATTTTCAGGTTTGATTTCATACACTGGACTATCTGGGTACTTCTTTTGGGTCACTACATACACTTTGTCTTCCCAGAATTATCTTAATTTTCCTGGCCCATCTTTCTGAGTCAAGTTTTGGACCAGTACTCTGGATCCAGGGAGCAACTCAGCACCGTGAACCTTTCTATCATAAAGGGCTTTACTTCTCATCCCTTTGTTTGCTGTTTTAGAGGCGAGTTTGTAAGCTTCAGTCATTTTGGCCCTCCACTTTTCAGCATAGTCCTGGTGAGAAGCGCTCTGCTCTTTTGTTGTGAAGCCAAACATGAGATCAGTGGGCAGCTTGGGACTACGGCCAAATAGCAGAAAATATGGCGCGTACCCCGTAGCCTCGCTGCGCGTGCAGTTGTAGGCATGAACCACTTTTGCCAGAGAGGACTTCCAGTCTTCCTTGGCTGTTTCGGGCAAGTTTCTGAGCATTGCCAACAGTGTACGATTGAATCGTTCCACCTGCCCATTCCCTTGGGGGTGGTAGGGCATTGTCCGGGACCCCTGCACCCCACTGTACTCCTGTAGTTTTGCAAAGAGTTTATTTTGGAACTCTTTGCCCTGATCGTGGTGGAGACGTGTGGGGAAGCCAAATTTGAGGGCAAAATCCCCAAATATCTTCTCAGCAGCGGTGTAGGCAGCTTTGTTGTGACAAGGATAAGCCTGGGCAAAGCGAGTGAAGTGGTCCATTAGAACCAGGATATACTCATATCCTCCTTTGCACCTCTCCAAGTGCAGGAAATCAACGGACACGAGTTTGAAGGGGTACGTGGTGACAATGTTAGTCAGTGGTGCCCTGGTTGGCTTATTGGGACATTTATTCTTTAAACAACTGCAAACTTTAGTGATGTAGTGCTCAACATCCCTTTGCATATGAGCCCAATAAAAGCGCTCCCTTATCAGGTTCACCACCCATGTTTTCTTGGAGCTCTTTAAACACGAGCTTATGAAACTTATGGGGTAGAAGTAGCTGGTCATGCGATGCCGTTCTCCTGTATAGCAGTCCATCATCTTCTAGGTACAGTTTGTGTTTTTGCCTGACTAGAGCTGCAATTTTACGGTTCAGCTGTTTTCCATTTTTTGGCCATTGCTTTGACACCACATAATGCAACACCTCTCCAATCACAGAGTCTTCTTCCTGAGCTCTTTTCTGGGCAGTCTTTGGTATTTCCGCTACAGAGCTGGCTTCTAGATCTGCTTCACTAATGAGAGTGGAAATAGTGACTGGGCAGAACCATGGTTCATTTTCTTGTGACTTTACCTTGACTGCCTGTGCCACACAGTGCATTACATCAGGATCAACATTTTGTGTGCATTTGTTCATGTACTGCTCCATATCTAGGGGCATACGTGAGAGGCAGTCTGCATCTCTATTGACTTTCCCAGGGCGGTACTTAATCACAAACTGGAAATCAGCTAGTTCTGCTACCCACCTCTGTGTGGTTGCATTTAGCTTTGCGGTGGTGAGCACATAAGTGAGGGGATTATTGTCCGTATAGACAGTGAATGGTGGGGAATAGTAAAGGTGATCTCAAAACCTCTCACATATGGCCCACTTCAGGGCAAGAAACTCCAGCTTCCCTGAATGAAGGTGGTAATTTTTCTCTGGATTTGACAGTGTCCTGGAGCCATACGCTATCACCACCAGTTTACCTTGTGTCGCTGGTATAACACCACCCCAAGCCCCTCCTGTGAAGTGTCACAGATGCAAAATGAAGGGTTCCTCAAAGTCGGGTAACCTAACACTGGGGGCTGGGATGAGAAAAGTCAATAAGCTGACAGAGCACTGCATGATGCTTAGGGGCGCCACCTGAATGCATGGGATGAGGGAAACTGGCCACTTTCATTCTTTTTTGACATGTTTTTTGAGTTTTGTTTTGCTTTGGTCTGTGTGGTCGTTAGCAAGAAGTTCATAAAGCGGCTTTGCTATTACGGGAGAAGTTTGGAATAGAGCTGCGGTTTGTATGAAATAAAGCCTAGCAAATCTCCTTAGCTCTCCAACAGTGAAAGTTTGCTGATGTTTTAGGGCCTGCACCAGGGCAAGGTCTGCAGGGTCCATAGTGTAGCCCTGTTTTGTTACCATTTTGCCAAGGAAACGTACCTGCCGCTTGAATAACTCACATTTCCGGGGAGTCAGCTTCACCTCATGGCTTTGGTAGCGGTGCAGGACGTTTCTCAGGTCTCGCAAGTGGTCTTCAAAAAGTCTGTGAATGAACAAGTTATCATCGAGGTAAGGCAGACAAATATCCCTCAACCCCCACAAACACTCCTCCATAGATATTTGGAATGCTGCTGGTGCTGAGGACAAGCCAAATGGAATTCATCACTCAACAACAGCAACAACTTCTTCTTCTCGCATGTTCTAACAACAGTGTCTCATCACAGCCAAAGCAAAAGCGCTACTGCTTTTACTGACGAAACAGTTTAAATTAAAACAGTCCAAATTACAGTCTTTTGGATACATTTCCTATAAATGCTTATATTAGCCATCAGCACCTAAATTACAGTCTTTTAGATACATTTATTATAAATGCTTATATTAGCCATCAGCATCTAATCACATCTAATTAAAAATATTTTCTGGGGATTTTCTAGGGGGGTGTCCAACATTTAATTTTTCCAACACATTCATTCACACAAACACTAGAAGATAGATAGATAGATAGATAGATAGATAGATAGATAGAGTTGTTTGTGTGTGGTGAGGGCCATTTTTTGAGAGTGTAAGGTGTGTTTGAGTGGGTGAGTGAGTGAGTTTAAGGGAGGGACATAGAGGAGCAACTTCATTTTTGAACCCACGATTTAAAACATTAGGTTCTAGCAATGAAACACGTGCACAAAAGGCCATGTCAAAATTGACTGCTGAATGCGCTGCAACCATGAGGATGGAGAGGACAATGCCATCAGCATAACAGGTAACCATTTATTATTCCATATTATTACTATGTTTTCCAAACCTCTCTAGCCACATGTATTAAAATGTTATCAACTCCATCAGTCAGCAGCAGAGGAAGAACGTGGGCCTTCAGCAGAAAACAATTTATGGGACTTTTTGGATAGCAGAGTTGGTTTGTATTATGCTAACTTTAAGCATCATTTTCTCATTATAAAAGATTGCTAATTACGTTTGGTTTTCTTTTTGTTTACAGTGGTGTAAAAAAGTGTTTGCCCCCTTCCTGATTTCTCATTTTTTTTTGTATTATTGTCACACTTAAATGTTTCAGATCATCAAACAATTTAAATATTAGACAAAAATAACACAAGTAAACACAAAATGTGTTTTTAAATGAAGGTTTTATTATTAAGGGAAAAAACATCCAAACCTACACGGCCCTGTGTGAAAAAGTGATTGCCCCCTAAACCTAATAACTGGTTAGGTCACCCTTAGCGCAACTACTGTAGTCAAGCATTTGCGATAACTGGCCAATGAGTCTTTTACAGCGTGGAGGAATTTTTGGCCCACTCATCTTTGCATGAATTGTGTAATTCAGCCACATTGGGGGGTTTTCGAGCATGAACCCAACCTTTTTAAGGTCATGCCACAGCATCTCAGTCAGATTCAGGTCAGGACTTTTGACTAGGCCACTCCAAAGTCCTTCATTTTGTTTTTTCTTAAGCCAGTCAAAGGTGGACTTGCTGGTAGTTTTGGATCATTGGTCCTGCTGCAGACCCAAGTGCGCTTCAGCTTGAGGTCACAAACAGATGGCCAGACATTTTCCTTCAGGATTGTTTTGGTAGAAAGCAGAATTCATGGTTCCTTTTACAACAGCAAGTCTTTGAGGTCCTGAAGCAACAAAACAGCCCCAGACCATCACACTACCACCACCATATTTTACTTTTGGTATGACGTTCCTTTTTTGAAATACTGTGTTACTTTTACGCCAGATGTAATGGGGCACACACCTTCCAAAAAAGTTCAACTTTTGTCTCGTCAGTTCAGAGTAATTTTCCCAAAAAGTTTTGGGGGTCATCAAGATGTTTTCCTGGCAAAATCGAGATGAGCCTTTATGTTCTTTTTGCTCAACAGTGTTTTTCATCTTGGAACTCTGCCATGCAGGCCATTTTGCCCAGTCTTTTTCTTATGGTGGAGTCATGAATGTAATGTATTTTAGTGTGTTTTTAAGGAGAGCAAGTGGAATAAACAGACTGGACAGCGAGGTCTTCAGCAACGTCAACAACAACCGTTTTTTACTCTCTTTCTTAATCTGCATACAACACTTAACAGCGCCCCTAGTGGCAGACCACATTACTACATCTCCCTTCTTTAGAAGTAGAATATCATACTATACTGTTACAGAAAAACAATAAATCCTAATATGACTCACAAGTTAAAAGTATGGTTTTAACCTGAACAACTGCTTTTCTTTTCATTACAGGGCTAACATCCCTTAAGATACACTTAAACATTTCTTTATGTTGTTTCACATTGTATAACGTTGTGGGGGTTTGATCAGTCTGCCAAAGCGTGAAGTTTTCCTTGGCTCTTCAGTAACTGCTTTGGAATTCTCAGTTTCCTTTACAGGAGAATGAACAGGTGCTTGCTCCGATGAGATGGTCTCTGTTGGCTCACAAGCAGGGGTCGGGAAATCCTCCTGATCAGTGTTTGTGGTTTTAGGAACACTTTCTTCTCTGCACTTCAGTAGATGGCGCCTGTTTCTCCTGAATTTACATCCCCCAGGGGTCTGAATCACAAATGATCTTGGTGTGTTGTGGCTCTTTACCACAATAGCTGGTTGCCATGTATTCTCAGCTCTGAATCTGTCTCTCCCTCTTGTAGAGCAGGTAAGGCTCTGGCTCCACGGTCAAAGTAATGTTTCTGTCTCATCTGTCTCTCCTTCAGTTGTTTTTGCTTATTCTTGTTCAGCTGTGGCATTAACAGCTGACCTGATGTTGGCAATTTTGTTTTCAGTCTCCGATTCATCAACAATTGTGCTGGAGACAATTTGACTCCATCCAAGGGCGAATTTCTGTATTCAAGAAGAGCAATATAAGGATCTCCTTGGCTCTCTTGTGCCTTCTTCAGTAGGTTTTTTATTGTTTGAATTGCACGTTCACTTTGCCCATTTGATTGTGGGTATCCCGGGCTCAATGTGGTGTGTTTAAACTCCCACGTTTCTGCAAACTGTCTGAACTCTGCACTTGAAAACTGTGGTCCATTGTCTGACATGAGCTCGTCTGGAATTCCATGTCTGGCAAACATAGATTTAAGAGCTACAATGACATGTTTGCTTGTTGTTTGTGGCAATTTGGCAATTTCAGGATATTTTGAGTAATAATCTACACACAGTAGATAATCACCTTGGTCAAAATGGAAAAGATCAACACCAACTTTTGCCCAAGCTCTGCTGGGAATGTCATGACTCTGAAGTGGTTCTTTGACATTGTTCTTCTTGTGTGTGTTACAGATAGAACACCTTAGCACTGTTTCTTCTATTTGTTTAGACATACTGGGCCAAAACAAAACATCTCTTGCTCTTTCTTTGCATTTAACAACACCAAGATGTGCTTCATGGATTTTCTGAAGCATTTCCTTTCTCAGACTTTGAGGCACCACAAGTCTGGAGTTCTTGAATATTAGTCCTTCTGAGCATGTGAGTTCCTCTCTGAATGTCCAATACTTCCTTATCTCAGCTGGAACTTGACTGACTTGTGCTGGCCATCCTGACTGAACTGCTTTCATTAACATTTGCAGTTCCTCATCTGCTGCTGTTGCTTTCTGGAATAACTTCAGGTTTTCCTCTGAGACAGGTAGGTGTGCTGTAAGGAGATTAACTTCAAGTTCCTCCTCCAATAGTTTTTCTGTCTGCTCTTTAAGAAAAGCTCTGCTCAGAGTGTCTGCAATGTACAAGTCTTTGCCTGGTTTATATGTAACCTGCAGGTTGAAAGGCTGCAGACTCATCAGCATACGTTGTAGTCTGGGTGGTGCTTTATGCAACCCTTTTTTGAACACAGCTTCCAGTGGTTTATGGTCTGACTCAACCTGTACTGGTCTTCCATACAGATACTGCTTGAATTTCTCACAGCCATACACAATAGCCAAAAGTTCCTTTTCAATTTGTGCATATCTTTTCTGTGTGTCTGTTAGCGATCTTGAACCATAAGCCACTGGCTGACCCTCTTGCAATATCACAGCTCCCAGTCCTTCAGAGCTTGCATCCATAGACAATGTAACTGGTTTATTTATGTCATAAAATCTCAGCACAGGGGTTTCACTGACAAGTGACTTCAGCTGTTCAAAGCTCTTTTGTTGCTGTGACTCCCAGTGCCATGCAACTTCTCCTTCCAGAAGTTTTCTGAGTGGTGCACTTACCTCTGACAGGTTTGGTATGAACTTTGCAAGGTACTGCACCATACTGAGAAATCTTCTGAGTGCAGCCACATCTTCTGGTTGAGGCATGTTAACTATTGCTCTGACTTTTTCTTGGTCTGGCTTCAGGCCTTCTGCACTCAAAATGTGTCCAATATATCGTATTTCAGTCATGCCAATCTTACATTTGTCCTCGTTCAGTTTCAGATTAATGCTTTTCACTCTTTCCAGTAGTTGTCTCAGCCTTTTGTCATGTTGTTCTTTATTTACACCCCACACCAGGATGTCATCCATAACATTCTCAACTCCTTCCAGGTCCTCCAGTCTCTGGGCGATGTACTTTTGGAAGACTTCTGGGGCTGATGACACACCAAAGGGAAGCCTCTTAAATCGGTATCTACCAAATGGTGTGTTAAAGGTACATAACTTGGAGCTTTCTTCATCAAGCTGTATTTGCCAGAAGCCATGGTTTGCGTCTAGCACTGAAAACACCTTTGCATTTGGCATCTCTGCAACGACTTCTTCCACTGTTCGTAGGGGATAGTACTCTCTTTTTATAGCTTTGTTAAGATCTTGAGGATCTATGCATATTCTTATTCTTTTATTTGCTTTCTTGACAATGACCATGCTGTTGACCCAATCAGTGGGCTCTGTTTGCTTCTCAATCACACCCAGAGTCTCCATTCTTTCTAGTTCTTTTTTTATATCATCCTTCAGTGCTAAAGGCACCTTTCTGGGTGGGTGAATCACTGGAGTTACAGCTGGGTCGACCTGAATGTGATGTAGTCCCGGTACACACCCCAGTCCTGTAAACACATCTTTGTATTCTGTCAGAATGTCAGTTTCCTCTTCTCTATCCACCTTGTGGACTCTGGTTATCAGTCCCAGTTGTTCACATGAATCCCCTCCGAGGATCGCTGGCAAATCAGCTTTTATAACTTGAAATTCAAGCTCCTGTTCTTGAGTTTTGTATTCACATTTCAGCTTTGCCATGCCCACTGGATCCATCTTGTGGCGAGAATATGATACTAACTTTGTTCTGGATTCAAACAGTAGCATATCTCCTTTGGTCACTTTCTTTAAGATTTTGAGAGGCAGCACATTGCAACATGCACCCGTATCTAATCTGAAGACGACTTGTTCACCATTCATTGTCAGAACTTCTGTCCATCTTGATTTTTCAGCTTCTTCGATATTCATCTTATCAACATGAGCTGGCTTTTTATTTTCTCTTCTCTTTGTCTCAATGGTTCCAATAAACATTTCTTTTTCCTCTTGTTCTATCTCATTCACATTTTTCTCCAGTCTGTGTGAACTTTCTCTGCTTTCTTTGTGCATCCTTGTGTGGCACATGCGAGGAAAATGGTTTTTTCGTGAGCAGACTTTACATGTTTGCCCATACGCAGGACACTTGCGAGGCTCATGTTTATATCCACATTTATTACATTCTCTTTTTGCGTGGACATTACTTTCTTTAGGCCTCTTAGTTAGCTTTATTTTGCTTAGCTTGTTTACTGAAACTTCTGTTTCTTCTTGTAAAGCTTTCATATGGCTTTGTGTGGCTTCATTAGCTCTGCATATATCCACAGCTTTACTCAGGGATAAGTCTGGTTCTCTAAGCAATCTTGCTCTCACCTGGTCATTGGTGACTCCACACACAATACGATCTCTTATGAGTGAATCAGTTAACAGTCCAAACTCACAGTCTTTGGCCTTGTTTTTCAGGTCTGTCACATATGCATCGATAAGTTCACTCTTGCCTTGTACTCTTGTGAAAAATATGTGCCTCAGGTAGGTTATATTTTTTCTTGGCTCACAATATTGCCTAAATCTTTCTTTTAGGATGTCAAAATCATCCACATCATCATCATCAAAGTCCATGGTATTAAATACCTTAATAGCTTCATCACCTGCCACATGAAGAAACGTAGCACATTTTATTTTCTCTGATTTTTCAGCTATGCTGCTAGCAATCAGGTACAGCTCAAACTTCTGGATCCACGAACGCCAGTTTTCTGTGAGGTTTCCTTCCAGCGACAGACTGTTCGGCGGTTTTAGTTGGTCCATCTTCTTATGAGTGACACTTCTGACACCATGTAATGTATTTTAGTGTGTTTTTAAGGAGAGCAAGTGGAATAAACAGACTGGACAGCGAGGTCTTCAGTAACGTCAACAACAACCGTTTTTTACTCTCTTTCTTAATCTGCATACAACACTTAACAGCGCCCCTAGTGGCAGACCACATTACTACAATGAACACTGACCTTAACTGAGGCAAATGAGGCCTGCAGTTCTTTGAACATTGTTGTGGGGTCTTTTGTGACTTCTTGGATGAGTCATCGCTGCGCTCTTGGGGTAATTTTGGTCAACTGGCCACTCCTGGGAAGGTTCACCTCTGTTCCATGTTTTCACCATTTGTGGATAATGGCTCTCATTGTGGTTCGCTGGCGTCCCAAAGCTTTAGAAATGGCTTTATAACTTTTCCCAGACTGATAGATCTCAATTACTTTGTTTCTCATTTGTTCCTGAATTTCTTTGTATCACAACATGATGTTGAGCTTTTGAGGATCTTTTGGTCTACTTCACTTTGTCAGGCAGATCCTACTGAAGTAGGGATGGACATATTAATACTCAAGTATCGATACTTTGATACCAGCTGGTCGATACTTTGAAGTCGATACTTTTTAAAATATCGTGATACTACTATACAAAGCGTGCAATTTGTTTTCACTTCTGAGAGTTTTAGGCATTAAATTTGTGTGAAAACCAGTGAAAAACCAGCCCAAGTATAATTTTAGAGATTGTATAACGTGTCACATGATTATGGCAGCCTATCAGAAGCCAGAGCCGAAGACTCACTGCGCACTGTGCAGCCAAGCACTACTGACTCGTGCGCAGAGTGAGCTCAGCAGCCTCGGGGGCGACAGAAGTATTACTTCTGAAATGTTACAGTACACCATTCATTCAAATTCTATGGTGATGCTAAGCAGCATAAAATTTGAAAAATAAATAAAATAAACACTAAGTTTGTAAAATAACAGTGTAAAAATAAATAAAATTTTAAAAAACGTTGCATTGTGAAAAAAATTACACGTTTGTTCATTCGTCCGTCGTTCTCGACAATGACCAAGGACATCACAGGGAAGAGGACTGGATGCGGTGTGTCCGGCTGTGGCTGAGCAGTCCGATGTGGGTGCGGAAGGCTCTGCCGTAGGTCGGGCACAGGTGGTCTGTGTGGGCAGAAGATACAGGGGTGTACCGGGCTCAGCTCGGGAGGGGACCTCTGTGTCAGGGACTTTTTCCTATCAGGTGATCTTCAGGCGCTTTAAGGACTTAACTTCAGGAGCTGTTAGGTTAATTGGCTTTCTAACTTGTCCCTAGATATCTGTTTTCTACCTTAGACCCTTAGAATAGAGGGTTAGTACTAGTGAAAGCGCTTTGAGTGGTCTTTGTGACTAGAAAAGCGCTATATACGTAAGTGCAAGTTAGTTAGTTAGTAGTTAGCTTTCTGAGGCAGTTCAGGTGGAAGCGGTTTAGCTTTCTGGCATGGCGCTCGTAGACTGTTCAGGTCTCACAGGCTTACAGTAGGGAAGGCAGGACAACTTCCTTGTACACCTTCAGTTTTGGACTTCTGATTCCATTGGAGGTTCTGCCAGAGACATGCTCACCTCTACTTGGGGCATGCTATTGATGGCTTCTGCATTGATGGACGAAGGTCTGTTCAGGATGCTTCTGAAATGTTCTGCCCATCTTTCCAGACCTGTCAGCACTCAGCAGTGATGATGTTCCAGAAGACTAAGGCCCGTAGATGGTCTTAAGGGCATCATAGAAGCATTTGGAGTTGTTGCTGTCAGCGTACTGCTGTATTTCATCTGCCTTTTTGCTGAGACAGAAGTCTTGCATCTCTCTGAGCTTTGCCTGCACCTTTCCTTTGATGGAGTTGAAGGTTGCCTTCTTAGAGGCAGATCTGCTATCTTGCTGGTATGCTCTGTGGGCTTCACGCTTCTCATGAAGCAGCTTTTGGCTGGCCTCATCATTTTCATCGAACCAGTCTTGGTGTTTGTGCATGTTCTGGCCCAGATGAGTGAGTGAGGTGTTGTACACCATGTCTCTGAAAGCTGCCCAGTCTTCTTCTGCGCTGTACTCCCCAAGGTCGAGCTGACTAAGCTTGCTGTCCAGGTCTTCACTGAGGTTCTGTCGCAGAGTGCTGTTCCAGCTTGCTGACACAGTCACTTGTTTGCCTTTTTCCCCTGTGAACACCGTTTGGGCTGGATGTGCATGCTGAGCTATGAGAGAATAAGTCTGCGCCACACATCGCCTTTGTCACTCTAACGCCCTGCCCGTCTGTCCTTCTCACAATGATATAATCGATCAAATGCCAATGCTTGCTAAGTGGATGCATCCAGGAGGTCTTGGTTGCAATTTGCCAAGTGATAGACAGTATTAATGATCAGATGGTCATGAGAGGTGCACATCTTCAACAGGAGAAGACCATTGCTGTTGCACTTTCCAACTCCATTTCTCCCAAGGACTCCCTCCCATGTCTGGTAGTCTGTACCAACTCTGGCATTAAAGTCTCTAAGAACAATGAATTTGTCCTCCTTCAGTGCACCTTCAATGAGAGTCTCTAAGTCCTCGTAAAACTTGTCTTTGATCTCATCTAGGTTCGTCATGGTGGGGGCATATGCACTGATAAATGTGGTATGGCATTTTCCTTGGAGGGGGAGCCACAGAGTCATGAAGTAGTCATTGGTTCCTTTGGGGAGGTTGGTAAGCTTGCTGATCAGATTGGATCTGATCGCAAAACCGACTCCTGCTTCATGGCATTCTTCGCTGCCTCGGCCGCTCCAGAAAAAAAGTGTATTCAGCCTTGACTTCCATCAGCTGACCTTCGTCTGCAAACCTGGTCTTGCTCAGAGCTGCAATGTGGATGTTGTACCTTTTTAATTATAACCTGAATCAAAGTCTGAAATCTAGTTTATAGGGATTCAACTCTTAGACTTAATTCAGACAAATAAACTAGTTATTTAGTGAAAACTAAGCTTAGAATAACAGCAAACTATTTACACAAAACTCTTAGCTGGTCTGGATCACTTGTAAATTTTGTTTGACATTGTACTAAATTTCAAGATATTAACAGATTGGTGTACTGTGTCTGAAGGTTGGGAATATAGGTATGAAAGGAAAAAGAAATTTTTTAAAGAAAAACCTGCACCTATTTATGTGATTGCTGACCCAGTGACCTAACAATACAGTGTTTACCAGAAGTAATGTTGGAAGTTCAAGGTACTCCGATTAAATTTGTGTGAAACAGGTGCATGTAGATCAGTAACTTCAGGTAATGACATTCAGGGCTTGGCAAAGTCAGAAAAGAAGGTAACAGTTAAATTTGCAAATGGCAAACTATATCTGTCAAATCTGTGAAAGTAAAGGATCCTACTACCGGTAACATTGTTGAAGGGTGGTTCATTTTGTCAGAGGCTACCCACATGTTGAGGAAGTAAATGTAGTTTGAGACTTCCAAACCAAAATACTGATACTCACTCGACCTGGTCACAGCCAGACCATGTTTAGTGATATCAGACCTGTGTAGAAGAGCTACACAGCATTTTATATCCACACTTTCTACTGATTGGCAATCTCCAAATCAATATCATTATGCCATGTACTAAAGGCATTTGAATGGATCTGATCCAAATTATGAACAAACATTTTTTTACAAATCCATTCTCCAGATTGGTCATAAAAAAAACTTGTACTGGTCACCAAGGGGATATGTGGGAGCATTTGTTGTCCTATCTGATGAGGATAAGAGACATTTTAAACAATGGGAGGTTCCACACATCTCACTGGTCAGACCTAAACACATGGATTGGAAAAATGTTGGACATTTTGTCACCTCTGCTGTGGAGTTAGTTTGTCTTGACCTGTCCTTGCCACTGATAATACCTCTATCTGCCAAGAATGTGTTGCTAGTTCAGCAAAAGCTAGTGGCACTCAAATACTTTGCAAGCAGTTTCGTGAAATGGTCAGTCAGAGAGCAACTCATACTGGCTCCGACGTCACCCGGGGTAACAAGGTCAGGAGTTCAAGGCAGTGGAAGGAGAATTACAGAGCTGCGTGGAGGAATCTGATCAGACCTAAATGAAACAGTCATTGGCTATGTTTACATGGACACAAGTAACCAGATTAAAAGCCTGATCTGAATAAAAATGCTTCGTGTAAACACGGCAATCTGAATATTCTAACCCGATCACGGTCATTCTGATCAAAATTTCATTCCAGTTGAGAGGGGTGGGTTATGCCGATTGTTAATCGGAATGGTGTGCATGAAAACACTTATTCCGAATGTAGGGCAGACAATACATTTACTGCGCATGTCTGTACACCAGCCGCACGTCGACGTGACGTATTTCCGCCGTATTTCGTATTTCCGCCTTAGCAGCAGCTAGCGGAAAACATAGCAAGAGTAAAACAAAACTGGTCTGTATCGTCCTGCTGTCTCCCTCTGTTCGTCATATGCAGAAGTTTGTACTTGTAGCTTCATTACGGAGGCCAGCAGAAGCAAAAGTACAGTCTGAATAACACAATGCAGGTCAATTTTGACACCGGAAGTTGCTTCTTCTTCTACTATTTTCAGAATGTCGAAATGTCGATGTGCGCATGTCAAAATGATTTATTCCGTTCAAACGTGTGACACATGAAAACGCACGTCCTAATCAGATCAGCTTTTTCAGGATCCACGTAAACAGTAAAATTCTGATCTGAATCGTAATCAGATTGAAGAAATTTTGCCCATGTAACTGTCGCCATTGTCGCCCCCGACAGACTGCTATGATGATGATAATGATGATGCTGAGGAATATAGCCATCCATGGGAAGCTGACATCTGATGTTAAGGTAGAATATTCTCCTAAATTAGAAACATATGCATTACCTCTTAACTAGGTAACCACAGCACAAAAGGCTGTGCACAATGACATCCTGAAATCTCCTACATGACCAATCTCAACATGAAGAGGATGAGCAAATTTGAAGTTCAAATTCCAAATTCATTATAGTAAAAAGGTAAAACAGATGTTGGTCTAATAAAAGGGAGCAAAATATGTCACTGTAACATCAAAGTCACACTATAGACCATATAAAAGACAATATCCTCTGTCTAGAACAGGGGTGTCCAACCATGTGCCATGGAGAGCCAAGACCCTGCAGGTTTTACCTCCAACCAGTGTCTTCAACAGCAGATTTCTGTGAACTTCTTCCCACTGATTGCTGATAAGTGAAAACACCTGCTGAAGAGACTGGGTAGAAGAGAAAACCTGCAGGGTCTTGGCTCTCCATGGCACATGGTTGGACACCCCTGGTCTAGAAGCTCAAAAAGGTGTTAAACAGGAGCAGCAGATGTCATAGTGTCATGCTAAGCCTCCCCATTCCTGTGGGGAACATCCTGATGATGCAGGACCTGCAGGAATTAACAAAGCTATAATTCTTTGTGCTCATTGTGTACCAGAATCACACACATTGTTGAATGAACTAGAACCCCAAATGCAATTTCTCACAATGGTAGTCATTAGCAATGCATTTTTAGCATACCAGTACACCCAGATCATCAATTCTGGTTTGCATTCATATCTGAGAACAAAAAGTACACATTCACCAGACTACCACAGGGTTATTGTGAGTCTCCTACCATTTTTTATCAGGAAATGTCAGCAAATCTTGCACATGTTATACCTCCTAATAGGAGCCAATTGCTACTCTATGACATATTGCTGGCATCTCCTGATAAAGAAATATGCAAACAAAACATATCTCCGTAGGCTGGAGTCTATATGTGGTTAAAGAAAGGTGCTGTTTTTAATCAAGGTTCCCAAATTTATTCCTGACCAAAGGGTAAACCCACCCTCCCACAAAAATTATTTCACTATGCTGCTACTTGCACACATAGACTTTGTCATGTGTCCAACGGAGGGATGGTGATATTGGTTATTAGTTATCACAGCCTATGAGTTTGAAAATTTTGCTACAAAATAATGTCTAATTTGTGCACAAAATAATGGCCAGGGCAATGTCAAGACCAGAGAAGGGTAATTTTCCATCATCAACACACCCATTTCAGAACATTTGCATGGACCTCATTGAACTAAACAAATGTGAAGCAAAGAGATATTGTTTAGTTTTCCTTGTAAAAATCCAGATGCAATTACAGTAGATAAAAAATTACTAACAGACATTATTCCAAGGTATGGGATCCGAGAGAAAATTTATTTAGATAATGGTACTCATTTTGTAGCCAGATTATTTCACATTTAGGGAAAGTGTTGAATAGTGATTTGAAACACCATGCAGCATATCACTCACAGTCTGCAGGATTTGTGGAACAACACAACTGGACCGTTAAAGAAAGATTAAGAAAACAATGGCAGAAACAGGACAGAATTGGATTTATTGTTTGCCATTGATACTTTTTTATGCTCCAGTGGGCTCACCACCTGCAGGAGGGATCATGGGGGTCCGGTGCTGGATCAGATGGTGGTCAAAGGCTGAGACCTTGGTGGTCTGATCCCAGGCTTCATAAACTGGCTTTGGGGGCGTGGAATGTCACCTCTCTGGTGGGGAAGGAGCCTGATCTGGTGTATGCGGTTGAGAGATACCGGCTAGATATAGTCAGCCTCACCTCAACACACAGCTCCGGTTCCAGAACCAGTCTCCTGGAGAGGGGCTGGAGCTTGGCCTTCTCTGGAGTTGCCCCGGATGAGAGGCGATGAGCAGGGGTGGGTATTCTTGTATCCCCCCCCCCCACCTTGCTACCTCTATATTGGAGTTTTTCCCGTGGACGAAAGGGTTGTTTCCCTGTGTCTTCGGCTTGGGAAACGGGTCCTGACCATCATTTATGCCTATGCACCAAATGATGGTTCAGAGTACCCACCCTTTTTGGAGTCTCTGACTGGGGTGCTGGAGAGTGTTCCTCTTGGAGACTCCATTGTACTACTGGGGGACTTCAATGTGCACATGGGCAACGACAGTGAAACCTGGAAGGGGATGATTGGGAGGAACGGCCTGCCCAATCTGAACCCGAGTGGTGCTCAGTTATTGGACTTCTGTGCTAACCACAGTTTGTCCATAACAAACACCATGTTCAAGCATAAGGGTGTCCATATGTGCACCTGGCACCAGGACACCCTAGGTCGCAGGTCGATGATCGATTTTGTTATCATGTCATCAGACCTGCGACCGTATGTCTTGGACACTCGGGTAAAGAGAGGTGCAGAGCTGTCAACTGATCACCACCTGGTGGTGAGTTGGATCTGATGGCAGGGGAGGATGCCATTCAGACCTGGTAGACCCAAACGTATAGTAAGGGTATGCTGGTAACGTCTGGCTGAGGCCCCTGTCCAGGAGGTCTTCAACTCCCACCTCCAGAAGAACTTCAACCACATTCCGAGGGAGTCTGGAGACATGGAGTCTGATTGGGCCATGTTCTCCACCTCCATTGTTGAAGCAGCGGCCCAGAGCTGCAGCTGCAAGGTCGTCGGGGCATCTCGTGGTGGCAGTGCCCGAACCAAGTGGTGGACACCAGTGGTGGTGGTGGGGGGGCATTAAGCTGAAGAAGGAGTCCTATCAAGCTTGGTTGGCTTGTGGGTCTCCCGAAGCAGCTGAGGTGTACTGGCAGGCCAAGCGGAGTGCAGCTCGGGTGGTTGCTGAAGCAAAAACTCAGGTATGGGAGGAGTTCAGTGAGGCCATGGAACAAGACTTTCGGTTGGCCTCGAAGAGATTCTAGCAAACTGTCCAGCAGCTCAGGAGGGGGAAGGAGCTCCCTGTCCACTCTGCATATGGTGCGGATGGGGCGCTGCTGACTTCGACTAGGGCCGTGGCACATCAGACCAGCTCTTTACCCTCTCAAGAATCCTCGAGGGTTTGTGGGAGTTTGCCCAACCAGTTTACATGTGTTTTGTGGACATGGAGAAGGCATTTGACCGCATCCCTTGTGGTTTTCTGTGGCGGGTGCTTCGGGAGTATGGGGTATTGGGCTTGTTGTTATGAGCTATTCGATCTCTGTACAACCATTGTGAGTGTTTGGTTCATATTGCCAACACTCGATCGGACTCATTCCCAGTGAGAGTTGGACTCCGCCCTTTGTCACCGATCCTGTTCATAATTTTTATGGACAAGATTTCTAGGTGCAGCCAGGGAACAGAGGATGTCATGCTTGGTGACCACAGGATCTCATCTCTGTTGTTTGCAGATGATGTTGTCCTGCTGGCTTCATCCAGCAATGACCTACAGGTCTTACTGGGATGGTTTGTCACTGAGTGTGAAGCAGCTGGGATGAGAATCAGCACCTGCAAGTGTGAGTCCATGGTCCTCAGCCAGAAAAAGGTGGATTGCCCTCTTCGGGTTGGGGACAGGCTTCTGCCTCAAGTGGAGGAGTTTAAGTATCTCGGGGTCTTATTCACGAGTGAGGGGAGAATGGAGTGAGAAATTGACAGATGGATCGGTGCAGCACCTGCAGTGATGCGGACATTGTACCAGTCTGTTGTGGTGAAGAGGGAGCTGAGCTGTAAGGCAAAGCGGTCGATTTACCAGTCAATCTACGTTCCTACCTTCACCTATGGTCACAAGCTTTGGGTAATGACTGAAAGAATGAGATTGTGGATACAAGCGGCTGAAATGAGCTTTCTTTGTAGGATCGCTGGACTCACCCTCAGAGATGGGGTGAGGAGCTTAGTCATCTGGGAGAGGCTCAGAGTAGAACCTCTGCTCCTCCACATTGAAAGGAGCCAGTTGAGGCGGTATGGGCATCTGATTAGGATGCCTCCTGGACACCTCCCTCTAGAGGTGTTTTGGGCACGTCCCACTGGGAGGAGACCCCGGGGCTATCCCCTCTGAAGAGCTGGAACAGGTGGCTGGGGAGAGGGAAGTCTGGGCTTCTCTGCTTGAACTGCTGCCTCTGTGACCCGGACCTCTGGAGAAGTGGTAGAAGATGGATGGATGGATGGATGGACTATTTTATATGAGAATAGTACCTACAAAAGGTTTATCTCCATTTGAAGTTTGCATGAAAAGCCTTATTTAGTAGACCCTCTTAGACCATTCAACATAGAAGTGAAGAGATTTGTTTACCAGATAACATGATAAAAATGTTGACTCAAAAAGATTCTGTTCATGCTATTTCTCCCTAGAAAGTCCTCACAAAGACTGTTAAAAAGATGACCTGGTCAGAAGCCCCTTGGCAGGGGCCACATAATGTAATATTGTCAGTTCCAACAGCTGTAAAAGTACAAGGCAGAGACACATGGGTACACCTTACACACTGTAAATTATTATCAAAAAAAACCATAGACACTATAGGGAGAAAGCCATAGAGAGTAACTAAATATCAGGACTTTCACTCCCACGGACCTACTCCCAGTTTTTTTGGCTCCTGCCACCGATCTGGTTCACCTTTTAGCCCAAAAAGTGAGACGGCGAAAGAGAGGAAGACGAGCGGGCGCTCTCGTGCGGCTTCGCAGGAGAGGCACGCGCACGGCTTTGCCTGGGATATTTCTGTCCAACATCAATTCTCTCTATAACAAGGTAGATGAACTGAGACTGCTGATGCGATTTAAGGACCTCTCCACCTCGTGTGCCCTCTGCTTTACTGAGACCTGGCTCAAGGAAAAGATACTGGACAGCGCGCTCCTCCTCGAGGGATTTCAGCTGTTTCGTGCTGATCGAGACTTGGGACTCTCCGGCAAGACCATAGGCGGAGGAGTCTGCTTCTACATCAACAGCAGCTGGTGCTCAGATGTAACTATGATCTCCCAACACTGTTCTCCCACTCTGGAATATTTATTCATCAACTGCAAGCCATTTTAGTCCCCGCGTGAGTTCGCTTCATTCATCCTGGCCGCCTGTTACGTCCCGCCTGACGCGGACGTGCGCGAGGCTCAGCGCGTGCGCGCGGATCACATTCAACAAGCGGAGCGGACTTTTCCGGACTCTCTGGTTATTGTGGTTGGCGACTTTAACCAGAGCAACCTGAGCCACGAACTCCCCCGATACAAACCGTTTATTAAATGCCCCCACCAGAGGAGAGACACACTGGATCACTGTTACCACCTACAATTAAGGACGCGTATCGCGCTGTTCCCCGCGCTGCGCTCGGACAATCAGATCACGTGATGGTCCACCTGATTCCCACATACAGACAGAGACTGAAGCTCACAAAACCTGTTGTGAGCACTACGAAGAAATTGGACCAGTAGAAGTTGGGGAGGACCTGAGCACGTGCTTGGAAATAACTGGACTGGGGCATGTTTAAAGGAGCCACGCATGATCTGGATGAGTACACAGACACTGTGACCTCACATATCCACTTTTGTGAGGAGAGCATTCTTCCATCGCGCACCAGGGTGAGTTACTCCAACGACAAGCCCTGATTCACAGCTAAGCTCAGACAGATCAGGAAGGAGAAGGAAGCAGCATTGACAAGTGGAGACAGGGGACTGCTACAGGGAGGTCAAATACCGGTTAGCAGAGAGCTGAGGAGACCTAAATCTGTGTATTCTGAGAGACTCCAGCAACCAGCTCACTGCTAACGACTCTGCTCTGTGTGGAGAGGACTGAGGCAAATCACCAACTATCGGCCTCAGGCTTCTAAGGGTCAGAATGACAAAGCCCTTTGTCAAAGACTGTCCCAACACTATGCCCGTTTTGACACCTCGTCAGCTGTGTCCAACTCCCCCCCCTCCCCCCAGCGCCACTGCCTCCATGGTCCCCCACCTTCATCAAAGGCGGCCCCCTCCTCCCCCCCTGCCCTTGCCGTCAGTGAGCAGGACGTGCACAGACAGTTCTCCAGACTGAACCCGCGCAAGGCCCCCGGTCCGGACGGCGTGTCTCCCTCCACCCTGAGACACTGTGCGGAGGAGCTGACTCCTGTCTTCACAGACATTTTTAATACCTCCCTGAAGTCATGCCACGTGCCGACCTGCCTCAAAACCTCTACCATCGTCCCTGTCCCCAAGAAGCCAACGGATCACTGGACTTAACGACTACAGAACCTGTAGCCCTCACCTCTGTAGTCATGAAGTCCCTTTGAGCGCCTTGGTCCTGCCCACCTCAAAACCGGTCACCACTCCCCTCCTGGGACCCGCTTGCAGTTTGCCTACAGAACCAACAGTTTTGTGGACGAGGCAGTCAACCTGGCCCGCCACTCATCCTGCAGCACCTGGACCTCCTCGGGAACCTACTCCAGGAATCCTGTTTGTGGACTTCAGCTCTGCAGTTCAATACCATCCGCCCTCTCTGCTCCAGGACAAGCTGTCCCTGCTCAACGTGCCTGACTCCCTCTGCAGGTGGATCACCGACTTCCTGACGGACCGGAGGCAGCATGTGCGGCTGGGAAAGACTGTCTCAGACTCTGTTAGCATCAGCACCGGATCACCCCAGGCTGTGTACTTTCCCCCTGCTCTTCTCCCTGTACACCAACTCCTGCACCTCCAGCCACCAGTCTGTCAAGCTGATCAAGTTTGCGGACGACACCACCCTCATCGGGCTCATCTCCAACGGGCGACGAGTCTCGTCTACCAGGAGAGAGGTGGCCCAGCTGGCTCCTGGTGCAGCCACAACAACCTGCAGCTGAACACTCTGAAGACAGTGGAGATGATCAGGACTTCAGAAAAGGTCACAGCCCCTCTGCCCCCCCCTTACCCTCACAGACTCTCCATCATCACTGCGGATTCCTTCCGCTTCCTGGGCACCACCATCACCTGGGACCTCAAGTGGGAGCTGACCATCAGCTCCCTCATCAAAAAGGCCCAGCAGAGGATGTTCTTCCTGCGGCAGCTGAGGAAGCTCAAGCTACCCACCAAGATGTTGGTGCAGTTCTACACGGCCATCATCGAGTCCATCCTCACCACCTCCATCACCGTGTGGTACGCAGGAGCCACCGCCAGGGACAGACTAAGACTGCAGCGCGTTGTGCGCGCTGCTGAGAAGGTGATCAGCTGCGAGCTTCCATCCCTCCAGGACCTGTACATCTCCAGCACCCGGAGGCGTGCAGGTCGGATCATAGCTGACCCTTCACACCCTGGACACGCACTGTTTGCCCCCCTCCCCTCAGGTAGAAGACTTCGGTCCATTCAGACTAAACCCTCCCGCTACATGAACAGCTTCTTCCCCTCTGCCATCAGACTGCTGAACACTAAGTGACTTATTAGACTCTCGTGCACTACATACAGCAACTCAACCGGACTCATGATAATTATCACTGTTTTCTTTTGCACTACCGACTGCACTATGTGGAACTCCACAATATCTGCTGCTTGTTAATATATTTTAAATTGCATAGATTAGTATTACTCATTCATATTCTACATTTTATTGCATGCATAGTTTTTTATTTTTATCTTTAGTGCTACTCCATGTTTAATGTTGCAGCATTGCACCGAGACAAATTCCTATTTTGTGTGCTGCATGAACAATGGCAATAAATCTGATTCTGATTCTGAGAGTACTTCTGTTGTGGAAGAAGTCTGGGGCTACAAAGGGAGTCAGGTATTTTAGTTGACTTAATTGTCTCAAACCTTAGTGAAGAATTAAGAGTCCACAGCAGGTAGAGTACACTCAAAATGGCTGACGATGAAAGACCCCCTCAGAGAATACTGACGTGGATTCCAGTTTTATGAATGGCTCACATGTGTATTCCTCGTGCTTGTCCTTGTCATAGTCCTCCTGATACAGTTATTGTGCAGCTCAGTATGTCATGTTCAGGGTCGTGACCCTGAGCATGATTGTCGCCTGTGGGTTAATTATTACTTGTTAATTTCCAGATGGTGGATTGAGCTGGCTCTCCTCCAGTCCCACAGCCATGCATCCCTCTCACCAGGCATCTACCAGCAGTAGGTTCACCACATTCTCACTCACACACTCATACATGCACACACACATTCACACACATTCATTTTCACTCTTATACTCACACACATGCATCCATACACTAGTTCAATCAGTCACGCACCTGCTGCCACACGGCTGGTCTGCCTGCTGTCATTAGGGCTGTGCATAAATAGCAGGGCAGCTAGTCCAGCTGATGTGGCAACTTTGTATTGTCAACACTTGGACATCCAGTCTCGCCGTGGTTGGTTCTTCCCTGGACTTTAAGGGTGTTGTCCCCTCAGAGCCTCACGGCTCCAACGCCTTAGTAAGTCTTCCCTTGTGCCTTTCCCTCTGCTCCAGCCTGTTTGAGTGCGTGAGGCATTCTCTGAACAACCGAGCTTGTAGTGGGGTGTCTTTCCCTTACTGTGACTGTTTTTTGGACTGTATATACATATTCACCCATTGTAAATAAACACGTTACTTGCTCTGAATTTCAGGCCCGCTGCCATTTAATATGTTCGCTCTGCTTTCTTGGAGCGGCACATGACAGAAAGCTGCCACCAACAGGGCCCGTGCAAGCAGTAACGTTTTACTCATTTTTTTTTTTTTTGCTTTTTTCACTAATACTGTTTCACTTAATATTGTTTGCTGATGACACTAATCTGCTATGCAGTGGAAACAATTTGGAACAACTTCTGGATACACTCGGAAAGGAATTAGGAAAGCTGAAACTGTGGCTTGATTCAAACAAATTAACGCTCAATTTAAGCAAGACAAAATTTATAGTCTTTAACAACCATCACAACTACCCAGTACCCAAACTCAGTGTAAATGGTGTAGAGATTGAAAGGGTATCCGAACTAAATTCCTTGGAGTAATAATTGATAACAAACTGTGTTGGAAAGCCACATATTAATTATATAAAAGGTAAAGTATCCAAATCAATTGCAATATTACCAGAGTGAAAATTTGGGCTGAATCAACCCACACTATACACCTTGTATCATTCATTAATACTCCCATACATGACATATTGTAATGAAGTATGGGGAAATACATATAAAACAAACATATATCCACTCTTTATGCTTCAAAAGGAGCTATTAGAATAATCAACAAAGCAGCTTACCGGGAACCAACAAACCCACTTTTTCTTAACAAAAACTCTCAGTTGACAGATCTGATGCATTAAAACCGCAATAATAATGTTCAAAGTGAAGAATCTATCACTGCCCGCAAATATCCAAAAGTTGTTCCAAACAAGGGAGAAAACGATATCACTTCAGAGGAACATGTATATTTCAAAAGCCTACAGTGAGAACAACCACCAAGCAACACTGTATTTCAGTGCAAGGTGTCAGATTATGGAACGATTTTGACCTGAATTAAATCCATGTACAAAGCTTGGACAATTTAAAAAAAAACTAAAGGAAGAAATACTCCAAACATATTTACAAGACGACATGTAAACTCACATAAGGATTGACATTTCCAGCCTGTGTTGTGTTGTAGCTTAGTTTTTCTTTTTTTCTTTTTTTTTTTTTTCTCTGTGACACTATGTCTTAGATTTGTTTTTGAATAGTAACCACTTAACTTAGACTAACCTGCTGTGAGTGACATGTCCTGGTCGAGCCATTCCCACATTGGACCTAGTGGATGGTCCGCAGGACAACTCAGCACGGAGGAGCAGCGGGCGGCCTGGCGAATCTGGAAGCTCCTGGAAGAGGCGCATGACTCCATCGGACCCGGAGAATGTCTAGCCTGCCTCGACAGAGTAATCTGGATCCTGAGGTCTCACCGGGGCCTCTGGAATTATCCCAAGTACTCCGAGCTGCTGTCTGGGGTCGTTGCGCTCGAGGAGCTGAAGAACCTTCCGGTGCTTTCCAGACGAAGCCCAAACAGAGACGCCCTTCTCTGCTGACAGCCATCTTCTCTTCTGCTCTGTCCACCACTCCAAGATGGCGTCCACCAGGTCGGCAGCGTCAACGTCACCTGGATTCCCGGAGGATAAATCCAGCCCCGCCAACTGCTCCCACACGGAGCCCTGCTACCTCTACAGTGGATTATCTCCAGGTCCTAGCAGTTCCGTCTGCAAGATTCCCTTCCGCGTCCGCGGCGGGGTCATCTTCCCCGGCGGCAGTGGGGCGTTTCCCTTCCTCACCAGGGTCTTCCGTCCCTGAGGCGAGAGGGGCGGCTCCCAAATCATCTTCCAAGGAGCCAGACACTGCCTTTCCTGGACGGGCGGGTGGAGACGCCCAAACAGCAGCAACTGCAAATAACTCCATTAATTGGGGAAACGGGCAAGTACCTTTTCATTCGACTCACATTAATAATAAAATGTCTTGCCTGATTCCCAGTAGGGAGGCTCAGGGAAAGCAGTCCCCTGAGCTTTCCTTGCCTGCTGCTAAGAACTGTTCACCAGCCCTTTCTCCTCTTTCCTTTGTGAGCCTACCGGAGCCGAGCCGCTTGGATCAGGAGGAGCCAGAGGTCCGGGAGGGGGATCCTCTCACAGCTTTGGTGAACCAGGTCCCAGCTCCCACGCCAGAGGGGTCACCAGCGTGGATCACGGCAGCTGGGGAAATTAAGAGTGCTGAGACCATCACGCCTGTTGTGGAGGCCGCCACAGCTGAGTCAGCACCCGAGCAGAACCTCGTGAAACCAGGACCTGAGGAGACATCGCCCAGCTTGTCAAAGTCCTGGACAGCGGTTAGAGCTTGAGGCTAAGGCAAGTGCTCTCTTTTGTCTTTCTCATTTCCATAATTGAGCATTTTTGCCTAGCTTTAGATGAGAAGAGCCCAGCTGCAGCCAAACGCTGCATCTGAGCTCGCCTCGCTGGGCTCTGCCGCTGCGGCGACTCTGACCCCTCCCTTTCTCGTTCGGAGTCCATTCCCAGAGTTGTCGAGAGAGGGTCTCCCGTCGCCGGACAAGGCTGCCAACCCAGGTTCACCACTGGAGGTCACCGGGGTTCTGGATGAGGTGGTTGTCAGGGGCACCTGGCCCCAGTCCAGGGTGCCAGTGATCAACCATCTCCTCGCTCGGGTGCTCAAATGGGTCGGTTGGCCCATGGCCAAGATGGCATTGGGGTCAGCAGTAGCCCAGCTGGGTCCCACGGTGGGTGCAGCAGGGGTCCAGCTGGACTCCATCGTGGGTACAGCAATGGCTCAGTTGGGGTCCATCGAGGGTGCAGGAGGTTTCCAGTCCCATGCCGGAACCATCGAGGGTGCTGTCGAGCTCCAGTCCCATGCCGGGACCATCGAGGGTGCAGCCACATTTCAACCCTATGTTGGGACCACTGGGGGTGCCATGGGACCGTTTGGGGAGGCCAGGGTCTTCCTTTCCATTGTGGAGGCCCTGCGGGTGTTCCTCCTCCTTCTGCTGGGCACCATCGGGGTCCTTCTCCCTTTGCTGCCAGTGACCGCAGGGGTCCCTCTTTCCCTGTCTGGCCACCCACCATTCAGTCTTCCAGTGGGCAGGCCACCGCCTCATCTGCCCTTCTGGTCCTGGTGGCCTAATCGTGTGGGCAGGCCGCCAGAGGGTCTTGGTTCCCGGGTCAAATGGCCCTTTTTCTCTGGCAGGCCACCTGATACTGTTCCCCAGGCCGCCTGCTGGCCCTGGGATTTTGGTTGGCCCCCTGAACCTTTGGCAACCTGCTGGGCCTTGGACTCTGGTCGGCCTCCCGAACTGTGGGACTCTTGGGGATGGGGTGGGTTAGTTTAGTTTTGGGGTTGGGGAGTGTAGTGTTGTGTTGTTTTTGTGGTGATTTGCCCATTATGTTCTGTCCCTCCTAACCTGTTTTTCCCCCACCTCCCACCCTGGGTTGTTGTGTTTTTTTTGAGTGGGGGGGAGGGGGTAGGTTGTGTTTTTCCTGGATGGTACGGCGGGTGTCTGGTGTCCACCCCTTGAGGAGGGGGCACTGTCATGTTCAGGGTCGTGACCCTGAGCATGATTGTCGGCTGTGGGTTAATTATTACTTGTTAATTTCCAGATGGCGGATTGGGCTGGCTCTCCTCCAGTCCCACAGCCATGCATCCCTCTCACCAGGCATCCACCAGCAGTAGGTTCACCACATTCTCACTCACACACTCATACATGCACACACACATTCACACACATTCATTTTCACTCTTATACTCACACACACGCATCCATACACTAGTTCAATCAGTCACGCACCTGCTGCCACACGGCTGGTCTGCCTACTGTCATTAGGGCTGTGCATAAATAGCAGGGCAGCTAGTCCAGCTGATGTGGCAGCTTTGTATTGTCAACGCTTGGACATCCAGTCTCGCCGTGGTTGGTTCTTCCCTGGACTTTAAGCGTGTTGTCCCCTCAGAGCCTCGCAGCTCCGACGCCTTAGTAAGTCTTCCCTTGTGCCTTTCCCTCTGCTCCAGCCTGTTTGAGTGTGTGAGGCATTCTCTGAACAACCGAGCTTGTAGTGGGGTGTCTTTCCCTTACTGTGACTGTTTTTTGGACTGTATATACATATTCACCCATTGTAAATAAACACGTTACTTGCTCTGAATTTCAGGCCCGCTGCCATTTAATATGTTCGCTCTGCTTTCTTGGAGCGGCACATGACAGAAAGCTGCCACCAACAGGGCCCGAGCAAGCAGTAACGTGTTACTCATTTTTTTTTTTTTTTTGCTTTTTTCACTAACCTGCTCTGAGCGACATGTCCTGGTCGAGCCATTCCCACATTGGACCTAGTGGATGGTCCGCAGGACAACTCAGCACGGAGGAGCAGCGGGCGGCCTGGCGAATCTGGGAGCTCCTGGAAGAGGCGCATGACTCCATCGGACCCGGAGAATGTCTAGCCTGCCTCGACAGAGTAATCTGGATCCTGAGGTCTCACCGGGGCCTCTGGAATTATCCCAAGTACTCCGAGCTGCTGTCTGGGGTCGTTGCGCTCGAGGAGGCTTTCCCCGACCTGAAGAACCTTCCGGTGCTTTCGGACGAAGCCCCAAACAGAGACGCCCTTCTCTGCTGACAGCCATCTTCTCTTCTGCTCTGTCCCTTACTGTGACTGTTTTTTGGACTGTATATACATATTCACCCATTGTAATAAACACGTTACTTTCTCTGCATTTCGGGCCCGCTGCCATTTAATATGTTCGCTGCGCTTTCTCGCAGCGGCACATGACACAGTACTATTTTAAAGGTAACTTGCAGATCAATAAACATCACATTAAGAATAAAGGGATACCACCCACCATAATATGCACTGAAGATAAAGCTTGAGTAGTCCAGTTTGACTATTGTGATGTATGAAAAGAGTCCATAAGTACATGTGCACTCCCTCATGTAACCTGGCTGTGCCCTGAAAAGACCCCTAGAGAGCTTAGGACATAGTCATACTATTCATCCTAATCCTAATTGTGACACTCTTACTATAGTTATTTTTAAGCAATAACACTATATTCAAACACACACGAAGATATGTAGAACATTTGGAACATGACTGGTTACCTGATCAACATCACCACAGCCATGTATTCACAGTTATCTATTGGTGGAGATATGCAGAGTTCCTTGCTAGTAGGACAAATAAAACAAATTTCTTCTGATCAGGACTTCAGAACATTTCAAAGTTCCCCCAAGCCATCCTCTGCAGTCATAGTCCCAGTGTTAATGGCGCCAGGGCAGAACAGCACCTTTGAACTAAATGGAGGATGGTGGCTCTGTTGGCATAGGGACTACTCCCACCTGCCCTCTAACTGGAAGGTGTCTGCGCCCCCGTACGACTGACTGACCACACAATCATGATGTATCTGGATCAAGTCAGACAGTCAGGGTGTTGAAAGAAGGACCTGAAATACAAACCACAGGATGCAGTCTGAGCAACGGATATACCAGTTGAATTTAAACATTGGTGCATTGGCTAAAAGGTCACACTCGCACTATTTCCTTGGACAGGGGTTGGAAAGAATATTCTTAGGACTGAGTTTGGCCAAGATACTGGGTATGAACCCGATGTCTTCACTGCCTGCCTACAGTCCTTCTTCGGACGGTGGGCAGGAATGATAAAAAAACATAATATTATCCCTTGTGATTAGAATTGCCATCTTTATGTGTGTAGGATGTTGCTGCATTCCTTGTTGTCGAGGGCCTTATTGAAAAAACAGTACATGCTGCTGGTGCACGCCAGTATCCCATATTAGCTCAGCAGCAGGAGCGGCAATAAGGGTTTAAGAGTGATGAGGACAGTCAGGTTTAATATTATGTTTACCAGTGTCTCTGCAAGAGGAAAAATGTTGGTATTGACAATATGCCTATAATGACTAAAGCAGAATGACTGCGTTTGTGGAAAACTGAAATAAGATCTAAATGCATGATGTAACAGCTGAAAACTGTGTGAATACATTTATTGGAAGTTTTGAAAGTTTTATTTTTGATATTGAAATTGTATACTGAATGTTTGCAAATGATGACTCATTTTTATGGTTGCCAAAGGTAGTTAGAAACGAGGTGAGAATATTTCCTGTATAAATGTTCCAAAGAAAAACGACTGAAAAGAAATTGCATTACAGTGATTACATGCTGAAAGTATATACTGCTTATAGGGTTTTCACATCATTTCACATGAAATAACATCAGGTGTCTGATGCCTGTTTTATTATAGTTATTGACTCCATGAAAATGTAGTCAAGAGAGGAAATTGTTATAATAAATAAATAGTGAATAGTTAGATTACACTAAGGTGCTCTCTCTCGCTCTCTACCTCTCTGTCGCTCTCATACTCTCTCTCTCACTCATTCACACACACACACACCACACACACACACACGTTAATATACATATACACCATCCACACCCACAAGCTGCACACCCACCCAGAACACACAAGCTCCACGGCGTAGTCTCTGTTCCTGTTTCCATATATGGGCACATGGGGTTGTGTAGGACTACAGAGGAAACATCTGGAGAAACAAGAACCAACAGGATGAAGTCATAAGAGCTGAGATGACATCTGGAGCCATTTGGACACCAAGATGACCGGTTCATACCAGTTTGGACAATGGCCAGCATATTGTTGGAAAGTTACTGGAAAATGCCCAGTAATTTGAAGCCTATTGTAGCTGTGGACTTCTTTGTTCTGGATCTTTTCACCAGAGGGGGCGGTGAGACACCCACGGTCGTGTTTTTCTGACTCCCTGTGTGTTCAATAAAAAGATAAACTGAGAAATTGTATTTCTTCTATGATTATTGATTGGTTACTGAAATGATTCTGCTAACTGTACAAAATTATTTTTTACATTACACAACTGGACATGAAATACTAATTAAGTAAAGTGATAAGCCCAACGCTCCTGCTGGTGCACTGAAAAAAATTACTGGTATAATTAGCCGCTATAAAAATATACTGAATCAGGACAGTGACGTTTTTATAGTCACCTGAAAGAGGAGCATCTGCTGAATCTAACGATACAAACATTCTGTGGACTTCAGTTCCCAGCCGATATTTAAATCCATGCATAAAGAAGATGATGCAGCTTCAATCATCTCTGACCACTCGGTGTGCGTTTTTTTTTTTTTTTCCACTTCACAACTGAGATGTAGTGATGCACCCAATGCGATGACAATCGAACATTTCATAGGCTGGTTTACCTGTACAAAAAAATGATGACTTTGATTAGATACAGATGTGCAGCGGCTTTGTTAAAAAAGTTGGCAACAACTCCACGCGCCTGCACCTCTGTTACAGCTGCAGCATCTCCACGTGCATACAAGTAGTCTTTATTCGTGTATACATCACAACTTACCTTGTGAAAATGCCGTGAACACACAACCATGTGTGCAGGAATATTGTCTCTTTGTTAGCTTGGAGACACAATTCCTCCACTTTTTTTCCAAGTTGGGAAGTTAAAAAAGCATATGTGGAGAAAGGAGGCAGGCGAGGCAATGAACTGGGACGACACAGAAACTTTATTCCATCTCCAACATACAGTACAATAAAAGAGCTCCCAGGCCTCTCTGCATTCCTTTTTTATATCTGTAATACCATGCATTGAGACCTGGAACTTCCAACCATCATACATTGTGTTTTAGAACAAAGCCTGTGTGGCACATTAACATGACATACGCCGGGCGCTGCTCTCACACCCTGCTTCTTCCAGCGGCTCCGGCATTTACTCCTCTCCCCGGGGACACATAGTCCTTACTGTCCTGTCTGAACCCCCCGGTTACACCTCCTCGTTTGATCCATTGTTCCCCCCTTCCCCAGTTGCCTTCTTCTCTGGGTGGAGGAGTCCCACACGATGACCCCACACAGCCCCCCCTCCGAACACCCAGAAAGGGCACTAACCCCCCTGGCCTTTGGGCTTCAGCCGGCACCCATAGTGGCTGCAGTGGGGGAGTCGCTGATCCAGTCAAACCGCCCTGCTGGTGGGGTGTACAGGAGGGCACGTCAGTCTGTGGAGGGGAAAAAGGGAGGGGGAGAAAACGCATCAGCTTCGTGAGCGTAGGTCCCTGCCGAGAAATCGCCAACATCGGAGCCAACCAACGGTGGGCGTCCGTTGCCTGGGAGCTAGGGCCAACACCACCTGCTCGTCTGCCAACACAACCACAGGCTACAGCCTGGTCATGCAGATGGTTTCCCCTACGTCCCCCAAGTCTAACACAAAATGCTCACCCAGGTTCCCGCCCCTGAACGGTCCATCGTATGGTGTGGGCAAAAGTGGGATCTGGTGCGCATCGTACCTGACACAAACAGAAACTGGTGTTCTGCAAGCTTTTTGGGACAAAGGGTCTGGGGAAAACAATCGTGGACCAGGCCAGTACTTTACATGCCTCCGTACTGTGCAAAAAATTGCACGGGTGGATCAGCCTCGGGTGCGGGGTTTTCCAGGATAAACTCTCCGGGGACTCTGTGCCGGCTGAGAGAAAAAAGCGTTTTCGCCAGGGAGGCTGCCAAACCTTCTTTGGTGTGGGAGTGCTAACCCTAAACAAGAACCCCAGGCAGGCAATCGACCCAATTGCATCTGTGAGGCGAAGCTCTGAATGCTGCTTTTAGCGACTATGAAAAATGCTCGCATAACCCGTTAGGGGTGGGGATGTATGCAGTTGTGCGGTGAATTTTAGACCCCCCCCCCCCACCCCCATCCAGGCTCTGGGCCCTGCGACCAGAGTTCCGAAAACGAATTGTGAGCCCCTGTCGGAAGTGATGTCCGACGGGGATCCAAACCGTGCCACACAAGACAACAAAAAAGCACGAGCCACTTCTGCGGAGTGATAGAAGCCAACAGGACCACTTCAGGTCAGCGCGTGGTCGGTTCCACTATTGTTAAAAGGTGCGAAAAACCTTGCTATGGCGGGAGAGGTCCCACCAAATCCACGTGATGTGGTCGAACCTCTGGCCCGGATTGGAACGGCTCGAGGGGGGCTCTGGTGTGTTTTGTGCACTTTGGGCCCGCTGGCACGTGACCAAAGCTGCAGCCCATTCTTTCACGTCCTTACGTAAGCACGGCCAAACGAATTTCTTCCCACTAGCTTCACCGAAGTGCACACTCCTGGATGCGAAAGGGAGTGGACCGATTCAAAAACGTGATGGGCGCCAAGAGCTCGGAACCACTGGGCGCGGGCGGCCAGTGGAGACGTCAGCGCAAGGGAGGGCAACCCTTCTTGCACCACCCTGCTCTCCAGCCTTAACCCAGTAGGCGCAGACTGGAGCGCACAAATGTCCACGTTCCCGGCCAGCTCCACAGCCATGACGTGGAAATCTATTTCATGTAGACCGGGAAGGACTATATGCCCCTGACAGACAATCGGCCATGACGTTGAGCTTACTGGCGACGTGTTGAATGCCGGTAGTAAACTCCGAAATCCGCGGCCAAATGCCGTTGCTTGCCGGGCCGACCATGGTTCTGAGACCTTGGCCATCGCATACGTCTGCGGCTTATGGCCCGTGAATGTGGTGAACTCGCACCCCTCTAACCAAAACTGGAAATGGCGCGTTGCCAGGTGGTTGCCAGGTCAGCAATTCTCTATCAAACGTGCTGTATTTGGTTCATTGTCGCGCAAAGCTCAGCTGAAAAATGTGAGCAGCTGCCATGAACCTGAGACGTACTGCTCCACCACTGCCCCTATGGCAACATCAGACGTGTCCATAGTGAGCGCTATCCATGCAGACGGATCCGGGTGGGCTAATAACGCGGCATCCACAAGCGCTGTTTTCGCATTGGTAAAAGCCTGGATTCATTCGGGAGTCCAGTGGATGGCTTCCGTGGGCTTCTTTTTTTAAAGCGGGGCATACAACGGCTGCATCAGCTGGGCTGCCCGGGGAAGGGAACGGTTATAAAAATTGACCATTCCCAAAATCTCCTATAGTGCTCTCACAGTCTGCGGACGTGGAAAGTCCGACACAGTGCGCATCTTATCCAGTAACAGAATTGCGCCCTCCGGCGAAATGCAGTGGCCCTAAAAATCAATCTCTGGCACACAGAACTGGCACTTCTCCGGGTTAACTATCAGCCCATGCGCCTCCAACTCCAACCTCTGGAAAACCGTCTTGAGATGGGTGATGTGCTCCTCCTCGGACACACTAGCTCCCAGAATGTTGTCTAAGTAGACAAAAACGAAGGACAAGTCGCGAAGCACTGCGTCCATCATCCTCTGGAAAGCCTGCGCCGCTCCTTTTAATCCAAATGTATGTGTAAAAACTTGAAAAGGCCAAAAGGAATTATTACTGCTGTTTTTGGAACGTCTTCCGCGCGCACTGGGACCTGATGGTATCCGCGGACCAGATCCACTTTCGAAAAAACACGCGCCCCGGCCCGGTGCACGGAAAAATCCTAGATGTGCGGAATGAGATAATGATCGAGTTCTGTCGCGTTATTCAAGTGTCAGAAATCGTTGCAACGGTCACCACGACCCGTCAGCTTTTAGGCACCATGTGTAGTGGTGAGGCCCCACGGGCTGTTGGAGCGCCTGACGATGCCCAACTGCTCTAAGTGGCAAACCTCCTCTCACCTGCTGGCCAGTTTAGTTGTGTCCAAACGCCAAGGACATGCAAACACCGGCGGACCTTTTGTTGTTGTAAAGTGCTCGACCCCATGTTTCGTTACCGTAGCCGAAAAAGTCGGGGCCGTGAGTGCTGGGAACTGTGCGAGAAAATGTTGGTACTTACCCCCTGGAGCTATAATGTTAGCCAGTGTTGTTGACCCAGCTCCCCAAGCTGTGCAGGGCAGTGAGGTAAAAGAGACAGCGTTCACTAATCTCCTATTAGCAACATCGACAAACAACTCATAAGCACATAAAAAATCTGCGCCTAAAATAAGGCTGGAATATGCAGCTATCACAAAGTCCCACTGAAAGTTGTGTCCATGTAAGCATATCATCAGTGTCTGCTCACCAAATGTCCTGATGGTGGATCCGTTGGCGGCCGTGAGCTCGGGACCGCTGCCTCCTGCCACCCTGTCTGCGTTGACCGGCAGGATGAGGCTCTTCTGGGAGCCGGAGTCCACCAAAAACCATCTCCCCTAACGTGTGTCCATGACATAAAGCAGCTTGTTCCTGTCACTATTGGTCGCAGCTGCCACTGAATTCTGAACGTGCTGTCTTCCCGGCTTCTTGAATTGGCATGGCGACAGGCAGAGTTGGGCATTCGATCCAAAATGGCGATGATAAAAACAGATTGCCCCGTTCCTTCATCTTCTGGTGTCCGTCCCGGCTACCACGAACGGCTCCTCGACCTCGCTGGAGTTCCTCATGGATGCTGGTGCCACTGTGTGCACGCTGAGAGTTCTGGTTGCCAAAATGATGCGGTCCGCTTCCCGCCTTCCAGGGCACGGTAGTCCTTAGCAACCAGCTGTGGCGAGTTGGCTAGGATCACCCTTGCTGTAGCCGGTAGGTTCCTGAGGAACAAGTAGGCGAACAGGAAAGATTCATCGTCCTTCCCCCCTCAGCGCCAACATGCTCTCCATGAGCTCCACTGCTGATTTGTCCCCAAACTCCAAACACGTTAGGAGTCTCTCTGCCCTCTCACTGTCAGAAAGGGTATAGCACTGGAGAAGCATCCTCTTGAGCGTTTCATATTTTCCTTGGGCCGGCAGCTCCTGGAGCAGGCTTGTCACCTGTTGCGTGGCGCGTGCATCCAGCGCAGCGACCACGTAGTAATATTTAGTTGTCCGTTGTTATTCCGTGGAGTGCGAACTGGGCTTCTATGTGCAAGAACCATGCGGTCGAGTTATGAAGCCAGAAGTATGGGAGCTGGACTGAGACCACGCACGCGGCACTGGTGCTGTCCCTCCAGGAAGTCTCTGGGGCAGTGCTTGGCTCACTTTCCATGGCATGTCTTAGGGTCACCAATGTGGAGAAAGGAGGTAGGCAAGGCAATTAGCTGGATGACACAGAAACTTTATTCCATCTCCAACATACAGTACAGTAAAAGAGCTCCCGGGTCTCTGTGCATTCCTCTTTTATATCTTTAATATCATGCATTGATACCCGGAACTTCCGACTATCATACATTGTGTTTAGAATAAAGCCTGTGTGGCACATTAACATGACATAACGCTGGTGCCGCTCTCACACCCTGCTTCTTCCAGTGGCTCCAGCATTTACGCTTCTCCCCGGGGGGTGCATAGTCCTTACTGTCCCATCTGAACCCCCCAGTTACACCACCTCTTTTGGTCCATTGTTCCCCCCTTCCCCAGTTGCCTTCTTCTCTGGTTGGAGAAGTCCCACACCATGCCCCCACACATATGCCGTTACCAATGTTTTTCCATGCCAATGGTGAGAGCAGTTGTTGCATTTGATAACACAGCAAAACTTCCCCATTCTAACGCGACGTGGTGTTTGGATGAATAATAATAAGGCACTGAAGCAACCCTCTCAAAAACTTCAGCTTAACAGCTGTCATTGCTCGCTGCTAAAGGACAGGCAGAACACTTTTCCAACAATTCCTTGCATTTTTTCCATCAGGTGACATCAAGCGCTGATTCCTTATAACTTGAATATAATGGTCCTAATTTATCTAATAGAACAATGGTCTTACACCAATTCAATGCAAAGTTCGGTATTTATCAATCTGCATGATCAAGCGCACTCAAATCTCATGACAGATCTGATGCACCGCAGAATTATTTGATCATATCACGTTATATTGAGCAGTGCATCCTTATATTGAGGTTATATTGAGCAATATATCATCAGGTTATATTGAGTAGTGATCAGTTTGCCTTGGGTTAGATTTAGATGAGTGTTTTAACGATTTACTCTAAAGATTAAAGAGGCAGCTTTTAGTAGTTCCATTGTGGGGGGCACAGCTTTAGGGTTTCCCCACACCCAGAGAAACAAAGGGTGGAGAGGAGAATTATGACTGAAGGAGGGTGTCTCCGGGAGGTATCAAACGAGACAGTAATACGTCTCCCGGGGAGAGGAAGAGTAACTGGGAAACGTGGAGAGAATAAGGTGTTAAAGTGGCGTCTGTGTATGTTATGTTAATGATGTGCATTGTCTGACAATCTGAATGCTTATGTCCATGCAACAGAGTATAAAAGAGGAATGTACAGGGATCTTGATAGCGCAATAGCTCAGCCAAGCTATGAAGCGTGTTTGCTGTATGTTGTTGGAGAAAAATAAAGCCTTGTGCCATCCAGCTCGTTGCCTTCGCCCATTCCTTTTTCTCCACACCATACGCATTTGTATCACTGCAGCCAACACAGCGGATTTAAGCAGAAAATCTAAAATCTAATTGATCGGATGCAGAAACTTGAATTACACTTTTAGCTTCTGAAATTTTTAATATTTTTCATACAGTTGTGATTGGGTTCAGAGCTTTTAAAGAATGTTGTTTTAATCTTTTTAGTGTGTGTGTGTGTGTGTGTGTGTGTGCGCGCGCACCGGCGTGCAGAGAGTCACCATACCCAGTGTTAGGACTGTGGTAAATTAATTCTACAAAGATAAATTGTGGTAAATTTGTCTATTCTAAGAAGATACTAATTAATAACCGGTATTCATCTGTTTTTTCTGGTTAACTCCACTAGTAAACTAACACATCAGGCTCGGCGGCACAGCGCTCACAGCACAGCTGCAGTGACTGTAGCAGTCACCATTGTTATGTCGGCAAAACTGGGGAAGGACCGACAGAGAGTGGCGTTTGCTGGGACCACGAACTTTATTACATACTGTGCAGAATCAGGCCATACAGGTTATTGTTGGGAGGCTGAGCGCCACCAAGAGCACGAAAGAGACGCTGTAAAATGGCCGTCCCTTACCTTATGCTCAGCGTGATGAAGTCACCGAGCAGCCACGTCATCACGCCAACGCTGACCAGACTTGTGGTTTTCTTACACCACAACCATATCGGGTTAAATAAATACATAAATAAATTTACTTGTATGAATGCTGTCTGACAGAACAAATCATGAAAGCATTTTCACTCCCGCTCTGAATAATATCACACAGGAGAACTGTGCAGAACAGCTGTGGGAAGGGGGTAGGGGGAGATATTATTTCCTCTATTCTAAAATGTAAGTATAGATTCTTATGTTTGACATGTATACTTTTAAAATGACCATGCAACTAACTCTTAAAACACTTTATTCACTTATTTCACCAATGCCTGTAACCGAACCAATGAGTTCATTTACATCGTATATCATGGCTGTACAAATTTAAATTATTTCCAGCAGCCTGAGTTCACCCCATTGTTGCGCATCATGAATTTCGTTACCACCAGCCTGATAAATTTGCAACTTTTCCCCCATAATCTGAGTTTTTGCTTTCATTTTTTTTTTTTAACCTTTTCCTCATAGGTCTTTTATTTATTTTCCTCATACATTTGGGATTGCTTTCTCACAAATTTGGAAATGATTTCTTTTAAATTTGTGTGTGTTGGGAGGAATCCACACTTAAAAGATGGGCTCAGCATTTTGTGCTATACACATCTGCTTTTTAAGACATTTTCTACAGAGGATCCCCTCTGTGGATCGCCACCTTATCGTGGTTGAGAGGTTTGCTTGCCTAATGATCCCTGGGCAGTTTGCCCCGGTAGAGTCTCCCATGACAAACTGGACCTGGGTGAAGGGCCACACCAAGAGTGGTCCAGTAAATCCCTAAGAAAAAAGTTACATCAAGGACACAGTGTACCCAAAGGAGCCACGCAGGCTCAGCACTTGCAGGAGAGTTCATGGTGCTATGTGAACTGGGTGGCAGTCTGGGCTACTCTGCTTGGACTGTTGCCCCTGCAGCCCGGTCCCCTGGATAAGCGGTAGAGGATGGATGGATGGCTCTACAGAGGATTTAGTTGCTACTGTTAAAAATTGATGCATGAGACAGAGGATTCCGCTAGGTGGCACCAGAGAGTCTCTTAAAAAAGGGGCTCCAGGGCACATTTCCATTGCAGGCAATTTCTCATTGCCTCAAGCTGATGGCTACACCATGCTATCATAATTTTCTTACCAGAGACCAGAACTTACTCTCATAAAATTTGCAAACCGAAGCACACTGAATAGCGGGCTTAAAAAATTGTTACAGGTTAAAACATATTTATCACCAAGTAAGAAATTAGAATGTCTTGTGTATACAGTGAACTTGCAAAATAGCTTCCCTTCATATACACACACCTGAAAAAATTACACGTCTGAAACAGTTTTTATTAAATAATACTAGAAAGAGAGATTATGAACTCATAAATGCAAATATTGCACGCAATACAATTTGAGCAGAGGAGATAAGACTGCTCAAAGATAAAGAACATTGAACAGCGAACACTCATTGCACAATGGGTTTAATTATAGTGAAGGGCAGTAGGTGATTTGACAGGGGAGTGCTGTCCCCCTTGTTAGCAGAATGACCCAAAAGCATCCCCTTGTTAACTTGCCTTCCACCCATTCCCATTCATAACAGGGGACATTGTCCACTGCTCCCCTAACCTGGAAAAACGAGAGAATTGCCCCACCCCCCCTCCACCACCACCATTATCATCATAAACCATTCTATATCGTGTTACATAACTGAATGAAATTACTTTGAGCCACCAATTCTATGCAGGAATGCCAAAAAAAAGCATTTTTTCCCTCAAAAATGTGTCTTTTTTTTCTCACAAATTTGCAGCTTTCTTCATGTAAGTTTTCAACTTCTTTTTTCATAATTGTACAACTTTTTCTCAAAACTTTGCAACTTTTTTCACTTGCATTTGTGACTTTTCCCTCAAAAATGGATTTTTTTCATATAAATTTGCAACTTTTTCCTGTAAATTTTTAACTTGCTCATAAATTTGTAACTTTTTTTCTTGTAGATTTGCAACTTTTTAGTAGATTTATGACTCTTTTCTCATAAATTTGCAACTTTTTAGTAGATTTACAGCTTTTCTCATAAATTTGCAATTTTTTTTCTCAATTTTTTTTTCTGTAAATTTTCAGCTTTTTTCCTTGTCAGTATGCAATGATTAAATCTTGGTTAAACTTTTATTCTGTGTAATTAAATTGTAATCTGCAACTTTTTATTTTTTTTTTAAAAATTGGGATCTTTCATCATATCTTTGCACCTTTACTCTTGCAAATTTGTCCCATTTTAAAAGGAACAGATGTTAGTATGTCATTGACGTTTATATGGAGTAATAACCAGGGAAATATGACGTGTAACAATCTGTTAAAGTTTCTTGGCCTTGTTAACTTGTCTTTAATGACTTTAATGTTATTTAAAATATAGTCATTACTTGCCCAGTAGTTATCCAGCTAAACTAGCCTAAATTCTACCAAAGATAATCAGTTTCACTTCATATAAAATATACCTAAAGCTGGCCTTTCATGTTGTTTCACAGGCTTTAGTTTTTCATTATTTATAAACCATTAAAGCTAACATGGGAGTTTTAAAGACAGTGTCAGTACTGAAGGGGTTAATAGGTGGTGGCGATGCAGAGTGTGAATATGTCATCAAACTGTGAAGTCCAGTGCCAAAAATAAGAATGATCTCATGATTTAACCTTTCCTGATACATGCAGAAGTCCACAAAAACCAAGTTAGAGGAACTGGGAAGACTTGAATAAAGGGAAGTGTATGATATATTTCAAAACAGTTTATCTTACAAGTGATTCCATCAATAAGTTCCCCAGATAAAAGTAGAACTGTGTGAGACTGAAAGCAGATCATAAAAACAGAAGCAGTTGTGTGAAAATACTTCATTCATGACCTCATTGTCTGACACCACCTGCTAAAATCATGATCTTCAGCACTCATGTCTGACACTTTGAACCCACCCACACCAAAAGGGCAGATCAACACTGCTGAAGCCTTCTGAGTGATATCTTAAGAGAGTGTCGTTGAACAGAAAACACCCAATATGGATTTTTACCAGCATGTATGAGTGTTTAGACATTAGGTGACCTCTGGTGGTCATGTAAATAATGACATGAAGTGAAATGGCAGAAGGTTACAGTTGTAGTAAAGTAGACCCTAATCTTAACAAAATATTTTTATTGCCTAACCCTAAGCACTGTCCTAAACTTAACCACCAAAAAATACATTATTAGCATTTAAAGAAAGTGTATTGTGGAAAAAAGAATTGCATTTGCAAAAAAGGAAGTGAAAGTAAGCATAAAACGCAATGACAGAAGGTCAAGTTGTGACACCAACTCAGGCATTATTTATTATTTATTTTTTCCATCCGACACCTGCCTCCCACCACCAGCTTCAGATTTATGTGGTTTTGTCATGAGGGAACGCAGTAGAACTTAATGGTATCACTTGTCTTTGTCACTGTACATATGGCTGGGAAATTCCAGGAAGTCCTTCAACTAATTCCATATTAGCTGGAGTACTTGTTGGCATTTAAATGTGGAGGTCAATAGGACTGACTCACTGCAGGAACTACGCACATCCAAACGATTACATCTCTGTTGAATACTGCTGAGTTTTTCTAATTGTTTCATTATTTTTTTTTCTTCTCTACAGCTGGAGCATTTTGCATATTGATTTCTCTTTATTCATATTTTCATTGGTGCAAGTACTTTTGCTCTATTGAAATTATTAATTTCTTAGGCATTCCCTGAATAATTTTACAGTTACTGTGGCATTTTTTTGTTTAATTTAGGTGTACTAATAATTTGGGGAAGGCTTCAACAGGGAACACTTATATAGTATTTTCATATTTTTAAGACTTCATATAAAGTTGGGACTCTTTTCAAATAGAACATCAATGTGTGTGCATAGGGGAGCAAAATTCAATATTCACCCCAAAACATCACTTAAATACACTAATAGTTAAATCATTGTCACTTTAAAATAAATATTGACAGCCAAAAAAGGAAAGGAGATTTAAACCCTCCTCAAAGAAAATTCCTTGTAAGCTCATCTGGTTAACCTGTAGTGTAACCACTCACAGTAAAACCAGACAACACAAAACTGGCTCAGCCATGTGTAAAACTGGCCAAGAACTAATGAGTGATTCAGTGTGTAAAAATCTCACAGAGGGTTACTTTGAATTTTTGTCATTTCACTTCAAAAACTGAAGTTGAAATAAGACAAAATCTCCTAAAACAAGGCTACACATTGTTTTCTTCTTGATTAGATACTCATTGTTCTTGATGTTTTTACACTACTCACAAAAAGTTAGGGATACATGCCGTGGACAAAATTGTTGGTACCCACAACCCTCTGTTAATGAAAGAAAAACCCACATTGGGTCACAGAAATAACTTGAATCTGACAAAAAAGTGGTAATAAATAAAAATTCTATGAAAATTAACCAATGAAAATCAGACAATGCTTTTGAATTGTGGTTCAACAGAAATTACTTTAAAAAACAAACTCATGAAACAGGCCTAGAACTAGGCCTAGCAATGACCTACAGTTCTTGCTGGGACGGTTTTGCCGCTGAGTGAGAAGCAGCTGGGATGAGAATCAGCACCTCCAAGTCCGAGACCATGGTCCCAGCTGGAAAAAGGTGGATTGTCCTCTCCGGGTTGGGGACAGGCTCCTGCCCCAAGTGGAGGAGTTTAAGTATCTTGGGATCTTATTCACGAGTGAGGGGAGAATGGAGCGAGAGATTGACAGACGGGATTGGAGCAGCATCTGCAGGATGCGACGTATACCGGTCTGTTGTGGTGAAGAGGGAGCTGAGTTCTAAGACCAAAGCTGTCAATTACCAGTCAATCTACATTCCTACTCTCACCTATGGTCACGAGCTTTGGGTAATGACCGAAAGAACGAGACCGCGGATACAAGCCGGGCTGGAAATGAGGCTTCTCCGTAGATTGCTGGACTCACCCTCAGAGATAGGGTGAGGAGCTCAGTCCATCCGGGAGAGGCTCAGAGTAGAACCGCTGCTCCTCCACATTGAAAGGATACAGTTGAGGTGGTATGGGCATCTGATTAGGATGCATCCTGGACGCCACCCACTTGAGGTGTTTTGGGCACGTCCCACTGGGAGGAGACCCCGGGGCAGACCCAGGACTCGCTGGAGAGACTTATGTCTCCCAGCTGGTCTGGGAACGCCATGGTATCCTCTCTGAAGAGCAGGAGCAGGTGGCTGGGGAGAGGGAAGTCTGGGCTTCTCAGCTTTGAACTGCAGCCTCCGCAACCCGGGACCTCCGGAAAAGCGGTAGAAAATGATGGATGGTTTGGGTTGGATGAAATAGGCCTGGACAAAAATGATGGTAACCCTAGAAAAGATGCCAAGAAAACAATGTGACCATAGGGACAATGTTCAACCAAGATGTGTCCTCTAATTAATTCAATTCAATTCAACTTTATTTATATAGCGCCATTTCACAACAACAGTCATCTCATAGCACTATCAACTGTAGGGGGGACCCCCACAGTTGCAGAAAGACCCAGCAATCAGGCGATCCCTCTGTGAGCAAGCACTTTGGCGACGGTGGAGAGGAAAAACTCCCTTTTAACAGGAAGAAACCTCCAGCAGAACCCAGGCTCAGGGAGGGGCAGTCATCTGCTGCGACTGGCTGGGGGGTGAGGGGATAGAGAAGAAGAAAAGAAACAGACATGTAGAGAGCAAACAGCACGAATGGGACTCAATCTATGGGAGAGAACAAAACAAATGTAATGACCAGCAAAAAAAAAAAAAAGTATTTCATAGAGAGTGAGAAAAGGAGTGAGCCCAGTGTATTACTGGAGGTCCCCCGGCTGACAAAACCTATTAGCAGCATAACTAAGGGGAGGGTTCAGAAACACATGATCCCTCCCTAATTGTAGCGCTATATCAAAAAGGTAGGTTTTAGCCCTATTCTTAAAAACAGAGATCGAGTCTGACTCCCGAATCCAGATTGGCAGGCTGATTCCACAGGAGAGGAGCTTGATAACTGAAGCTCTGCCTCCCATTGTACTTTTGGAGATTCTAGGTATACAAGTAAACCTGCATTTTGGGGAGGCGTAGTGCTCTGTTAGGATGATACGGTAGTATCAGATCTTTTAAATAAAAAGGAGCCTGATTGTTTAGAGCTTTGTAAGTAGCAAGAAGGATTTTAAACTTAATTCTAAACTCTATGGGAAGCCAATGAAGGGAGGCCAGAACCGGAGAGATATGATCTCTCTTTCTAGTACCTGTTAAAACTCTTGCTGCAGCATTTTGGATCAGCTGAAGACTTTTTAAAGATGTTTTAGGACAGCCTGATAATAAAGAATTACAATAATCTAATCTCGAGCTAACAAAAGCGTGGATCAGCCTTCTCAGCAACACTCTGAGACAAGATGCTCCTAATCTTGGCAATATTACGCAAATGATAGAAGGCAGTCTTAGAAACAAATTTAATATGTGAATTGAAGGACAAATCCTGATCAAAAATAACTCCAAGGTTCCTCACAGAGCTATTAAGAGAAAGAGTAGCTGCATCCAAACTGAAAGTATTGATTTGGAAAGGAATTTCTAAGGTTTTTTGGACCAACAAGATGACCTTCAGTCTTATCTGAATTTAATAGCAGAAAATTACAAGTCATCCATGCTTTGATTTCCTTAAGACAAGCTTCTAACTTGGCTAATTGATTAGTATCATCTGGCTTCATTGACAGGTATAAATTGTGTGTCATCTGCATAAACAATGAAAATGTATACAGTGCTTTCTAATAATGTTGCCTAACGGAAGCATATATAAACTAAAAAGAGTAGGGCCTAGCACAGATCCCTGTGGAACTCCATGACTAAGCTTTGAGCTGAGAGAAAACTCATCATTTACATGAACAAACTGGAACCTATCAGATAAATAAGATCTAAACCACTGCAACGAAGTTCCATTAAGTCCAACATAGTGTTCTAATCTATCAAGTAGAATATTATGATCAATAGTATCAAAAGCTGCACTAAGATCTAAAGGACAAGTACAGAAACTAGTCCATTATCAGATGCAATGAGGAGGTCGTTAGGACCTTCGCTAAGCTGTTTCAGTACTATGATGGATTCTAAACCCAGATTGAAACTCCTCAAGTAAACCATTTCCCTGCAGGTGGTCAAATAATTGCGTAGCAAACAACTCTTTCTAAGATTTTTGAAATGAAAGGGAGATTAGAGATTGGTCTATAGTTAGCTAAAGCGCCTGGATCTAGCGTTGGCTTTTTGAGTAAGGGTTTAATTACAGCCATTTTAAAAGCCTGCGGTACATGGCCTAAAGTTAATGAAGAATTGATTATATGAAGAAAAAAGCTTACCAATAAGTGGGAAGACTTCTTTAAATAACCTGGTAGGAATAGGGTCTAAAAGACAAGTTGAAGGTTTGGATGAGGAAACTATTTTGTCTAACTCACAAAGGTCGATTGGAGAAAACTCATCAAGACAGACATCAATAGAAGGAGTTGTAGT